>CM044113.1:1344279-2026065 GCA_024174645.1 Lemna minuta | reverse complement strand
TGTCTCCACACGCCCTCGGACCTAGTTAGGTTGGAGTGACGTCGGGTGCGGGGATTGGGATCGTGGATCCGGCCGCGGGAGTTGACGATCGAGCTCCCCAGACGACTCGAGGCTGCTCTCTCCCTGCATGGACGGATGCAGGAGGACTTCCGCTCCATCCTACTCGGCGCACCCCCGGGGAGCAACGTGACGACGCGCCGGAAGGTTGGCTGCTTGAGGAGATTTTAGACATCATACATCATTTAGTACACGTAGTTCTCCCGTCCCTAGTTCCCCCTTAGAGGATATTAGCGCCGGACCGATTCACCCCGTTGGTCCTGCATCATCCATGGAATAAAAAATCACTGAATTTGACTTTGATTTCGCAGAGAAACCAAAGATTGAACAGAGGTGAATTTTCCGAAAATTGAAAATCTTGAAAGTAAACTAAATTACGATTCTAAAACAAAATTAAATGCTAAACGAAGATAGATTAGGATGAAACACGATCCCTAACCCACAATTGCAATCGAATTGATTCTATTAATCGCCAGAATCAAGGCTATTCATCAAAATTCAAAAAATCACAATCGTGGAGTTCAAGCGTCGATTTCTTCCTCGTTGATCGTCGAAATGTTGATCTTAAGCACTCCATGGACGCGAAAATGAGTATAGACGAGATTGGGATCAAGAGATTCAAGAGATTTGGTGTCTAAACAGTTGGATTTACTCGAATTGCTTTTGAATGCTTTACAATCTCGAAGAACATCTCAATTTATAGGCAATTTGGGCGTAGTCCTCCGATGAAACGTTTGATTTTCGATCAACGGCTCTGATGAAACGCATCAATACGAATCGTTACAGTTAAGTCCCAGCTGTTGGATCACTGATCGAACGTCGAGATGAAGCCACGTCGTGTGCATTATAAAAATGCATCAAACGGTCGCCGTCGGATCGTGATCAGACGTTTCTGATGCGTTTCCGTCAGTTTAATCTCAGCCGTTGTAACTCCTCTTGATCAACAATTGCGATTAAAATGTAATCCAATGAATCCGATCTCACCACGTACCCCCCTCACTTAAGTGAAGATGAATGGCTCTGATTTCTCGTGCGATCGGATGTCCCATGATGCAGCACGTTGCATCTTGCCCTTGATCATTGATCGCGATCGATCGGACGATCCAGATTGCGCCACGTCACCTGCGCGCTATAAATAATCTAAAAATTTGATTTTAAATTAGAAAAATTGATTTTTAATTCTAGAAAATCCTTAGAAATTCATTAAAAATTCATATAAAATATGGAAAAATCCCTAAAAATAAGAAAATTCATAAATTTCAAATTATAACTCCAAATTAATCCAAATTTCTTTCATTTGATGAGAAATTTAATTATCTATCATTTTAAAAAGTCAAATTTAGTAAATAACAAGAGATTTAATTTCTATTTCAAAAATACATTCATTTTTTTAAGATTAAAAACTTTAGAAAATTAAATGAATGATTCTAAAATGATTTCTCTTACTATTTAACTTTAAAAACTAATTATAATCTCAAGTAAAGATGGGTTATGAAATTATTTATTTTAATTCATCATAATTAACCCTTAATTAAAGTATTTTGAGATTATAATGACTTTTTCATAGAATGATAGATAAATACTTATGAATATGATAACATGCATAGGAATGAAATCTTTTATGCCTTAATATGCATTAATTATCGTGTATTATCATCTTTAACTAGGATGTTATCAGTGTGAGGGAATAATTTTTTTGTCACACAAGATGATGATGGAGGGGTCACAAGAGATAAAAGGGGAGGAGGAAAGGACAATTGAAGAAAATGGAGAAGTGGAAGAGAGGAAGGGATAGAGGAGAAAGGTGATGGCCAAAGAAGGCAGTGAAGGAAGGTGATGATGGAAAGAGGAAGAAGAAGAGAGAATTTCTATCTATGTGACTGAAATTTCATTCTCATTGCACGAGAGAGAGAGTGGGAGAGAGAGAAGAGAAAGCGGAGATGAGGAAATGAGGAAAAGAGAATAGGAAGGCACACCTCTTTGATAGCATGCAAATATACAATAATTAATATACGTTAAGTCATAAAACATTCCATTCTTATGCATGTTATCATATTTTGAGTGTATATCTATCATTTCATGCAATTTTAAGTTATAATCACAAAATGCACTATTTTAGGGATAATTATACATTTTTTAGAATATATTTTAATATTTTAGAGTAGATTATTCCCATCTATATTTGAGGTTATAATTGGGTTTTAATGTTAAATAATAAGAGAAAATAATTTTTACACTCATTTATTTTTCTAACTTTGAATTTCTAAGAGAAATGAGTAGATTTTTGAAATAAAAATGTATTCTCTTGTTATTTATTAAATTTGAATTTTTAAAATGATAGATTATTTAATATCTGATCCAAAAAACAAATTTGGATTAATTTGGATTTGTATTTTGAAATTTATGAATGTTTTAATTTTTAGGGATTTATTTAGAAATTTTTTGAATTTTTTATGAATTTAATTCGATTTATTTTGAATTAAAATGAGCAAAAAATGATTTTATTATTGGGCGCTTATGTGGCAGATGATGTGGCGTAGATATAATTGTGGCGCCACGTGGTAGCGTATGAGAACACCATGTGTCACACAAGTGTAAATGTGTGTGCGTGTATGAGAGCGCACAGATGTGTGATTAATGAGAAAGCACCCTTTTCTGGATTTTCTCTATCTCCTTAATTACACACCACTTATATACCCATTGAATTGTTTAATTTTTCATCATGTGGAACTATCTTTCTCTTTTTATATGCTCAAGTGATGTGACAACATGTGGAGTGTCTGATCGCGCGATCAAATCGCGATCATCACTTAAGTGAAGGGGTACGCGACGCAATCCTATTGGGCGGAAATTTGTTTATAATGTTTTAATCTCAACCGTTAATCTGAGGAGTTATAACGGCTGAGATTAAATGAGATTAAAATCGCCCGATGGACACGTGGATGCATCCGAAGCATTAGATCAAGATCAAACGACAAGCTTTTCACACGTTTCTTCTTCACGCGCGACATGGCGAAATCTCAGCAGTTCATCTTCGATCAAACAGACACGACTTAACCTTAACAATTCGCATCCAAGCATTTCATCAAAGCCATTACGTTGATCAAAGATGAAACGTCAAATTTGACTATTACGTCCAAATTTGCGTATTTATACGAATGTTCTTTGAAAAAAATGTATTCTTGGATGTTTTCGAGTAATCAAACTGTCTAGACACCACCATCCTTGAATATCTAGCTTTCTTCTTCTTCTAGACTCATTTCCGCTTCCAAGGAGTGGTTAACAGTGAGATTTTGTCGAAAGAGTAGAGATAATTCGCCTCTTGAATACCAACGATCGTCTTTGAAATTGCGAAATAAAAGCCTTTGATCCGGCAATAATTGGAACATATCGAACATATCGAACACATAATTGGATTATGTGTTTTTCCTCCTAATCTTTCGTCAAGTATTATTAGATTTTAATTTAGAATCGTAGATTTGGTTAATTTAAGATTTTATTTTGTATTTCTCTCTCTTTGCATTTAGAAATTTCTACCTAATTTGCTCTTTGATTTCTCCACAAATCTTGATCCAAATCGAGTGATTTTTAATTTCGTGGATTCGTTTTTGAGTTCTCTTTCCAAATCTATCAAAATTCCTAATTTCTTACGTCATTTCATTGTCCCATTTGATCAAATTTCAAAAAATATATAAAAACTACCTTATATCTCTATGGATTAGACCCTTATTCACCTCTATACTATCTAATTTATGATTAATCTTTAAAAAGAGTGAGTTTGGAAAAAAATTTAGGCTTGTCTGTGTGTTTTCAACGACTGCGCAGATTTGCTTCGTCACTCTTCTCGTGACAATTTTTTTTTGTAACTCAAGAGAGGGAAGGGATATTGGGAGAGAGTTCACTCTCTCTTCTCTCTCCTTTTAAAATTTCTTTATTTATCATTTATTTACTTTATTATTTTAAAAATTTATTCTCAATAATTTTAATTCTTATAAATTCCTAAAAAATTTCAAAAAATTTTAAAAAAATTCAACTTCCTCGTAGACATAAATTTATTCAATAAAATTTATGAGAAAATATATTCATCGATATTTTCATGTCAAGAATTATATTTTAAATGGGAAATAAATCAAAATTTCATTTTATCATAAACAAAGATTATCTTCTTGATGAATTTATGAAATGATCATAAAATTCTCATAAAATGGTTTTAATTTATGAAGAATCAAGAATATCCTTTTCAACATATGAATTATCAATTTAATTATTTTATATCATGATAACATGCATTCATGATTACATTTTTAAGAATAAGTGCATTAATGTATGATATTAATGTATGAAATTACATGTTATCATCTGATCACAACCTAACTATGAAAATTCACTTCTCGATGTTCATATGAGCCTTTGATCGATGATGAAGCGATGATCCAACAGCCATGCATGAAACTCACTCTATATAATCTCTCTCTCTCTCTTTGACAATCGATACATTCTTTAATTTTTTTTATTAATCATTCATTTTGGACAACTCGATCCTTGAATCTCTTACTTACATGATGTTCTAGATTAATTTTTGCCTCCAAGGAGTGTTTGAAGTCAAGACTTCATGCAAAGAATGGAGAGAATCACCTCTTGAATTGCGAAGTTCCATTATCAAAATTATGAAATGCAAAGCCTTGATTCAGTGATATATTGAATCATTTCGAGCATGATTTTGGGTTAGATTTTGTGTTTCTCTCATAATCTATAGTCATTTAGTATTTGATTTTGATTTTGAAGCTTATATTAGTCTAATTTTGGATAATTTCATTATTTTATCTCCAATTGCAAATGATTTTCTCTCTTTAACTTTACTCTTTGATTTCTTTGAGGATATAGATTTGATTTCAATGATTTTTGATTATGTGGATAGATCTTGAGTTTTCTTTCCAAATCTAAATTTTCTCCTAATTTCTCATCTCAATTCATCTTCTAATTTGATTGAACTTCAAAACATTTCAAGAACACATCAAAATTTTATATAGATTGGACCCTTACTCACCTCTATACTAAATTAATCATAATTATTCTTGAATTTAAGTGATTTTGGTTTTAATTTTGATCTATGTACGTTTGTATTCGATTATTGCACAATCACACTTTGTCATGTAGGTGCTATTTACGTGCCACATGGGGCTTGTAGGCATTGTTGTGTGTCACCACAGAAGTACATGGTGCCATGTTAATGCACATTTAAACCCCCCTTTTTTAAGGTTAAATAAAATAAATTTGGAAAAAATTAAAAAAATTAAAAAAATTCTATAAGAATCCCAAAAAACTAAAAATTCATATATCTTAAAATATAACTCTATTTTAATCCAACAATTTTCTTTTAACTAGAAATTAAATAATCTATAATTATTTTAATTAAATTTATAAAATAACAAAATAGAATATTTAACTCCAAATTTGATTAAATTCACTTAACAAGTAAAAATTGATAATTTTAAAGTTCATTAAAAATGTTTCTCTATCTTATTTTCATGAGAATATTATCATCTCAAATAAAATGATCCTAATATAAAAGAATATTAAAGTTTAAAAATTCTAACTCATGAATTGTGCAAGACTATTGTATTCAATAATAGATTGAAGATTTTTGAGATAATTAGATATAATGATCAAAATGCACTCAAAATATAAAAGCATGAATAAAACTCTATGAACTGTGCCTTAAAAATGCACTAATAGTTATATTATTCTAAGTAGATATTTGATGTTACCAATGCCCTTCAGGGTCAACATGTGACAAAAGAAAGGGAAGATTCTTGAAGTTGAACTCACCTATAATTGTGATGGGAAGTTTCTGATGTACCTTGAATTGTTTATTTTTACAATAAAACTCATCTCAAATACATATTTGTTACCATATTCGATGAAAAGAAATAATCATGGCTATGCTAATGATTCGTATGAGTGAATCAATTTTTCCAAGATAGGCACTAATCATTTAACCAAATACTTTCATAGGACTTGTGCCTCCAATATAATATCATTTACTCCATTATAATACATTAGACGCCCAAGTATAACTACTATGGACTTTCTAACTAAAGTATTGCTTGATTTCTTATGAGCCCCCCCGAACAAAACTCACAAAAGTTACCGGGCTTACATGTTTCATTTAGAGATCTGCTTTGGTAGTTGAAAGCCATCTTGTCTTTGACAACAAGCTTGTTGTCTCATCAAAATTCTACATTGATGACCTTGATTGTGTGTGTTTTTCATTGTTGTTGTGCGTCAATTTCATGCAATTAAATATAGTTCCTTACTTAATCTAGTGTCAGCAAGAGTTGAATCCACATGTAGCTCTTTACTTTTAATGAGGTTATGTGTTCAAAATAAAGAAGAAGGCAGAGGAAGATGTGTGAGTTGAAATGGGGCACGTGGAGGTGAGTATGAGAGATTATTTTGAGTTTCTCTTAGAATTAAGATAGAAATTAGAAAATAGATGAGATAGTTAGATTAATAGAGATGAAAATAAAGATAATATGATGGAAAGATGAGAAGAATAGATGACGGTAGTAATGGACAAATGCATGGAAAGGGTGAGAGTGCAAGATGCACATGAAGATGATGTCAAAGCTACTACGATAAAATAAAAAAAAAAGAAAAAGAAAACACAAGTATACTGTATATATAGATGTTTACAAGCCAAAATCTAATCTATATCTTTGCACAACCCCGTTGGTGTGCCCGTCCTAGGCCGGGTGATGCTCAATCTACTCAAATCATGATCCTTGCTTGCTCACTTCTCCACTATAAGATTGAGCATCAAACAATGCTCCTCCTTGGGCCTTGACCTCCTCTCCCTTTCCTTCTGGTAGCTTGATGCTAAGAGAGAGCTAAAAAATGTAAGGAGAGAGAAAATAAAGGTTTTTATAGGTGGATTCCTAGGGTTTGAGTGTAAAGAGGGGTAAAAGAGTCCAATAATTAAAATCATTTTTTTTCCAGCTCGATTCTTCAATCCAAGGGCATGGATGTATATAGGGTTAAAATATGATTTTAGCCATAAAATTTTAGCTCAAAACTTCATCTTGATCGTGAGATATCATGATTTTAATTAAAATAAATCCTAGCCGTTGATTGAGATTGTGCAATAAGAGCATGCCACGTGGCACCCTCTTATTGCACCTAGAAAAGGTGTGTCAGCCTTTCTAAGTCTGGAGGGGCTTTTTTTATCAATTTGATTTCAAAAATCAGAGGGGTATTTTTTAAAATTTCCACTTCAAAATCAGAGGGGTATTATTTATGAATTTCTACTTCAAAAATCAGAGGGGTATTTTTATAAATATACTCAAAATCGAAAAAATTCCCTTGAAAATTCAAAAAAAGTCTAGAAAAATCCCCAAAATTAGAAATTGAATATCACACAAAATATAACTCCTTTTTCCATGAAATTTTCTCCATTGGATCAAGAATTTAATCCTCTATATTTTGATCTAAAAATATCTAAAATTATAAGAAAAATTAAGGTCTTCATTTAATAAAATTAAGTTTGGTCCAACCTCCTTAAAAATGAGGAGGTTGACCCAATATTCACTCTAAATAAATTTTGGATCATCCTAAAAACCTTATGATGATCCCTATACCAAATCCAAACCTAATTTACCACTTATTTCATAAAAATATGGTTGTCTTGGCGTTCAAATTTAGAAGATAGTTGTTTCCTCTTCCCTCTTATCGTCATTCATATCCATGCTTTCCTATTTGCGTACCTATGTCCCTACATCCAAATAACTCATAGAAAGTTTGAGAATTGAACGACTTGACTTTGAAAGAGTCAAATAAGGTTAGTCTCATGGTATAAGTAGTTGAAACGAATGATGTATGATAGGACATATTTATTATTTTTTGACCAAATTAGTACTAAATAAATGTAAGTTGAGTATATGAGTGGAATGAAATGATGAGTGTAAAAATATTATAAAAAACATGATGACATGCATTATATTAACAAGAATTATGTGATAAAACCCATTTATAATGATGAAAATGAATGCATCAATGACACGCTATCATACATCTTCTAGAAGATAATGAATTTACCTAATAATTAAGGAAAAATTAACAATTAGAAATGATCCAAATTGAAATCATGATATCTCATGATCCTGATAGAGTTGAGCTAAAATTTTATGGGCATGATTATAATTTCAAGCTCTTGTCCTCAAAATGGATGATTTAAATTCAGAGCGAAAAAATAGTTTGTTTCTTTACATTTCTTTGGGTGCTTCTATTATTGGCTAGCTAGAGGAAAGAGGATATCGGTCGATTGTTTGCTGCATACCAAATATCATTTTTAGTGGGTTTTTCTCTTTTCTATTCATTCCTTGATTTAGATGCAAGGCGCCAAGTCTAGGTGATATGTACAGGCTTTCGAAGGAGTGACTGATCGAAGAGCATTGCTTCAGTGAGTTTTCATCATGAACTTTTAGATTATGATGTACTTTTTTATCTTTTCTATTTTCTCAATATTTTCCCCTCATATTTTTATATTTCCAATCCTAAATCGCCATTTCGCCATCGGATCAAGAATTTTCAATCTTCAATAAGGGATTAGAAGTCTTTGATTGGTTCATAGCATCTTTCGAATATGTCTATCTTTTTCATCGATCGCTTCTGTCTTCTTAATATAAAATTACCAAAAAATAATCATTTATTTAAATATTTTACATGTCTTCCCTATAGATTCAATTCTCTACTTGTCACTATTCTAAATTTTAAGATCAAATTCAAAGAGTTAATTCATATTTTTTGATATGTGAACTTTGCTTTCAACGACCATGATTTAATGCTTATTAGCCATATTTTTCATTTGTCTCTCTTCTCATATGTAAATAGTGGCTTGTAATCTCTTCTTCAATCACTCAATATAATTTTGCCTAACCATTCACATGGTATCTGAGCCTAAATTAAATTTTTTATGTTCCCATCATCGTTTAATTAAAAGAACTACCACTACTCTGCAATATTGTGCTACCGAAAACCATGGAAGGCCAAAGGTATTCCCTCTCAAACCTGGGCCCTTTTTTCACCCCTTTTAGGGTATCATTGATATGCATTAAATTATGATCATTTAACATGCACGTTCATGTATAAAACAATTAAACTAAACACTTTGCATTTGATCTTAAGATTAAGAATAGTGGAGACTTGAATTGAATCCATAGTGAATTGAAGGAATATTTTTGATATTTTTAAGATTAAGAAAGCAGAAATAATTGATGAAAAGGAAGGAAACTCACTCAAGCACTTCAAATCTTCTTGCGAAGAACAAAATCTTGATCAAACTGTGGCATGATGATTTGGGGTTGCAAATGTGAAAATTTAGATTGAAAGGGTTGAGAAAATATAAAAGATTGAAAATAATAAACTTGAGTCTCAAGGTTTTCAGCCAAAACTCACTCTAACAATTCTCAGATCAAACACTCCTTTGAGAGCCCATATATCTCACCTCGACTTCGTGGTTTGCATCTAATAAAAGGAATGAATAGAAAAGAGAAGAAAGTCACTAAAAATGATGTTTGGTTCATGAAAAATGATTGATTGGTGCTTTCTTTCCATCTGCAAGCCAATTCTAGAAGCCACAAATTAAACCTTTGAAAAACATTAAAGTTTTGATCCCCCTTTTATAATCATAGACACTGATGGAAAAAAACTCAAAATGACTATCATGCCCAAGAAATTTTAGCTCCAAAATCTGTCGGGATCATGAGATATCATAGTTTGAATGTGGAGCAATTTAGATCATTGATTGGCTTTCTCTCTCCTTATCATGAGTTCTCTCATGGTCAATGGTCCAACCTGAAAAATAGAGTGAGAGAATACGAGAGACAGAGAGAGAGAGTAAGAAAGATAAAGTTGCGTGAGAGTCATAGAGAGGAGTGAGGAGATAGGAAGAAAGTGGGTTGTGGTGATGGAGAAAGTTTTCTTCACTCTGTGCATGAGAGAAGAAGAAGAAAATATGAGAAACAGAGAGGAGAAGAGAGAAACATGGTGGCGGGGATTCTCTCGTCGTGCAAGATAATTTCTTCTACATGCACGTGCAAGAGAGAGAGACCAAAGAGAGATGGGAGAGAGAGAGAGGAGAGATTAGAACTGGAGAGAAGATGTAGAAGAAGAGAGTGGTGAGAAAACTTTCTGCATGGGAGAGAGAGAGTGGTGAAACTCTCTTCCAAGCGCGGAGGGGAGAAAGAGATGATGTGGAGAGTGGCTATGCAATTGTGGAAGAAGAGAGGAATAAGAACTGTAAAGAGAGAGGGAGAGGAAAGATAGAGAGTTTTGAAATAAATTTTTATTTTTAAAATCATTTTTGAATATATAATTTTAATTTTATCAATTCATTTCTTAATATTTTGACCAAGAAAAATACTAGAAAAATCTGGAATATCTTCTAAAAAATAACTTTAATCATTTAAAACCTTATTAATCATGCATTCAAAATTATTTTTGCATGAATAAATATATTTCAAATTGAAAGTAAATAAAAATTTTCTTATGCCTTACTAAATCATTTTCTTGAAAAATTAATGCCATTAAAATTCTTATAAAATGTTATCAAATCATGAAAAATAAAAAAATATCATTTTAATCATAAAGATTATCATTTTAAACTATGATAATATATATTTAGGGTCATATTTATAAAAATTAAAGCTTAACATGCATGATATGAATAAATGAATTTACATTTCATTAGCTATCGCCATCCCTTCCATGTTGCCATTGCCATGGCCCCTCATGGTTGCCATCACCACCCTTGGAGAAAGCTTGTAGCTACTCGTCTTCCTTGCCATACTAGGATTTTTTGGGCCTCATGAGTGACCACCATTATCTGCTCTACTAGTGGCTCCACTTGCTCCACTATTGATCCAAACTATTTTGCCACAAACACTGCCCCTCTAGTAGAAGCATTTTTAATGCCCTATAGTAGAAATTGTATCATGACCCACTTTATAAGATTGACGTACACCTTCAAAAATCAAAATTATGTGTTGTGGGCTATCAGCTTTGAATTTTTTTCATTGCTCATCACTACTGTTAGAAAACACGATAGGAGAGAGGAAACCAAGAAAATAGGGTTTGATGGGACATTTACATGCGCGAGTAAGAGATATATAGAGAGGAGAGAGAGAGAAGAAATAGATAGAGGAGAGAGGAGAGAGGAGAGAGGAGAGAGTGGGCCTTAAAGCCCAATAGGCTTTAACAACTACTACACTACATAATGGAGTCTTCCCTTGCAGTAATTGTTTTGCATTATGACACCTACACTCAACTGGACTCCGTAATTTGCTATTGGATGTTTCAAAGCATTCTTTTGGCCATTGCTGAGGGTCTCTCACATATCAAGCCTGCAAGCACTCTATGGCATACATTACAGACTATGTACACAAACAAGACCAACATTAATCGCATGATAGAAATCTTCTTGTCCATGTTCACTTGCAAACAAGGCGATCAGTCTCTATAGGATCACTTTGGTTATCTCCATGCTTTTTTATAAGAGGGATTTCTTGATAACATGCAATTTATACTAATAATTACATGATTATTAATGTAAATTAATGCATAAAATATTCCATGCTTATGCATGTTGACATACTTTGAGTGCATATCTATCACTCTATAAAAATTTAAGTTATGATCTCAAAATGTACTATTTTGAGGGATATTCATACATAATTAAAAGAGATATGTGAGATTAGATTATTTCCATTTTATATTTGAGATTATAACTAAGTTTTCGTTACAAATAATAAGAGAAAATATTTCAAGTATATACTCATTTTTTTCTAGTTTTATTTTCCAAAGAAGATGAGTATATTTTTGAGATAAAAATATATTATCTTGTTATTAATTAAAGTTGAATTAAAACTCTATTGTCCTGTTATTAAAAATAAAGAATAGTCTATTTAATTTCTAATCAAACAAAAAAACTTGGATTAAAAAGGAGTTATATTTTGAAAGTTATGAATTTTCTATTTTTTAGGAATTTTTCTAGAATTTTTTCAAATTTTTTTGAACTTTAGAAATTTTATTATATTTAAAATAGTAAAAAATGATTGTATTTCACGTGTTAATGTGGCAGCTGATGTGGAAAAGTGTGCTTGCATGTTGCTACATAGTAACATGCACATAGCATGTGGCGCACGTGTGTGTATGTGTGGGCGAATAATTAGTACTTAAGTATCCTTTTTAAGGATATAAGCTAGCCCACTAAGACCGAACCCCTTTTATACTCGTTATTTTGTGACAATTTTTCTAATGTGAGATTATTTTTTATTTCTTTTATGCAGGTGACTGATAACATGTTATTTAATGTATTAAAATCATGCATTTTACATGCTTATTTGGACTAAATCAACTACTTATGCATGTTATCATCATAAAAAATGATTAATTCTGGCTTTACAGCAAAATTCCTATTTTTCCTGATTTTCTGGTATTTTTTTGGTAATTTTTCTACTTCAGAATCATGAAAAATTAATATTTAAAGTCAGAATATAATTTTGGATTTATTTAAAGGCATTTTTATAATTTTTATAATGATTTATTAAGCCTTTTGTAGATTTAATCAGATCGCGACACGTGTCACGATCTGAACCATCCAAGTTCGGGAATTTAAAACGTGCTCCAATCATTAGACGTCGGCCCAATGATTGGAGACGCGTTTTGATTTTATTTTATTCCGAAACACGTGAAAGATGTCAGCCCAATGATTGGGCACGCAATTCGTTACGAGTCGACATGTCTCTAGCAGAGACCACGACGGTCGAGGAGGCGCGACCAATGAAAAAAAAGGAGGATTTTCTCCCGCCTAATAAGACAAAGAAGACTTTCTTTGTCTAAATCGATGCACGACAGTCGAGGAGGCGGCGGCCAATGAAAAAAAGCATGACTTTCTCTCGCCTAATAAGACAAAGATGTCTTTTCTTTTTTATTTATTTATTTTGTAGGCGCGAGGATGACGTGGCGAAAGCGGATTGGACGAGAGCATTTCAGGAGGATCGCTGACGCGTGACGTGATGTGTCGGCCCATGATTGAAAGAATCATTTCACGCACATCGGTGACGATGATGCGACGTGTCAGGCAATGATTGCAGGAATCACTTCACGCGGATCGCTGATGATGATGCGATGTGTCAGGCCATGATTGGAGGAATCATTTCACGCGGATCGGAGCGGCAGTTATCCTCATTCAAGGAAATCAAGGCACGGAAATTAATGCCCAATCATCAGTGCCAAGTCAAAGTAGGAGAGAGAATTAAATCAACGGCTCAAATTTCTCCAACTTCCAGACGCGATATCTAGCGATCCAGAAGGCAGATCAAGCCGAAATTTTGGGGGTAACTTCCTCTCTCTCCCCTCTTTCCATCCATGCCTCCTGAGCTATAATTAGGGCTCGGGAAGACCTTTTTTTTTATCTTCTAGTTGGCCTCCTTTTGGAGGTTGGCCATTGGGATCAAGGCTGCTAGGGATCAACTATCTAGGTATGTTTAATTATCGTTTGTTCTTCTTATGTTCTTGTGTGTTCGCTTGGTATCTAGGATTGTGCGGCGTGATGAACCGAGTGCATCTAGATACCCGACTTGCTTCTTCGTATCCTCTTTTGTGATCGCTTGTTCCATGACAAGAGTGTTTCGTGTCGAAAGGCCAAGGGAGCACCGGTGGATCAGGTTTTATCTTCTTATCGTATTTAGAATTAATCACCATCAGTTGAATCGATCTCGAGAAAGTTAGAGGGCCTTGTCACTGAGATCCCCGCTCAAGGCTAGGGCTAGGGTCTTAGCCCCGTGAGGACTGAGGATAGGGGGCAAGGTTGATACTATGCGAGTTCTAGTTGCTTATTCAGCTCATTATTCTACCGTGATAAACGCCAAGCTTGGGCGATAATTCAAGCTCCTGTAGAATAATGACGACTGTGTCACGAGTAGACGGATTGACCGACACTTGGGGTTTATGTGTCAGTCTTAGGACATTTCTTTCCTCTTTTATCAATCTATTAATTAGACCAACTACAAAAAAATATCTTCTCTTGTTCTTGAACTTTTGATCGACTCGTGAATAAATTAAGCGAGTTTTGAGGAAGGTCTTAAGTTCTCGTGATCCTCTGCTTCCAAGAGTGTAGAGACGCAGCCATTGAAGCATGATAATCACGATTTCACCTCTTGATTTCATCGAATTTTCCCCTTGAATTCCGAACGTCCACGAGGAAGAATCCGAGCAAATTCGCTTCAATCCTCGAGAATTGAGGCCCCATTCTTGCGGAAATCGGGTTAGTAGTGAGATTCGATCGATTATCAGGAGGTAATTTGAGTTTTTATTAGGTTTAGATCTTTAATTTTGCAAATTAAATCATAGTTTTCTTCATTTTCCCCAATTTTAGGTCCAAAAAGTTACTGATTTTGAAAATAGGATATCTCTGTGATTATGATTCCAAATCACTTGATTTTAGTTTCATTGGATTCCTCTTTTCATCAGCTTTCCGTGGATAGCAAATTCATCAAATTCTGACTTCATTTGACCCTCCAATTTAACGTTTGACCAATGACTGTTTATCTTTCATCAGAATTCAAACGTTGACTTTCGGGGTCAATTACTTTTGATTTACAAATCAGAATTTGATAATTTTGGTCTCGTTGGATTCCTCTGGTTCTTACCTTTCCATTGACATAGAAATTTCAAGATTTTGATTTCATTTGGGCATTCAATTTAAAGATTTCCTCTGAGGTGTTAATTTCGGGGACTTTCTGATCATTGATTTTCAATAATTCATAATAAATCCATTTCTTATCCAAAAACTACGAAATATATATCAATAAATTCCATTTTCTCTCTAGTTTCCAAATATTTAATTTTCGTAATCTTCTGACTCTATTTGATTCTCTGATTTTGCAGAACACCTACTGTTGGTCAAAGTCAATGCTTTGACTTTTGACTTTTCTCCGTCAAATCCAAGATTTCAATTCTTAAAACTTCTTATTTAGCTTATTTATATCATTTCCATATCTTACATCTTATTTTCTCTTATTTAAAACCCTTTTAAACCTAAGTTTGACCAAGTCAACTCTGCGATTAAAGTCAACCCTGCTCTGTGTGGATCGACCCGATACTTACCCAATACTTGATTATTATATCTTGTTTATGTGAGTTCGGTTTTATAAATTTTGTTTGATCATCGTCTTTGTGTTTTAACGACGCACGAAAATGACACGTCAGTGACGTGACAGATTTTGGAGCATGCGATCGCTTGAATTGATCGCGATCGTCGATTTTCACTCACTCAAAAGGGTAAGCGGCACACTCTGATTAGGTGATGATTCATGGCATACAACAGAGTGAATTCAAGCTTTCCATCAAGGGAGTTATAACGGTTTAGATTCAATGCACTAGATGGACTCCTCAAAGCAACGCATAGAAGTATCGTGGGCATTTGCGAAAGATCAAATGGTGAGCGTTTCACGACAATTCATGTGTCACCGGCGATGCGGAGAAATCTAGATGCTCCATCATAAATATGACATACACGACTTAATGGGGTTGATTCAACTCCAAGCATTTCATCTGAGCTGTTGATTAAAGATGAAGAGGCAGATCTAACGACGACTCCCAAATTTTATCTATTTATACCCACTATATTTGATGATGTAAAGCATTCTTAGATGTTTTGATCAATTGAATTGCTTAGACACCTCAATCCTTGAATCTTTTGCTCCCTTCCTCTTCTAAACTCATTTCCATGTCTGAGAAGTGTTTGAAATCAAGATTTCATTGAGAGAATAGGGAGAATTTACTTCTAGAACTCTGGATTTTTGTTTTTCAAAACACGTAATGAAAAGCCTTGATCTGGAAATGAATTGGATTATTTTGAGGAATATTTTAGGTTATATTACATTTTTTCTTCCTTATCTTTCTTCCCTTAGCATTAGAGTTAAATTTTGATGAGTAGATTAGTCAAATATTATGATTTTTTAATAGTTTCTCTCTTTTCGCAATCAATTTTCTACCTTGATTTTGCTCTTTGATTTCTCCACGAATATAAATCCAAATCAAGAAATTTTTTATTATGTGGATTCATCTTAGAGTCTTCTTTCCAAAAATACTAAAATTCCTAAATTCTCAACTCATTTCGTCATTTGATTTGATTCAATTTCAAGAATACCCCAAAAGTTTCTCTAAATTTTTGTGGATTTGAACCTTATTCATCATTATACTAA
The DNA here is from genome assembly GCA_024174645.1 of Lemna minuta. NCBI lineage: Eukaryota > Viridiplantae > Streptophyta > Magnoliopsida > Alismatales > Araceae > Lemna > Lemna minuta. The sequence continues at coordinate 2,009,743 of CM044113.1, read as the reverse complement.
GAAATTTGTGATTTAATATTAAAATTGGCGGGTTCGGTAATTATTTTGATATGCATTCGTTTATTTTTAATGACCACGTGAATTCACTTCGTCATTTCTTTATCAATTGCTCACAATAGATTTGTGCAAATTTAAATAATATCGTGAGGATCTCATTGTCAAATGTTATCTTAGTGGCCCATTACCATTTATTGCTTCTCATATTTGTGGTCAAATACTTTATGATATAGAAGTTGTTGATATGGCTTCTATATTCTCCTCAGTCCTTCTAGCTAGTACTAAAGTCACTTCAAGCATTGGAGTCCCTTCATCTCTTTTATCATCTACATTACCAAATCCGTTCACCCAACTAGCACCTAGTACTTATGATTGAGATGGGGAAAGTGGCTCAAAGACTTCTACTTCTTGTGGTAGATGTCTGATAACATGCATTTATAACTTGAATTCTTATCCTAATTAACTCATATTCATGCTTATCTTATGTGAATATGATGCATGTTATCATACTTTTTAGGAATTTTCTCCATTGGCATGTCATTTCACTAAAGTTGATATTTATGCATTAATTAGGGATAATTTCATGCTTAATAGATGATTAATCTTTTGTTTAAATTAATAGAAGTTAATCTCTGTTACTAAATGAGTTTTGACTTTAGTAAATGTGTGGAAGGATGATTTTAGGATGAATTTATGATTGAGAATGTTTAATGAGAAATGATTTAAGTAAATTATAAGTCATCTTGATCTCTTCTTTCTAAATATATTTTAAATGACATGATATTAACAAGAAAAGAATTTGTGATCCAATGGAGAAAATTTGGATTAAAAAGGAGTTGTATATTTTAAATTATGAATTTCTGAAGTTTTATGCCCTTTTTCCTTATTTTATCTGATTTTTATTTAATGTCTATGAATTTTTTATCCCAAGAAGGGGTTTTACCTGCAGGGTGACGTGGCGGCGGCTGACGTGGCGCGCGGGGGCCAGGGTGACGTGGCGGCGGCTGACGTGGAGCGCGGGACCGACTCAGGGTGCGACGCGGCACTGAGGCCACGTGGCAGAGCCCGAGTGGCCCGCGCAGGAGGCGCATAGTGGCGCGGCCACGTGGCAGGTAGGCCACGCGGCCACGTGGGCGCCCGTGTGGGGCACCACGTGTAAGTTTGGTAATAGAGGGGACAGTGACGACATTAATAGGGGAATCCACTCCCCTATTTAAGCACGCCGTATCCTGCCATTTTTTCCGTGTGGGACTATGTCCCACACGTCTTACCTTTTGCAGGTGACGTGGACACGTGGCAGGCGTCGGATCTCATCAAGATGGCAGAGATTGCATGGACCCGAGTCCACGCGATCATCAATCAAGCACATGGTGATATGTACTTTAAGTGATCCGCTAGATGGGCAACACGTGGCAGAGCGAGGAAGCATGGATCTTCATCGGACGGCCGCAACATTTCGCGATCAGGGGCACTACGCGATCATCCGATCTTCATCAGACAGCCACGATCGTTCGTGATCTTGGTGACGCGCGGAGCCTTCTGGTGCGTCCGATCTCCATCACGCGGACGGCAGCGAATCGCGCGGACCACGGGGATCGTGCGGATCACGATCGCCTATATCTCCATCGGATGGCCCTCGATCGTCCCGATCTCCTCCCATTGTGGCGACGCGTGGACCTCTCCAGAGCGCTGGATTTCCATCGGACGATGGAGGATAATCGTGGAAGAACTCCACGATCGCGGTTCGATCGAGCCGCGATCGGGGAGCTTACGTGGTGGAATCGCCGCCATTCGAGCGGACAGCGATCGACGAACGATCTGGACCACGATCGCGGCCCGATTGTGGCTCGATCATGGCTAAAATGATGGCTATTCGAAAGCAAAATGGAAGCCGATTCAACGGGGAATTGAAGCCACGACATCGTCCCAAGGAACCGCTCCCACGAAGCCATGAATCAACCCCCACAACCACATCAATTGGCCACGATCTTCGGGCCAATTTTCCTCTTTAAAAGCATATATTTCCCTCCCTTGTTCTTCAACTTTTGATCGATTCGTGAAGGAATTAAGCGAATTTCGAGGAAGATCTCTAGTTCATCGTGATCCCCCCGCGTTTAGACTCGATTGCGAAGCAATTGGAGCGGGATTGATCGCGAATTTCTCCTTGATTTCATCGAATTTTCCCCTTGAATTCCGAACGTCCGCGAGGAAGAATCCGAGCAAATTCATTTCAATCCACGAGAATTGAACCACCATTCTTGCGGCAATCGGGTTAGTAGTGAGATTCGATTGATTATCAGGAGGTAATTTGAGTTTTTATTAGATTTAGAAGTTTAATTTTGCAAATTAGTTGATAGTGTTCTTCATTTTCCCCAAATTTTTGTCCGAAAAGTTGCTTTTTTGAAAAATAGGACATCTCTTTGATTATAATTCCAAATCACTTGATTTTTGTTTCATTAGATTCCTCTTTTCATCAGCTTTCCGTGGATAGAAAATTCATCAAATTCTGAGTTCATTTGGCCCTCCAATTTGACGTTTGACCAAGGACTGTTCATCTTTCATCAGAAGTCAAAGGTTGACTTTCGGGGTCAATTACTTTTGATTTACAAATCAGAATTTGATAATTTCGGTCAAATTTTGTTTGACCATCGTCTTTGTGTTTTAACGACGCACGAAAACAAAACGTCAATGTCCTATTTCAATGGATAGACATCCCATTGTGGTAGATGTGCCCTATACTTATTGTGGTAAGACCACTCAATCTCTAGAGAAGTGCTAGGAGTTGGGAAGCTTGAATAGGCTTAGGCTATTTTTCCACTACTTACTTTGAGCCCAACTCTCCTTGATACATCTATGATATTAGGGGGGAAAACTATCCATGAGCTTCTTGATATCATGCAAATATAACTAGAAATATATGATTATTAATGCGAATTAAGCCATAAAACATTCCATTCTAATGCATGTTATCATATTTTTGAGTGTTTACCTATCATTCTATGAAATTTAAATTATAATCTCAAAATGTACTAATATAGGTATAATTATGAAAAATTAGAGAAAAATATTTTAAATATTAGATTATCCCCACTTTTATTTTAGATTATAATTAGGTTTTAATGCTAAATAATAAGTGAAATCATTTTTTATACACTCATTTATTTTTCTAAGTTTTAAATTCTAAAACAAATGAGTGTATTTTGAAATTAAAATTTATTCTCTTGTTCTTTATTAAATTTAATTTTTTAGAATGATAGAAAATTTAATTTCTGATCGAATGAAACAAATTTGGATTAATTTGGAGTTATATTTAAAAGATATAAAATTTCTAATTTTTAGGGATTTTTTATAATTTTTCTAAATTTTCTATGAATTTAATTCAATTTATTTTGAATTAAATAAATAAATAAAATATTTTTTATCACATGCTTATGTGGCAGCTAACGTGTTGCATATGAAAGTGGCGGCACCACGTGGCGACATATGAGATGGCCATGTGTCACAGAATGTATATGTGCGGACGTGTGTGAGTGTGCATGTGTGCGCGTGTGCTCACTTGTGTGCGCATGTGTGAATAAGGAGAAAACACCCTGTTAAAGATTTTCGCTATCTCTCATTCACATACTCCTTATATACATGGGAATTTCCTTTGATTTTCGTCATATGGGACTATTTTTATGTTTTTATGTGCGCAAGTTATGTGGCGTCGTATGGAGCGTCCGATCGCGCGATTTAATTGCGATCATCGATCTACACTTAAGTAAAGGGGTACGTGGTGCATTCTGTTTTGTTAGAAATTATTTGAAAATGCGTCAATCTCAGTCATCGATCTGAGGAGTTATAACGGCTGAGATTAAAACCGACAAAACGCATATGGAGTGTCTGATCAAGATTAAACGGTGAGCGTTTCACTCGTTATTTCCTCATGCGCGACGTGGCGTGATCTTGACAATCCATCTCTGATCCAACAGACATGACTTAACTGTAACGATTGGCATCTCTGCATTTCATTAGAGCCGTTGATAGAAGAATTAAAGCATGATCCAACAATTTCGCCCAATTTTCCCTATAAATTAAGGTGTTCCTCAATGATGTAAATCATTCTTGGGTTCTTCAAGTAATCGAACTGTCTAGACACCACAATCCTTGAATCTCTTGTTTCCAATCGCTTCTAGATCAATTTGTGTTCACAGAGTATTTGAATGTGAGATTTCCTTAGGAATAGGGAGAAATCGATTCTTGAATGCCAACGATCGTCTTCGAATTCGCGGAATGAATTGCCTTTGATTTGACAAGAAATTAGATCAATTCAAGCGCAATCTTGGGTTAGAAATCATGTTTTTATCCTAATCTTTCTTCCTTTAACATTAGATTTCAATTTCAAATCTTAGATTTAGTAAAATAATTTTGGGTTTTTGCGATTTTCTCATTCAAAAATTTCTCTCTGATTTGCTCGTCAATTTCTTCGCGAATCTTGATCCAAATTCAGTGATTTTTTATTCCATGGATTCACCTTCGAGTTCTCTTTCCAATTATATCAAAACCCCTAATTTCTCACCATATTTCATCATCTGATTTGATTGAATTTCAAAGAATACCTAAAAAATACCTTAATTCTCTGTGGATTTGACATTTATTTACCACTATGCTATTGAATTTGTGTTTATTTCTTAAAATTCGCGTGTATTCGACAACCTCGTGGATTTTTCTTTGTCACCCCCCCCTTCCTCAATATGAAGCAGGGAAGCAATCTCAGGAATCCACATCGAGCGTAAATCTAGCTTCCCCTTTAGTTAATCATGCCTTTATTGCTCCTAGATTGTTGTGGGTTATTAATTTGGGGGCTTTAGCTCATATGACTAGAACCCTTGCAAGCCTTTCCCACCTTAATCCTACCAATGGCTATCCACTTATATCCATAATGAATAGTTGTTAATGCTCTATTAAAGGGTGTGGATAAACCAAACCTACTTGTCCCTTGCCCTACATGATGTTTTATATATTATTGGCTTAACCTCTAACCTTCTTTCTTTTAGTACTATTACTCTTAAACTTAATCGTCTTGTCATTTTATACCCTTTCTATTGTGCCTTCCTAGATCTTCATACAAATTAGAGGATTAGCTTGGGGAATGAGAGCATTGAATTTATGAGCTCATGTTGAACACCCCTTCCTTGGGGCTTCTTGCTTTGTTTTCCTATTCTTACACTTCTTCTCCTACTTTTTCGCATCATAGAATTTTTATCCTAGTTCTTCTAAACTTGAATAAAGATTACCATGATATCTTTATCTGCGTTTGTGTGTGAGTCAACAAATGCGAAAAATTTCATTGTTCTACTTACTCTACTTGTGATTTCATTCCATACGTGCTTTCAAATTAACTCATTGTGATTTTTATGGTCTCTCCTATGTTCCATCTCCTTTGGGTCATCATTATTACATAGTATTTTTTGATGATTATGTTAGAGTCAACTGGATATATCTCATTCAGATTGATAATACCCTATAAATTTCCCAAAGAACCCTAATTTTTTTTATTTAACTTGGAATTATTCAACAAACTACTTGCCCTCAAACCTTGTCTGAAAATGGTATTATAGAGAGAAGACATCTCACACTCACACTACTCTATTATTTACACGTTATACACTATATGTGGTATGATGTAATCATGACGACCACTTACCTCCATAATTGTCTTCCCTCATCTCCTCATCTCTTCTAGAGTTGCAATTTCCCTTACTCATCTTTTCCCCAATGCTTATCTCTTTGGCTGACTATATTTTGTGTTTGGATGCACTTCCATGGTGCAAGACCATACACCATCTTTATCTTAACAAACTCCTTGGGCATTTCAAGGACCATTTTTTGGTTATTCGTGCACGCAGACGGGATATCATGTCTATTTCCTGCTATGTGACACTATATTACTTCCATTGATGTTACCTTTCATGAACATGCTCCCTACTTCTCTCTATCTATTGCTTCTCTTAGGCATCTATATCTCTACCCCCCAGGTCCCCCTATTATTGTACGCCACCTCCCTTGCTCAACCCCAAGGACTTTCTAACTCCACCACTACTTGTGATGCATATTCTTTAGTCCCTGATAACATGCATTTATAACTTGAATTCTTATCCTAATTAACTCATATTCATGCCTATTTTATGTGAATATGATGCTTGTTATCATAATTTTTAGGAATTTTCTCCATTGGCATGTCATTTCACTAAAGTTTCTATTTATGCATAAATTAGGGATAATTTCATGCTTAATAGATGATTAATCTTTTGTTAAATTTAATAGAATTTAATCTCTGTTATTGAATGATTTTTGACTTTAGTAAATGTTTAGAAGGATAATTTCAGGATGAATTTATGATTTAGAATGTTTAATGAGAAATGATTTAAGTAAATTATAAGTCATCTTGATCTCTTCTTTCTAAATATATTTTAAATGACATAATATTAAAAAGAAAAGAATTTGTGATCCAATGGAGAAAATTTGGATTAAAAAAGAGTTGTATATTTTAAGATATGATTTTTTGAAGTTTATAGCTTTTTCTCATTTTTATTTTCCTTTTTAAATGCATTTTTTAAGGGTTTTCTTTACTAAAATCGTGAAAAAAGGGAAATTTTACCTGCAGGTGCAGACGTGGCGAGCGGGCCCAGCGGCGGAGTGACACGTGGCGCGCGGGACCACCGCACGGTGCGACAGCGGCGCGAGGCCACGTGGCAGAGCCGTGGGTGGCCCACGCGGGCGCGGAGGCGCACGCAGTGCGCGTCCACGTGGCAAGGGCCACGCGACCGCGCGAGGTCACGTGGGCGCCCGTGTTGGGTGCGCCACGTGGCAGGTTTGCATAGGGAGGGCCCACGGGGTATAGTGGAGCCCTGGTAATATAAGGGGGGCGGTAACGCAATTGATATAACCCATGCGCCCCCCTATTTAACCGCGTCTTTCTCTACCTTTTCTTCCGTGTGGGACTATGTCCCACACATTTATTATTTGTTTTTGCAGGTGACGTGGACGCACGGCGGGCGTTGGATTTGGTCAGATTGGCGGAGATCGCGTGGACCCGAGTCCACGCGATCATCAAATCGAGACACATGTCAGTCAAGAAGGACGTCGGCCCAATGATTGGGCACGCGTTTTGTTCTGACTGACACGTCTATAACCGAGACGTGTCAGTCAAGAAGGGCGGTGGACCAATGAAAAAAAGAACACCTTTTTCCCCGCTTAATAAGACAAAACCCATGGCAGAGGCTCCTTGCGACGCATTAAATGCGTCGTAATTTAAACAAATAGAAATCTCTGATTGCCGCATTAAATGCACTGCATTAAATGAAACTGCGTGTATTAAATGCAACGCGGTTTCAACTTTGTCTTTCTACGTGGCCGCTCCAGATTCGCTGAAAGCGAATTTGATGACGTGGCCACGTCATTGATACCTGTATTTAATCTATTGATTTATTTTTTTATGACAGGTGTCGAATTTTCAAGAAACGCGGGAATATTTCCGCGATCATTGGAGACACGGCGTGGACGGTCGCGATCCTTCGTGATCAGAGGGATCGCGTGGACAGGTCGAGAATGTCCGATCTTCATCGAACACACGAGATAACTCCTTGCGATCAGACGTGCGATGGACTCCACGAGATCGGCCCATGATCTGACGGGCGATGGGATCGCGATCGTGATCCGAATTGGAAGGCTCACCTACGGACACGTGGAACTCTCTGGCGTGTCAGATATTCTTCTAACCGCGATCTCAATCTGACGGTGTACAAGGCTCATGGAAGAACCACACGATCGCGGTCCGATCGAACCTACAGATGAAGGATTAAGACCACGATCGACGCACGATCGTGGCCCGATTGCGTCGCGATCGTGGCTCGATCGTGGCGTGATCGTGGCTCCTTTGAGGCAAAAATCAAGGCTGATTCACCTTCTAATTGGGAGCCACGACGTCGCCAAGTGAAATCGCCCCCATGACGCCTTCAATCCGTGCCCACGACCGGATGAAACGGCCCCAATTTTCGGGCCAATTTTCCCCTTAAAAACCCATGTATTTCCCTTGTTTGTTCTTCAACTTTTGATCGATTCGTGAAGAAATTAAGCGAATTTCGAGGAAGGTCTTAAGTTCTCGTGATCCTCTGCTTCCAAGTGTGTAGATACGAATCCATTGAAGCATGATAATCATGATTTCATCTCTTGATTTCATCGAATTTTCCCCTTGAATTCTGAACGTCCACGAGGAAGAATCCGAGCAAATTCGCTTCAATCCACGAGAATTGAGGCCCCATTCTTGCGGAAATCGGATTAGTAGTGAGGTTCAATGGATTATCAAGAGGTAATTTGTATTTTTATTAGGTTTAGATCTTTAATTTTGCAAAGTAGTTCATAGTGTTCTTCATTTTTCCTAATTTTTAGTCCAAAAAGTCACTGATTTTGAAAATAGGATATCTCTTTGATTATAATTCCAAATCACTTTTCATCAGCTTTCTGTGTATAGAAAATTCATCAAATTCCGAGTTCGTTTGACCCTCCAATTTGACGTTTGACTAAGGACTGTTCATCTTTCATCAGAAGTCAAATGTTGACTTTCGGGGTCAATTACTTTCAACTTACAAATCAGAATTCTATCATTTTGGTCTCTTTAGATTCCTATGGTTCTTAGATTTCCATTGACATAGACATTGCAAGATTTGGATTTCATTTGACCATTCAATTTGAAGATTTCCTCTGAGGTGTTAATTTCGGGGATTTTCTGATAGTTGATTTTCAATAATTCATAATAAATCCATTTCTTATCCAAAAATCATGAAATATATATCAATAAATTCCATTTTCTCTCTAGTTTATAAATATATTATTTTCGTAATCTTCTGACTCTGTTTGATTCTCTGATTTTTTAGAACACCTACTATTGGTCAAAGTCAATGCTTTGACTTTGACTTTTGACTTTTCTCTGTCAAATCAAAGATTTCAATTCTTAAAACTTCTTATTAGGTCTATTTATATCATTTCTATTCATTACATCTTATTTTTATTTCTTTAAAACCCTTTTTAAACCTATGTTTGACCAAGTCAACTCTGCGATTAAAGTCAACCCTGCTCTCTGTGGATCGACCCGATACTTACACATTACTTGATTTTATATCTTATATTTGTGAGTTCGGTTTTATAAATTTTGTTTGACCATCGTTTTTTCGACGCACGAAAACGCTATGTCAGTCCCCACCATGCATTTCCCCTTTCTAGTGTGAGACTCCACTCTATCATCACCCAATTGTCAACATACCTAGAGATCCACCTCTTGATATACCTCACTTTCCATTGCCTTGCACAAGGGTTTGTGCTTGTAGCTGAAATCCCATAGTCCACTTTGTATCCTATGGTTGCCTTTCTCCCCCCTACCACACATTTTCCATTGTTGTATCCTTCAAGTCGCTATCCCATATGTATCATGAGGCTTTTTAGGTAATTGAATGGAAAGTAACAATGGATCTAAAGTTTCATGTTCTAATGCATCATGGTATATGGGACTTAGTATTGTGCCCTATTGATGACAACATTGTAACATTCTAGTGGGGTTGATAACATGCTATATTTACATCATAAAACATGATTTTTGATGCATATTAAAATATAAATGATTTCATTTCCATGCATGTTATCATACTTATATGTATTTTTCTATAATTATATGAAAAAGTCATCATAATCTCAAAATACTTTAAATTAGGGTTAATTTTGATAAATTAAAATTTAATAATTTGATAACCCATCTTTTTCTTGAGATTATAAGTGTTTTTAAATTACAATAACAGGAGAAATCATGTTTTATAAACATTTATTTCATTTTCTAAAGTTTAAAATCTTAATAAATGAATGTATTTTGAAATAATAATTTGAACTCTTGTTATTTATTAAATTTTACTTTTTAGAATAATAGATAGTTAAAATTCAGATCAAATGAAAGAAATTTGGAGTAATTTGGAGTTATATTTTGAAAGTTATGGATTTTACAATTTTTAGGATTTTTTTGGATTTTTAATGAATTTATTTTCGATTTTTATTGATTAAAATAATTAAAAATAAGCCAAAAAGCGGTTTATATCCGTGCGGGGCCATGTGGATGCGAAATGGCCCTCCGGGCCACGTGGCAGCGCCACGCGGCGTATATATTTAATATATATTTTTATTACTATACAGTATATAAAGAGGTCTTCAGCCTTGCCTATATGGGAAGGGGTAATCGAACCTATTAAACCGTCGGGTCTTATAAACCCGACGGTTTCGTAAAATTAAATCCGTGTGGGACTAATCCACACATTTCTTTAAGATGCAGGTGACCCTGCAAATCGTGGAGCGTCACATCAGAAGAAGGGCGGAATATCGGGCGTTGATCGGCTCGCGAATCACCGACCGGGATCAGCGCACGTGCTTTAATTCAGTGGATTATAACGGCTGAGATGAAACGGTGGGGAGCTCATCTCGACCGCCCGATCGCGATCGAAGGGGCATGATGCAAAGCGTTTTTAAATGCAAATCAAACGGAGCATCTGGACCATCCATCGACGATCCGACGGATACGACATATTCGAAATGGTTCACGATGGACCGTTTCATCGTAATCGTCCATCGTTTCGATCGGACGGTTACGATCAAAAGCCCTACATAAAGAGATGTTCTTCACGATTCTAAGCATCCGAGTTGAATTTCAATCCAATTGATCTGTCTAGACACCATTCTTCTCGTTTCTCTCGATCTCAAAGTGTTCTACACTCATTTCTGCACTCACGGAGCATTTGAAGTCGAGATTTGGTGGAGAATTGAGTGAGAAATCGCAGCTTGAAGCTCGTCGAGGCATTCTTGATGTTCTTCACGATTAATCAGCTTAATCGCGGCGATTTGATCGCTAAACAGGATTAGTGGAAGTGATTTTTCATGATTTCTCTTCCTATAATGTTTAATTGCTGTTTAGATTAAGATTTAGATTTCAATTTCATAGAATTTCACCTAAAATCGCGATTTCTTCGTTCCGAAATTTCTCTCCACTTCGAATTTCAATTTCTCCACGAAATCAATTCCAAATTAAATGATTCTTGATTCCGTGGAATCGATTTGAAGACTTCTTTCTTAAAATACCATTTTCCCCAATTTTTACCATCAATTTCTCATCCGATTTGATCAAATTTGAAGATCACATCAAGAAATTCCTTAATTCCCTGTGGATTCGACCCTTATTTACCATTATACCCCTCAATTCAAGTTAATTTCCTAAAATTGGTAAGTTTGGAATAATTTTTGACGCGATACCACGTGAAATCGACGACCTCGCGGTTTTTTCTCGTCAAATGGCGCCATTGCCGGGGAATTAAGGCATATTTTGATCAAATTAAGTCAATTTTGACTTGGTCAATTCGGAATTTTCTCTTAATTTCTTGAAATTCAAGCAATTCAATTGTATTTTGAGTGATCCGAAGTAGAAATCCATCTTCGAGATCCTTAATTCGATAAGATTAAGTGATTTTCGCCCCTTTTCTAAGGATTACGGGCAATCGCTTCTTCAAAATCGCGTTAAGAACATGTAACTCTCACGGATAACGACATTCAGGGTACGGCGATTTCAATTTTTAATATATTTTAAGTATTTATAAGATATTATCCATTGAAATATTTGATCCACTCTTCATGAGAAGACGAACAGATTGGAGAGTACGGAATATTTGATCCACCTCTTTGAACGATCCTCACAAACTCTCGAAGCTACCGAGACCGACACTACCGAGACCAACTCAACTTTTGACCCTACCGAACCAGTAGAAATGGCCCGAAATGATGAAGGAAATGCTAGGAAATGCCTTAGTGACTATGCTAGGCCCGTCCTCCAGCGACCCGTCACTAGAATTCACGCACCCCTAGGAAGAGGGGCCAATTTTATAATAGACTCCCATGTGATGAGCATGCTACCTATATTTCATGGTAAGCCTTCCGAAGATCCCTATAGACATGTGGACGAGCTTTCCCAAGTTTGTGAAATCAATCACCTTCAAAATGTCCCCGCCGACACGATGAAGATGAAACTCTTTCACACTACCCTTAGAGATAGAGCCAAGGATTGGTTTTTAAAATTAGGGAAAGAATTCACAAGTTGGACCGAGATGGAGGAAGAGTTTTTAAGAAAGTACTATTCCGTAGGAAAAACCACCTCCGTCCGAAAAGCTATCCGAGAATTCACCCAAGGCTCGACTGAAACCTTCCACGAAGCCTGGGAACTCGTAAGAGATCTTACGAGGGAGTGCCCACACCATGGCGTGTCTAACCATGAACTAACTCAAATTTTTTATGACGGGTTAGGCTCGCAAGATAGATACCTTTTAGATGCAGCTAGCGGTGGCACCTTTATGAGCAAACACGAAGACGACGCGATGGATCTCATCGAAACGGTGGCAGAAAATAGTCACCATATTGCGGACAAACCATTTGGAAGAGGTGCAATGCCGAAGGCTCTCGACGCAAAATCAGCAGAGACGGGGATGCTCCTCGAAAGAATCGACAAAATGGCGGAAGTCCAGAACTTACTCCTGGACCGACTCAACATCCGCAAAGGTTTTCAAGGACTCGCCCCCGTCTCACTCCAAGAGGCATCACCATGCACAACTTGCTCAAGATTCGACCACGTCGAATTAGATTGCCCCGTGATGGCAATCCAAGGGCAAGGGATGTATAGACAAGGTCCATCAGGAGGACCGATTCAATAGGGACAACCAAATTATCCAGGTAATTATTCTAACCAATATAATACCTGTTTTTAACAATTCTTCGCTGAATACTAGCTGTAGGAGGAACAACGATCAGCCCTATCCTCCACAATACGCAGTTTGTCAAGAAATTGCACTTAGTCAAAGACATGCTCAAAGTCGTTCGTCCCGCCGACTCTTACCACAAGCATACCACGCAGCCTCCCACGCCAAACCACGCCGGCATCCGACCCGATCCTCGGCGCATGATCTTGCACTCACGGAGCAAATGATGATGATGAACTGCGCGCGTGAGTGAGAATTCAAGACTTGGTCAAGAGCGAACGTCCAGCGACGACAGAGACAAAAGAGTGGCTTAAGGCAGCTTTTGCGACTCGGTTACCCTCGCGAGGCCACGAGAAAAATCCAAGAAATCAAGGAGCTGCATTGACCCGGGCATCATAATATCAACTATGTACCGTCACGCTGGCAGCATGTAGAATCATGCGGCCATATCAAGCCTTCGGAGTGGGGAAAAGCTGTGGGTCCATACAAGGATCAATCCTTTCTCCACCAAGGCTCAAAATGAAGAGAGAGACACCACTATGCGCCGAGCAAGAGCCAGTGACTCGGAAGGGATCGAGGAAGAATAGGTTACGGCTAAACCTAACCTCGAGCGTGCAAGCGCATTGCCTTATCCTCAAGCCTTAAGCCAGACTAAAAAGCCAAAATGCGAAACCAAAAACTGCTAAACCTTTAAGAAGGTAACCATAGCAATTTCAACTATGAAGCCAATCAAACATATCCTTCTATGCAAAATTCTTAAAAAGGTATATGTACTCCCCATAGAAACCCTAAACGGATCCAACGATGGTAGGTAGCTCCATTATGTTAATTCCTTACCATTAAAAAAGAGGTCAGGAGCACCCATGGTCAAGTGGTAAGTGGAATGTCCTTTACTAAGGTCCTATTAGATACGAGAGCCCGTGTACATCTCCTCCCTAGAGAACATGTGTCGGCGGTCGTCGTGTAGGAGAGGTTACAGCCATTCCTATTAGAGCTATGGCAGCCGATGGTCTGCGGTAGAAAGCATGGACTGTAGTAGAAGACGTCATCGTTAGAATAAGAAGATTGTCATTTCGGTAGATTTTCTTGTGGTCGACATGAAAATGACTAAGGAGCTAAGCCAAGCCCTACTGATAATCTTAGGATGACCCTTCCTAGCTACCGCCATGGCCATGGCAGTGGGCGGGAAAGGAGAAAGCTGAAGTTCTCCAAGGTGGGAGAGCATGCAGTGAAGGTCGACATCAACCAAGTTGGCCATGAAATGCCTTCCGACTTCCGAAGACTTGGGCGCCATGGGCTTCCGCCGACGGATTAGGACGTGCATGCGTAGTTATGATGATCGGCGCAGGAAGCAGAGATACATGAGGCTTCCGATGGACGAGCCCACACTCTGGAGCTCAAAACTCTCCACGTCTACACTCAAGTATGCCTTCCTTGACAAAGAGAAAGCAAAGCCAGTAATGGTATTTTGTCCAAGTTGGACCTAAAGCAAGAAGAGCAATTCTTGGAAGTGCTGCGGAGGAATAAAGAAGCAATCGGATGGACCTCTGCTGGACCTAAAAGGGCTAGACCGCTTCACTATGTACTTATCACATCTTCCTAGAGGATGAGTCCAAGACCAGTCGGGGGAAGCCTAGAGACGGCTCAACGCAAGGGTATGGGAGGCCGTAAAAGAAGAAATTCTTAAATGGCTAAATGCGGAAAGTCTTACCCCATGTCCGATGGCCAATGGGTGAGTCCGGTACACGTTGTTCCGGAGAAAGCCGGAGTAACGGTTACGATGAACAAGAAAGGCGAGGAAATCGCGGAAGACTGAGGCCTACCGGCGAAAGTGGAGGGTCTGCATGGGCCATCGGAAGGCTGAACTCACGTGACCAGAGAGGACCACTTCCCGCTACCATTCATCGACGGATCACGACCAGTGGCGAGGATCAGGCACTGCTCTACTTCCTCGAGCGGATACTCGGGCTATAGTCAGATTGCTATCACGGCGATCAAGAAGACAACGTTCACTTGCTCCTTTTGGCTCTCGCCTTGGGCATGCCATTCGGAGCGTGCAGCGCAGCGACCTTCCAGCGATGTATGGCGGCTATCTTTTCCGAATTTCTTGGCTGACGGCTTAGAAGTCTTCATGGACAATTTCCTCCGTCTTTGGAAACGACATTGAAAGTTGTCTTGCTCACTCGACGAAGATCTTGGAGGTATGCATCGAAACGGCCAGTACTCAGTGGGAGAAATCCCACTTCAAGGTACGAGAGGGTAGTGATCAGGCACATCGTCTCGGGCAAAGGCTTAGAAGTGGATAAGGCCAAGATAGAGGTCATCCAAGACCTCCCTCTACCAAATACTGTGAAGGATTTAAGGAGCTTTCTCGGGCATGTCGGCTTCTATCGACGATTCATCCAAGACTTCGCGAAAGTGTCCAAGCCCCTCACCACCCTTCTTTGCAAAGACAAGGACTTCATCATCGACGAAGAAGGGAAGCGCGCATTCAAGACATTGAAGCAAGCACTGATCGAGGCACCAATTCTACAAAGTCCTAATTGGGACTTACCCTTCGAGATCATGTCCGATGCTTAGAACTATGCGGTGGGAGCGGTCTTGGGGCAGCGACTGGACAAGAAGCCGACGACCATCTGCTACGCAAGTAAGACCCTCATCGAAGCTCAAATTAATTATACGACTACGGAGAAAGAGCTTCTGGCGGTGGTCTACGCTCTCGAGAAGTTCTGGCCTTACATCTTGGGGAGCAAGATCATCATCTACACTTATCATGCGGCCCTGGAGTACTTGCTCTCCAAGAAAGAGGCCAAACCAAGACTTATACGATGGGTGCTGCTCCTTCAACACTTTGACTTGGAGATTAAAGACAAGAAGGGTAGCGAAAACTCGGTGGCGGACAACTTATCGCGTCTCCACATCTCGGGAGGAGAGGACATCGGAGATACATTTCCAGACGAGCATCTCCTCACCATCTCGAGTCACGCCCCCTGGTATGCGCACATCGTCAACTTCATCATTGGATCGATCCCAGAGCACTGGAACCGACACCAAAAAGATAAGTTCTTCCACGAGCTCAAGTATTATTTCTGCGAAGAACCGCTTTTGTTCCACCTAGGATACGACCAGATCATCCGACGATGTGTACCGGAGGAGGAGCAAGGAGATATACTGGCGATGTGCCACTCATCGACGTGCGGAGGACACTTCGCGGCACGAAAGACCGCGGACAAAATCCCACAGAGCGGCTTCTACTGGCCCTCCATCTTCAAGGACGCCCACCGTTTCTACACAGAGTGTTTACAGAGTCAAGCAGCGATCAACATCTCCAAGCGAGACGAGATGCCGATGCGTCCGATCCTTGAGGTGGAAATATTCGACCTTTGGGGGATAGACTTCATGGGACCTTTCCCACCTTCTGACGGGAAAGAGTACATCTTGGTGGCGCTGGACTATGTGTCCAAGTGGGTTGAGGCAATTCCCACTAGGACAAACGACCATCGGGAGGTTCTACGGTTCATCACACGATGCATCTTTGCCCGATACGGTTGCCCGAGAGCAATCATCAGCGACGGCGGCTCACACTTCAACAACTCGCACTTCCGGGCGCTGTTGAAGAAATACGGAGTACACCACCGCATCACCACGCCATACCACCCCCAGGCGAATGGGCAAGTGGAGGTTAGTAATCGAGAAGTCAAAACTATTCTGAAGAAGATAATTCGTTCAGATGGAAAGGATTGGTGATGCGGAACGATGGGTCGGGATTGTCGACCGTTCCGGACCACAGGGAAGAGGTCTACCTAGGTTATGAGATGCATTCGAAAGCAAGTAAGAAAACAACGAGTAGTGATAAACACGACGATGAAGGACGTGAATGCCCGACGAACGCAGCAAGGGTATCTCAGAAATGAGCTAGGCCCACCAATAACTCGGGACTCAGAAGGTACGTATACGACAATGCGGCGGGTTCCTTGGTACCGCGCACCCACCTTCAACCCGTCCGAAGTGGGACCCACCAAAAGAAAGAAACCTATCTACCCAGTGATAACATGCAATCTTAACATGATAAAACATGATTATTAATGCAATTTAAGGCATAAAACATTACATTTATGTGCATGTTATCATACTTTGAGTGCATTTCTACCATTCTATGCATATTTATGTCATAATCTCAAAATACACTAAATTAGGGTTAATTATGATGAATTAAGGATAAATAATTTTATAACCCATCTTTACTTGAGATTATGAATGGTTTTTAAAGTTAAATAATAAGAGAAATCATTTTTATGAACATTCATTTAATTTTCTAAAGTTAAAATCTTTTAAAAATGAATGTATTTTTGAAATATAAATTAAATCTCTTTTTATTTAAATATTTTGAATTTTTAGAATGATAGATAATTAAATTTCAGATCCAATGAAAGAAATTTGGATTAATTTGGAGTTGTATTTTAAAAGATATGATTTTTACAATTTTTAGGGATTTTTCTGTATTTTTCTGAATTTTCTATAATTTTATTTTCTATTTAAAACATTAAAAAATAAATAAAAAAAAAGGGGCGCGGGACCCGCGTGGATGCGACGTGGCACGCAAGGCCATGTGGCAGCGCCACGCGGACTCGCGCAGCGCCTACGTGGCGCGCATATATTATATTATTTTATTATTACTTTACATATATAAAATGTTCTTTGTCCTCCCCTATATGGGGAGGGTCATACCCTTAGAAACCGTCGGGTTATTTAAATCCGACGGTTTCTCAAATATCTTCCGTGTGGGACTAACCCACACCTTATTTACTTTACGCAGGTGACGCGGTCGATCGTGGAGCGTCAGATCGCGATCGGAGCACAGCGATTAAGTGGACACACGGACCATCCGATCTGATCAAACACGTGCGCAATTCAAAGAGTTATAACGGTTGGATCGTGGGCGACGTGGCAGCATCGCACGCGTCGATCGCGTGGAAGCAGGGTGCACCGGAGATCAATCAAACACGTGATAAAAATCAGGGCGTTATATTGGCCCAGATTAAAAGCTAGCGGGAGCATCGCGATCGTCAGATCAAGATCCAACGGACGCGATTTTTAGCGTTTTTAAACGCTTAGTTACGGATCAAATCGTGACCGTCGATTGCGATCCGACGGTCACGACTTAATTGAAATGGTCCACGATGGATCGTTTTGATCGGACGGTTACGAAATTCCCTCCTATAAAACGATGTGTTCTTCACGTTCTTAAGCATTCGAGTGAGAATTCAATAAAATTGACTGTCCAGACACCTCTCTACTCGCTTTCTCTTGAGTTCTTCCTCCTCCTCTCTCAATTCCCGCATCCATGGAGGGTAGAAGTCGAGATTTGGGTGGAAAAATCGAGGGAGAAATCGACGCTTGAAGCTCGGCGTGACGATCTTGACGTTTTCGGTGATTAATCGGCTTAATCACCTCGTTTTGATCGCTAAACGGGTTTAGTGGAAGCGGTTTTACCTCAATTATCCTCCTATTATCATTAATTTTCGTTTAGATTAGGATTTAGCTTTCGACGTCCGAAATTTCTCTCCACTTCAAATTTCGATTTCTCCGCGAAATTAAGTCCAAATTCATCGATTCTTGATTCCGTGGAATCGATTTGAAGTCTTCTTTCTAAAAATACCATTTTCCCCAATTTCTTACCTCAATTCATCGTCCAATTTGACCAAATTCCAAAAGATATCTCGAAAATACCTAAATTCCCTGTGGATTCGACCCGTATTTACCATTATACCCCTCAATTCTCTCTTAATTCCCCAAATTGGTAAGTTCGGTATTATTTTTGACATGAGACCGTGTGAAATCGACAACCTCGCGGTCTCGTCTCGTCACCCAGTCCCTTGTCAAATGTCACACAGCTATCCTAGCCCCGGCGGTGGAAGCACGTTCGGGAGACACTGAGGGAGTTAAATGAAATTCAACCGGGCAATTGCGGATGAACCTGCGGGGCCGAGGCCCGATCAGTCGTGACGAATAGCGGCAGGTAATCCAACGGTGATCAACCTGAAAAGAAGATGACCCCAGCTGGGTCAGATCACGAGGTAATACTCGGGTTGGACCGTCTCACGCACCAGCCGGCAGGAGCTCTTGCTCAACAGTTCGGATGGCAGCGACCAAACAGTCCGACTCTATCAACTCCCCAATTGACGTGGGAGGAGAGCCGGTCGCTAAAGGCCGAACCCCAAGACGAGTGCCAAAGCACGGGGTAGCAGCTGCTGGCGGCCGAAGCACGAAGCGACGGCGGTTTAACCGCGGAGTGGGTGACGAGACGAGACCGCGAGGTTGTCGATTTCACACGGTCTCGTGGAAAAAATTAATCCGAACTTACCAATTTGGATTATAAAGAGTGAATTGAGGGCTATAATGGTAAATAAGGGTCGAATCCACAGGGAATTTAGGTATTTTTGAGATATCTATTGGAATTTGGTCAAATTGGACGATGAATTGAGGTGAGAAATTAGGGAAAATGGTGTTTTTAGAAAGATAACTCAAAGATCTATCCGTGGAATAAAAAATCGCTCGATTTGGATTAGTAATCACGGAGAAATCAAAGATGGAAGTGGGATGAAATTTTCGGAATCGCGAAGAACACAAATTAAAATTAAAATGAAATTAAACTTAAATTGAAATCCTAGTCCTAAAATTGATGATACATGACGATAGATAAGAGGATAAAATTGTTTTCTAACCCGAGATAACGATCAAATCGATCCAATTGATCGCCGGATCGACAACTATTCATTCCGCGAATTCAATCGTGAACATCGATGTTCAAGAGACAAATTCTCCTCGCACGATCGTCGAAATCTCTCTTGTAAACACTCCATGGACACGATTTCGAGTCTAGAAGAGATTACAAGAGAGAGATTGAAGAGAGAATGGGTTTAGATGCGTCGATTAGATCAAATCCCTCAAGAATGAGTACAAATGACGAAGAACTCGTCTATTTATAGGGCGAAATGGGGAGAGCCGTTCGATTGATGCGTTAAGGCTTCATCAACGGTCCAGATGCGTTTTGTAACGGTGAACCGTTACGATTGAAGATAGGCCTTCCGATCTTAAATGGACGCTCCCGATTTGATCTTGCGATATGCGTTATAAAACGCGTGAACTCTCGTCCGTTGGATCACGATCTAACGCTTTGGATGCGTTTGATCGCGTGAGATCTGGACCGTTATAACGCGGCTTTTAAGACATGTGCATTGATGATCTCCGGTGGTCCAATCGTCCACGCGATCGAGGCTTGTGATGCTGCCACGTCGCATCTGATCTGACCGTTATAATAACACCTTTAAGACACGTGTGTTGATCTCTGATCCGTGGACCGCGCTCACGTGATCGACGCACGAGATCTCGCGCGCCGCCCGATCCAACTCTCCGTATGCGTCCACGTCACTTGAAAGGTAAGTAAAGTGTGGATTAGTCCCACGCTTGAAAAAGAAGAAATCGTCGGGTTTTATAAGACTAGAGCGATCTAGGGATTAACAACCCTTCCCATATAGGGAAGGTGAAGAACCTTATTATATAGATTAAATAAATATATATATGTATAACGCGCCACGTAGGCGCTGCGCGGGTCCGCTTGGCTCTGCCACGTGGCCTTGCGTGCCACGTCGCACCCGCGTGGGACCCGCGCCCTTTTTTGCATTTTATTTATTTATTTTTAAACATTTTTAAATAGAAATTAAATCGGAAAAAATCCCTAAAAATTGTAAAAATCAGATCTTTTAAAATACAACTCCAAATTTATCCAAATTTCTTTCATTTCATATGAAATTTAATTATCTATCATTCTAAAAAGTCAAATTATTTAAATAACAAGAGATTTAATTCTTATTTCAAAAATACATTCATTTCTTTAAGATTTTAACTTTAGAAAATTAAATGAATGTTTATAAAAAATGATTTCTCTTATTATTTAACTTTAAAAACCACTTATAATCTCAAGTAAAGATGGGTTATAAAATCTTTAATCTTTAATTCATCATAATTAACCCTAAATTAACGCATTTTGAGATTATAACATAAAATTGCATAGAATGATAGAAATACACTCAAAATATGATAACATGCACATAAATGTAATGTTTTATGCCTTAACTAGTGTCTACCCGATCTGAAACAGATCGGGAGAGAGAGAGAGCGGACGGAGAGCTTCCCCAAATATAGACAGCTTCCCCAAATTTTTGTGTTGCTCACTCTTCTTTCTTTCTCTTGTCTCTCGTCCCTATTTGAGGAAAAAAAGGCTTTACCCGCTGCAGACAAATAATTTTCGTCTCGTCCCCGTGGGATTGGCGTCATGATATCTGCTCCGTGCAGGTAGCAGATTGCAGCAATGATGGTGGTTTCTAATTTTTCTTCCACTTTTCTCTCTCTACGATATTTCTAGCCCTTGCAACTTACCTCTTTATTTTGATGTTTTGTCCATGAGGAAATCTGCTGGCGATTAAGAGGTTTCTAGAGTGGCTACTTGGTGGCGTACGACCCCCGTCGCCACCAAGACACGATACCACGGCGCCGGAGGAGCCCTTTTGCGCGCGCGGATCTATCCGCTTTTCTTTATTTCTTTATTTCTTTATTATGAACTTTTGACCCGCACGTGTTTAAGCGGGTCCTCGTTTATTTCTTCTCTCCCTTTAGGCTTTCGGGTGGGTTCTTCCCTTTTCGGGATCCCATTTCGTGAAGCCCCATCCTTCTTTTGTGAACCTTATTTCTTTCTATGAGTATGTTTGGGTTTGTGGGTTGTGGGCCTCAAGTGGGCCCTTTCCCCTCTCGGCCCATTATGGGCTCTATAAGACGGGGAAGGGACCCCCACAAACCCTAGCCGTCATTTGAAGAAAGAAAGGGTGATCCTCCCTCTCAAGTGGCTGCTCAAGGAAGGGACAGGAAGGGAGTCCAACCGCCGCCGCCGCCGCCGCCGCTGCACGCACTCCACGTGCCGCCGCCAGTGCCGCCGCCGCGGCCGCCGCCTTCCGCGCCTTGCCCCACCGGTTACCTCGTGCAGCTTTCCAGCCGCCGCCGCCGCTGCCGCCGCCTCAGGCCGCCGTGGCCGCCGCCGCCGCCAGATCGCCGCACCTCCACCTCCCTTCCTCCTCCACGAACCTCCAGATTTTCCCCTTCCCGATCTTCCTCCTCCCATTGCCACGAACGTCATCCACCCCCACCACGATTTCGTCTTCCCCGATTCCTCCAGCTCCACCGTTCATCCCCTCCAGAACAACCACCCCTCTCCGGCGAGATCTCTCTGCCTTTCCCCCCCATCATCCTCCGCCGTCCGCTACCTCTGCCAAATCCCACTTCCCCCTCCAACGAAGACCACCCTCCTCCCCAGCGAGAAGACCTTCCCCACGTCTTCCCGTTCCCCCACCTCTCTTCCGCACCTCTCGGATTCCCCCCTCCCAACCTTCCGCTCGCTACCTTCCGAAACCCCTTCTCCATCCCTGCTAATTTCTTCGATTCCCCTCCCTCACCAAAATTCATCAATCCGAGCCTCCTCCGGTCGAGCCGCCTCCAGGAGCGCCTAAGTTCTCCTTCCCCAAGTTCTCCTTCCCGCAAACCGCCCACCTGCATAAATTCCCCCGAACAGAGATCACCTTCCCGCCTAAACATTGACGTTCCCACTCACCCGCTCCGTCATTGCGCCTCATCTTCGCCCAACACCCACGGTCCGTCATTTTTCCAAGCTCCTCGCCGAAATTCTTCCCAGACTTCCCTCAGCCCGAACGCCCGACCCGTCGCCTCCCCACTCCCGAATGCCCCAACTTCCCACTCCCCGATTTCCGGATTCTCCCCACGCAACTTCCAATTTTCCGGATTTGGCGGATTCCGCGACCCTCAACCTATCTCACTTTCACGTCTTTCCCATCTCACCCAGACGCCCGCCGCAATTAATTATCGAATTGCCGCGAACCCACCGCTCCCCTGCCAAATTCATCCCGAGGCACTGCGCCCCAACTTTCCCGCCGCCACTGATTTCCCATTTCAGTGACTTTCACCGGCAACTATCGCGGACGACTTCCGTCAACGTCCTCCCTCCAGGGCGTAGAATCACTGCGCGGATTGCTGGGTCGACACGAGATCCTTCTCCACGACGGGCATGTCGTCACCTTCTGAACGCGTCGCTTCCTATCGTGCCTCGTGGTTACCTCCTGCCACACCTGTGCTAGAACCGACCGCACCCCCACCCCACGACAGTCCCCTCCGCATCGCTCCTCCGACCCAAACACTCCCGCGAACCTCTGTGCGGGTCAACCCCGTGACGCTGCCAAAGTTCTTGTGCTGAATTCCACAGCATGCGCGGGACTGGGTCTCTGCAGCTTCGAGCGTTGACTGCCTTCCCCGGGTTTCGTGCCCCTCCTAGGAGTTCAACCAGTCGGCCCAGCGCCGCGTGACTCTTGGAAGCTCTCCACCCTAGCCAGCCACGCTCAACCAATCTCTGCTCCCGTACGGCTTACTTCTCTCTCCTCTGATGTCGTTTGCGGTGTGCGTCTTCAGAAACCAACTCTATAGTTGCGGATTCTAGCGCAAGCTCCTTCACCCGATGTCGAAGCCACTTTGGTTCATGATCCGGAACCTCTTTCCTGGAAACCTTGATGCATGTCCATCTTTTTTGATGACGTGAGCACAATCGCGTTCACGCATTCCATATATGATCGCGATCGCAAGACCCTGTGAGGGCATGCCCTGCCGTTCGCATGACTTTCTCCCTTGCCAATCTCCTTTCGCGATTCCTTTGCTATTCCATTCGCCATCGCCACCAACCTTTACATGCATAAACATTACCTATAACAACTCATTAGATTACTGTCGATGTTTTTACTAAAGAACCAGAAACAAAAGCTTTTTATATATGATATCATAAACTAAAGCTTAGAGACAAACCAAATCTTACCATAACGATGTGCACTTCCAATTCATCCACTCATGAAATGGATATTCTCGCAAAATCAAATTGGTGTTTGAGACGTCAAGAGCATCTTTCATGTTTCTACGAGATGCAAGGTTTTGCAATGCCAAGATCTTACCCTGCAAAAAAAAGTATTTATCTGAAAAACCTGTGAATTGTGACACAAAATGAGTAACATGTGCAAGAATGAGAAAAGCCAGGTCGCCTTTTATGAGTGCTGAACCTTTACACTAATGCTGCTGAAGTTTCCAATCCCATAGCTTCATTTTCAATTTTCTTGAATACTTTCTCAACATTTGCTTTCTCCCCCATATTGTATCCCATTTTTATGCACTTTCACAACTCTCTTCTCTCTTCATCATGTCCTCTTTCCCTTCTCTCTTTTTTCTTCTTCATACATCTTCAACTGTCCACTACAAAAAAAATTAATTCTTACGCTCCCACCATCATTTTTTTCTTTAATATTCCTTTTTCTCTTTTTCCTTCTCTTTTTCCTCCCCTGTACTCTTAACTTCTCTCTTCCGCAGACCACAGTCGAGTTTTCTGGTTTCGAGTCTCCCACCACAACCCCAAGATGGCACTTGAAAAACTCAATCCTTTTCTGTATAGCAGTGGCCCATATGATGCATTACGTTCTCGGAAAATATACCACCACACCTTGGACGCCAAGCATAAGGATACGTCTGCCTATGAGGCAACTTTTGCAGTCTTGTCCTCCACATCCTGAAATGTACGTGCAAACAAGTCATCAGTAAACGAGATAAGTTCAACAAAAATTTTATCCACGTCAGATTGATTGCATGCTCCAGCTTTAACAAAGAACCAGAATCTATAGCTAAGAGACCAATCGAATCTTACCATAATGAAGTGCACCTCTAATTCTTCCATGAACAAAATGGATATTCTCACAAAAATAAATTGGAGCCGAGACTTCAATAGCAGCTTTCATGTTTCTCTGAGAGCAAGTCATTGTGCTACAAAGCCTTCCTCTCGAAAACAAATAGTGATTATCTATGAAACCTGTGAATTGTGTCACCAAATGAATAATGTGTGTAAGTATCCAAAAGGCAAACATGCATGTTCTGAGTGGTGCCCTTTTTCACCATCGCTGCATAATTTTTCTGTCCTAAAGCTTTTTTTCTCTCGCATATCGCTTCCATTTTTTATGGAGTTTCACAACTCTCTTTTCTCTTCATTATAGCTTTTTCCTGATCCTTCGACATTTTTTTTTCCCTCCCTCTTTTTCTTTTATCTTCATTCCATACTTGTCTAGTGACGAAAAATTTAAATCTTTTTCTCCCACCATCTTTTTTCTTCTTTCTCATTGTTTTTTCTTTTTCCTTCTTTTTTTCCTCCCTTGTAATCTTAACTTCTCCCTCCCACAAAGCATAGTTCAGTTTTACTGTTTTGAGTCTCCCACCACCACCTTGGGATGACACTTGCCGTTGCAATTGAAAAGGTCATCTTTTCAGTCCAGAAGTGGCCCTTATAATGCAATGTGTTCTTAAAAAAACATACCTGGGAGGCCAAGCATGAGGATACCTTTGCCAATGAGGCGACCTAGGCAGTCTCATCCTCACCACCCTGAAATGTTAGTGCCAGCACGTCATTAGTAAGTGAGATAAGTTCAAAAAAACACATTAAAACATATGCTCTTGTCCTACACAATAAATGATGTCAACAATTCCATGCACGATAATGCAACTCACCATGCTGTTCTAACGAAATCTCAGCAATATGTTTATCAATGTCAGATTGATTGCATGCTCAAGCTTTAAGAACAACAACTGTAGCTAAGAGACCAACTGAATCTTACAATAACTATGTGCACCTCCAATTCTTCCATGCACAAAATGAACATTCTCCGAGATACAAAGATTTGAGGTGGAAAGACCTTACCCTGAAAAAAAAAGTGTTATCTACAAAACCTGTGAATTGCAACACCAAATGAATAACGTGTCCAAGCATACGAAAAGCCAGAGTGGCTGTTATGAGGGGTGCCCTTTTTCACCCTTGGTGCTGAAGTTCCCTGTTTCATAGCTTCTTTTTTCAATTTTCTACAATAGTTTCGTACCATTTACTTTCTCCCGCAAATTGTATCCCATTTTTATGCACTTTTCACAGCTTCTTTTCTCTTCATCATCATTTTTTTTTGCTCCTTCCACCTTTTTTCTCCTTCTTTTGCTATTTCTTTTCCAACTTCAACCGTCTACTATAGAATAAATTTTAATTCTTTTTTTCCCACCTTTTTCTTCTTTCTTATTGTTTTTTTTTCTTTTTCCTTCTATTTTTTCCTCCCCTGTAATCTTAACTTCTCCCTCCCGCAAAGTACAGTCCAGTTTTACTGTTTTGAGTCTCCCACCACCACCTCTGGATGACACTTGTCGCTGCAAATGAAAAGATCATCCTTTCAGTCCAGAAGTGGCCCTTATAGCAACACGTTCTTATTATCATACCTGGGAGGCCGAGCATGAGGATACTTTTTCCAATGAGGCGACCTTGGCAGTCTCGTCCTCACCACCCTAAAATGTTAGTGCAAACATATATGAGTAAACGAGAAAAGTTCATTAAAATTACACTAAAATATATGACCTTGTCCTACACAATAAATGATGACGACAACTCCGCGCACTATGATGCAACTCACCATGCTGTTCTAACAAATCTCAGCAATAGGTTTATCTGTGTCCGATTGATTGCATGTTCCAGATTTGAGAAAGAACCAGCAATTGTAGCTAACAGACCAACCAATTCCTAGGATATCGTTGTACACCTCCAATTCTTCCACGTGCAAAATGGATATTCTCAATGATGTATTGGTATGGAGACGTCAGGAGCAACCCTCATGTTCTCCAAGATGAAAGCAAATTTTGCTTTGCAAAGATTTTCTGGAAAAAAAATGAAATAACAGTTATCTATAAAACCTGTGAACTGTGTCACCAATTGTCTAACATGTGCCACAAAAAGCTAGCATGGCTGTCAATAGTGGTGCTCTTTTTTACCATCCTGCTGAAGATCTTCATTTCATAGCTTCGTTTTTTGATTTAGATGGATACTTCGTCACAAGGTAATTTCGCCAACATATTCCAGAATATTTTTCTTTACACAACTCTCTTCCATCTTCTTTATTCTCCTCTTCTTTTTTCTTCTTTTTTCCTTCACCATTCCTCCACCCTTTGAGGTTTTAAATTTTTTTTCTCCCACCATCTTATTCCTTCTGATTCCTTATTTTTCTTTCTTATCTCTACTTTTTTTCATCGTTTTTCCCTCCTATGCGTTCTTTTTTTGGGAGATGACCTCCCCTGTATTTTGAACTTTACTCATCTGCAAAACAAAGTGCAATTCCATTTTTCTGAGTCTCCAACAACCATCACATGATGACACCTGGTACTGCACATGAAAAATCCTTTTCAGTCACCTATGGCCCTTATAATATAACATACTCTTGGAAAACATACCTCAGAAGCTCAACCTCCAAATTGTGAAATGTTCCTGCAAACACATCATCAGTTGGAGAGATGTGTGTGTAAAAAAAGACACTTAAACATAAAAAAAAATTCTGAAACAATAAATGAGACATACAACTTCATGGAGGAAAATACTACAATGAAAAAAATACACCACACGAATGCTTCAAGAATTACCTAATACTATGGAGGTACTAAGCAGCCAAACTCTTCAACCTCCACAGATAGTTCGAGAGGAAACATAGCATCTGGATAAATTAATCAAGAACAATCTAAGCTTACACACAATCAAAGTCCAACATAGAGGAAGATCAGTTAATGATAATAACCCACATACAACAACTAGAATGCCGAGAGAATTACTCTTGAACCTTCACAGATAGTTCAAGCGGAAATACAGATAACCCTTTCTTCTCTGCACTCCCACAACTCTCCTTCATCTTCTTTATTCATTTCTTTTTTCTCCCTTCACCTCTTCCTCTTTTTTTCTCCTTCTTTTTCAAACTTTTTCCTTCATCATTTCTCTACCATTTAAAATGTTAAACTCTTTTTCTCCCACAATCTCTTTCATTTCTCTGTTACTTTTTCCAATTCTGTTTTTTTTTCCTTTTCCTTCTCCTCTTTTTCCTCTTGTGCATTCTTTTTTGTGGGAAAACCACCTCCCATGTATTAACTTCTCTATTCTGCACACCACAGAAGTGCTTCACATTTCAGAGTCTCCCACTGCCATCACAGGACAACACTTGGCACCTGAAAAATCTTCCTTAGTCTCCTAAACCCCATATAATATACCATGTTCTTCGAAAACATACCTCAGAAGCCCACCATCTGGACAAACATGGCAATGAGCTAACCATAACAATCTCAGCCTCCAAACCATGAAATGTTGCTACAAACACCTCATGATTGGGGAGACATCTGTGTTAGAAAACACACTAAAACATAAGTATTTTGTCCTGAACATAAATGACAAAGAAAACTTTGTGAAAGGAAATTCTTAAAAAAAACGATGCACAAGAATAAGATTTCTTACTCTATTTAAAAAAAAGATATTATAGAATCAAAGGCCAAGATAGAGGAGATCAGTTAACGATAATAAACTACATATGAAAACTCGAATTCTGCGACAGAATTACCAGATCTTATGGAGATTCTATGCAGCAAAACTCTTAAACCATCACAAATAGTTCAAGAGGAAACACAGATAACCCTGTCTTCTCTGCACTCCCACAGCTCTCCTTCATGTTCTTTATTCATTTCTTTTTTCTCCCTTCACCTTTTCCTTATTTTTATGTTTGTCTTTCAAACGTTTTCCTTCATCATTTCTCTACCATTTCAACTACTAAATGCTTTTTCTCACACCATCTCTTTCCTTTCTTCGTTACTTTTGCCGCTTCTCTTTTTCCTTCCTTTTCCTTCTCCTCTTTTTCCTCTTCTGCATTCTTTTTTGTGGAAAAACCACCTCCCATGTATTAACTTCTCTCTTCTGCACACCACAAAAGTGCTTCACATTTCGGAGTCTCCCACAACCATCACAGGAGGACACTTGGCACTTGAAAAATCGTCCTCAGTTTCCTAAATGCCCACATAATATACAATGTTCTTCGAAAACATACCTCGGAAGCCCACCATCTGGATAAACTTGGCAATGAGCTGACCATAGCGATCTCAGCTTCTAAACAGTGAAATGTTCCTGCAAACACCTCATCATTTGGGAAGAGGTCTGTGTTGGAAAACACAGTAAAACATAAGCATTTTGTCTTAAAAAATAAATGACAAAGACGACTTTGTGAAGAGAAATTCTACAATAACAACTATGCACAACATTAAGATTTCTTACTCTATTTCAAAAAATAAGAAAAAGAACAAGATTTCATAGAATCAGAGGCCAAGATAGAGGAGATCAGTTAACGAAAATAACCAACATTTGACACCTGGAATGCCGCGAGAGAATTACCTGATCTTATGGAGATTGTAGGCAGCAAAACTCTTTAAAGCTTCACAAATAGTTCAAGAGGAAACACAGATAACCCTTTCTTCTCTACACTCCCACAACTCTCCTTCATCTTCTCTATTCATTTCTTTCTACTCCTTCCACCTTTTCCTCTTTTTTCTCCTTCCTTTTCAGACTTTTTACTTCCTCATTTCTCCACCATTTCAACTGCTCAAATGCTTTTTCTCACACCATCCCTTTCCTTTCTTTGTTACTTTTGTCGCTTCTATTTTTTCCCCTTTTCCCTCTCCTTTTTTTCATCATGTGCATTCTTTTTTGTGGGAAACCACCTCCCATGTATTAACTTCTATCTTCTGCAGACCACAGAAGTGCTTCACATTTCGGAGTCTCCTACAGCAATTACAAGAGGACACATGGCACCTGAAAATCCTCCTCAATATCCTAAACCCCCCATATAATATACCATGTTCTTCGAAAACATATCTCGGAAGTCCACCATCTGGTTGGCAATGAGTAGATCTCGGCGATTTCAGCCACCAAACCGTGAAATGTTGCTGCAAGCACCTCATCAAGTGGGGAGACATAGGCATTTTTGTCCTAAAAATAAATGACAAAGACAACTTGGTCAAGGAAAATTCTACCGTAACAACTATGCACAACAATAAGATTTCTTATTCTATTTCAAAAAAAACATAACAAGATTTCATAAAACCAAGGCCAAGATAGAGGAGATCAGTAAACGAAAATAACCAACATTTGACAGCTGGAATGCCGCGAGAGAATTACCTGATCTTATGGAGATTGTAGGCAGCAAAACTCTTAAACCTTCACAAAAAGTTCAAGAGGAAACACAGAAATCCCTTTCTTCTCTGCACTCCCACAACTCACCTTCATCTTCTTTATTCATTACTTTCTACTCCTTCCAGCTCTTCCTCTTTTTTCTCCTTTTTCAAACTTTTTCCTTCATCATTTCTCCACCATTTAAATTGCTAAATGTTTTTCTCATAACATCTCTTTCCTTTTTTCTGTTACTTTTGCAGCTTCTATTTTTTTTTCCTTTTCCCTCTCCTCTTTTTCCCCCTGTGCATTCTTTTGTATGGGAAAACCACCTCCCATGTATTAATTTCTCTCTCCTGCACACCACAGAAGTGCTTCAAATTTTGGAGTCTCCCACAGCCATCACAGGAGGACTCTTGGCGCCTGAAAATCCTCCTCAGTCTTCTACACCCCACATAATATACCATGTTCTTTGAAAACATACCTCAGTAGCCCACCATCAGCACAAACTTGGCGATCTCAGCCTCCAAACCATGAAATGTAGCTGCAAACACCTCATCAATTGGGGAGACGTCTGTGTATGAAAACACACTAAATTATAGGCATTTTGTCCTAAAAATAAATGACAAAGCCAAATTCGTAAAGGGAAATTCTACAATAACAACTACACAAGAATTAGATTTCATAGAATCAAAGGCCAAGATAGAGGAGATCAGTTAATGATAATAACCAACATATGACAACTAGAATGTCGCGAAAGAAATACCTGATCTTATAGAGATTGTAAGCAGCAAAACTCATGAACCTTCACACATAGTTCAAGAGGAAACAGGGATATCCCTTTCTTCTCTGCACTCCCACAACTCTCCTTTCTCTTCTTTATTAATTTCTTTCGGCTCCTTCCAACTTTTCCTTTCCTATTTTTTATTCTTCTTTTTCAGACTTTTCTCTTCATCATTTCTCCACCATTTAAACTATTAAACTCTTTTTCTCCCACCATCTCTTTCCTTTCTCTGCTACTTTTGCTGATTCTATTTTTTGTCTTTTCCATATCCTGTTTTTCCTCCTGCGCATTCTTTCTTCTAAGCAAACAACCTCCCATGTATTCTTAACCTCTCTATTCTGCACACCACAAAAGAGTTTCATATTTTGGAGTCTCCCCCACCCATCACAGGAGGACACTTGGCACTGCACAAGATAACACATTTAAACAATCAAAGTCTAACAGACAATAAAATCAGCTAATGATAATAACCAACATTCGACAACTGCAATGCCGCAAGAAGTACCTGATCTTATGGAGATTGTAGGCAGCAAAACTCTTAAACTTTCACAAATAGTTCAAGAGGAATCACGGATATCCCTTTCTTCTCTGCTCTTCCACAACTCTCCTTCATCTTCTTTATTAATTTCTTTCAGCTCCTTCTAACTTTTCCTTTCCTATTTGTTTATTCTTCTTTTTCAGACTTTTCTCTTCATCATTTCTTCACCATTTAAACTGTTAAAATTTTTTTCTCCCACCATCTCTTTCCTTTCTCTGCTACTTTTGCTAATTCTATTTTGTGCCTTATCCATCTCCTGTTTTTGCCCCTGTGCATTCTTTCATGTGAGAAAACAACCTCCCATGTATTCTTAACCTCTTTATTCTGCACACCACAGAAGAGTTTCATATTTCGGAGTCTCCCACAGCCATCACAGGAGGACACTTGACACTGCACAAGATAACGCATTCAAAAAATCATAGTCAAACATACACTAAAACAGTTAATGATAATAACCAACATACGACAACTGCAATGCAGCGAGAATTACCTGATCTTGTGGAGATTGTAAGCAGCAAAATTCTTGAACCTTCACAAATAGTTCATGAGGAAACACAGATATCCCTTTCTTCTCTGCACACCCACAACTCTCCTTCTGCTTCTTTATTCATTTCTTTTTTCTGCTTCCACTCTTTCCTTTTTTTTCTCCTTCTTTTTCAGAATTTTTCCTTCATCATTTCTCCACCATTTAAACTGTTAAACTCTTTTTCTCCCACCATCTCTTTCTTTTCTCTATTCCTTTTGCCGATTCCTTTTTTTGTTCTTTTCCTTCTCCTCTTTTTCCTCCTGCGCATTGCTTTTTGTGGGAAAGTGACTTCCTATGTATTAACTTCTCTCTTCTGCACACCACAGAAGAGCTTCATATTTCTGAGTCTCCCACAACCATCCCTGGAAGACACTTGGCACTGCACATGAAAAATCGTTTTCAGTCTCCAACTGGCCATTACAATATACCATGTTCTCCGAAAACATACCTCAGTTGGGCCACCTCAAATGGCATGAGCCACATGCGGGGAAACCGGTACATACTGTTTTCCAGGGGGAAGCCCAGCATTGGGATAAAGTTGCCAATGAGCCAACAATGGCGATCTGCACCTCCAAACCCTGAAATGTTCATGCAAACACATGAGCAATTAGGTAGATACAGTTGTAAAAACAGACTACACTAAAGCATAAGCTTTTTGTTGGAAACAATAAATGACACAGACAACTTCGTGGACAGAAATACTGCAAGGACAAAAATGCACAGGAGCTAGGTTTGACATAATCAAGGTGCAAGATAGAGGAATTTCATTTGAAAATAACACCCCAACATTTATCTATTGGAATGCCACTAGAATTACCTGATCCTGTGAAGATGCTCTTGATAGCAAAACTCTTGAACATGCACAAATAGTTCAAGAGGAAACAGAGAGCCTTTTTTCCTTTGCACTTTCCACAACTCTGCTTTATCTTCTTTATTTATTTCTGCTTGCACCTTGCATCTTTTATTTTTTTTATTTTTTTTAAATTTTTCCAGCTTCATTTCTCCACCATTTAAAATCTTCAACTCTTTTTCTCCCACCATCTATTTCTTCTCTCCTGATTCTGCTATTTTCCTTTTCCTTTACCTTTTTTCCTCCTGTGTATTCTTTTTTAAGGAAAAAGACCTCCTTGTATTCTTTTTTAAGGAAAACAACCTCCCTGTATTATTAACTTCTCTCTAATGCAAAGCACAGTGGAGTTTCATTTTTCTGGGTTTCCCAAAGCCATCCCAGAATGACACTTGGCACTGCACAGGCAAAATCCTTTTCAGTCTCCTGCTGGCCCTTATAGTATAGCATGTTCTCAGGAAACATACCTTGGAAGCCCAGCATTGGGATAAATTTGCCGATGATCCGACCATGACAATCTTGACCTCCAAACCCTGAAATGGTCCTGCAAACACGTCAGCAATTGCGGACATACAATAGTAAAAAAAGACACTGAAACATAAGCTTTTTGTCTGAAACAAAAAATGACACAGACAACTTTGCGGAGAGAAATACTACAATGACAAAAATCCACAAGAGTGAGCTTTCACAGAATCAACGGCCAAGATAGAAGGAGAACATTTGATGCAATAATTCCCCAACATTTATGAGTAGAATATCCTAATCTAGTGCAGATTGTAAGC
This sequence comes from Lemna minuta, assembly GCA_024174645.1. Classification (NCBI taxonomy): domain Eukaryota; kingdom Viridiplantae; phylum Streptophyta; class Magnoliopsida; order Alismatales; family Araceae; genus Lemna; species Lemna minuta. The sequence goes on along the minus strand of CM044113.1, from coordinate 1,976,317 downwards.
AGCAAAACTTTTGAACCTTCCCATAGAGTTCAAGAGGAAACAAAGACATCCCTTTTTTCTTTGCACTTCCACAACTCTCCATTATCTTCTTTATTTATTGCTTTTTTCTCCTTCCACCTTTTCTTTTTTTCTTCTTCTTTCTGACACTTTTTCATTCTTCATTTATCCACTATTTGAAGTCTTATGCTCTTTTTCTCCCACCATCTCTTTCCTTCTCTTTTTTTCTTCTGATTCTTTTTTTTTCCTTTGCCTTTCACCTTTTTTTCCTCTTGTATCTTCTTTCTCTCTGGGAAAAGGACCTCCCCTGTACTCTTAACTTCTCTCTTCTGCAAAGCACAGTGGAGTTTCAATTTTCTGAGTCTCCCACAACCAGCCCAGGATGTCACTTGGCACTGCACACAAAAAATCCTCTGCAGTCTTGAACTGGCCTTATAATATACCATGTTCTTGGAAAACATACCTCAGAGGCCCAGCATCAGAATAAGTTTGCCACTGAGCTGACCAAGGTGATCTCAACCTCAGCACCCTGAAATGTTCTGCAAACACAGCATTAGCTGGCTAACAACATTTTTAAAAAAAGACACCAAACCTGAAATGAGCAAACTGTGGTGATCTTGACCTCCAAACCTGAAATGCTTCTGCAAACACATCTTTTTTTTTCTTCTTTTTTTGCCTTCTTTTTTTTCCTTCTTCTTTTCCCTTTTTCTTTTTCCTTCTTTTTCTTTTTCCTTCATTTTTTTCTCTCTTCTCCACAGCACGATGGAGTTTCCTTTTTCTGAGTTTCCCACAACCGTCCCACGATAACACTTGCCACTGCACATGAAAAACCCTTCTAAGTCTCCAACTAGCCCATATAATAAAGCATGTCTCTGGAAAACATACCTCAGAAGCCCAGCATCAGGATAACGCTGCCAAGGAGCTGACAATAGCGATGTCGACCTCAGCACCCTGAAATGCTCCTGAAAACACATCATCAGTAAGGGAGATACATTTGTATAAGGGACACTAAAACACCCCAACAATTATCTATTGGAATGCCACTAGAATTACCTCATCCTGTGAAGATGCTCATGATAGCAAGACTCTTGAACCTCCACAGATAGTTCAAGAGGATACTGAAACATCATTTTTTTCCTTTGCACTTCTACTAGTTTGTTTTATCTTTTTTTTTATTACTTCTTGCACCTTCCACCTTATTTTTTTCACATTTTTTTCCGTCTTTTTTTTTCCTTCTTTTTTTTCTTCTTTTTTTGCCTTCTTTTTTTTTTCTTCTTTTTCCTTCATTTTTTTCTCTCTTCTCCAAAGCACGGTGGGGTTTCCTTTTTCTGAGTTTCCCACAACCGTCCCACGATAACACTTGCCACTGCACATGAAAAAACCTTCTAAGTCTCCAACTAGCCCATATAATAAAGCATGTCTCTGGAAAACATACCTCAGAAGCCCAGCATCAGGATAACGCTGCCAAGGAGCTGACAATAGCGATGTCGACCTCAGCACCCTGAAATGCTCCTGAAAACACATCATCAGTAAGGGAGATACATTTGTATAAGGGACACTAAAACACCCCAACAATTATCTATTGGAATGCCACTAGAATTACCTCATCCTGTGAAGATGCTCATGATAGCAAGACTGTTGAACCTCCACAGCTAGTTCAAGAGGAAACTGAAACATCATTTTTTTCCTTTGCACTTCTACTAGTTTGTTTTATCTTCTTTTTTTATTACTTCTTGCACCTTCCACCTTATTTTTCCTCCATTTTTTTCCGTCTTTTCCTTCTTTTTTTTCTTCTTTTTTTTCCTTGTTTTTCCTTCTTTTTTTCCTTCTTCTTTTCCCTTTTTCTTTTTCCTTCTTTTTTTTCTTTTTTTTCCTTCATTTTTTTCTCTCTTCTCCACAGCACGATGGAGTTTCCTTTTTCTGAGTTTCCCACAACCGTCCCACGATAACACTTGCCACTGCACATGAAAAACCCTTCTAAGTCTCCAACTAGCCCATATAATAAAGCATGTCTCTGGAAAACATACCTCAGAAGCCCAGCATCAGGATAACGCTGCCAATGAGCTGACAATAGCGATGTCGACCTCAGCACCCTGAAATGTTCCTGCAATCACATCATCAGTAGGGGAGATACATTTGTATAAGGGACGCTAAAAATTAGATTTTTGTCCTAAGAATTAACCACACGCACAACTTAGTGGACAGATATACTCCAATGACAAAAAAATGCACAAGAGTTAGCTTTGACACAATCAAGGTCCAAGATAGACGAATTTCATTTGATAATAACACCCCAACAATTATCTATTGGAATGCCACTAGAATTGCCTTACCCTGTGAAGATGCTCTTGATAGCAAGACTCTTGAACCTCCATAGATAGTTCAAGAGGAAACTGAAACATCATTTTTCCTTTGCACTTCTACTAGTTTGTTTTATCTTCTCTTTTTACGACTTCTTGCACCTTCCACCTTATTTTTTTCCTTCTTTTTCCGTCTCCTTCTTTTCTTTTCTTCTGCCTTCTTCCTTCTTCTTTTTTCCTTCTTTTTCCTTCTTCTTTTCCCTTTTTCTTTTTTTCCTTCTTCTTCCTTCATTTTTCTCTCTTCTCCACAGCACGATGGAGTTTCCTTTTTCTGAGTTTCCCACAACCGTCCCACGATAACACTTGCCACTGCACATGAAAAAAACCCTTCTAAGTCTCCAACTAGCCCATATAATAAAGCATGTCTCTGGAAAAAACATACCTCAGAAGCCCAGCATCAGGATAACGCTGCCAATGAGCTGACAATAGCGATGTCGACCTCAGCACCCTGAAATGTTCCTGCAATCACATCATCAGTAGGGGAGATACATTTGTATAAGGGACGCTAAAAATTAGATTTTTGTCCTAAGAATTAACCACACGCACAACTTAGTGGACAGATATACTCCAATGACAAAAATGCACAAGAGTTAGCTTTGACACAATCAAGGTCCAAGATAGACGAATTTCATTTGATAATAACACCCCAACAATTATCTATTGGAATGCCACTAGAATTGCCTTACCCTGTGAAGATGCTCTTGATAGCAAGACTCTTGAACCTCCATAGATAGTTCAAGAGGAAACTGAAACATCATTTTTTTCCTTTGCACTTCTACTAGTTTGTTTTATCTTCTCTTTTTACGACTTCTTGCACCTTCCACCTTATTTTTCCTTCTTTTTTTTCCGTCTTTTTTTTCCTTCTTTTCTTTTCTTCTTTTTTTGCCTTCTTTTTTTTCCTTCTTCTTTTTCCTTCTTTTTTTCCTTCTTCTTTTCCCTTTTTCTTTTTCCTTCTTTTTCCTTCATTTTTTTCTCTCTTCTCCACAGCACGATGGAGTTTCCTTTTTCTGAGTTTCCCACAACCGTCCCACGATAACACTTGCCACTGCACATGAAAAACCCTTCTAAGTCTCCAACTAGCCCATATAATAAAGCATGTCTCTGGAAAACATACCTCAGAAGCCCAGCATCAGGATAACGCTGCCAATGAGCTGACAATAGCGATGTCGACCTCAGCACCCTGAAATGTTCCTGCAATCACATCATCAGTAGGGGAGATACATTTGTATAAGGGACGCTAAAAATTAGATTTTTGTCCTAAGAATTAACCACACGCACAACTTAGTGGACAGATATACTCCAATGACAAAAATGCACAAGAGTTAGCTTTGACACAATCAAGGTCCAAGATAGACGAATTTCATTTGATAATAACACCCCAACAATTATCTATTGGAATGCCACTAGAATTGCCTTACCCTGTGAAGATGCTCTTGATAGCAAGACTCTTGAACCTCCATAGATAGTTCAAGAGGAAACTGAAACATCATTTTTTTCCTTTGCACTTCTACTAGTTTGTTTTATCTTCTCTTTTTACGACTTCTTGCACCTTCCACCTTATTTTTCCTTCTTTTTTTTCCGTCTTTTTTTTCCTTCTTTTCTTTTCTTCTTTTTTTGCCTTCTTTTTTTTCCTTCTTCTTTTTCCTTCTTTTTTTCCTTCTTCTTTTCCCTTTTTCTTTTTCCTTCTTTTTTTTCTTTTTTTTCCTACATTTTTTTCTCTCTTCTCCACAGCACGATGGAGTTTCCTTTTTCTGAGTTTCCCACAACTGTCCCACGATAACACTTGCCACTGCACATGAAAAACCCTTCTAAGTCTCCAACTAGCCCATATAATAAAGCATGTCTCTGGAAAACATACCTCAGAAGCCCAGCATCAGGATAACGCTGCCAATGAGCTGACAATAGCGATGTCGACCTCAGCACCCTGAAATGTTCCTGCAATCACATCATCAGTAGGGGAGATACATTTGTATAAGGGACGCTAAAAATTAGATTTTTGTCCTAAGAATTAACCACACGCACAACTTAGTGGACAGATATACTCCAATGACAAAAATGCACAAGAGTTAGCTTTGACACAATCAAGGTCCAAGATAGACGAATTTCATTTGATAATAACACCCCAACAATTATCTATTGGAATGCCACTAGAATTGCCTTACCCTGTGAAGATGCTCTTGATAGCAAGACTCTTGAACCTCCATAGATAGTTCAAGAGGAAACTGAAACATCATTTTTTTCCTTTGCACTTCTACTAGTTTGTTTTATCTTCTCTTTTTACGACTTCTTGCACCTTCCACCTTATTTTTCCTTCTTCCGTCTCCTTCTTTTCTTTTTCTTCTTTTTGCCTTCTCCTTCTTCTTTTTCCTTCTCCTTCTTCTTTTCCCTTTTTCTTTTTCCTTCTTTTTTTTCTTTTTTTCCTTCATTTTTTTCTCTTTTCTCCAAAGCACGGTGGAGTTTCCTTTTTCTGAGTTTCCCACAACCGTCCCACGATAACACTTGCCACTGCACATGAAAAAACCTTCTGAGTCTCCAACTAGCCCATATAATAAAGCATGTCTTTGGAAAACATACCTCGAAGCCCAGCATCAGGATATGCTGCCAATGAGCTGACAATAGCGATGTCGACCTCCAGCACCCTGAAATGTTCCTGCAATACACATCATCAGTAGGGAGATACATTTGTATAAGGGACGCTAAAAATTAGATTTTGTCCTAAGAATTAACCACACGCACAACTTAGTGGACAGATATACTCCAATGACAAAAATGCACAAGAGTTAGCTTTGACACAATCAAGGTCCAAGATAGACAAATTTCATTTGATAATAACACCCCAACAATTATCTATTGGAATGCCACTAGAATTGCCTCACCCTGTGAAGATGCTCTTGATAGCAAGACTCTTGAACCTCCACAGATAGTTCAAGAGGAAACTGAAACATCATTTTTTTCCTTTGCACTTCTACTAGTTTGTTTTATCTTTTTTTTTATTACTTCTTGCACCTTCCACCTTATTTTTCCTTCATTTTTTTCCGTCTTTTTTTTCCTTCTTTTCTTTTCTTCTTTTTGCCTTCTCCTTCTTCTTTTTCCTTCTTTTCCTTCTTCTTTTCCCTTTTTCTTTTCCTTCTCTCCTTCATTTTTTTCTCTCTTCTCCAAAGCACGGTGGAGTTTCCTTTTTCTGAGTTTCCCACAACCGTCCCACGATAACACTTGCCACTGCACATGAAAAAACCTTCTAAGTCTCCAACTAGCCCATATAATAAAGCATGTCCTTGGAAAACATACCTCAGAAGCCCAGCATCAGGATAACTCTGCCAATGAGCTGACAATAGCGATGTCGACCTCAGCACCCTGAAATGTTCCTGCAATCACATCATCAGTAGGGAGATACATTTGTATAAAGGGACGCTAAAAATTAGATTTTTGTCCTAAGAATTAACCACACGCACAACTTAGTGGACAGATATACTCAATGACAAAAAAATGCACAAGAGTTAGCTTTGACACAATCAAGGTCCAAGATAGAGCGAATTTCATTTGATAATAACACCCCAACAATTATCTATTGGAATGCCACTAGAATTGCCTTACCCTGTGAAGATGCTCTTGATAGCAAGACTCTTGAACCTCCATAGATAGTTCAGAGGAAACTGAAACATCATTTTTCCTTTGCACTTCTACTAGTTTGTTTTATCTTCTCTTTTTACGACTTCTTGCACCTTCCACCTTATTTTTCCTTCTCCGTCTCCTTCTTTTTCTTTTTCTTCTTTTTGCCTTCTCCTTCTTCTTTTTTCCTTCTTTTTTCCTTCTTCTTTTCCCTTTTTCTTTTTTTCCTTTTTTCTCCTACATTTTTTTCTCTCTTCTCCACAGCACGATGGAGTTTCCTTTTTCTGAGTTTCCCACAACCGTCCCACGATAACACTTGCCACTGCACATGAAAAACCCTTCTAAGTCTCCAACTAGCCCATATAATAAAGCATGTCTCTGGAAAACATACCTCAGAAGCCCAGCATCAGGATAACGCTGCCAATGAGCTGACAATAGCGATGTCGACCTCAGCACCCTGAAATGTTCCTGCAATCACATCATCAGTAGGGGAGATACATTTGTAAAAGGGACGCTAAACATTAGATTTTTGTCCTAAGAATTAACCACACGCACAACTTAGTGGACAGATATACTCCAATGACAAAAATGCACAAGAGTTAGCTTTGACACAATCAAGGTCCAAGATAGACGAATTTCATTTGATAATAACACCCCAACAATTATCTATTGGAATGCCACTAGAATTACCTTATCCTGTGAAGATGCTCTTGATAGCAAGACTCTTGAACCTCCACAGATAGTTCAAGTGGAAACTGAAACATCGTTTTTTCCTTTGCACTTCTACTAGTTTGTTTTATCTTCTTTTTTTATTACTTCTTGCACCTTCCACCTTATTTTTCCTTCTTTTTTTTCCGTCTTTTTTTTCCTTCTTTTTTTTCCTTCTTCTTTTTCCTTCTTTTTTTTCCTTCCTCTTTTTCCTTCTTTTTTTTCCTTCCTCTTTTTCCTTCTTTTTTTTCCTTCTTCTTTTCCTTCTTTTTTTTCTCTATTCTCCAAATCACGGTGGAGTTTCCTTTTTCTGAGTTTCCCACAACCGTCCCATGATAACACTTCCCACTGCACATGAAAAAACCTTCTAAGTCTCCAACTAGCCCATATAATAAAGCATGTTCTTGGAAAACAAACCTCAGAAGCCCAGCATCAGGATATGTCTGCCAATGAGCTGACAATAGCGATGTCGACCTCAGCACCCTGAAATGCTCCTGCAAACACATCATCAGTAGGGGAGATGCATTTGTAAAAGGGACGCTAAAACATTAGATTTTTTTCCTAAGCATTTAACAACACGCACAACTTAGTGGACAGATATACTACAATGACAAAAATGTACAAGAGTTAGCTTTGACACAATTAAGGTCAAAGATAGACAAATTTCATTTGATAATAACACCCCAACAATTATCTATTGGAATGCCACTAGAATTACCTCATCCTGTGAAGATGCTCTTAATAGCAAGACTCTTGAACCTCCACAGATAGTTCGAGAGGAAACAGAGACATCATTTTTTTCCTTTGCACTTCCACAACATTCTTTTATCTTCTTTTTTATTTCTTCTTGCACCTTCCACCTTTTTTTCCTTCTTTTTTTTCTGTCTTTTTTTTCGTTTTTTTTTTATTTCTTTTTTTCCTCCTTTTTTTTCCTTCTTCTTTTCCCTTTTTATTTTTCCTTCTTTTTTTTTATTTTTTTCCTTTATTTTTTTCTCTCTTCTACAAAGCACGGTGGAGTTTCATTTTTCTGAGTTTCCCACAACCGTCCCACGATAACACTTGCCACTGCACATGAAAAAACCTTCTGAGTCTCCAACTAGCCCATATAATAAAGCATGTTCTTGGAAAACATACCTCAGAAGCCCACATCATCATAACTCTTCCAATGAGCTGACAATAGCGATGTCGACGTCAGCACCCTGAAATGTTCCTGCAAACACATCATCAGTAGGGAGATACATTTGTAAAAGGGACACTAAAACATAAGCTTTTCGTCTGAAACAATAAATGACATGCACAACTTAGGGGAGAGATGTACTACAACGACAAAAATGCACAAGAGTTAGCTTTGTCCAACTCGATCTATCCGGCCGATATCTTTGTCCAACTCGATCTATCTCATTATAGCCAAGGTTTTGGCTAACCGCCTCCACGAGGTCTTGGATGGTTTGATAAGCCCGTTTCAGTCTGCTTTCATCCCGGGCCGGCAGATGATTGACAGCGTGGTACTGGCTGAGGAGATAGTGGCGGCTTGGCGTCGGTCCGGCACCACCGGCTTCATGTGGAAAGTGGATTTTGCCAAAGCCTACGATTCCATTGACTGGCGGTTTCTATGGAATGTGCTGAGAAGACGTGGCTTCCCGGCGGAATGGGTGAGGTGGGTCAAATTATGTGTAACTACGACGTCATTCTCCGTGCTAGTACACGGACGGCCCCAAGGGGGATGGTTTCAACCACAAAGGGGCATCAGACAGGGTTGTCCGCTTGCACCGCTACTCTTCATTTTGGCAGCAGACGCCCTTGCTATTTGCACTATGAGACTGAGCTCTCAGGGATACCTGTCAGGTTTTCAGACGGCAGGGTCCCCGGTTGGTATACCACTGCTCCAATACGTGGACGACACTACGTTTTTCATTCATGGCTCTGAGATTGCTGCCCGCACCCTGTCAAACATGATGAACATCTTTTCCGATTTCTCTGGGCTACAATTGAATAGGGCCAAGTCTATCTTTGTGGGCTTTGGGTTATCTACAGAGGAGACGTCAAGGTGCGCCAGACTTCTAGAGACACCGATCGGGACACTCCCGGTCCGATATCTGGGACTGCCGTTGGCAGATAGGCACTTGCGAGTGCAAGATTGGCAACCGGTCCTCGAGAAAGTGGAAGCCAGATTGGGAGGTTGGCGGGCACGCATGATTTCGCGAGGCGGTCGGCTAGTTTTGGTAAAGGCAGTACTCTCGGCCATTCCGACCTCTTTCATGTCGGTCTTCCGCATGCCGTCGGGGGTGCGACGCCGACTTGAGGGAACCATGAGGAGGTTTTTCTGGCGGGGGACAGAGACCACTCGGGGGGTTGCCCTGGTTGCTTGGTCTACGGTGAGTCGACCCGTTGCACATGGTGGCCTGGGCATACGACACCTTGATCACACCAACATGGCACTATTAAGTAAGTGGGTGATACGGGTGATGGAGTCGTCCAGAGATATGGTGGCTACGCTTCTCCGTGAGCAATACGGGCACTCCCTCGACTGGAGCGTATGGAAGAACCCGCGATGCGGAGATTCCCCTTTTGTTGCGAGCCTTCGGGGGATTTTCCCGATCATTCGACATTTTTGCAAGCCGCAACTGGGAGATGGGGCACTCTTCTGGTTTTGGGAAGATGATTGGTCCGGGCATGGACAACTGGGCGCCGTTTTCCCCCACCTCTATGCACTAGCACCGGATACAGCAGCCACCGTCCGGTCAATGTGGAATGGCGCTTGGACCCCGACCCTACCCCAGGCGCTGTCGGACCAGAGGCTGGCTGATTTCATGTCTTTGCAGGTTCACCTTGCCAATCTGAGACCGACTGAGGAGATTACAGATGCTTGGAGATGGCGTCACTCCAGATTTTCGGCCAGGGCCGTATACTGCCTCCTACGAGGACAGGAGCCTTCTGAAGCTGCGGCGCTCGTACGACGATGTCGGGTGATATGGAGGCAACGCCTCCCACTGAAGATCCGTATTTTTGGCTGGCTACTTGTACGTCGCCGTCTGATGACGAGAGCCATGCGCCACCGCTTTGATCCGGGAGCTATCACGAACTGCCCCTTGTGCGATGGAGAGATAGAGGACTGCTCCCACCTGTTTTTCACGTGCCCGGTGGTACAAGAAGCATGGCGAACCCCCGGGGGCCGCTCGTCCCACCGTATCTTCAGACGAAGAATTTTGGAGCTCCTTCATAGACAGCTCCTTCAGACGGGAGACGGCGTGGAGGCGAGTTTTCGCCACCTTATGGGCGATTTGGACCCACAGGAATGAGGTCATATTCAGGGGTGTAACTCCCTCCGGCGATGCCATTCAACACGCTGCGGGGGGTTTCTTTTATTCATGGACCAGAGGAGGTTTTGGCCCCTCACACATTCTACCCCTGTAATGTTTTGACCTGTATCCTTACGTCATTATATCAATGACACTAGGGGACACCATTTTGGGTGCTTTCCCCTCCCTCTCTTCAAAAAAAAACAAGAGTTAGCTTTGACACAATCAAGGTCCAAGATAGAGCAATTTCATTAGACAATAACACCCATTATTTATCTACTGGAATGCCACTAGGATTACCTGATTCTATGGAGATGCTCAGTAGCAAAACTCTTGAACCTCTGCAGATAGTTCAAGAGGAAGCAGAGATATCCTTTTTTTTCTTTGCACTTCCACAACTCTGCTTTATCTTCTTTATTTATTTCTTTTTGCACCATCCACCTTTTCTTTTTTCTTCTTCTTTTTTTCCAAACTCAATTGATCTTCAGATGTCCACCATTTAAAATCTTCAACTCTTTTTCTCACACCATCTCTTTCCTTCTCTTTTTTCTCTCATGATTCTGTTTTTTCCTTCTCCTTTACCCTTTTTTCCTCCTATGTATTCTTTTTTTAGGAAAACTACCTCCCCTGTATTCTTTACTTTTCTCTTCTGCACAGCACAGTGGAGTTTCATTTTTTCTGAGTTTCCCATAACCGTCCCATGATAACACTTGCCACTGCACATGAAAAAACCTTCTGAGTCTCCAACTAACACATATAATTAAGCATGTTCTTGGAAAACATACCTCAGAAGCCCAGCATCAGGATAACTCTGCCAATGAGCCAACAATAGCAACGTCGACCTCAGCACCCTGAAATGTTCCTGCAAACACATCATTAGTCAGGGATGTAGGTTTGTAAAAAAACGACACCAAACTTTCTGTCCTAAATAATAAATGACACCGACAACTTAGGGAGAGAAATACTACGATCATAAAAATGCACGAGTGATCTTTGACAGAATCAAAGTCCAAGATAGAGGAAGATCATTTGATGATAATACCCAACATCTGACTACTCGAATGCCTCTAGAATCACCAGATCCTGTGGAGATCCTAAGCAGAAAAACTTTTGAACCTTCACAGATAGTTGAAGAGGAAACACTGACGGCCCTTCTTCCTTTGCATTTCCACAACTCTTCTTTATCTTCTTTATTTATTTCTTCTTGGGCCTTCCACCTTCTGTTTTTTCTTTCCTTTTTTGCAGACTTTTTCCTTCTTCATTTCTCCACCATTTCAAGTCCTCAACTCTTTTTCTCCCACCATCTCTTTCCTCGTTTTTTTCTCCTAATTCTGTTCTTTCCTTTTCCTTAATGTTTTTTACCTCCTGTGTATTTTTTTTTTTTGGGGAAAAGGACTCCCCCTGTATTCTTGACTTCTGTCTTCTGCACAGCACAGTGGAGATTCATTTTTCTTAGTCTCTCACAACCATCCCAGGATGACACTAGGCACTGCACATCAAAAATCCTTTTCAGTCTCCAACTGGCCCTAATAATATATAATATGTCGTTATATTAAACCTCTGATGCCCAGAATCAAGATAAATTTGCAATGAGCCTACCATGGCAATCTGGACCCCAAAACCCTGAAATGTTCCCGCAAACACATTAGAAGTTGGGGAGATACAATTAAAAAGACAATTAAACATAAGCTGTTTGTCCTAAACAGTGACTAACACGGACAACTTTGTGGCGAGAAATACTATAGTGAAAAAAATGCACAAGAGTGACCTTTGACAGAATCAAAGTCCAAGACAGAGGAAGATCATTTGATGATAATACCCATTATCTGACTACTGGAATGCCCCTAGAATCACCTGATTCTGTGAAGATGCTCAGCGGCAAACTCTTGACCCTCCACAGATAGCTCGAGGAAACAGAGACATTCTTTTTTTCTTTGCACTTCCACAACTCTCCTTTGCCTTTTTTTTTATTTCTTTTTCTTTTTGCTCCTTCCATCTTTTCTTTCTTTCTTCTTCTTCTGTGTTCACCATTTAAAGTCTTAAACTCTTTTTTTCCCACCATCTCTTTCTGTCCCTCTTTCTTTCTCCAGATTCTGTTTTTCTTCTCTTTCCACCTTTTTTCCACCTTTGTATGCTTTTATTGGGGAAAACAACCTCCAGTGTATTCTTAACTTCTGTCTTCTGCAAACATCAGTAGAGTTTCATTTTGCTGAGTCTCCCACAACCTTTCCAGGATGACACTTGGCACTGCAGATGAAAAAGGCTTTTCAGTCTCCAACTGGCTCTTATAATATAGCATGTTCTTGGAAAACATACCTCAAAAGCCCAGCATCATGAGAAGCCCGCTAATCAGCTGATGATGGCGACCTTGACATCAGACTCTTGAAATATTCCTGCAAACACTAAAAAATAAGCTTTTTGTCCTAAACAATAAATGACACAGACAGCTTCGAGAAATTCTAGAGTGACAAAAATGGAAAAGAGATATCTTTGACAGAATCAAAGTCAAAGATAGAGTAAGATCATTTGATGATAACACCCCAACATTTTACTACTGGAATGCCTCTAGAATTACCTGATCCTGTGGGGATCCTAAGAAGCAAAACTCTTGAACCTTCACAGATGGTTCAAGAGGAAACAGAGGAACCTAGAATGAAGCTAGTAGATGCTTACCCCAAGGTATACAAAAGACACAAACCTCAAAAATACTTAACCACTTACAGCTCAGAAATGGGTGACAAAGCAGAAGAGTCTCCTGACAAGAGCAACTTTATAGAAGAGAAAAATGAAGGGAATCATGGGAAATATGATCTACCTTTGCTATCAGCAAATGAGTAAGAAAATGTGTTAAGACCAATCCATACTCTTTCAGTATGCTTAATACATTTAAAAAGATTTCTCCAGAATTTAAAGCCTTTATTACAAACGGCAGTCGATCAGTATTTCTATATTGGTGGTGGATGAAGCACTAGATCAGCTGAAGTAGAAAAAGGTCATGGAAGAAGAAGTGATTACAGTGATAAAATCGAACATAGGGGCTAGCTGTGCTTCATTATGGAAAGACATTAGGTGGTTGTCAATGGATATTTAGCATCAAATACCAAGTAGATGGTAGTATGGAAAGATATAAGGCACGTCTAGTAGCCCAGCATACTCAGACATATGGTGTAGACTTTCAGACACATTCGCTCCTGTAGCAAAAACGAACACTCTGTATTGTTATTTCACTGTCTGCAACTCAAAACTCGAAACTAAAACAATTTGATATTAGAAATGCATTTCTCATAGTAATATAGATGAAGAAATTTTTATGACAATCCCACCAAGATTTAACAAAGAGTGAATCCTCAACTGGTTTGTGTTCCCCTTATCAACAGGCACTTGAGAGAGACAGAACAATCTTCTTGAGTAGATATAAAGAGAAAGGTTACAAGAGAAAATACAGAGGAAGAGGAGGAAGAAATCTGGCCAAGGAGGATCTCCAGGCAGCTGCTCAGTGCTCAACTGTTTCTTGATGCCTCTGATATGAGCCTTGGTCCATCTAGGATCCCAACCACATGGACCTGACCTGAACAGAACCTATATAAGCCTCTTTGAGGGTGGGGAATGGGGAGGAAGCATATTGGATTCAAGTTCCACCTCTGAACCCTACTCCCTCAGCTTAAACCCTCTGCCTTCTCTTCAACCAACTCCTGCCATAGGTCCTCTCCTTTTTCGAGGGAGCTCAGCAATTCCCTTCACTGATTTATCTCTTTCCTTTTTCTGTGGATATTGGACATCTGATTGAATCAAGAACCATTTCCATTACGATTTTCACGAATTACATTCTTGATACAACAAGGCTGAATCAGCCTCTCCCAGGCCTCCTTGCTCTTTATTTATTGGGCACCAGACCAAAGACCCTTTCTGGTAGTAGTTATTATGTCTTTTCTCTAGACCTTTCTTCAAAGCCTCTGATAAGTATGAAGAGTCCAAACAGTTTTTAAACTAAAGAAATCCCTTTATAGACTAAAACAGTCACCTAGAGCATGGTTTGGCAGATTAAATCAAACCATGAAAGGTTTGGGGTACCAGCAATCGAATGGTGATTATACATTTTTTTCAACATATTAATGCCAGAGAGATGGTTCTTCTGTTAGTTTATGCAGATGATAATATTATTTCAGGAAATAATGCAAAAATAATCTCTGAGTTGGAGAGTAAGTAGTCTCAGCAGTTTGACATAAAGAATCTTGGGAGATAGAAGTGTCTCCTTGGCATAGAGGCGGCACACTCGGCACAAGGAATTTTCCTATGCTAAAAAACTGGGCACCTGCACTGTCAACCTATTAATACTCCAATTGAGGTAAATCATAATCTTCAGTTAAATGAAGAAGAAGCAAAAGTAAACAAAAAACACTTACCAACAATTAGTAGTGAAACTTATCCATCTTACTCACATTAAACCTAATATTATACATGCTGTGAATGTTTTGTCACAATTCATGCATGATCCTCAGGCTTCCCACTTTCTGGCAGTTTATAAGGTGTTGAGGTACCTTAAGGGTACTATGGGACTAGTCTCACATTTAAGAGACAAGGTGCAATGGAGATCGATGTGCGCCCTGACTCTGAGTATGCTGGTTCTAAAATTGATCCTAGTCTACAACAGGCTGCTGCACCTTTTGAGGAGGGAACCTGATTACATGGAGAAGCATAAAGCAGAAGGCCGAATACGAGCATTGTGTCATGGCATTCGAGAAGCACTATGGATAGGGGAAACACCAGAAGAACTAAAAATCACATATGAAGAACCTATAAGGCCCTTATGTGACATTAAGTCAGCAATCAACATTGCTCGTTATCCAGTATATCATGATAGGACCAAGCATGTCAACATTGACTGTCACTTCATTAAGGAAAAGCTTCAAGACAAGATCATTACAACATTACATACAAGTTATTATTACAGTGTGCAGATCTGCTCGCTAGAGGAATTCCAAGAAAACAGTTTGAAGCACTGATCTCCAAGCTGGGAATGAGAAACATCCTTTCCACAGCTTGAGGGGGCATATCAGAATTTACATAGTTTACAGATTTACCCAGTATCTTTTCTATATTAGGTTTACGTCACTTTCCTGTTGGGGTTAAATACTATTGTAACTAGATGGGCTGTAGCCCACTAATCTGTACTGTCTACAGAAGAAAATAAAAATACCCTAAGATAAGATTGAATGCCGCATTTTTTTTACTATTCTCACTCCTCTAGCTCCCGTGCCCTGATCTCATGAGGTCAATTTATCTTCTCCATCTGATATGGGTAACAGAGGGCTTTCAAGAGGAGCCTAAATCTTCACTATTCTATGTCACACGACAAGATAAAGTTATTCCCTCCCCTTGTGGGGTAGTTCATTTAATTTTTCATATCTCCTTATAAGCCTATTTAAGGCATGGCCAAGAATGAACGTAGAGATGTTCTTTCTCTCCCCACGGCCCTGACTCACTCTCTTTCCTTGGGTTATATAATAATGAACATGTTGTCAGAGCTTAATCATTCTGGAAGAGTAAGAAGAGTAGACAGTACGTGATAGTTATGAAGATGGAGAAATAGAGCGCAGACATGGGCCTTCCAGCAGATTTCTTGCAGAAGACTTCTTCTTGGAGAAGAAAGAGGTGAAGACAACAGTACGAGATGACCGGTTCAATCAGCGCAAGCTACCGGCACCATCGAGAACTTTTCACCAATTTTTCAGAAATGTGGCATGTATTTGTGCATAAATGAGGAATAACGTATCACTTGCACTTTGAAAAGGCCGTTTGCAAACATAACATTTTGAAAACACTACATTCAGTAACAAATGGCTTATGAACCATGATAAATTTAACCAGATTTATCATCGTGGCAGAGTAGATAATGTCATAAAAACTTTCAGATGTGCGATCGCCACAGAAACAAACAAAATGATCCACGACAATGATTTTGGAATGAGAAACAACTTGACAATCAGTCAAACTAACTTCAAAATACCTGTGTATGATCTTGCACGCGAACTAATGTGATCAAGCATCGCAGATGTATATTGCATTCTCTTCGACCAACGAAGACCAAACAGAATCAGGAATAAGACGAGGCAGCAGCAGCACGACGCCGGAGAGATAGGGGGAAACGGAAAAGAGTCACCCGCTTTTCTCTTGTTGGAATCAAGGACTCAGATATCAGTCTTAGATTCTTCCTCGCGTCTCGCTTCTTCGTTTTTCTTCACTTCGACTGGCACTGCTAAAGAAGAGATCCGTAGAATAGAAGAAGACCGTTATGCGGAAAGTACGCTTTCTATTTTAAGGCGCTGAACCGTCAGATCTTTGATTCTCAAAATCTCAAAAAGTTGGGTAAGGGCTAGGGCTTAGAGATCGAGTTATCTTCTCTGGGCTGGGTACGGCTATGATTAGGGTTCGGCGATTTTGATCCAATATCCGCAAATAGCAATCGCGATCGAAATCCGATACTTCCCGATCCTGATCGGTTAATTAAAATAGATTAAAAAAGCTTCTCTCACACCCCCATCTTCATGTTATGCAGTAGGATTTTCGGTGCCGGTGAAGAAGATCCGGGAGAAGAAGAAAGTGAGCATCTCTTCGTGAACAGAGGCATGTGCACTTTTCAGGGAAATCAGAGAAGCGTTGATTGAGCTCAATCCTACGTTAGAGGTGAGCAAATTTTGGTTTTTGTATAAAAATTCATATAAGTTTGTAATGCAGGTGAACCACCGCTTAACTCGGCCGGGGCTTCTACTGCGGATTCGTCTACGATCTCCTTCCCACTCCGTCCACCGACGACGGCCGCCCCCCTGATCCCTCCCTGGCCTCGCCTCCGCCCCCAACAAGAAAAAGCAGGCCACGGGCGGCGCCGCCATATCTTCCCCTCATTCTCGATGTCGACTGGGTCGCCGAGCATGCTCGTCAGGTTCAATCCTCCGCTGTTTCCCATCGAATTCTGCATTTTTCTATCTCGGGGTTTCTAGGCCTGAATTTCCTTCGTCCTCTTCCGGTGGGGCGTGTTCTTCTTCCTCGAGGTCGCAAGAATGCCGCTGGGGGCATGCACGTCGTCGGCAGCTACGTCTAGGCTTCCGAGAGTTCGTTCAAGTGTCCACGCCTTCAACTCGGGTTGTCTGGAGGGTCGACAAAATATCGAAAATCGACTTTCCCACGTGATCGACCCAAGTTGGCGGGAAGAATTTCAAATGAAAAATATCTTACGTCGAAATTCGGTCGGAGTTATTGGGCCGAAAGCCCACAATTCATGGGCTCAACGCTCAATTGCATACACCTCTACATGAGACTACAAGCCCTCTCATTTACATAGAAAGTTAGTGGCTTTGAATCAAAGATTTTAGCTATGTGGGACTAACCCACAAAATGACACGTTACAATTTACACTGACATTGTGTTGCTCTTGGCCTCTCATGGTCTTACCAGCTACCCATCTCCTCTAGCTGACCTCCCCTCTCCTTCATCACCATACGCTCCAACTCTCCAACCAGGTAAGCTACCCAAATCTGATATTTAACTCTCTTTCTAGGCAAGCGGAGTGGAGCAATGGCTCCTCGCCTGTCTATCGAAGTAAGTCTCTAGGACTCTTTTTTTCTGTATTAGTCAACATCGAATTACTTTTTATTTACATGTCTTTATTTTTGATTGGCAATGGCCCAA
The DNA here is from genome assembly GCA_024174645.1 of Lemna minuta. NCBI lineage: Eukaryota > Viridiplantae > Streptophyta > Magnoliopsida > Alismatales > Araceae > Lemna > Lemna minuta. The sequence goes on along the minus strand of CM044113.1, from coordinate 1,958,658 downwards.
AAGTCGTTGTAAGCAGTATTATACCAGCCTAACTTTGTAACGGGTCTTACTCGTGCTACCCATTTTATATATACTTTACTATAGGGGTGATATATATTGTATGGCTTCTAAGGAAAATCACACTTCCATATACATCATTTATAGTTTATATAGAGGGAAAAATTATGATAGAAAATAATATTTTTCTAGAATTCTTTAATTTTGTTTTTTAAAAAATATCGCTATTGATACTTAGAATATCATTAAAATGAAACTTTTCCATTATCATTATTGTGTGATGTTTTGCAATGAAGTCTATGAATATATACAATTATTAAGTAAATTATGATGAGATCATAATACAATGAATATTAGTCTTTAAATATATGTAAGTGATATATACATTCTTATTTAAGTGATATTCAAGAAAGACATTGACGAAACGGATTCGTGCGGTCGTTGAATACACACAATGTTGTATCAAAATAAAGTCCAAACTTACCAATTTAAAGATTAATTCACGAATTGAAGGGTATAATGATAAATAAGGGTCGAATCCACAGAGAATTAAGAAAAATTTTTAGATATCTTTGAAATTCAATCAAATCAGATGACAAATTGAGTTTAGAAATTAGGAAATTTAGTATATTAAGAAAGATAACTCCGATACAAATCCACGGAATCAAAAATCAAGTGATTTGGATTAGAATTCACGGAGAAATCGAAGTTCAAAAAATGAGAGAAAATTTGATCTCGAAATTTGATTAAAAATCGAAATTAAACTGAAAGTTAAACTTAATCTACGATTCAAAATGTAAATCTAATGCTAAATGATGAAAGATTAAGATGAAAACACACAATCTAACCCAAAGTCGCGCTCGAAATGATCCAGTTAATCGTCGGATTCATGGATATTCATTCCGCGATTTCGAAGATGGCATTTAAGATGTGATTTATCCTTACTCCCTCGATCAAATTCTGATTTCAAACACTCTTCTGATGCAGAAATGAGTCAAGAAGCTTAAGAAATCAAAAGACTCTCACATTATTGTGTATAGACAGTTTAATTTGCTCGATAATCCAAGCATGATCTTCCGTCGCGAAGAACATTCTAATTTATAGAAGAAATTGGGCGTAACCGTGGATGTGTCAGTTCATCATGATCAACGGTCGAGATCACGCGTTGATTGACAAATTGACGTGATTAAGTCGCATCCGTCTGATCTTTGATAGAGCGTCTGGATGATTCCACATCGCACGTGAGAAGAGAAACGTCGCTTCATTTCGCCCGTTAGATCTCCATCTGAAGATCGCGATAAGTCGAGGGTCCATCGGGCGCAGTTAATTGTGACCGTTATAACTCCTTTGATGGACCTCTGAGATTAAACGATGTTTAATCAAATCGACGGCTCATGGGATGTCGCCACGTACCCATTAAATAAGTGACATCTGATGCACGTGATTAAATCACGCGATCGGATGTCTCACACATCGCCACATCGCCACATCTCCTGAAATCAAACACATGTATAAATAATCCCACACGGAATAAATTTAAGGTTTTTATAAACTATATAAGGTACTCAATATAATGCGGTTAGCTTAAATCCTTAAATGGATGCTTCGAACCACTTATTAATATCGTGCACACATGTCACACGTCTGCTCGTTGCCATGTGGTGACGCTGCGCCACATCAACGCGCGGTAATTAAACCCTTTTTTAATTATTTATAATTATTTTAAAATCAAAAATAAAGTTAAATAAATTCTGAAAATTCCATAATATTCTTAAAAATTGGAAATTTCATAACTTTCAAAATACAACTCCAAATTAATTCAAATTTGTTTTTTTGGATCAGAAATTGAATTATATATCATTGTAAAAAGTTAAAATATTAAAATATTAAAATATTAAAATATTAAAATAACAAGAGAATGAATTTTAATTAAATAAATACACTCATATATCTTATAAAAATAATTTTGTAAAAATACATGAGTGTTAATATACATCTTTTCTCTTATCATTTAATCATAAAAATATAATTATGATCTCAAATATAAATGGGATTAAAAATATATTGTTTAATTATGAATAATTATCCATAAAATGATGTATTTTAGATCATAACCTGAAATTACATAAAATGTACTTAAAATATAATAACATGCATACAATTAGAACAATTAATGCCTTTATTTGCATTAATAACCATATAAATTCATGTATAAAATACATGTCATCAGACATCAAATTATTCTAAAATGAATAGCACTATATGATTTGACTCATATGATGAGTATAACTAATCTTGTAACCATCAATGTGTAGACACTAAAGATAGATAATGGGTGCTCTTTGGAAAAAGAGTTTATTAAATTGATTTGTGTGAATCCTAGAATCGCATTATACTAAAATACGAATCAAATTGATTCATGTCATAGTTATATATATAGTCCTTTGACTTTAGACACCAAAAACATCTTATAGATGGATGACCATATTTTGATTATGAGTTACGAATCTCTAGCCATAGGATTTCTAAAAATTTATAAATATAAAAAGACATAAAGTCCTCTAAGATTATTGTGTGGTCAAAATGGGATCCTTTGCCCTTAGTATTTGAGGAGTTTGACTCAAGGAATGAGATGCGATGAAATACTTATCTAAGATTGTGGAAATATCAAAGAAATATTTCCTAATGATTTCCTCCATACATCAGTACTAACTCGAGTAATTGATAAGGGTTTGATAGTTGATCATACCCTAAGTCATTCATGACTCTCGCGTGGGCGAAATCATACATATATGATAATTTTTAACAATAAGATTTTATAATGGAGTTATTATACACTCCATATCTCTTAGAGTACATGATGTAGCTTGGCACCCAATGAGCTAGTAACTTCACTAATAAATTAAATTATAATGATCTATATGTTGATTAATTAATCTATATGTTGATTTAGATAATTAATAAAGGTTGACTAGTAAGTTGTAATTGACTAGTAATAAAGGTTGACTAAAGGTCGAAGAAATTTAACCCTTATCCTTAGATACTTAGAATCCCTTGAATGGACCAAGTCAACCACCTTCTACCTTGATATAGGTTCCTTAATTTCCAAACCTTATCCACCATATCATAGGTACCTTTGTATAAATTATAATTATTGATCTCAAGAAAATCAATAGGAGTCCCTTTGTTATTAAAATTCCTTTTCTATTTGAAAACCTCTCTTAGATAGAATTTTAAGAGAGATCTATATATTATTACTATTATAAGAAACTAACTTCAAGAGAAGATCAAGTCAAAGCCCATGGAGACAGTCATGATTTCTATCAAAGAAGATCTCAACAAGGAGAACTATCTCCCTCTAAACACGGTCCTCACGACTGATGAGAAGAAGAAGAAGTCTTGAAAGGATTATCTCCCACATGACAACATTTCAAACGATTCCTTTCACCCATAATCAGAGGTTTCCTCGGCACCTCTCTCATCATTTTTTGCAGATCGCAACACTCAGTCATGCCTTCAGTCCTTCCAAGGAGTTATTTTCCAGTACGGGGTCCCCAAAGATATAAACAAGGAGATTCTTTCAAGTTACTCGTCTTGAAACATGCATGAGACAAAGCCAATTTCAGGAGTTTCCGTCTCGGCATTCAACCATCCATGATAGATAAATAGATCATGGGCCATCCAATTATCATCTACCAACCAATTCGACCCACAAATCTTCAATCTCTGGAGCAAATCCACGCTCAGATATTTTCCTATAAGGCAAGCTCATTGGATCAAGAAAGGCGCGGCATTTTAGAAGGACTTCAAAAGCCGAAAACTCAGTCAACCCACTGACTACGTGAAGGTGAAACGACAGGACGCTCTAACGAAATAAGAAGTATCGGGGTATCTAGAATCCGATCAAACCCCTGATGCAACACTACTACAACTGTCAACTTCGCCCCATCCACGAAAAGATATCAATCTACGCACGGGGGTGTGATAACATGCAATTTTAACATGATAAAAAATGATTATTAATGCAAAATAAGGCATAAAACATTCCATTTATATGCATGTTATCATACTTTGAGTGCATTTCTATCATTTCATGTAATTTTATGTTATAATCTTAAAATGCATTAATTTAGGGTTAATTATGATGAATTAAAGATAAATGATTTTATAACCTATCTTTACTTGAGATTATAAGTGGTTTTTAAAGTTAAATAATGAGAGAAATCAGTTTTATAAACATTCATTTAATTTTCTAAAGTTAAAATCCTAAAGAAATGGATATATTTTTGAAATATAAATTAAATCTCTTGTTATTGAAATATTTTGACTTTTTATAATGATATATAATTGAATTTTAGAGCCAATGAAAAAAATCTGGATTAATTCGGAGTTGTATTTTGAAAGTTATGAAATTTCTAATTTGTAGGGATTTTTCTGGAATTTTCTGAATTTATTTTTGATTTAAATCTATTAAAAACAATTAAAAATGATAAAAAGGGGGTTGATTTTTGCGCGGGTCCCACGTGGGTGCGACGTGGCATGCAAGGCCACGTGGCAGAGCCACGCGGGCCCACGAGAGCGCATGCGTGGCCCGGAGGTGACACGTGGGTGCTATTTATATTTATCGTAATATATAGGTTTTATAATATATATAGGTCTTCCGATTATCGGAAGAAAAATTATTAACCCTCACATCCGCCTCACCTTTTAAACCGAATAGTTTCTTTTATTTTCACCGTGTGGGAATATGTTCCACGTTTATTCTCTTGTTTCAGGCGACATGGCGGCATCACAAACGTTGGATGAGATCTAGGCGAACATCGCGCATCGATCACATGCGCCCAAGTCCACTAGATCATCAGATCGCACACGTGCGTTTAAACAAGAGTTATAATAGCTCAGATGCAATGCGCGGAAACGCATCAGGAGTGTTGGATCGCGATCCAACGTGCACAATTTGATGTATTTAATAACGCATAAAACACACGGCTTCATCGGAGCATCCATCCGCGATTCAAAGATGGAGATTTATTCAAAATGCTTTGTCTGGATACGTTTAATCCGGACCGTTGATGGAGATTAAATGCATCCATCGGACGGTTACACCCAATTTGCCTATAAATTGAGGCGTTCTTCGATTTTGTAAGATATTCTCGGATGATTTTGCTCAATTGACCTATCTTTACACATCTATCCTTGAATCTCTCATTTCTAATCTCTTCTAGACTCGATTCCGCATCCACGGAGTGATTAAAAGTGAGATTTCGTCGATCGATCAAGGAGAATTTGTCTCTTGAACACCGATGCTCGTGTTTAAAATCTCAGAATGAATAGCCGTCGATCCGGCGATCAATTGGATCATTTTGATCGCTATCTCGGGTTAGAAAACAAGTTTTCCCTCTAATCTATCATCGTGTATCATCAATTTGTAATTTAGGATCGTAATATAGTTTAATTTCGTTTTCAATTTTGGTTTATGTTCTTCCGATTTTCGGAAATTTTCATCTCACTTCGCTCTTTGATTTCTCTGCGATTACTAATCCAAATCGAGTGATTTTTTATTCTGTGGATACATCTTTGAGTTATCTTTCTAAATCTACCATTTTCCCTAATTTCTCACCTCAATTCATCGTCCAATTTGATCAATTTCTAAAAGATCTCTCAAAAACACCTCAATTCCATGTGGATTCGACCCTTATTTACCATTATACCCCTCAATTCGAGTTAATTTTCCAAAATTGGTAAGTTTGGTTTTAATTTTGACACGAGACCATGTGACATCGACGACCTCGCGGTCTCATCTTGTCAGGAATCTCTCCACGTCACCATAACTGCACGATAAATCCGACGATGGAACGTCGTCGGGAGATAGTTTTTGTCGTCTCATCCTCCCGCCGAATGAAAGTCAAAAGACGCCAAACTGAGTCAAAGAAATCAACCACCGCGAAAGCGACCTCTCGCCAAAACTTCCCATCTTTCATTTCTATAAAACGGAATCTGTAAGCGACGAAAAGACATGTTGTTTTTGATAAAAAATTGGTCACTCGATTACCTTCTTCATTGTGTTCGTGTTCATCACCATGTCTCCCTCCATTTCCAGTCCCAGAATCTTCTCCGAGTTCTATCTTCCTTCTCTTTTCTCCCCCACTGATGTCCTCTTTCTTCCACCTCAAGTCAGAAACAAATAGAGGAATTATTGTTGACCATGGGTTGACCGCAAACATCACTTCACGTCGGACAAGGTACCATCCTCTCTTCTCTTTCCCTTGTAATAGTTCAATCCTATAATCCGTAAGTCCAACATATATTACCGCTATTCTCTATCTATCCACTCCTTCTATCTCTTCCGCATTCTTCTCTTCACCCACTTCCTTCTTGTCCTATCTTTCCAATCACTGAAGACTATATGTATTAAACTCCTAAGAATTACATCTATGTTACCGACTTCTTCACCTATTCTGATTTCTATTCTCCTCACCACTGACACTCTCTCTTCTTTTCATATCCGTTCTATTATTCTATATCATCACCGCTATCTCATCTATCCCTATCTCATCTATTCTACATTTTCTATTTATTATCATATCTTCTACATTCATCATCCTTCTCATATATTCATTAACCCATATTATTAATCATTCATAGTGATATCATTCATAGATCCTTCAATCATTTTTAAGATTATTTATTAACTATATCATCATCTTCATACACATTATCATTTCTGAAATATCCTACATCATATTTTAATCAAATTTTTGGAAGGCTTATCGATCTTAGATACAAATAGAGGGGGAAGGCAAGCGGTCCCTATGAATGAACCCCCATTGAGATTTCTTTTCTCTTTCTTACAAACCCTAAATTTATTCAAGAAGATGGAAGAGAGGAAGAGTCAATAAAAATTTGATCATAACATATTAGAAAAGAGCTTCCATGTTGTATAAATCGCTTTGGACAACTCGTGACATTGTACTAGAGATTTTTTTTGGGAACCTGGTGAGATCTATCATTTATTAGTATTTCACTTTTGATTAGCCATAAATCATCCAAAAATGGAAGGGATTTTTCCGAAAAAATCTACACCAAAAATGGAAGGGATTTTTCTATAAAATTATACTTTAATTCTGTAATAGATTTTTTACAAAAATGTCATTTAAATGCATGAATGTTTTTTCATGAAAATGCTCTTTTAAAAGTCTAAAAATCCCTAAAAATTATAGAAAAATCCTAAACAAACAACTCATTTTTCTGGAAAGTTTTCTCTATTAGATTAAGAAGTTAATTATATTTTTCCATCCATAAATTCCCGAAATGATGAAAAGAGTTAAGGGGTCATTTAAATATATTTAAGTTTTTTCCAACCTTCTTAAGAATGAGATTGACATAGCTTTGACTTGCTTCATAATGGTGGATCATCCTAAAAAACATAGGACGATCCCTCTATCAAATTCAAACATGACTAAATGTTTTTCTTTATGGATAGTTGTTTCTTACTTTCTCTAGTTAATTAGTTGCATTTGTGCTTTTCTATGGGGTATCTATCTCCTTTTGTCTACAATGCACATAAAATATGTGAGTATATATTTGCTTGACTTTGAAAATTTCAAGTGGGATCAGATTAAAAATATAAAAAAAATATTTAAGATGATACATAATAGGACATAATCATTTGTACACTTTATTTGGCCTTTAAGAAGTGAATATTCAAATAATAGAGTCTCATTAGTGTCTAAACATGGTAAAATGATGCATAAATGTAACTTATGTGTAGAGTTATTATAAATCACGTAAGAACCAAGTAATGTAATAAGGTACATTGCAAAGATCTTTCCAAGAATCGAAGGATACCTGGTGCATGAGACTAATGAGTGAGTTCTTAGTAATAGTGATTAAGTAGAAGATCTAATTGAAGGAGAAGAAAATTCTTGAAACTCAAGGAGAATTAATGGGGAGAATTCCAAAGAAGTTCTATCCAATAGGGTATTATATGAGTTTTGCATGTGCATCAGCTTCATTTAAAGCATTTCTAAAGTAATTTTGGAATATCTTCCTAAGAATATAGATGAAGCTATGAAAAGAGAGAAAATGAAGAAAGGCTATGAATGAAGAAATTAGGGCATTAGAATATAGTAATATTTGTACAATTTCTAATCCACTCAATGATAAAAAAATGATCGATATAAGTGGGTTTATACCATGAATTGTAAAGCCAATGGAGACATAGATAGATACAAGGCTAGATTGGTAGCTAAGGTTTTATCCAAAATTTTTGGTATAGATTATTTTGAAACATTTTATTAGGTAGCAAAGATTGAATACAATAAAAATAATTATTACTTTAACAACTAAAAAGGTCGTAATTCACATCAATATGATATAAAATGAATGCTTTATTGCATGCTAAGTTAGATAAAGAAATCTTTATGAATCCACCCCTAATTTGATGAGGCAATTAGATCTTAAGAATTCATTAAGAATGAAGATGAGCCGTGTGTGTATAAGAAAATCAGTGGGAGGGCAATTAATTTTGTAGTTCTTTATGTGGATGACATCCTACTCATTGGGAATGAAGTAGGTATGTTATCATCAATGAAGGCATGGCTATCAAAGAACTTCTCCATGAAGGATTTAGGAGAGGCAACCTACATAATAGGAATACGTATCCATAGAGATAGATTGAAGAAGTTGCTCAGATTGTCTCAATCAATATACATAGACACCATTGACAAAAGGTTTGGCACAAAGGACCCCAAGAAAGGTTTCATATTGATGAGACATGGAATTCAAATATCTAAGGAGTAATCGCCTGAGACTCCTGAAGATAAAGTGTTAATGGAAAGTATCTGCTATGCATCATCGATTGGATCCATAATGTACACAATGATATGTACAAGGCCAGATGTAGCATATTCTCTAAGTGTTACGAGCAGATTTCAGGCAGATCCAGGTGAGAAACACTGGGAAGCCGTGAAATGCATCCTTAAATAATTGAGAATGACTAAGGATTTGTTTCTAGTTTATGGAGAAGAATAGTTGAAACTTAAGGGTTATACTAATTCGAGTTTTCAGTCAGATCCAGATGATAGTAAATCTACATCTAGATTCATGTTCACTTTAAATGGAGGTGCAATATCTTAGAAGAGTTCCAAGCAAACCACTATTGTGGACTCGATGAAAGAGGCTGAATACATTTTTGCAATAAGTAGTTTGGTTTAAGAAGTTCATCATAGACCTTGGGGTCGTTCCATCAATCTCGGATCCTATCCCGTGTTGTGTGACTATAATGGTGCAATTGCACAAGTGAAGGAGCCAAGGTCTCATCAGAAGTTGAAGCACCTTCTAAGGCGCTTTCACTTGATTAGGGAGATTATTGCTAGAGGAGATGTATCGATAGAAAGAGTTCTATTGACCCACAATATTACAGATCTATTGACTGAGTCTTTAGCTCAATAAGTGTTTGAGCGTCATTGGATATGCATGGGTTTAATGTATAAATGTGATTGGCTTTAGTCTAAGTGGGAGATTGATGGATATTATGTGGCCTGCAAGCCAATCACACTTTCATCTTTTGTTTATATTCATTTGAATGAAACTTTTATTCATCGTCATTATTGTGTGATGTTTGTAATGAAGTCCCTGAACATATGCAATGATCAAGTGAATTACTATGATATCATAATATAATGATCGCTGATATTTAAACATATATTCTAAATATTCCTATTTGTGGGATATTCAAGAAGGATATCAAATTATCCAGAAAGAATAGCACTATTTGATCTGAATCATATGCTCAATATGGATGATCTTGTGGCCATCGGTGTTGAGACACCAAGGATAGATAATGGGTGCTCTTTGGAGAAAGAGTTCAATGAATTGATCCGTATGAATCCCTGAATGGTACTATGCCAAATTGTCAATCAGGTTGATTCATGTCACGGTTGTGCACGTGGTCCTTTGACTTGGGACACCAAAGACATCTTGTGGATAGATGATCGTGGTTTGACTATGACTTATGAATCCCTAGCCACGGGATCTCTAAAACGTCAAAGATTATATACGACATGAAGTCCTCAAAGGTGATTGAATGGTTAAGATGCGATCATCCGTCCTCAGTATATGAGTAGATCGACTCAAGGAATGAGATGCGGTTAAATCCTTGGCCAGGCTAGTGAAAATATTAGAGAAGTGGTTCTCAATGATTTCCTACTCGCATCTGTACTAAATTGAGTGACCAATTAGGGTTTGATAATTAACCATACCCTAAGTCATTCATGAGTCTCTTGTGGATGAAGGATTATATGTACATGTTAACCAATGATGACAGGGTTCCATGAAAGAGTTCTAATATACTCCATATCTATTAGAGCACGTGGTGTAGCTTGTCACCCACCGGGCTGAGCGACTCAACCTGTCGATTGGGTTAAATCGATCCTTAGTCAATTAATCTATATGTTGATATATTTAATTGATAAGGAATACCAATATATTGTTAGGTTGATAGAGTCATTAAATGGTGAGATATATGGACCTAGTAAGGTCAATAGGAGTCGGCGGATATAGACATAATAATAAGGCTTTTTGTAAAAATTTCACATTCCTAAAGTCTATAAAAAGGGACAAAACGACCATAATAGGGGTGCCCATGCAAGCCTAGTGGAACTTCTCCTCTCTCTTCTCTTCCTCTCGTGCTGATGAGTATTTAAGAGGAGATTTGACCGTCTAGAGGCTGTGTGTATACCGCTAGAGGCCGAACGGTTGAAGAACTATTTCAAATGATCCATGTAAGTATGAATTTTATTCTATTCTAGATGATAGGATCACCTAGAATGGATGATGAGATTATTTATTCTTGGTGCTTGAACTATGTTAAAATGTTTTGATTCAACATCTTCCGCTGCAATCATTTTTTTGGTAAAAAACTTGGAGAGCTTGTCGAGCCTCATATCCCAGCATGGCCAACCCACTTGGCACATGCCCTAGGCACACCAATGTACCCATCTATCTCATTGTCTCATGATATCTTGCATCTCCTTGTTCTTGTGTATATATTTAACTTGCCCTTCCAATGACATTTCATCTAACATTGTCGTCCTATAAATATCCATGTACACAATCATTGGGCTATATAGATTACGGAGTTCATTTATCATTTTCTCTCCTTTCTCTCTTCACATCTTGGACCATAACTTTTTCAAAAACTCTAATGAATCTTCTTTGATATCAACCTCTTGTTTCAAGAAAGATTGTTTATTACCTTGTTGTAATATCGCCCTAAGCCATCTTTCCTTGTCATTCATTTCTTGTTCAAGTTTGTTGCTTCAAAATTAACGAAGGTGGCCATGTCGGGAGAAAACTTTATTGTAGAAGGTGGCCATGTCAAGGGAAAACTTTATTACAAAAGGTGGCCATGTCAGGAGAGATCTAATTTTATCTTGACACATCTCTTTCAAATTGTTTTTTTCATTCTCTTTTATTTATCATTAAACTCAGGCTCACATTAGTTTGATGAAATGACAAAATGAGTTACTTTTGTGATTTTTTAAAAAAAAATTAGACATTTGTAAAATTTCAAAGTCAGCATAAATTTTATGTAAATTAATCATTTACGAATGTTTTGATGAATCAAATGGTCATATCTTCTTATGCCACCTTTTGTATCATCTCTCATGAGAATCATCTCTCATGATATATTATCTATATTGCAAACTTTTATCATAAGAACATCATCTCTCATGATATATTATCTATATTACAAACTTTGATCATTAGATCATCATCTCTCATTACACATTCATCTTTCTTACATGATTTAATTATTTGATAATCATCACACACTATATTTTTCATCTAGCTATAAAGCACTCCTCTTCACAAGATTTAAATATTCACATCTTGATTTAGTCATCACTTTCTCCATATGAGGGATATCTATGTCCACTCAATCACTTGATCATCTATGCATCAACTGAATCACTTGATCATCTCATTCACACATCCATGGTGCTTTATAAATATTAAAAGGAGCATCTGTACCAAGAAAAATGACTAAGCTGATTTATCGAGAGAAAATTTCATTTTATAATCTCTCTCTCTCTCTCAAAATCCAACTCATTGTAAATTTCACTATAAAACCCCGTCTCTCTCTCTCTCTCTCTCTCTCCACCTCCTCCAACTCCCCCCCCCCGCGGTTGCCTCTACCGTTGAGCTCAGCAACTGCCGATGGCATCAGGAACCTTCTGACCCGCGATCCTTCAACGCTTTCTTGATTTCTTGGCCTAAAGGACCAGAGATGGCGGAATTCACGGAGCTGGAGGCGCGCGACGGCGTCCGGATGCCGTGGAATGTCTTCCCCGGGACGAAGCAAGAGTCCACCAATTGCGTCATCCCTCCATCAGCAATATACACTCCTCTCAAACCCATAGACTCCTCTTTCCTCCCATACTCCCCTCTCCGCTGCCGCGTTTGTCGCGCCGTCCTCAATCCCTTCGCCGTTGTCGATTACGTTACAAAAATCTGGATATGTCCTTTCTGTTACCAGCGCAATCACTTTCCCCAAAATTATACTTCTATATCGGAAGATAATTTACCTGCCGAGCTCTTTCCGCAGTACTCTACTATCGAATATCAGTCTCCCGCGGAAGGATCTGTTCCTGTGCAGCCACCTGTTTATTTATTCGTGGTGGATACTTGTATGATTGAAGAGGAAGTTGGATTCCTCAAGTCTGCGCTCTTACAGGCTGTGGAACTTCTTCCAGAGAGTTCTCTTGTAGGGTTCATCACCTTCGGGACGTTTGTTCAGGTTGTTACTGGTTCCTGTTCTGTTTCTTCTTTCTAATTTGAGGAAATGTTCGGATTGCGAAAGAGGCTTAGAAAATTTATCGTGCATGATGTAAAAAGGTATAATTTAGACTCGGATGGATTTTCTTCCAGCTTGACCTAAATTCTGCGAGTCTAAATGCTTGCTTAACTTTAGAAAGTGAGGGTTGTTAGTTAGAACAACTTTGCCATTTTTTGGTATTCTCTCTGTTTGTTTTCATTTTCTCTTTGACATTTGGAAACGTTTTCATTTTCATTTTCTCTGTTTGGATTTGAGTGCCAGGTTCATGAGTTGGGTTGTAACCACATGCCTAAGACTTATGTGTTTAAAGGCACAAAGGAGGTGACCAAAGAACAGATTTTGGACCAGCTGGGGTTCTTGTCACGGAAGACAAGGCCGTTGACAGGTGTGATTGCTGGAGCCAGGGATGGGCTCTCAGCTGAGAGCATTGCGAGGTTTCTGGTTCCAGCTTCTGAATGCGAGTTTGCCCTGAATTCTGTGAGTTTAAGTACCTTTAACTTCAGTACCAAGAAAATGAATTCTGTAAGGGTTATTGGGGATAACAAGTTTTCAAGAATGATTTATTGTTTCCATTTCCTCCTTTCTTCTTGGATTTAAAAATTGGCTTAGAAAGTCCTCAATTTTTAATTGACAACAAACTATAATTTCAAATCAGTTGGCTTTTCTTCCTCCAGCTTTTGGGTGTGAGTTTTTCCTGGATTCTGCAAGGTTATTGTTGATAAAAAATCGGCCAAGATGATGTTAAGTTTAGATTTCCATAATTTCTGTTGGACTGCAAAGTTGTCTTAGAAAGTATACAATGTTCGATACGAAAAAACTGTAAGTTCAACTTCGGTGAAATTCTTTCTGATATTCATTTCTGATATTTCATCATCTTAAGGGCTTGGAGAAAATTCGTGTAAAATTTAATGGTATTTTGATGAATATGCATGGTTTTGTCTATATGCATGAAAACCTTTGGTAGTCCTTATTGATTTCTTCCTTTCCTTCTAGTCATTAATATTGATATTTTTCCTAAGTAGTTGATGGATTTGTTGGTTTAGGTCCTCGAGGAGCTTCAGAAAGATCCATGGGCTGTTCCTGCAGGCCAACGTCCTTCAAGATGTACGGGCATAGCTCTTAGTTTGGCAGCGTCTCTGTTAGGAGTCTGTGTGCCTGGTTCAGGAGCAAGGATCATGGCCTTTCTTGGCGGGCCACCAACTGAAGGACCTGGAACTGTGAGTGAAGATCATTATTTTAGTGAAACAGAATAATCTTTTCCTCACTGCTTGCACCAATAAAAATTGCCATTGTTTTCTGAGGCTATCATTAGTCAGAAAAAACTTACTAGAATCAGAAACTTGAGTTTCAATTGAAACTTCATATCCTTTCCAATAAGATAATTTTGCATATGGATTTGCCATGATTTGATTTGTGTGTGCAAGGGTAGAAACTCAGATTACAAAAAATAAAATATGCACCATTATCTGTATGGGCAAAGGTTTTTTCTGTGGAGTTACTCAATTCGATCCAGCAAATACCATAAGAAAGGAATAGAGCAGAAAATGAGGAAGCTAACAACCTGACAGATTTCTTACCAAATGATGTGAACTCTCCCTCTGAAGTCTTCTCTGATGCCGACGAGTACTAATGCTATTCCTGGGTGCACTCTGCACACCCCACTTAGCCCTTAAGTAGTTGCTCTCTTACTGCATTATGGTCGCCCCCAAATACCCTCTTATAGGCTGGTCTCGGAGCAATCTATAAACTGCTCGGACGGTGAAGCTTGGGCCGCTCCACACCCACACGTCCTGGGTTGCCTCTGACAAGCTCTGGTCGGCAAGGAGCTCCTGTAACCTCAGCAACTCAGCCACCCGCTGGTCAGATAATGCCTCGGGCAGGGCTGGGGCCCATGCTCTGTGCCAGGCCTGCTGTACCGAAGCCCGCGGATCCATGGATAATGCGTAGAGGCGAGGGAAAACCCCACTGAGACGACCGTGTCCGGACCAGTTATCCTCCCAGAACCGGAAAGTCTCCCCGTTCCCAAGCTGCGGGCGGAAGAACCTCTGCACCTGCGGAAAACACGTCCGCATGCTCGCCATAAATGCCAAGTCGCCGCGCCTCGGGGTCTGCCACATCTCCCAATCCAGCGAATGTCCGTACCATCAAACATGCAAATGATGTGAGCATCCCACAAATTACAAATTTTCTGGTTTATGTGGTTCATATGTGGTCAAATATCTTACAACCTGGGCAGTCAGATCTCTGTAAACAGATCTGATGGCCCAGAAGACGCTGATATAGAGTGAGAGAAAGAGAAAAGAGAGAGATCTAAGAGAGATGTGAACTTTCCTCACTGCTTGCCTCCTCAGTCTCACTCTAAAATTTCCCTTTTTGCACTTTATTAGCCTACTAGGACTGTCCTAAAGAAAGCGCACCTAAATGGATGGAACAGCTCGAACATCTCTACTGAACAGCCTGCCCCATCTGTTTGCCACAAAGACAATGATTGGGCAATCAAGTTTTTGTGGATAATACACAAACTGTGATCCTTGCCTAGGACCCTCAAGCAGCCCTCGGGATCATGCAGCAGGGGGAACCAACATGGGCTAGAAGGGGCATAAAAAATTAGGCATGTGATATATCATGTGTGCACATACTCATCACGACGAAACATTGGCTTGTCAACAATGTCTGCTTCTCTCCCAGTCAATCTCTCTCTCTTCCTCTGTGCTTCTCCCTCTCTCAAAGTCTCTCATTGTCTCCTCTCTCTTTCTCTCTTTTTCTTTCTTCATACGGTTGATGACATTGTGATTCTAATGAGACTCTGCTTATCAAAATAGCTGAATTTTGATCTGATGACCGATGTATTGATAGAAAATCAGAGGAACAGACACACGCAGACTACAAGGCAGAAGAAAGAAAGATATCCTAGAAAGTCCCACTGACAGATCTGAGCCTTAGATAGACAGAAGACAGAACGAATCAACCTATCTGAGAGAGAAGCCTCTGGAGAACGTCCAAGACAGTGACCAGCACATCCAATTATTGAATCCCTAGCTCCTCAATACTACTCTTTATTCATTACCCTGCTGTCATGCCTCTAATGACATGATTGCCAGGAAAGCCAGTAGTCAAGTTCCTTCTAGAATGGTCTGAACCTCCTCTGATATTAGCGGAGGGTCTTATCAGATTCCTCTCCCTTCCTATTCCAGTTTTTTTAGCAAGTGCAAATTCTCAGCAAACTGATTCCATCATCCAAAAGTGATGATTAAGCCTAAGACTGAGAATTGCAGCATTGTGCAGTGGTATTGTGCGATAGTGTTATGCAACCCATGTGAGCAGCACCAGTTCATGGCATGCAATGTGAACAACATCATGCAATGTGCCACTGTGCACAGTTGCAAGTCACCCCTAGTTATGTGTGGTTTAACAAATCATGTCACCATCAAATCATGCCATCAAAAGATGGGTAGTCTGTTATTCATCTCACGTTACTGATTTATTTTGCACTCTTTTTTCCATTTTTTCTCTGCTTGATCAGATGCTTCAAATATGTTTACCATATAAACATTTATCATTTTTATCTGAACCAGATTTTTTTTTTTTGAAAATAAAAAATGGGGATCACCCAAGATCAGTGATACTTCCTATATTAATAAAATGTATCCTTGCACAATATACCAGTGACCACCGTGAACTATGCCATTCGCTGATGCCCTTCCCTTTGTAAAGAGCCTGCCCTCCTCTGCCTTAAGTTGGCTAAAACTTTTACTGAAAACTTTGGCTAATCCAAGTATGACATTGCCATGCTGTTACATTTCTGGATCTTTGTTCTTTTCACGACCTAATAGTCTGTTGTGTTGTGTGTACATGTTCTTTTTTCATCTTTTGTGGCTATTTTTTTATTTTAACAAGATAATAACACTGCATTCTTTCTAGTAGGAATTTGTGGAGCCTATTTGACACGTTATGTGCCAGTGCAGATATTAGATGTGAAGAACATGTTGCTCATTTTCTTTTATTCATGGAATCGTTCCTATATTATGATAAAGGTTTATTTCTAGATCTTACTGAATATTTGAACTCAAAAATGTTAGATTGTCTCGAAGACCTTGTCAGACCCAATTCGTTCACACAAGGATGTGGACAAGGACACTGCACCATTTTTCAAAAATGCTATCAAATTTTATGAAGGACTGTCAAAACAGCTCGTGCACCAAGGCCATGTGTTGGATTTATTTGCTTGTGCCCTCGACCAGGTAATTTCAGGTCGATTTCTGTAATATCTGAAACCAAAATCTTGGAAAAATTGAAACTTTGACAAATTTAGAATTTATAAGAGCTTAAACTGCTACACTGCAGTTAGATTTCATTTTGTGATTGACACAGTCTTAAAGAAAGATATCATGTATTAACTTGTCTAATATCATTCTCATTTAGGAAAACTAAAACATTGCCTCATATTTTTGGCTCAGTGATGTTCTTTTATTTTATGATAAAGCTGTTGATCTTGAAATTAAAGAACTAAAAAAATTGATGTTGACTTCTGGCTCAGCTGAAGTTGCCTTTTTATCTCAGGTAGGTGTAGCGGAGCTCAAAGTTGCAGTTGAAAGGACTGGGGGAATCATCGTGCTTGCAGAAAGTTTTGGCCACAGTGTTTTCAAAGACTCGTTTAGACGTGTTTTCCAATCTGCTGATTTTGATCTTGGCCTCTCATTCAAGTAAGATCATGTGTTCGTGCACTTGAAATATCCACCATGTTTTATGCCATCTTAAATTCTCATGTTGGCACCATAATTTCGGTATCAACTCTCCTGGATTTTTTTTACATTCTCATTCCCATTGTATAGAAGGTTGTATTAAATACTCTTTCTGTGCCATTCAGTTACATGCCTCATCTGGTGAAGAAATATTATGGTAATATCTTAGACCTCACTGGAACTTCCTCAGAACAGAACCTCTGATGGAAGATTAAATTAAGAAAAGATTCTTTTGGTAGAAGTGCCAAGAAGTACAGGAAAATGGGGAAAGACTGGAATATCTCCTCTCTCTCTCCGAGAGGAAGATAGTAATTTGAGAGCCTCCTTTCCCCACTCTCCCTCAATACCTCAATTGCTTTCTTGAATGCCTTTCTTGGGCTTGGCATTGTTTATTTATAGGATATCTTCCTGAATCTCCTTGGAGAAGGAATGATGTGGCCTCCTCCCATAGGTCTTATTGAATGGTCTGCTGGCGAGGGACAGCAGTCTCTCATTTCTTTTTCCTTGTGTAGGTTTTCAGTGGGTTCTTCCCATATTACATGCCATTACTTTGATTCTCAGAACTTTACGAAGTATGAAACTTTCTCTCTCCATCTAAACCCAAGATAACCACTGCTGTTTTCTGCAAAGGAAACTGTTAACCAGCCTAAAAGGCAGCCCCTCACATGTGCGACCTTCCTTTAAGTAGGTCGCACGTGTGACCTTTAGAAGTCACATGTGACCCTGTCAGGGGCGCTCATGTGACCGGGGCGCCCATGTGACCCCTGTCAGGGCTCTCTCTCTCCCCTTATTTTCGTCCTGTAGCTCTCTATTTAAATGGGAGGGGTTGTGGCAACCCTAAATTCTATGTATTAACTCTTTTGGCTTTATTCTCCCTCTCTCTCTCAGGCGCCCCCCCTTCTGGTGGTTGGAGCACTATTATTCCCTCTCAAATCTTCTTGTTTCTTCTACTGATTCCTTAGAGGAATCATCTTCAATATTCTGTTTACTGTTTGATATGGTATCAGAGCAGTAAAAGCTATCTATTGAGGTCTTTGTTGGCATTTGGAGGGTAGCAGCTGGTGGAGCAACTACTCGTCAGAGCAGGTGTAAGTTAACTCACAAGTTCCTACATTTTTTTGTTGTTGTTATCTTCCTACACATGGAGGCAGAAGGAGACAACAGTGAGATAAGGACAGAGCAGGGAGAAGCTGGGAATACAGAAGTGGTTACTTCAACAGCAATTGGAAGACTTGCTTATGTGTTTCCCCCACCAGAAGTCAAATTTGATGGGGGAAACATGTTTGAATGGTCGAAAATGATTACCCTCAACTTGGAGGGTAGTCAATTGGGAGATCATTTGACGAATACACCTACACCAGAGACCGATCCGGATTATAAAAGATGGAAAGCTGCAGAATCCTCAATTCTGGGATGGATGCTCAGATCTATGACGCCAGAAATGCGAAGGGATTTCCTTTACTGTAATTCAGTAAAGGAACTATGGGATGATATTCAGAAATACAGCGAGGAGCATACTCACGATTGGAGAATTTACGAGCTGACTGGTCAAGTGGCAAAGGCTCGGCAAGGTGGAGATAACGTGCTGCAATATTCATCGAAACTCAAAGCATTATGGAGGGAAATCGACTACCTATGGCCTTCTTGATGGGATTGAATGACGTCTATGAAAATCTGAGGAGCCAACTTCTGTATCGGGAGAAGAGACCAACGTTAGAAGAAGCAATCAGTGCTGTTCGACAGGAAGAAAGCCGTCTGCGTGTTAGTTCAGAAACTCATGGACAGAATTCCGCTGCGCTCTTAATAAAGAAACTTGAGGTTCGAGCCTCATCAGCAGGAAATTGGACTCCACGACCATCACAACCCAGCCAAACCCTGCCAGCAGAAGGGGACGACAACAGAGATTTGCTGGTCTGCAACTATTGCAAGAAGCGTCGACACAAGAAGGAGAACTGCTGGAAACTGGCCTGGAAATCAGAACAGTGGAAAAAGGGCCTATGTAACATCGTCACAGTTGCAGAACTCGTCAACTGCTGTTATGACACCGTCCATTGAAGAAGTACAGGAGAAATTAAGCTCTACTGCCCTCGTCAAGTCAGGTAATCCCCCACCTTATGAATGGATAGCCGACACCGGGGCCACAGATCATATGTGTCCATCAGGGGAATTGTTCTGGAATTATTCATCCTCTGAAAAAATTCATAAAGTTCAGACTGTAGGGGGGGGGGGGTAAACTCATAGTGCGAGGAATAGGTGAGGTGCACCTTGGCCCGCTAGGGGCACTAAAAGAAGTACTGCACGTAGAGGATTTACAGGCGAATTTAATTTCTATACAGAAGCTAGTTGATTACTATGGGTGGCGATTTGTTCTAGACAGTGATGCCTGTTTTTTGTGTGACAAGGTATCCGGGAGGAAGATTTCATGCTTTAGAAGGGAAGGCGGCTTGATCCTCCTAGAGTCCTCGTCTCCACGGTGCATGGTATCGCAACGGTCGAGCTCGAAGGAGGAGAGGGTGATCCTACTACATCGGCGGATGGGACACCCGCCTTTTGATTTACTCAGAACTCTTTACCCTACACTATTTCAAGGAATTTTTGAAGAACGTTTGTTTTGTAATGCATGCCACTCAGCTAAACTTCGGCGCAGTTCATTTAAGTTGATGGATGATCGATGTCTTTCGCCATTTGAATGTATTCATAGTGATGTCTGGGGTCCTTGCCCAGTTGACAGTCTGACTGGCTGTCAGTATTTTGTGATATTTGTTGATGACTATAGCAGGACTATGTGGCTATATTTGTTGAAATTGAAGGTGGAAGTCCCACAAGTCATAATTCAATTTTGCAGGTTAATCTCAAATCAGTTCGGGAAAACAGTGAAGCGTTTCCGGACAGACAATGGGACGGAGTACTTCAACTCAAAAGTGAAGACCTATTTTATGGATAACGGAATAATCCATGAATCCTCATGTGTAGGTACCCCTCAGCAGAATGGTCTCGTTGAAAGGCGTATGGGATACATTTCTGGCCACGGCCAGGTCACTATTGTTTCAAGCCAATATGTCTAAAAGGTACTGGGGAGAGGCTGTTTTAACTGCCGCACATTTGATTAATCGAATACCAATGAAAGTGATCGAGTACGACAGCCCCTTGAGTCGATTGAAGAAAGCCTTCCCGACTGTTAGACTATTTAGTGGACTTCCAGCGCGTATCTTTGGTTGTACGGTCTTCGTTCATCAAGACATTGGAAAACTCGAGCCGAGAGGCCTGAAATGTGTCTTCATTGGATATTCAGGGACACAGAAAGGATATCGGTGCTATCATCGCCCTTCACAGAGATTTTTCACTTCAGCAGACGTAGTCTTTAATGAAGAAGAGACCTACTTTACTCAGGAGAATGACTGCACAACAGACCCTTCAAAGAAAGAACAGGTGGACTTGGAATTCCTTCGTTACTGGGGACAAGTACAGATCAGTGAACCGAAACGGAGAATTGAAGTAATACCTAATAATTGTGACACCGAAAGTGGGGAAATGAATCAAGGGGCAGAAATAGAAGTTGAAAGGCAGACAATACATGAGATGACAGAAGATGATGATAATGATGAAGGGGACAATTCTTTGCAAGCCACGGAGGTAGAAGACGTCAGCACCTCAGAAGTTCAAGATACACTAGTTGACGACGACTTGAGCTGGCCGATTGCCCTAAGAAAGGGAGTAAGGACGTGTCGGACAGACATCAAATACCCTATTAGTCAATACGTGAGGTATGAGAAATTGGGTTAGGAGTACAAAGCGTTCCTGTCCCTACTCGGTGAGATTGTCATCCCAAATCGCGTGGAAGAAGCCCTCCGAGATCCCGGCAGGAAGGCGGCAAAGGAAGAGGAGATGACAGCATTTGCTCAGAAACGATACGTGGGAAATCACGTCCCTACCCCGAGGAAAGAAAGCAATTGGGTGCCGCTGGGTCTACACACCAAAAATCAAAGCAAACGGAACCTTGGAAAGGTTAAAGGTGAGATTGGTGGCCAAAGGTTACACACAAAGGCAGGGAATTGACTATGGCGAAAACATTTGCGCCAGTGGCAAAGTTTAATACAGTAAGAGTTCTGATTGCATTAGCGGCTAACTGTAGGTGGGATATTCGTCAACTCGATGTGAAGAATGCCTTTCTCCATGGAGAATTGGAAGAGGAAGTGTACATGCAACTACCACCGGGCTATCACTTGACTGAAAAGGAAAACCAGGTATGTAGATTGAAAAAGTCACTTTATGGACTTAAACAATCACCCAGGGCATGGTTCGGACGATTTACCAAGACCATGACTGAACTGAAATATCACCAAGCAAGAGGAGATCTTGCCCTGTTTATCAAGCACAACTCAATCGGGAAGGCGACGATTCTACTGGTGTATGTAGATGATATATTGATTACAGGTGAAGACTATGAGGAAATTCAGAACCTTACAATAGCACTGTCCACTCAATTCGAAATGAAGGAACTGGGGCAATTGAAGTATTTTCTCGGGATTGAAGTCACGTATTCGAGGGATGGGGTTTCGTTGAGCCAGCATAAGTACATCCTGATCTCCTCTAGGAAACAGGTCAGTTAGGTTGTAAACCTACCACTACCCCACTTGATGTCAATGTCAAGATCGGGAAGGGAGAAGGAGCCGTCGTCGATAAGGGGTTCTATCAGAGACTTATTGGGAAACTTATATATTTGAATCACACGAGGCCTGATATATCATACGCCGTCAGCCTCCTAAGCCAATTCATGAGTGATCCATATGAAATCCACCTTCGCGCTGCCTATAGGATTCTATCATACTTAAAATTTACAGCCGGACAAGGACTGTTTTTCAAGTGGGACGGTGATCTATCACTTGAAGCATATACTGATTCAGATTGGGCAGGATCAGTGACGGATCGCAGTTCCACATCTGGATACTGCACTTTTCTTGGAGGCAGTCTTATCACGTGGAGAAGTAAGAAGCAGAAGGAAGTATCCCTCTCCAGTGCTGAAGCCGAACTTCGAGCGCTGAAGAGAGGGGTGTCAGAGTGTCGGTGGCTGAAGCATCTGCTAGAAGACATTGGAGCATATAATGGCGCAGGCATCACACTGTACTGTGATAACCAATCAGCTTTGGCGATCGCAAAAAATCCAGTCCAACATGATAGGACGAAGCACATGGCAATGAATCGTCATTACCTATCTGAGAATATCAACCGTGGGATTATTCGACCCACATTTATCCCCTCAGTGGATCAGAAGGCAGACATCTTCACGAAGGCTCTTCCAGGTCCGAGGTTTCAACTGCTCGTGTCCAAGCTAGGCATGGTCAATATCCATACCTAGCTTGCGGGGGGGTGTTAACCAGCCTAAAAGGCAGCCCCTCACATGTGCGACCTTCCTTTAAGTAGGTCGCACGTGTGACCTTTAGAAGTCACATGTGACCCTTTCAGGGGCGCTCATGTGACAGGGGCGCCCATGTGACCCCTGTCAGGGCTCTCTCTCTCCCCTTATTTTCGTCCTGTAGCTCTCTATTTAAAGGGAGGGGTTGTGGCAACCCTAAATTCTATGTATTAACTCTTTTGGCTTTATTCTACCTCTCTCTCTCAGGCGCCCCCCTTCTGGTGGTTGGAACACTAGTATTCCCTCTCAAATCTTCTTGTTTCTTCTACTGATTCCTTAGAGGAATCATCTTCAATATTCTGTTTACTGTTTGATAGAAACTTTTAGGGGCAAACTAAGATACAAGTTCTCTGTACGAGTTCTTTTTAAATACAGATTACAAGATAACCCTTCGGGACTTAAGTGATTCAAAACTCTTAAATGAATTTGCTAACCCATTATCAGGACTCATAAGGTTTCTACTACAAGTCAAGGATACATGGTTCTGTAATATAAAAGATAATCTGAGTATTTGCTCCAAACAATTTTTTTTCATTCTTTATGCTGTTTTCAGTGGTGTGTTTGAGGTCAGCTGCTCCACTGGTGTAAAAGTTCAGGGTATCATAGGCCCTTGCGCTTCTCTGGAGAAGGTATTCTAAAAATTGTCAACCTAGTTAATTTTCTATGTATTCACTTTTTCTTTGTTTTTCCACAGAGAAGTCCCCTTTGCTCGGATACAATAGTTGGACAAGGAGGTACAACTGCTTGGAAGATGTGCGGTCTTGACAAGAAGACTTCCCTGTGTATTGTTTTTGAGATTGCAAAGAAAGAGGGAATTGATGCAGTCTCTCAACCCTCCAGTAATCAGTTCTACTTTCAATTTCTGACATAGTATGTTGCAAGAATGCAATCTATCTGTCTATCTCTCTGTGTCTGTCTCTCTCTCCTGGAGATTTCTGGAGGTTGACTTACAGAGTACAGATGTCAACGCTGCAGCTATCAACATACTGACGGTCAAATGAGACTACGCATTACAACTCTCTCTAGAAGATGGGTGGTTGGACCTGGCTGTTTACAGGCAAGCATACTTCTCTGATCCGTTTGTGCTTTTGGTCCTAATATGATTGCTATATCTTGTATTTTCTTGTTTGATTCATGTCCTTACACAAATTAATTGTTTCCCACCCTTCTTACATTCTGAGAATGTTAGGATGAAAACATAGATCGAATCTGGGAGTTTCTCTTCTTCTTTCATATTCTATAATGATCTCTGTGGAAGAAGAGAAGAAGAGAATGAAAGTGCTGAGATTGGGTTACAAGAGGGGTGCCTTTCATAGGACTTCACAAGAGCAAGGTAGGTTGGCCCCTATTGCACTGTGACTAATATAGTCAAAGAACAATTTTCAATATAGTTGTGAATTTTGCCTTTTATTAGTATAGTCTGAGAAATCAACTGGCACAGTGATGTGATAGGCTCAACTCAGTCAGAGAAAGAGAAATGAGAAAAAAACAGAGCTTCAAAACCCTAAAAATGTCCTCACAAAATAGCATAATTTTTTGTTCCTGAGAATAAGGAAAAGAGTGGAAGCAGATGAAAGAAAGGAAGCCTTGGCAGGCCATGGTGTTGTCGAGAGGGGGATAGGCTAGCAGTTGGTGATTGACAAGTGGGAGAGGAGGCTGGAGGGATGGCAGGCCAGGGTGTTGTCAAGAGGTGGATGAATGGTGTTATTGCAATTAGTGCTTTAGGCGATCCCCATCTTCTATCTCTCAATGTTTAAGCCACCTGTGGGATTTGGAAATTGTTTGGAGGGATCAATGAGAAGGTTTCTCAGGACAGGTCTAGGGTTAGGGGAGGATAGGGGGATGGTACCAGCTTCATGAGATGTGGTATGCAGACTGGTTAATCAGGGAGGGCTACTGTAATTACAAACTATGAATTTGGCGTTACTTCCTAAGTGGCAACGAAGATTATGAGTTCCGCGGAAGAACTAGCCCTAAAATTTTTAATATGGCACATAACAGGACTGGGAGGCACATGCGGCCCCAGTTTGAGGAGCATCTGTGCTGTAGAATGGCTTGAGACAGACTTTTCCCCCAGTCCATGAGTTCTGTGCAGCCAAACTGGGGGACAATGCTGTATTCCACTATTGGTTGGACGAGTAGTCCACTTGAGGGATCCTATGAGAAGAGTTCCTTTGCCTTTTCGCACTTGCACAAAGACTCACAGGCCACTGTCAGAGACTGCTGAGATGGGAAGTGGAATCCAATTTTGGAGGGTGCCCTGTCATATCATAGGGTTGAAGTTTTTTGCGCTTTCAGAGATCCTTGATCAGTATTAAATGTTTCCTTGCAGAGCAGGATGGCTGGGTTTGGGAAGGGTCACATCCCTCTATCCAGGGCCTCTATCCAGATTAGAAGCTGACCGACAGTGGATATGCTGACCACCACTCCTATTTGTAAGACTATATGGCTCATCTTCAGAAGAAAACTTATGATGTGAGTAATCTGGAAGAAACTATTTGTAGACCCCTTGGCAGAGCGTGTCATGTATATTGGGACGAAGAGTATTTCTGTTACCTCTTCTTTGAGTTCCAGTTTGCTAAGGTGGTTTGGGCTACCTAGAAGATTCCATAGGTGGATACTTCTTCACTAGAAGACTTGTGGGGATCTCTCCACTCTGGAGTTTCTAGGAGGGCAGTAGAAGCGGGAAGGCTTTTCGTGGTTATGTGGCCAATTTGGTTGTACTCGAATGTGGTCGTCTTCAAGGGGAGGATGGCCTTGATGGATGGGATAGTTCATGATATGGAGTGTTTGGTTTCATGTTGGTTCGGGGAGGGGGGTAAATGGCTAGGATGGGGAGAATCAGGATGTTCCCTACCGTATAAGAGGAATCACACTTGAATCTTAATAATATCAGGTTGATAATCTATCTCTATTGACCTTCCTTTTCTGGAAAAAAAATTTCTCCAAGAACCAACATGTGCAAAGGTGATTATGAGTGCCCATGACTATTCTGTCTTCAAGAACTCCAAAATTTCTCTAACTCCCCTTTTTCTTAAGTCATGTGCAAAGGCACGTGACTGTCCGCTACTTCCTTATCAGTTGGCCTGGTATTTATGGACCTTTTTCCTTCTCCTATAGGTTATAAGAAGAATTGTATCAGAAAGCAGGCCTATCATGATGATGCAAATGTGGTCTTAACTTTTAGGGTCAATTAAATTATAAACCCATATGATTATTTAGCGGGTAAACTTAACCTCTGATGAATCATCTTCTTTATGCGTCAGTTGTTAATTGATCGATATTGTCATCATCAAAAGAGAGAAATGACTGAGTAATCGATTATCTTTCGATTTGTCATCAAAAATATTATTTTTATGGGCATGGGCCTTTCAAACAAAAGGTTGAAAAGCCCAAAGAATCTTAAGGTAACCTAAAATGTCTATGAACATTAAAAGTATATCCATGATTTGGTAAAAAATGGACTCTGATCATTAGAAGCTTAGTCTGAAATCTGACCCTTTTTATTTCAACCATGAAACCTCGTGGAGGAAATTGGGAAGAATGTGACTCCCCCTCCCCCACCAAAGCTATTTCTGTGAAAATTTCTTTATCCAATTATGCTAATAGATGTGGTAAAACCCTGATGGATATTTTGTTGTCATGTGGCTCTGAAGTGGGAATTCAAGGGAGGTAAAGAGAATGCTGAGAGCCAAGGATGAGAGAAAGGAATTTCATAGTAGACAATGGGGTAGGACTGACAAGAGGAGATGATGACAGAGAAGGAGACTGGATGCGACTGGACATAATGGCTTTACTGTGAAGGCGAGCAAGGGAGGAAATCATGATAAAATGTGCTACAACCCTGAATGGGAGTGTCATGGCATGTTGCTCTGAAGAGGAAGTTCAAGGGAGATAAGGCAATCAAGAGAGCTGATGATGCGATGTAGGGCTGTGTGTGTGTGTGCGTGTGCGTGTGTGTGTGTGAGAGAGAGAGACACGTTCCCCCCCTCTTTCTCTATCTTTATTTCTACCTTAGAAGATGACCACCCCTGGCCTAACCATCCACCACTGATGGTCAGGGCCCTTTATTCCAATTCTTCATGCAGGAGGTCAAATAGCCAAATAAGTGGCTGGCTGTGTTGACATTTTCTTGTCCACAGACCACTCACGTCCTGGATTACCACTTCTTTTCCTCACGTAAGTTTAGAGGGTTTATATCCTTAACACATTCACTACATAATAGTCCCATAGCCCAGAAGCAGAGGGGAAGGGGCTGTTTAGGTGCACGAGGTCCCTGCATCCAGCATGTTACTATCAAGATGTTCATATCAAAATGTTCTGTGCTGTTCTCGTGCAATTCAATTTCTTGTTTCTTCATTCTCTGAAATATCTAACGTGGTGGGACCAGGGATCTTAGCAGAATCATTAACCCTTAATTTTCTCATGCATATTTTATTATGATTTGTGCTAAGATCATGATTTATCTATGTTATCCAGGACTTGATTGATGGTTTTGATCAAGAAACAGCCACAGTCGTCATGACACGGCTGGTCTCCTTCAAGATGGAAACTGAGGTCACTTCTATCATATTATGATTATTATTATTTAATCTGTAGTTTAAAATGTTCTACTTCTTTTCTAGTATAACTGCGAGTTTCCTTGTACATGTGTGCTACAATCTGGCTGTCCTTTTCATAGTGGAAACATAAGATACATTTATAATTTCTAAATACAATCTGTGAGAGATATCTTGTTATTCATAGCATGAGGGTTAAACTTGTGCCCTTGGAAATTTCTGATTTGTGTGATTTCCAGGGCTTCTGACTGTGTTCTAGGGTTTTCGAGAAAGAGGATAGAAGTAAGCACAGAAAGTAGAAATCAGGAGAGGAAAAGTAGTATTCTCCCTTAATCTAGAGGGTTTTTCTACAGAGTGCATAGGTCCATTACACCTGTAACGGTCACCTAGTTCAACGGTACATTAGAAGGGTATAAAGGTAATTGATAATAAATAGATAAATATGACCGAATGCCATATTTCTTGACAGTCTGTATCAATGCCCTTGTCAAGACTTTACCATTGTACCATTACCATCTAGAGTTATTTGCATTAAATAGACAGGCCCAATCTCCATGTGACTGTAACTAATAGTCACCAACATATAACCTATGGTTGACACTTTTACCATATGAAATGGCCAATGGTATCTATGCCCTTATCAGGACTTTACCGTTGTAATTTTACTGTTAAGAGTAATCAGCGTTTGATGAAAAGGACACTACTGGTGAGTCTGTAAATACTCTGCTCATCAATGAGACATAGATTTGTGCTCTAATCTTTCCTCTGAATTCTTGATTCTCAATGGGCTCAGCTCTGGAGTTGACAAATCTCTATTTGTGTGATGAGATACTGCCTTGGGGGTTTGGGCTTAATGGCAATTTGTCATTCAAAAGCTTTTGAACTAAAAAAGTAACACTTTATATTCCAGGCAGAGTTTGATCCTGTCAGATGGCTGGATAGATCCTTGATTCGTCTATGTTCCCATTTTGGCCACTTCCAAAAGGACAACCCTTCAACTTTCAGCCTCTCCCCACGTCTATCAATAATACCTCAATTCATGTTTCACCTCCGACGATCTCAATTCGTTCAGGTACCCTCAGCTACTTCATTTTTATTACTTTTATATCCTTTCACTAAACCCCACATTTTCTCCAGGTATTTGGTAACAGCCCAGATGAGACTGCATACTTTAGGATGATGATGAACAGGGAGAACGTGGCAGACTCTATAGTGATGATTCAACCATCCTTGATATCATATGCCTTCAATTCAGCCCCTGAACCTGTTCTTCTTGATGTGACTGCTGTTACTGCTGATCGGCTCTTGCTCTTGGATTCTTACTTCACTGTGGTTGTTTTTCATGGCTCAACAATTGCCCAGTGGCGGAATCTTGGGTACCAGAATCAACCAGAACACCAGGTAATTAATTCAAAATATGTGTATGATGTCTTTCAAATTGGTTGAGTCTTGTTGACACTGGCACAGAAATGATTACTTTTCATCTTAAATATGAAGAAGAAATGTTTATTTTTATCTAGAAATAGACGATGAACATTTGAACTACCCAAACATTAACTGTATTTCTCTTTACAGGTTTTTGCGCAGTTGCTGCGAGCTCCTCATGAGGATGCAGAGAGTATAATCAAGGAAAGATTCCCTGTCCCTCGGTTGGTCATCTGCGACCAGTATGGCTCTCAGGTAAAATCTCTCTCTCTGTCTCTCTCTGTCTGTGTGTGTCTCTCTCTCTTACCGGGCCATTGGCAGGCTCGGTTTCTCTTGGCAAAACTCAATCCTTCGGTGACGTACAACTCAGATAACCCACCGCCACCTGGTGGTGATGTCCTATTCACCGATGATGTTAGCTTCCACGTTTTCATGGAGCATCTCCAGCGCCTTGCTGTGCAGTAAAACTATTCAATTTCCGACTGTCTGTAAGATAAACAATGGTTTGTAGTCTGAAGGTAATATCCTCCCTATTCTATCTTACTGTATACAAATTGTGAACACCATAATCTCTCTCCCTGTCTTGTGGAGAAGTGAGAAGTAGAAGTGTACCTTTCATGGAGAATGCTGAAACTACTCACCACTTCACTATGATTCCAGAAAAGATTGGTTTTACCTGTAGACACAAAAACCATTTACAGAGGAAAAAGTGACAGTTTCCCTTTACCAAAAGCACGTGAAATTGCTAAAAGGAGTTGGGTCGCCACCATGCTCTGGAATACTTTGAATCAAGGTCGATATTAAACTTCTATCCCTCACTCCACTTGCTCTCTCTCTCTCTCTCTCTCTCTCTCTCTCTCTCTATTTCTATGACTCACTTCATACTCTCTTTCAACTTGTTTTCTCTCTATGGCTTACTCCATTCTCTATTTCCACTTGCTTTTGCTCTGCCCCTCTCCTTTCTCTCTTTCAGTTTGCTTTCCATCCTCTCTCCCCATCTTTGCTCAATCGGCCAACTTTCCCTCCACCCACTCTCTTTTGTAGCCCTGTATAGGGTCTCCTCGCATAACTCCAATGCATACTCTATGCATAATCGTATCCTTTTCTTTCATATCTTTCCATAAACTCAACAGCCCATATGGTTATGAGGAGAAAAAACCCATAGTAGCGTGAATTTCTTCTAAGAACATCACAACTGTATAGCATCAAATATGAACACACGAAGCGCAAAATCATTTGTTTTGTATCTCAAACAAACTAGTCATGGAGCATCTTCCATAGAAAGCCTTCATCTTGAGATGCCATTAATGCAACTTGAGAGGCAACAAAGAAGATATTAGGGGAGATAAGAGATGAGCTACGTCAGAATTTCATTAAGGTCCATTAGAAATTCTGCGTCTCAAAATGTCTTAATTCAATGTTATTGCCATTGGATTGTGCCCATGCAAAAAGAGAAGCTTTGGGGATAAATGGTGCAGAGATATATATCGACCTCGATCAAAGACTTTGGTACTTCCTTCAATGAATGGGAAATCCTAAACAACCTTGAAAATATTCTAATGTGCTTCTAGGACATTACCGATTTTGTGAGCATTTCAAAAACTTAGATATCAATGGAGGTCATTAGGGTAGATGCACTAAGGAGGCACATGAGCAATGTCCTTAAAATATTGGTGTACACTTCCATGTTCAAGACAAGGAGTCTCATTTGATCAAAGAAAAATGAGATAATTCGCTCATGGTGTGTTGTGATGAAGATGAAGCTTATGAAGTATACAAAAGGCTGAAACTTCAACCTCGCCTTTGCCACAGCTGCCCTCTTAGACCCATCTATTCAGTTAAAAGAGATATCACAAGCCACCCAAACACCTAACTCTAATTGTATTCATGAGGTTCTAGTCTCAATTGATATCCGCCATTGGCCTTAATTTTTACTATTATTGCACCATTAACCATCACATAGATTTTAAGGAGAGAAGATAAAACCAAGGGGACTCAAGGGAAGATAGTTGTACGGGTCCCATGTAGTATGGTTCTTATATAGTATGTGTCATTTTTTTTATAAAAAAAAACTCCAAAATTTTATATTTATCATGTCATCTAAGAACATCATGGGTTCAAAACCTCTATGTAAAAGTGTACATCTAGTTAATGACTTCATAGGTCCAAAAACTCTTCTTGATTTGTCTAGTTAATGAATTGAATATCCAATATTTAAAAATTAATTGGATTAAGTCAACCCATTCAATAGGTCATTTCGCTGACAGGTTTGGTGGCAAGCTTTTGCATGTCTTGGATGATGATGGGGTTGTGTTATCCACACATGAACATTTGTGGCAAGCTATTACCCTATGCATATAATCCCTCATTCACACAACTCTCTTGGCATAACTTAGGACATGATTAATCGTCAAACCCTTATAGATCATTCTAGGAAAAATTAGTATGATAGGAAATCATAAAAAAATTTTTCCTTTTTTGATATTTCCCTTTTGGTGTTGGTCATTGACTTGGGTACGCTATTTCCGATAGTATGTTTTCTTTTAGTGGTGAGTGTGGACGATCCTATCTCGATGATTCCTCATCGGCCATGGCATAATGATGTAGAAAAAGTCATGAGATGCTTACAATGTTGTCGGATGGCCTTGGAAGAAGCTGAGTTTGACATCCATGAAATTGGGAACATGGGAAAGGATGAGGGAGTTGATATATAAGAAGTGGAGATTGATGATGCTGTTGTTGGTTTGTGTTTAGCTCATACAAACCTTGGATATTCAATTTTTGGATTTTTTTACATATGGATTGCGTTTTTGGAATTTACAAAATTTCTTTTTATAGACATAAGAAAAACTACTTTTAATTAATACATGGTTATACTTAACATCTTTAAAGTAGATAAAATTTTCAATTATATTTTTAAAGCAATTAATAATTGTAAAATTGTTTTCTATTATATTATTCAGTTATTTAATGTTGTGTAAAAATTCATCGATTACTAAATACCACTAATTTGTATGTACAATAAATTGATTCAAATTAATTTTTTAAAAGAATTTATCAAATCTATTTAAAAATGCATTTAATCAATTTTTCATCTCCATTTGCAGCTTTATTGGGAGAAATATTTCATAATGTATGTAATATATATTGAATAATTATCCTCTACTTCTTTAAATCTATGCATTGTGCCTATTTTATGAAGCATTTAATGAATTTTTTTTACAAACTATAACGGTTAATCACAGTTTTTATTTATTAAAAAGTAACTTTTTTTTTAATTGGACAGTCAAATGACCGGACCTGACCAGCCATGCCTCTCTCCCTCTCTCTCTCTCTCTCTCACGGTCTCCCCTTCCCACTGGGACCATTCAGACATCAAAGAAGCGGCGCTGGCTTCGTCCGCTGCTGGCGGACTCTTTCTCCCTTTCTCCCCGTCGGCAGCTGCCTTCCTATCTTCCGGCTTCCTCGCCGTCGGCCGCAGCAGCAGCAGCAGCCGCCGTTCGTTTTTCTCAGGTCCCGTTCCTGCAGTGACCATCATCCTCACTGCCGGCGGCAGCAGCTGCCTCCTTCTTGATCGATTTCTATCGGTATCCTCCTCTATTCTCCTTTCATTCACTCTTAATCTTTCTCCTCCATTCAGTTCTCTCACTTCTCTGTCACTATTGAGAATTCTCTGTATCTCTGTCCTGAATTCTTTTTCTTCAGCATCTCTCGTCCGTTTATCCCTCTACAAATCCTTCCTCATTTCTCTCTTTTGATATTGACGGTTTAAATTCAATTAACATTTCTCTATTTTCACCGATTCAATCTCTCGTATTCTCATCATCATTAATCTCTTCTCTCTCAAATCCAGCTAAATCTCTCTCCTCTCTTCAATTCTCTTTCTATACTATTCCCTTATAAGTCTATTCATCTCAATTCTGTCTTTGGTTTCTCTCTCTTTCTCTTTACTCGACTATTAATTCGTTTCAAACCGCTCTCCCTCTGTTGACATTTTAAATTTAAATCCAAATCCCCTCTTGATTTCCCAGATCCATCGATTCTCTCGTTTCTTTCTCCTCTCTCCTCCGTTCTCTATATAACTCTCTCTGATAATTTTTCTCTGTTAATTCCCTAAAAATCTCTCTCCTCTCTCGAACTCTCGCTATTCCTCTGAATTCTATCATCTCTGTCTCTCACTTCCTCTAAATTCTCTATCTTTAGACCTCTCTCTTTTCCTCTAAGTTATCTATCTTCAGAATCTCTCTCTCACTTCTCCAGATTCTCTATCTTCAGAGTCTCTCTCTCCCTCCTCTCTCTTATCTCTATCTTCAGTACCTCTCGCTCACACATTGTCCAAATTCTCTATAGTCAGAATCTCTCTCACTTTCTCTAAATACTCTTTCTTCTGAGTCTCGCTCTCACACTTTCTCTAAATTTGCTGTCTTCAGAATCTCTCTATCTCTCTCTGTCTCTCTCTTCTCCTGCCTTTATCAAAATTATCTGTTGTCAGAATCTCTTTATTATGGGCTGATTGATGAACCATAAAGGCACATCATTGAAAATAGAACATATTCCTGACGTAATTTCACCATCATCTTCTCAGGAAAAGCGATTTTTCTTCCGTTCCACCAAGCTTGAGAATTTGGATCCATGGCAATCAAATCTCCCCTGATATCTCAAGATCTAAATACTGATCCAGATCTGGAGGAAGAATCAATTCAAGCGCTTATAGAGGAGACAAAATCTCCAGAAGTCCGTTCTCGTCTTGCATCAGAAGGAATCATCCTCCCGAAACTTATCTGCCACCTTTCAATCAATCTTCCACTCCAAAGCAGGATCTCTCATCTTCGGCTTTTGAGAAACCTCTGTGCCGGAGAAATTGCAAATCAGAATGCATTCTTAGAAATGAGGGGCCCTGAAAGAGTGGCTTCTATCATTCTCCCAATGGGATTTTCTGTTCCTGAGAAAGTTTCTGTACTAGGGCTTCAAATTTTGGGGAATTTGGTTGCAGCAGGTGAGAGGCAGAGGAGTGTGATATGGCAGATTTTCTTCCCGGATGGTTTTCTGGAGATGTCTAGGGTGAAAGATGCTGTGGCTTGCGATGCTCTTTGTATGATCTTGTGTATGTGTTGCTGTTCGCCTGGGATGGAAAGCCGGGGGAGATTTGATGAACTCTCTGAAGCCGGATCTGGGTTTTCTGTTTTAAATGAGATCTTGTTCACTGCTCATTCAGGTGCAAATTTTGGTTTCCTGATCATGTGATGCTGTAATTTCTGCTGATTTTTAATGTAGGAATTTATTCTTCCAATGTTTTGAGTTTTGATTGCTGTCTGTTTCTTTTCAGACTATTGGTCTTCGATCTGAGAGAAATTTGAACAAACATAAATACTTCAATCTCTCTCTCATTTTAATTTCCTTGTCATCTTATTCTATAACCTATGTTGAATCTCTCGTGTAGGAATTCTTTTCCAATCTTTTTTATTGTCAATTGCCATCTGTTTCTTCTTAGATGTCTGGCTTCAATCTGAGAGAAAATTGAACAATCATCAATGCTTCAATCTATCTCTTTGGAGTTTTAATTTCCTTACAGCTTGTGCCATAATTTTTCCATCTCTTTGAATGTTAATTGTTGTCCATTTCTTCATGGTTTTTTGTTCTTCAACCCAAGAGAATCAACGGGGGATCTGATTAGTTTCTATTGATTTGTGTTGAAAGGTGGCTACGAGGGAGACTGGATTCAAATTCTCCTCTCTCGAGTCTGCTTTGAAGAAAAAGTCTTTGCTCTTCTGTTCTCAGAGTCTGAAAAGAAAAAACCTCAGTTCTCTCCTGAGCATGCATTTCTACTGAGGATTCTCTCTAACATCTTGAGCGAGCGACCACAGGAACTACAGCAAATCTCCAGAAGCTTCCTTCCCGCCATCATCCGAATTCTCGAAGAATCATCTCTTGAAGTGGACTTCACCTCCAGAGGTTCTTCCCCCTTGCCTACAGGCACTCCTTCCATTGATACTCTCGGCTACTCGCTTGAAATTCTCCGAGATATCGCTGCCTGCGAGCACATGGTGGAGGCAGCGCCACTTTTGGAGATTTGCCCGCTACTTCTCCGCCTACTTCGAGATCTTGAGCCGCCATCATCTGTCAGAAAATTCCTCCCAAAATCTGCATCCAAGGTTTGTCCATACAGGGGATACCGCCGAGATCTGGTCGCCGTGATTGGCAACTTCTGCCATCGCCGTAGGCCAATTCAAGATGAAATCCGGCATCTGGATGGGATCCTGTTGATTCTGCAGCAGTGCACAATCGACGAAGAAAATCCTTTCTTGAGAGAGTGGGGAATGCTGGCGGTGAGTTACTTGTTGGAAGGGAATTCCGAGAACCAGAAGATTGTGGCAGAGCTCCAGCTGCAGGAGCCCATTCAGTCACCAGAGATTGCTGAGCTAGGGCTTCAAGTCAATGTGGAGAAGAAGACAGGAAAGGTGAAGCTTGTTAACATTTAGAAGTGGAAGAAGTGGGAAAACTGTATTTTTTGTAACCTCAGGAAAGGGTTTTTGCAGTTAATAATTACCCTTGCATCATCCATCAGTTATTCGAGCCTCAAAAATCCATCATGCACGTCTTTGGATGATGGAATTGGATACCGGGTTTCGGACGGATTATGGATATCAAATCCTTAAAATATTATATAAAATTCCTAAATAAACAAAAAGTCAAATCTTAGAAAATTCATTCCCCATATAAAAATTACCAAGGAGCTATAATAATTCAAAAGAAGTTCAGGAAAATTCCTAAAAGATCCAAAAAACGTCAAACCCTATCAAATCAATATAATCTGTAATAAATTTTAAAAATAAAAATAAGTCTTTGAAATTAAAAATGTTCTGGGAAAACGGAAAATTTTCTAACCATATAAAATTTATTTCCCTTTTAAAAAATTCCCAAAAAAATTAAGATAATTCTAAGATAAACTAAAAAAATTGTCAAATTTTAGAAATTTCATTCCCCTTGTAAAAATTCTTTAAAATCTATAATCACCCAAAAAGTTAAAAATAATTTGGTTTATATTTCTCTAAGGTGCATTATTATCATTAGAAAAATATACATTGATGCAAATATATATATATAAATATACACCCTTAAGGTGCATTTGATATAGCCCATTAGAGGACATGAGTCCCACATGGGGCATATTTCTAATTCAAATATCTTTCCCCTCTGTCAATAGAGGCTTGTACTCTCTTCTTTAATCTTCAGTTATCTTTTTCTTTTACTATTCACATGGTATAACAGCCTAAATCTTTTTACCTTAGAAAACTAGGGTTCTTCTTGCTACTACTCACTTCTAGCCACTACCATTGTTTTGTTGCCTTCATACTGCTACACTACCACCAATAGGCTTGGCACTGCCACCGTAGCCTCTCATGGCCACCATTGCCATCCCTCATGATGTTATCATTGCCCCTTCCACAGAGGCAGATCTATCCTCTCTTGGGCAGCTACCACTAGTTATTTTGAGGGGTACTTGCAAGCTGCAAACCCCCTCACAGCCCAATTCAAACCAAGCTGAAATAGTTGAGCCACTCTAAGGTAATTTAGGTGGTCGAGCTGAGTTGAGCTGGTCAAATTGAGTCAAGCCAGTTTGGTCGAGCAAAGCCTGTCAGGCTAAACATGCTTGCTAAGCCGTTCAACTCCAGGAGGAGTTGCTAGATCCCATGATGAGCCAGTTGCCTATAGGATGAACTAGGGACACCCCAAGATCATTAAGACGATCATTGAAATAATTTGGGGTGCTATTTTCTTCACTATCCCACACTTTTATGTACGATTGTGTTGTATAAGTTTGATGGTTCACCACCATCATCTCCTTCATTGCTTGCCCCCTTTTCTCTATCATTGATATGGTCATTTTCATGTGGAGACCTTTGACAAAACATTTTCGTGTGGTCGTTAAAAACACATGAATGCGTGTCAAAATAATTACAAACTCACTAATTTAAAGTTTTAATCAAGAATCAATTAGTATAATGGTGAATAAGGGTTGATTCCACGGAGAAATAGGGAATTTTTTATGTATTCTTTAAATTCGATCAAATTGGATTGGGAATTAAGGTGAGAAATTAGATATTTTACTAAATTTAGAATGAAGACTCCAAGACGGATCCACAGAATAAAAAGTCACTTGATTTGAATCAGTATTCGTAGAGAAATCAAGGAGCAAAATTTAGAGAGAGAAATCGATCATCAAGAGAGAGAAAACAATAAAATTTCATAAAATTCGAGTAATCTACTATTCTACATTGAAATCTAATGTTATAGGAAGAAAGGTTAGGGAGAAAACACGTAATTTGACCCAAAATCGCGTTTAAAATGATCCGATTTATCGTTGGATCATGGCTTTTCATTCCACATTTTGAAAAAAAAAATCTGATGTTCAAGAGGCGAATTCCCCAAATTCTCTCAATGAAATCTCATTTTCAACGCTCCTTGGACGTGAAAATCAATGTATAAGGGAAAGAAAGCAAGAGATTCAAGGATTGAGATGTCTAAACAGTTCGATTGGTTGAAACATTTGAGAATGCTCTTTCCGTCAAAGAACATGGGTATAAATATGCTATAATTGGACGTGACCACTCGCTTTGCCTCTTCATCTTCGATCTATGTCTCAGATGAAACACTCAAATGCGAATCATCATGATTAGGTTTCGTCTATCCGATAGAAGATCAAGAGCTTAGATTTTTCCACGTCGCGCGTGAAGAAGCATCACGTAACTGCCACCGTTTGGTGTATACCCTAACTATTATAATACCCATGTTTTCAATAAAAATCCTTCGCAACATGCATAATTTAGGAGGAACAATGATCAACCCTATCCTCCATCATATAGTGGTCAGAAACAACAACAACCCTACGCGAATTAAAGACAGTCGTCGTTTGTCCCGCCAACGCAATCGCAAAATTACACGCAAGCCCCACGCCAGACCACATCGGCATCTGACCCGATCCTTGGTGCAATCTCGCAATTAATGGAGCAAATGACGTGGATGAACTCACACGTGAATGAAATACAGAACTTCGTCAAGACGAACATCCAACTAACGACTGATAAGAAGGGTAAGCAAGTATCTTTTTTTGACCAATTACCCTCGTAGGCCACAGCTAACTTGAGGAATCAAGGGGCCTTGTTGAGTCAGACGCATAATATCAACCATGTACACGTTGACAAGGAGGCTGTGGAAATGATACTAGCGATCTCGAGCCTTTGAAGTCAAAAAGACCTACCGGATCCATACAAGGATCATCCAATCCACCAAGGCTCAACCGAAGAAGAAGAAGAAACACCAATTATCGTAGAGCACGATAGTGATTCAAAGGACGAGGAAGAACAGGCCAAGGCGGAACCTAACACTGATACATACAAGCCCCCTCTGCCTTATCCTCAAGCACTTAATCGCCCCAAAGCTAAGATTAATGAATCGATGATCATCTACTAGAAGCCTTTAAGAAGGTAACCATTACCATTCCCTTAATAGATGCCATCAAGCATATCCCATCTTATGCCAAATTTCTCAAAGGTGTATGCACTCCTCATAGAAGCCCTAGAAGGATCCAACTTAGTGAAACCGTGAGTTCAATCATGACGAATTCCCTACCGATTAAAAAGAGACATCCAGGAGCACCCATGATAACGAGTGAAATAGGAGGAATGTACTTTACTAAATCTTTGCTAGATACCAAAGTTAGTATTAACATACTCCCTAAAGCCGTATTCGACCGTCATCATGTAGGGGAGTTATGCTTAGCACATGGATCAGTAAGGAAACCACATGGATTAGTAGAAGATATAATCGTGAGAATAGAAAGATTGCTATTTCCTGGTAGATTTCCTAGTCGTCGATATTAAAATGACCAAGGAGCTTTAACTAAGCCCCGATCATCTTAGCTCGACACATGAAAGGAGAAGTAATTCTCAAGGTGGGAGTGCACGCCATGAAGGTCGACATCAACAAGCTTATGAAATATCCTTCACGAGCTTCTGAGGACTTGGTCGCCATCGACTTCGCCGACGACTAGGATATTGACGCCTGTGTAGAAGAAGTGATGATGATTGACGAGGAAGAAAGATTTGAAGAGCTAATAATGGACGAGCCTTTCTTGAAGCTCAAGAATCTCCCATCAACACTCAAGTACTCCTTCCTTGATGAAGAGAAAGCCAAAAAGGTGATTATTTCATCCAAGCTAGATACAAAGCAGGAGGAAAAATTACTGGAAGTTTTAAGGTGGAATGAAGACGCAATCGGTTAGACCCTGATGGACCTAAAGGGGTTGGACCCCTCACTATGCACTCATCACATCTTTCTAGAGGATGAGTCAAGACCCTTCAGGGAGGCCTAGAGACGACTCAACCCGAAGGTATGGGAGGCCGTGAAAGAAGAAATTCTTAAATGGCTAAACGTAGAAATCATCTACCCCATATCCGATAGCCAATGGGTGAGTCTGGTGCATGTTATTATGAAGAAAGCTGGAGCAACGGTCACAATGAATGAGAAAGGCAAGGAGATCTAGACACGCTTTCCGATGAAATGGAGAGTCTGCATCGATTATCGGAAGCTAAACTCCGCAAGTGAAGAAGGACCACTTCCCTCTACTATTCATCAACCAAATCCTAGACCAACTAGCATGATATAGTTACTTCTGGATTTTGGACGGATATTCGGGCTACAACCAAATTTCTATTCATCTCGACGATCAAGAGAAGACAACGTTCACATGTCCTTTTGGCACATTCGCCTTCATTTGGATGCCATTTGGATTGTGCGATGCCCCCGCGACATTTCAGCGATGCATGATGGCAATCTTCTCCGACTTTCTTGGCGACAACTTGGAAGTTTTCATGGATGACTTTTTTTCGTCTTTGGAAACGACTTCGAGAGTTGTCTTGCTCACCTGACCAAGGTCCTGGAGGTCTGCGTTAGGAAACGACTGGTGCTAAGCTGGGAGAAATCCCACTTCATGGTACGAGAGGGAGTAGTGCTCAGACATATCGTCTCGGGGCAAAAGACTAGAGGTGGACAAGGACAAGATAGAGGTAATCCAAAACCTCCCTCTTCCAGGTACCGTACGAGATTTGAGGAGCTTTCTCATGCACATTAGCTTCTACCGAAGATTCATTCAAGACTTCGTGAAAGTCTCCAAGCCACTCACCAC
This sequence comes from Lemna minuta, assembly GCA_024174645.1. Lineage (NCBI taxonomy): Eukaryota > Viridiplantae > Streptophyta > Magnoliopsida > Alismatales > Araceae > Lemna > Lemna minuta. The sequence goes on along the minus strand of CM044113.1, from coordinate 1,918,496 downwards.
CCTTATTTGCAAAGACAAAGACTTCATCATCGACGAAGAAGGGAAGAGCACATTTGTGATGCTGAAGCAAGCACTGATCAAGACACCGATACTTCAAAGTCCTAATTGGGACTTACCATTCGAGATCATGTGCGACGCTTCAGACTACACAGTGGGAGCGGTCTTGGGGTAACATGTAGACAAGAAGCCGATGTCCGTATGCTATGCAAGTAAGACCCTCGTCGAAGCTCAAATTAATTACACGACTACAGAGAAAGAGCTTTTGGCGGTGGTCTATGCACTCGAGAAGTTGACGAGACGAGACCGCGAGGTCGTCGAATTCACACGGTCTCGTGTCAAAAATAAAGCCGAACTTACCAATTTGGGGAATTAAGAGAGAATTGAGGGGTATAATGGTAAATACGGGTCGAATCCACAGGGAATTTAGGTATTTTCGAGATATCTTTTAGAATTTGGTCAAATTGGACGATGAATTGAGGTGAGAAATTAGGGAAAAATGGTGTTTTTTTGGAAAGAAGACTCAAAAGATCTATCCGTGGAATCAAAAAAATCACTCGATTTGGATTAGTAATCACGGAGAAATCAAAGATGGAAGTGGAGAGAAATTTCGAACTCGCGAAGAACATACTTGAAATTAAAATGAAATTAAACTTAAATTAAAGTCCTAATCCTAAAAATTGATGATACACGACGATAGATAAGAGGATAAACTTGTTTTCTAACCCGAGATAACGATCAAATCGATCCAATTGATCGCCGGATCGACGGCTCTTCATTCCGCGAATTCAAACGTGAACATCGGTGTTCAAGAGACAAATTCTCCTCACTCGATCGTCGAAATCTCTCTTATAAACACTCCGTGGACGCGGAATCTTGTTTAGAAGCGATTACAAGAGAGAGATTCAAGAGAGAATGCAAATAGATAGGTCAATTAGATCGAAACTCCCAAGAATGAGTAGAAAAGACGAAGAACAAGGCTTATTTATAGCAAATTTGGGCGTAACCGTCCGATCATTTAGATCGACGGTTACGATGAAACGGTCCACGATGGACCGTTTCGATTAAGTCGTGGCCGTCGGATCTTGATGGACGGCCACGATTTAATCAAATAAAACGCTTATAAGAAGCGTTTTGATTAATCGCCGTCGGATCGCGATCTAACGGCTGAGATGCGGTCCGCGTGGATGCATCTCGGCCATTATAACGCCTGGAAAAACGCACGTGTTGATTGATGATCTCTGGTGGTCCTCGTCTCCATCTGATCGGCGCGCGTGATGCCGCCACGTCGCGTCGATCAGAACCGTTATAATAAATCTATTTAGCACGTGTTTTGATCGCCGCCGCTGGACCACAGGCGCACGCGATCGACGCCCACCGCTCGATCAATCGTCCGATCCGACGCTCCTCCTAGCGCCACGTCGCCTGAAAGGTAAGAAAAGTGTATTTTTAGTCCCACACGGCTTATGATTTCAAAATCGTCGGGTTTAAATAACCCGACGGTTTATAAGGGTATGACCCTCCCCATATAGGGGAGGACAAAGACCCCTTTTATGACCATGTAAATTATAAAAATATACGATATATACACGCGCCACGTAGGCGCGCTGCGTGGGTCCGCGTGGCGCTGCCACGTGGCCTTGCGTGCCACGTCGCATCCACGCGGGCCCCGCGGCCATATTTTTAATTTTTATTTATTTATTTTTTTATTAAAAATCGAAAATAAAATCATAGAAAATTCAGAAAAATACAGAAAAATCCCTAAAAATTCTAAAAATCATATCTTTTAAAATACAACTCCAAATTAATCCAAATTTCTTTCATTGGATCTGAAATTTAATTATCTATCATTCTAAAAATTCAAAATATTTAAATAACAAGAGATTTAATTTATATTTCAAAAATACATTCATTTTTAAAAGATTTTAACTTAAGAAAATTAAATAAATGTTCATAAAAATGATTTCTCTTATTATTTAACTTTAAAAACCATTCATAATCTCAAGTAAAGATGGGTTATAAAATTATTTATCCTTAATTCATCATAATTAACCCTAATTTGGTGTATTTTGAGATTATGACATAAATATGCATAGAATGATAAAAATGCACTCAAAGTATGATAACATGCACATAAATGTAATGTTTTATGCCTTAAATTGCATGAATAATCATGTTTTATCATGTTAAGATTGCATGTTATCAGAAGTTCCAGCCTTATATCTTGGGAGCAAGATCATTATCTACACTGATCATGCGGCCTTGAAATACTTGCTCTCCTAGAAAGAGGCCAAACCACGACTTATACGATGGGTGTTGCTCCTTCAAGAATTCAACTTAGAGATAAAGGACAAGAAGGGCAGCGAGAACTCGATGACAGACCACCTATCACGTCTCCACGTTCCGGGAGGAGGAGACGTCGGTGACACATTCCCTGACGAGCATCTTGCCATCTTGAGCCGCAGTCCCTGGTATCCACACATCATGAACTTCATCATGACTGGATCGATCCTGGAGCATTGAAATCGTCATAAAAAAGATAAGTTCTTCCATAATATATAGTACTAATTTTGGGAAGAGCCACTCCTATTCCATCTAGGATATGATCAGATCATCCGACGATGTATACCAGAGGAGGAGCAAGGAGACATCTTAGCGATGTGTCACTCATCGACATGTGGAGGACATTTCGTGGCACGCAAGACTGTGTATAAGATCCAGTAGAGCGGATTCTACTGGCCCACCATCTTCAAGGACGCCCACCGTTTCTACATGGAGTGCCTACAATGTCAAGTAGCATTGAACGTCTCCAAGCAAGATGAAATGCCGATGCAACCAATCCTTGAAGTAGAAATCTTCGATCTTTGGGGGATAGACTTCATGGGACCTTTCCCACCTTCTGATAGGAAAGAGTACATTTTGGTAGCGGTGGATTATGTGTCCAAGTGGGTCGAGGTGATACCCACTAGGACAAACGACCATCGGGAGATACTTCGATTTGTTACGAGATACATCTTCACCCGGTACGGTTGTCCGAGGGCCATCATCAGCGACGACGGCTCACACTTCAATAATACACACTTCTAGGCATTGTTGAAGAAGTATGAAGTACACCATCGTGTGACCAGGCCATACCACGCCCCAAGCTAATGGGAAGTAGAGGTAAGTAATAGAGAGGTCAAGAGAATTTTAAAGAAGATAATTTGACTAGATGACAAGGATTGGGCACATAAGCTTCCCGACGCACTATGGGCGTACCGGACAGCATACAAGACACCCATCGGGATGTCTCCCTTCTAGCTTATCTTCAAGAAATCCTACCATCTTCCGGTTGAGCTTGAGCATCAAGCCTATTGGGCTATCAAGAAGCTCAACCAATCTCTGGACAAAGCAGGGAAATAATGACTTCTTCAGCTTCAGGAGTTACAGGAGCTGAGGCATGACGCGTATGAGAACGCGATGATCTACAAGGAGAAGACAAAGGCCTTTGATGCATGACAGGGTTGTGTACCCTCGTACGTGATCAATGAAAGGCGACAACCAGTGGGAGGGCAGTTGGCCTGATCCGATAAGAGTGTATGGACCTTAGACTCTAATTTGACCACCTAACCTAAGTACATTGATAACATGCTAAATAAACATTATAAAACATGATTATTAATGCATATTAAGGCATAAATGATTTGATTTACATGCATGTTATCATATTTATGTGTATTTTTCTATCATTCTATGAAAAAGTCATTATAATCTGAAAAATACTTTAAATTAGGGTTAAATATGATGATTTTAAGATAAATAATTTAATAACCCATCTTTACTTGAGACGTTTTTAGAGTTAAAATAATGAGAGAAATCATTTTATAAACATTTATTTATATTTTCTTATAAAGAATATAATTAAAGAATAATTATATTTTTTAAATAAAATTTAAAACTCTCATTATTTGTCAATTTTTACCTTTTAGAATGATAGATAATTAAAAAAATTTGGATCAAATGAAAGAAATTTGGATTAATTTGGAGCTATATTTTAAAAGTTATGAATTTTCTAATTTTAAGGGATTTTTCTAGATTTTTCTGAATTAATTTTATGATTTTTAATGATTAAAATAATAAAAATAAAAGCAAAAATGGGTTTTCTTTTCGCGCGGGACCCACGTGGATGCGACATGGCATGCAAGGCCACATGGCAGCGCCACGCGGGCCCACGCGACGCCTACACAGCGCGATGTGACGTGTACATAATATATATTTTATTACTTAGGGTTATAAGCATTCTGTATTCGGAACTCGCTAACCCTTCGCATTCGTCGCATCTTATAAACTGATTTATCTTCTTGAATTTTCTCTGTGTGGGACTAAGTTCCACACTAAATTTTAAATTGCAGGACACGTGGCTAAATGAGGAGTGCTAGATTAGATGAAGCGCGATCGAAGCGTGTCGATCGAGTGAGCTCGCGGTCCACCGGTTTCGCATCACGCGCACGTGCTTTTTAAAGAGGATTATAACGGCTCTGATGAAACGCGCGAGGGGCGCATCTCAACCGTCGGATCGCGATTCAAGGGGCGCGATTCAAGGCGTTTTATAACGCATCTCATCAGACCTCATCCTGACTCTCCATCAAGATCTGACGGCTGCGACTTAACTGAAACAGTCCACGATGGACCGTTCCATCGCAACCGTCGATCAGTTTTGATCGGATGGTTACGCCCAAATACCCTATAAAAAGACATGTTCTTTCGATTTGTAAAGTATTTGAGTTAGAAATCAATCCAATTGATTTGTTTAGACACCTCCTTTCTTGAATCTCTCGTTTCTATCCTCTTCTACACTCATTTCGGCATCCACGGAGGGTTTGAAATTGAGATTTGGTTGAGAGACGAAGGAGAAATTGAAGCTTGAACTCCACGATCGCGTTCTTCACGTTTTCAACGATTGAGGTGATTAATCATGTTAATTCGATCGTAATATTGGGTTAGTGGAGTCGGTTTTTGCTAATCTATCATCCATTCATGTTCAATTTTGATTTAGATTAGGATTTCAAGTTCAATTTAGTTTAATTGTCCTCAAAATTGCGATTTACAAGTTCAAAAATTTCTCCCCATTTCGATCTTCAATTTCTCCGCGAAATCAAGATCAATTTCAATGATTTTTGATTCCGTGGAAATGATTTGAAGTTCTCTTTGATAAATTATCATTTTCCCCAATTTCTATCATCGATTCATCGTCCGATTTGATCAATTTTGAAGAGATCATCATAAATTTCCTTATTTCCCTGTGGATTGACCCTAATTTACCATTATACCCCTTTAGTTCGAGATATTTTCATCAAATTAGTAAGTTCGGAATTATTTTTGACACGAGACCATGTGAAATCGACGACCTTGCGGTTTGGTCTCGTCATACATGCAGGCGTGCCAATCAATGAAGCCGATATTGGGTGACTCGGGAAAGACTTGCAATGATGGGTAGGGTTAAACCCTTTCGATCCCACGAAGGCTGCAGCTCTCGCTTGATGCCGGACCTGATGTACGTGTGAGAGTTCTCGAACCTATATCTGTTCTTCCCTACCTAAGTCGTCTCGCAGCGGTGGAGATGAGTTAAGGAAATGCTTTGAAAAGTAATTAAACTTTAAAATGAGGGGTCGAAGCTAACCTGCGGGACTGTGTCCGGTGGGTCATGACAAGCGGGCAGAAGCAACGACGATCGTCGACGAACAGGGCGCATGCTCGAAACGCGAGTACAGACGTGACAGGAAACTCTGGGAGCAGTCCGTAGTCAGGTATCCCCTGGCCGACACGGGCGGGGTTTCTGGAAGTCGGTGCGGAGGGCGCGTGGACACATGTACAAGCACACACACAAGACTAGGCATAGGGCGCGATGCTCGGAGAGGTTGTGCGAGGACTCCGTAGATAGAGGGCGCACGTGAAGGTGCTGTGGGCAGAGGGCGTGCGGGAGTGCGAGGCTGAGCGGTGCGTTGACGAGGCGCAGCGCGCTGTGCGCACATAGAAAGCACGATAGCGCGAAGGGTTGAGAACGCGCGCGCTGGCTAGAGCGGCGCACACATGAGCAGGTGGAGTGATAACATGCATTTATAACTTAAATTCTTATCTTATTTCACTCATATTCATGCTTATTTTATGTAATTATAATGCATGTTATCTTAATTTTATGAATTTTCTCCATTGGTATGCCATTATACTAAAGTTCATATTTATGCATAAATTAGGGATAATTCTATGCTTGATTGATGATGAATCTTCTTGAAAGATTAAATTGATATGAATTATATATTTTTCCTGATATACTTTGACTTTAGGAGATGATTTAAAGAATTAATTTCAAGGAGATAATGATTGGATGATTTAAAGAAGGAATTTCTAATGAAAGACTTGATATTATTCTCAATCCTTCTCATTTTCTTGTTTTTAATTATATTTTAGATGGCATGATGCTAAAAAGGAAGAAAATTTTCATACAATGGAGAAAATTTGGATTAAAATGGAGTTGTATATTTAAAGTTATGAATTTCTGAAGCTTTATGCCCTTTTTCCGATTTTTATCTGATTTTAAATTGATTTTTTATTGAATTTTTCTTATTAAAATCGTGAAAAAGGGGGGTAAGGTTTTTTTTATCCACAAGCTCCGAGGATGACGTGGCCAGCGGAAGTTGACGTGGCGCGCAGGACCACTGCATGGATGCGACGCGACACTGAGGCCACGTGGCAGGGCCGTGGGTGGCCCATGCGAGGCGCAGGTGGCGCGGACACGTGGCAGGAGGCCACGTGGCAGGGCCGTGGGTGGCCCATGCGAGGCGCAGGTGGCGCGGACACGTGGCAGGAGGCCACGTGGGTCCACGCGGACGCCCGTGAGGGGCGCCATGTGGCACAGTGGGGATCGAGCAGTTGGAGGGACCACGGGTTAGTGGGCCCCTGGTAATAGGATTGGGGCGGTAACCCAATAGCATTAAACCGCCCCCCAATTTAAGCTCACCCTTTCCAAATTTTTCTTCCGTGTGGGACTATGTTCCCACACGTTTCCTCTATGCAGGACACGTGGCGGCATCGCGGGGGGTCAGCGACGATTGCAGGGCATCGATCGCGTGGACCTGAGTCCACGAGATCATTGATTGAACACGTGTGTAAATGAATCGTAAGTGAGGCCCTAGATGGGCAACACGTGGCATCGTGAGGAGAAGCAAGCCTTCATTGGATGGCTCTAATTGAATCGCGATCTATACGTGGCACGTCGTCATCACAAGGCTTCATCGGATGGTCGTGATCTATCACGATTTCCGCAATCACGTGGCGACGCATAGACGCTTCTGAGAGCGTATGATCTTCATCGAACGGGCATAGCAAGCGGTGACGTGGGTGAGGAACATCATGACACTGATGCACGCAATCGGGACCGTCCAACATACCTGATCGGATCGAACGACTGGCATGCTTCGCGGAAGTGGTCAACGCGATCGCGGCTCGATCGCACCGTGATCCTGGCTCGATCACGCCACGATCGTGGCAAGGTTGAGCCGTGATCATGGCTCATCCGTGGCAAAATTGTGGCACACGATCTCCTCACCTTGGTGGCCCACGATTGTCGTGAAATCGTGGCCACTAATCGGCTTCTATTCCCTTTAAAAACCAATGTATCCTCTCCTTGATCTCCAACTTTTGATTGATTCATGAAGCAATTAAGCAAATTTGGAGCAAAAGCTTAAGTTCTTCATGATCCCCCCGCGTTTAGACTCAATTGCGAAGCAATTGGAGTGGGATTGATCATGAATTCCCTCTTGATTTCTTCCAATTTTCCCCTTGAATTCCGAACGTCCGCGAGGAACAAATTGAGAAAATTCGCTTCAATCCATGTGAATTGAAGCCCCACTCTTGCGGCAATCAGGTTACTAGTGAGATTCGATCGATTATCAAATGGTAATTAGATTTAGAACTTTAATTTCGCAAATTAGTTCCTAGTGTTTTATATTTTCCCACAAATTTTAGTCCAAAATTTTACTGATTTTTAAGAAATGATATCTCTCTCATTATAATTTGAAATCACTCAATTTTGGTTTCAATGGATTCCTCTTTTCATCAGCTTTCAATGGATAGCAAATTCGTCAAATTTGAGTTGATTTGACCCTTCAATTGAACGTTTGATCGAGCACTGTTTATTTTTTTCATCAGAATTTAAACATTGACTTTTGGGGTCAATTACTTTTAAAATACAAATCAGAATTTGATCATTTTGGTCTCTTTAGATTCCTCTGGTTCTTATATTTCCATTGATATATAAATTGGAAGATTTGGATATCATTTGGCTAGTTAATTTGAAGATTTCCTCTGAGGTGTTCATTTCGGGGATTTTTTTATCTTTGATTTTAAATAATTCATTATAAATCCATTTCTTATCCAAAAATCATGAATTATATATCAATAAATTTCATTTTATCTCTAGTTTCCAAATATGTAATTTTCGTAATCTTCTGACACCTTTATTATCTGATTTTACAGAACACCGAGTGTTGGTCAAAGTTAATGATTTGACTTTAACTTTTGACTTTTCTCTGTCAAATCCGAGATTTCAATTCTTGAAATTTCTTATTTAGTATATTTATATCGTTTCTATTCATAACATATTATTTTTACTTCTTTAAGACCTCTTTTAAACCTATGTTTGACCAAGCCAACTCTGCAATTAAAATCAACCTTGCTCTATGTGGATCGACCCAATATTTACACATTACTTGATTTTCTATCTTTATATTTGTGAGTTCGGTTTTATAAATTTTGTTTGACCGACGTTTGTGTGTTTTAATGACCGTGATAACACATAAATCTATGACCTTTAAACTCTGAATTTTTCATAAATATTTGGCTTAAAAGGAATATATTTATGTGTTTTTATAATTAAAATTGCTTAATTTTGCTTCATTATGATTTTATGGCATTTCCTGGATTTTATAATATTTGAATATCTCTCTTCGATTATAAATGGGCAATGAAATGAATTTTTAAAGTAAAATGTATCTTTATTAGGATTTTATAAATGATTTAACTGAATTTTGGAGCATTTTCTTGATATATCTCGAATTATCTTAAGGTTTTCTGCATATTTATCAATAACTAGGGGCATATATGCAATTTCGGGTCCTCAGAGGTAAGTCAAATAGCCGCCACCAGATTGCGACACGTGTCGCAATCTAGAAGCCCCGGTTCTAAGGTGATGTGGCGCGATCTCGGAGCTTGATGACGGAAGACTGCTGACGCAGGAGATCATTCGATCGACGACCAGAAATGCTATAAAAAGAAAGGTTGATATCTCATGATCTAGCCGTCCGATCGGGCTGAAATTTTGATGACAGGCTAATCTCACCGTGTTCTTCCCATCTTCACAATTGAACTTTCCATCGGACTCTTGAAGTTCCCTAAAAAACAATCTCATCCGTCGGATTGGGAGGAAGCCCTAACTCCTAAAAGTTCTCCTCCACTTCGAATTTTCTTGTCTTTTGGCTCTCTCTTGACAGCAGGTCACCAGCAGGAAAAGGGGAGAAGCTTAGGCCCAAGCTAGGCATCATCGGAAGCCCGAGTTTATTTCTGGAGAAGGAGAACAAGAGAAGATCGACGTCGTAGCGAATCAAACGCCACCCGGCCTAGGATTGGCACCAGCACAGGGTTAGTATGAAGATTTCTGATGAGGGATTCTCTTGTAAGCCTTTTCCATGAATAATGTAGTTCCTTTTATTCTACTAAATCAGTGGTTATTTCATTTGTCTTCATAAATCCTACCCAAATCTTCATTTTCTCTCCATACTACTATACCTCTTCTCTCTCCTATCGCTCATTTTCTCCACCTTCAATCAATCTCTACCCTTCTAATTCTCATCTCTTCTCCTCTAATTAGAGCTACAGAAACATAATCTAACCAATTACATCCACTATCTCTATAAAATTCCTCTTCTAACTTCTAATATTCTCCACTATAGGAATTCATCCCTTCTTCTACTTTCGTCTCAACCCTCATTACCTAGATTCCCTGAGGATCGACCCTTGCTTACTACTGTCCTAAGTGAGGTATTATAAATGTATTGCATGAATTAGAACACACAACAACGATATAAACAAACCAAGTTTTAGTTCATCAGACTGCACTAAAATGCTTCATCATGGAGCAGGCGTGTAGGCAAGGAGTGCGTGTCGCAGGGTGCCGAGTTGAGCGTGCGAGTTGATGTGAGCGCGACGCGCACAGAAGATGCACAAAAACGCCGAGCGATGGAAACATGCGCGTAGGCTGGAATTGTGCACTAGCGGACATGTGGGGCCGATGCGCAGTCAAGAAGGGCGCCACTGGGAGCCTTGTGCACAGGGGGTGCGTGATTGGGAGGGTCATCGGGAGCGTGCTCAGGCGGGAGATGCGCAAGTTGTGAGCGCGATCAGGAGGAGTCCGAAGTGTGCACAAGGCCGGGAGGGGCTAGTCTGCGGACTAGCGGGACTCTATCGTCGGTTAGGGTCATTGAGGATGGCGTTGGCGACCGTGTAGATTCCCTCTCGAAGACCTTCCATCACGCTTCTCGTTTCACCGTCGAAGGAGGGAGGTAAGCGACAAGGTCTCTTTCCCTAGCTTGGCAAGGTGTCTTCGACTACCTCCCGTGCGTGCGAATAGTGCGCAACGGACTAGGTGTCGTCTTGGGAGTCACACTCCGTGAGTGCCACCAAACGCGCGGAAGGAAATTATCTTCACGCGGTCTGGAAGGGAGGCGAGAGTATGAGACTGAGATAGCGAGGGAGAGAACTGGGGGGGTGGGGGAAGGGAAGTTGTGTGCAGCAATTCGGTAGCGTCGCAGGAGCGTATCATGCTTGTCGATGCGAACTCTTGTGGGAGACAGACTGCGCCAAGGTCAGCAGAGTCGATTCCCGCACTCGACGAGAGTGAGAGATCCTTCTTCCATCGCCCACCGTTTGCTTCTCTAACTAGTAACTTGTACTCAGATCGGTGGCTGCCGGGTGATGAAGCGAGGCTTCTGGACGACGCGTGAGGGAGGGGATGGTCACTACCAATCCATATTTGCCTCTCCTCTTCTTCCAGAGTTGATCGCCAGGCCACACAGAGACGGCGATGGAAATTTAGATCAAGCAAGACTGCATCTCGGCGTCAAGTGGGGCGGAAGTCACGACAGATTCCTCGTCAGTTCGGCGGAGCTTCACACGCGGACGAGAATGGAACGATGGGTGGAGAGGGAGAAGGTGGGCGTCGAGGGCCCTTCCTCGACAGCTACAAGCAGGTCTTCATTCGCAGCGACGATGCTTCCTCCCCCGCTTCGTGCTACACGCGAGTGGCGGGAGAGGGATTCTTCTCAAGTTCTCTTCTCCTGTCGTATCTCTCCCTCTTCTCCCTTCTAAAAACTAGCTAAAAAACTATGATTCTCTTTCAAGTTTGGGGGAAATAAAAGAAAAGAGAGCGAGACGATAATTGGGCCCGCTAAACACAAAAGGGCCCGAATTATTTTTAGAAAAGGAAATAAGAAAATAAAAGAACGGGAAGATATGTTGAACTCGTGTCGTCGATGTCTCCCGCAATGTTGGCGACGAGTCCCGCTCACCATCAGCCTTTCACGACTGACACATCCGACGACAATCATTTCAGGTCAACGACAAGGTTTGGCTCTACAATTCTTGCCTCAAGCTCTTTCATGGGAAGTTATGCTCTCGATGGGATGGTCCATACGTGGTTCTGAAGTTGTTCGATGGCAGATCGGTAATCATCTCTGATATCAAATCCGGTCGACAAGTCAAGGTAAACGGCCATCGTCTCACGCCATACCTGACATCAGAGCCACTCGCACCAGCAGATAAGGTAGATCTACATCTTCCAGAGAACCCGAGGACGTGAAGGTATCACCCTCGACCCATTAGTACTCGTAGGTTTTATTTTAGTTTCGTCTGGCTGAAGATGTTAAACTTAACGCTCTTGGGAGGCACCCCAAGATTATCTTACTCTTTAGTATTACTTTGTTTTTTTCAGTTTTATAGATGTCGACGAAGAACTACACTAAGGAAAGGGCGCACTTGCACAAAATCCCGTGAACGAGCATCAACGGATCAATGATTTTTTCTAAACCTTTATCTTCTCACCACTTTTTTGTATCTTTTTCATGCCATGTTCGGTGTTTTTTGCTATCTTTTGCAAGAGCATGTAGATTTCATTGAGGGCAATGAAAAGTTCTAGTTGGGGGGTAAGGATTTAGAAAAATCTCTACTATTTTCAAAAATTTTAAAATTCTACAAACTCCTATTTTTCCACATTTGATCCACTCTACCCCACCTTAGAAGTCTTGACATTTAGAGATCTGACCTACTAGAGATGTAGAAGTGAGGGCCTTACAGGCCATATGATTACATTTTGAGTAATAACACAAAATGATTCAAAGAAACCAATGGATGATATTTAGTGGTTGACTTCTTTGGGGTTGGGTATCTAACAAGCACAAAAAAAGAGTAATCAGACGTTGAAATGCTATGGGATTGAAAAGGAGAGTATTTGAGAGATATTAAATTCCATCCCCTACCTAAGATCAGCCAAAACTGATTAGTGTAGGAATTCCTCGCTTCTAAACTTTCCCTTTAAAAGAGTGCAATGATCCATAATTTCTGAAGCACCTATCTTTCCTTGTTAGGCATGTAGTTTTATCTTTTCCAAAGCATTCACGTAGTTACACCACTTTGTTTTAAACTTCACTCATGAAAATAATACTCCCAACTGATTCACACATCCACCACATTTATTCATATTTCCCTCACATGTACATATCCCTTCACACTACACTTCACATTTTGTTACATACTCTCTTCATGAATCCTAAAAACTCCTCCATATCCTTATGACATTCTTATGAAATTTCAACAAAAAAAGAAGAAGAAAATAAAGAGGAGAAAAATCAAAAGAAAGAGAGAAATAAGAAGTGAAAAGAAGGAAAATAAGTGGGAAATATCTTCTACCATCATCTCTACCACCTCTACCATCATCTCCACCATCTACCCTATCTATCATCATCCACCTCATTTGGGAGTATAATTATCATAAGTGGTACCTTCTCTGTTTTTAAATCCACTTTGTTTATCTGCATATTTGTGATAACATGCAATTTCATGCATTAATATCATGCATTTTATGCATTTATTCTTTGAGATATAATCATAAATGCATGTTATCATGATTTAAAATGATTAAATTGATAATTTCTATGTTTTAAAGGATATTCTTGATTTTTCATAATTTAGTAGCATTTTATGAACATTTAATGATTTTGATTTATCAATAATATAATTTTGTTTAATTATAAAATGAAATTTCTCTTTATTTCTCTCTCTCTCTCTCTCCTTCTTCCGCGCTTTCTTTCTCTTTCTCCTCTCTCCCTCTTTCTTCTCCTCTCTTCATCGCGAGAGGGAGAAATCGCTTCTCCCTCTCTCACGATCTTTCTCTCACTCTCTTCCTTCTCTCTCCTCTTTCTTCCCCACCTTTCCTCCTCTTCCACTCTCTGCCCAGCATCCTTCTCTCTCTTGCGCGCGCGTGTGCCGCGCGAAAGGAGGAAAATTGAATTCCTCACCCTGTTTCTTCCTCCCTTTCATTCTCTCCTCCATTTTCCTCTCTCTCCCGTTTCTCTCTCTTCCCCTCGCTCTCTCTCTCACGACGGAAATCCCATCGCGTGGAGAGGCGGGAGGAAAAGCCTCCCTCTCTTCCACGTTCTCCCTCATTCTCTCTTTTCTCCTTTTCTCTCTCTCTTTCTCTCGACGGAAATTTCCGTCGCGAGGAGAGACTTTTTTCTCTTTTCTCCTCTTCTTTCTCCATTTTCCTCTCCTTTTTCTCTCTTCTCTTATTTTCCTCTCCCTTTCCTTCTTTCTCTCCCGTAACCTCTCTCTCTCTCTCTCTCTCTCTCTCTCTCTCTTTTCTCTTTCTTTCTCCCTCTCCCGCGACGGAAATAATTTCCGTCGCGAGAGGAGTCTTCTCCTTCTCTCTCTATTTCTCTCTCCCTCTCATTTCATTTCTCTTCCCTCTCCTCTCCCCCTTGCTCTCTCGCACGCACGCGTGCGCGCGTAACAGGAGAAGTGGGAGATCTCTCTCTCTCTCTTCCTCTCCACTTCTTCTCTTCTCTCTTTCTTCCACCTCTCCTCTTTCTCCCGTGCTTTCTTCATCTTCTTCTCTCCTCCACCTTTCTCGCTTCTTGCTGCTCATTTCTCTCCCTCAACCACGCACGCGGAGGAGACCTCTTCGTGCCCGTATTCTTCGCGATCAAGAGACAAGAGACAGAGACGAGAGAAGGGAGAGGGGAGGAGAGAGGAGAGATGAGCGAGGAGAAAGGAGTGAGGAGAGAGGAGAGAGACTAATATTCTGTCTTTAGTTTTTCTTGTCTTTTAGCGAAGTTTGACCGGGCGCGATACTGAAGTTGAGCGGGTTGACCGGCGCTATCTGACGATCCTGATGGAGTTAGGAGCTGAAATTTCGTGGGCATGATCATCATTTCAAGCTCCACGAATCTGCTTGGGTCGATTAAGGCTTAGAGACAAAAAACATTAGGGTTATGAATGTTTTTGTTGTATGCTTCTAGCATTGGCTAGCCAGAAGGAAAGAAAGCAACGATGGATCATTCATCATGCGTTGAACTTCATTCTCAGTGAGTTTCTTCCCTCTTCTATTCATTCTTCGTGTTCGTTGCAAGACGCCAAGTCCGGGAGAAATATACGGCTCTCGAAGGTATGTTTTGATTAGGGAGCATCATTGGATGGTATTTTCATTACGAATCTTAGATTAGAACTATATTCTATCTATTTCTTCTGATTTCATCATCTGTTTATCAATATTTTCACATTGAAAAACCCTAAAAATCACTTTTCCACCGTCGATCAAGGGTTTCAAATATCTGAAAAGAGTTTGGAAGCACTTGTTCGGTTCACTTCATCTCCACTCACATTTTCTTCCTTCCATCATTCATTTTCGGTTTCTAAATCTAAAATACCAAAAAAATAGTTTCTGATTTCAATCTTTTAACCTTCCTCCTTGTGGATTCGACCTCGACTTGCCACTGTTCTAATTTAAAAATCAGATTTGAAGAGTTGAGTATAAATTTGTTTGATACGTAAAATCGCGCATTCAACGACCGTGTTTTTACGCCTATCAATTTGCTTTTAACCAAGTCATTTCCTTCAGCCACCTCACACATTGTATCCCAAAGATAGGAATCCTTTTGAATTGCACTCTTTATAGGAGGAAAGCAATTTTAGGAGTATTCTAATACATTAATTAGCCTCCATTTTGAGGGAAGGAGTGATGTATCTATTGAGAGGGTAAGGAATTATATCCGCTCATGAGAGAGTGACTATCTTTTCATTCCCATAGCATTAAACCTTAGATATGCTCACCTTGGTCACAATTGAGAATTAGACTCGAGCATTAGCCGATGAGCACTACCTTGATATGCACTAAAGAAGTCAACCTAGAGATGGAATCTAGATCATTATGGCCTACACTATGAGGAAAATGTAATCATACATTCATACGCTTCACCTTTTTAGTAATAGAATCAAAGGATGAAAAGACCTTCTACGAAGATTATATAGTAAATTTCTAAGAGAATAGCAATCATTTAAGTTACGGGTGTGATAACATGCTAATTAGACATGATAATACATGATTATTCATGCATATTAAGGCATAAAAGATTTTCATTCCTATGCATGTTATCATATTTATGAGTATTTATCTATCATTCTAGGAAAAAGTCATTATAATCTCAAAATACTTTAATTTAGGGTTAATTATGATGAGTTAAAGATAAATAATTTCATAACCCATCTTTACTTGAGATCATAATTAGTTTTTAAAGTTAAATAATAAGAGAGATCATTTTATAAACATTCATTTAATTTTCTAAAGTTTTAAATCTTAAAGAAATGAATATATTTTTGAAACAGAAATTAAATCTCTTGTTATTTATTAAATTTGAATTTTGAGAATAATAGATAATTAAATTTCTGATCAAATGAAATGAATTTGGAGTTATATTTTGAAATTTATGAATTTACTAATTTTTAGGAATTTTTTAGATTTTTTTAGAATTTTTCTGAATTTTTAATCAATTTCCAAGGATTTTCTGGAATTAAAAATCAATTTTTCTAATTAAAAATTAATTTTTAAAATTATTTATAGCGCACATATGACGTGACGCAATCTGGAGCGTCCGATCAATCGCGATCGATGATCAAGGGCGCGATGCGACGTGATGCATCATGGGACGTCCGATCGCGCGAGATATCAAGACTGTTGATTTTCACTTAAGTGAGGGGGTTACATGGCGAGATTGGATTCATCGGATTGCGTTTTAATTCCAGCCATTGATCAAGAGGAGCTACAAGGCTGAGATTAAAACCGACGAAAAACTCCATCTAAGCGTCCGATCGCGATCCAATGGCGGACGTTGCACGCGTTACTTATAACGCTCACGATGTAGCTTCATCTTGACGGTCGATCAAAAATCCAATGGCCACGACTTAATGATAACGATTCGCATCCGATGAGTTTCATCAGAGCCGTTGATCATGAATTTAAGGCCAATCGGACGGTTACGCCCAAATCGCCCTATAAATCGAAATGTTCTTTGAGATTGTGAAGCATTCGAGAGCAATTCGAGTAAATCGAACTGTTTAGAAACCAAATCTCTTGAATCTCTTGTTCCTAATCGCTTCTAGAATCATTTTTGCGTTCACGGAGTGCATACGATCAAGATTTTGACGATCGACGAGGAGGAAATCGACGCTTGAACTCTACGATCACGATTTTTTGAATTTTGATGAATGCCCTTGATTTCGACGATTAATTGGATCAATTCGATCGCAATTGTGGGTTAGGGATTGTGTTTCATCCTAATCTATTTTCTTTTAGCATTTAATTTCATTTTAGAATCGTAATTTGATTTAATTTCATTCTAAATTTCAGTTTTCGTGATTTTAAATTTCTGAAAATTTTACCTATGTTCAATCTTCGACTTCTACGCAAAATCAAAGTCAAATTCATTGATTTTTGATTCCGTGGATTCGTCTTCAAGTTCTCTTTCATAAAATTGCCTAACTTCTATCACCGATCATAGTCCAATTTGATAAAATTCGAAGAGATCATCAGAATTTTCCCTAATTCCCTGTGTATTCGACCCTTATTTACCATTATACCTCTCAATTCGTGAATTAATCTTGAAATTGGTAACTTTGGACTTTAGTTTGACCCTTGAACATGTGTATTCAATGACCTTTTGGACTCGTTCCGTCAATGTGTATTTTCAACAATGACACAATCTCGCTCTGTCATTGTTCGTCATAGGAGCTATATGGTTGAGATATGATACAATTGATAAACTCACACTAATGTTGACATAATCTAGAGCACTCAATGAAAATCCAATGAACGATTGATAAGTCACAAATTTTAGTGATAAAACATGTTTTTGTAATGAATTTTCTATGCAATCCTTTATGTTTATTTGCATGTTTTATTTACAATCTAGAATGACATTGTGATTTTTATGAATTTCATACTTTGCCCTAAAGATATGCATACTTATGTATTTTTAAGAGAATTTGAAGGCTTAGGTGGAGACATGAACCCTAGGAGCTAGAGGAGACAGTCCAAGCAATTTTGGAGCAGCCTATGAAGATGTCAAGAGAGGAATGGAGAGGCCCATTAAGACCCAAAAGGGCAAGAGAAGAGGATCCCGATTGCTGAAGCCCAGAAGATCCAACGGCCCACCTTGCTTCACTCTTTCCCGATTTATACTCTTAGGGTTTCTAGAGAAGAAGCCGTCATTTTGATTCAGCCCAACCCTCAGTTGGAAGCCTGCGAGCAGCTGGATCTGTGTCCCTCTTACTCGAGTAAGAGCCAAGAAGAAGGAGAGCGTCCAGAGCTGCTAGAGAGGAAGAGAAGAAGAGCCCCGCGGGCCTCGACGGGTGTGACACACGGTACCGCTTTTTCATTCCCTTCTTCGTCCTCTCTGTCCTTCCATTGTCTGCAGGTTGTCTCCATGGCAGATAACCACTTGTAGAGCTCTAGAAGCCGTCGGCATCGACCAAGACTCGTCCTGTGAACAACACTCCAGGAAACCGCGGGTTGACGTGGATGCCATTGCCGCTGCCCGCCGGCAGCTATTTTTGTTCATGCTGTTTTATTTCTTCCCGAAGAACATCTCCATCTCCACTGTAGAAATCATTACGTTTCAAATTTTTATTTCAGTCCTCATTGTGTTTGCGATTCATATCCAATGATCATCACCGTTCATCGCATCCTCCTGGTGATCGCACGCACTGCCGCTACCACCTGCAGCTGCGCTCCTGCTCAAGCCGATTTCTGAGATCAGCTTGAGTTAAAACTTCCTAAAAATCCTCTCACCATCTTAGTTTCATTTTTTTTTGATCGTTTCTGCAACTCTTCTTCAATAGAGCGGAATTTTCTGCAGTCGTGAACCTGTTCAAAGTCGATTTTGGAAATCAGTTTGAACACAAAAAAATTATTTTACAAGCAACAGTCGTTCGCCCGATTTCTATTTGTGTTAGCTGAATTATGCCGCACTCCTGTTCGCGGGCTCACAGAATTTACGGTGGTTCGCTTGCATTTGAGAATCTGCTCAAAACCGATTTTTGAAGTCGATTTTGAGTTCAAGAAAAATTGTTTTAGCTTCCTCTTTCTTCGATCGTTCGTCCCTCCTTGTCATTCGTGCGACTCTCCCTTCTTTGCACGAATTTCCACCGCCGACGCCCAGCTTCAGGTACGTTCCTTCCTTACAATACATTTCCGAAATCGGTTTTGAATCAAAACCGATTTCACAGAAGACGTTTTCCGGTTCTCACCTCGGTGTTTTGTTCCCCCCGCTTCACCTCGTCCAATTTCGTTTCCGTCGTCTTTCTCTCTTCTCATTCTCCATATTATATTCCTCTCCTTTATCATATTATATTCCATATTAATTTTCCTCTCTTGCTCTCACCATCACGAATTTGGGCTCTTTGTACGCATTCTCCTTATTTTTCTATTCTCCTAGTTCCGACTTACGTCTTAATTAGAGAGTAAAAGTCTTTTCTCACTTCTTACTCCATATTCTCTATTATCTCTTCCTACCTTCTTATTTTCTCACTCACTTCTTCTGAGTGTCTTATCTTACTGCCTTTTACCAAATAACTCTCTTTAGTCCCTTTTCTCTTAATTTATTTCCTTGATTTCCAGTATATTTGCCAAGTCCTAATATCTCCTCACTTTCTAAAATCCTTAAGAATGATGCTATAAAATGGGAATTCACTAGTTAACTACCTGCTCCCTGTGGATCGACCCTTACCTGCCCTATGCTCGTGAGGTTTATAAATGTGTTGCGTAAGCTTAAAGACTCACACGGCGTAACAATTACTTATATTGTTTACCACTAATTAATATCACATTTTGAGCTTATCAACGATGTTAAACAATGCTTCTAGCCGCTGCATTTTTGGTCTAACAGTCATTATATAATGACATTAATTTGTCGTATATCAATTAATCTAGGTCATTGATCACATTTTAATAGGCAATTCGACTGCTATTAAAGTCAACTTCTGGTCAAAGTCAATGCTTTGACCTTGACTTTTGACTTTTCTTCCTCAAATCATTTTCTAAAATTCTTAAGATATATTCTCTGATATATTCATATCATTTTCATTAATTATATATCACTTTCATTTCTGAAAATCCCTAACTAAGCCTAAGTTTGACCAAGTCAACCCTTCGATCAAAATCAACAGTGTTCTCTGTGGATTGGCACGATCTTTTCAGTGTACTTGATTTCATATTCTTATAATTGTTAGTTCGAATTATAATTTTTTTTGACTGACAATTGTGTGTTTTCAATGACCGCATAAATCGATCCGTCAGATCTCCTCTTCAAAGCTCGTCACCAAGAGAGAAATGAGAGAATTTCCTCAAGTCTTGCATGGGCACCTTGAGTTGTGGTCGTTCTCCCCCTATTTATAGAAATTTGGTATGAGGTTTTCTCATAAAAACCCTCATAATTATGTGTATATCCACCAACATACATAGACCTTATATGTGTGACCCTCAAGTTCCATAAATCTCACTAGGTAATAACTCTATAGACCAAATAACACCTTATTGGTCAACCTTAATTAATTATCTATATCCACATTTAGATTAATTAATCAAAGATTAATTTAACCCAATCGATAAGTTGAGTTACCAGCTCGTTGGGTGCCAAGCTACACCACGTACTCAAGGAGATATGAAGTATGTAAGAACTCACTTATGGAACCTTTCCGTCATCAATTATCATGTATGTATAATACTTCATCCGTATAAGACTCATGAATGACTTAGGGTATGGTCAACTGTCAAACCCTAATCAGTCACTCAAGTTAGTATTGATGAGTAGGAAAGCATTAGGAACTCTTTCTCCGATATTTTCATCATCTTGGCCAACGATTTCATCGCATCTCATTCCTTGAGTCAATCTCCTCAATTACCGAGGGCAGATAATCCCATACTGATTACACAATCATCCTCGTGGACTTCATGTCGTATCCGATATATGATGTTTTAGATATCCCCTAGCTAGGGATTTTTAAGACATAATCAAAACATGATCATCCATCCACAAGATGTCTTTGGTGTCTCAAGTCAAAGGACCACAAACACAACCATGCCATGAATCAACCTGATTGACAATTAGGTAAAATTACTATTCAGGGATTCATACGGATCAATTCAGTGAACTCTTTCTCTAAAGAGCACCCACTATCTATCCTCAGTGTCTCCACACCGATGGCTACAAGATCAGCCATACTCATCATATGAATTGGATTAGATAGTGTCATTCTTTTTGGATAATTCGATGTCCTTCTTGAATATCCCATGAATAGGAATGTTTAGAAAATATGTTTAAAGACTAGTGGTCACTATATTATGATCTTTTTATAATTCACTTAGTCATTGCATATGCTCATGGACTTTATTACAAACATCAAACATGAATGACAATGAATAAATATCATTTCAATGAATATAAACTAGATACATGAAAGTGTGATTGGCTTATAGGCCACATAATGTCCATCAACTACCACTCCCAATTCTAAAGTTTTTAAATTCATTGTCCTTAATGATAAGTGTATTATTGGAAAATTAAATTGATCAAACCTTTTGAAAATTATTTTCTTAAATCTATTGGTCCAATCATATTCTAGACTCAATTTTGCTTCCATAGAGCATTCACAATCAAGATTTTGATAAAAAAAAAATTGGGGAGAAATTGTCACTTGAACTTTATAATGAACTTTGATCAAGGAATTAATTGGATTTGTTGCAACACAATTTTGGGTTACTTATTACTTATTTCCCATAATCTATCATCATTTAACATTAGATTTTCATTTAAAATCATAATTTGATATAATTTCATGAATTTTCATCAATTTCTCTCTCATTGAGAACAAATTTCTTTCCTTAATGTCTCTCTTTTGATTTCTCTATGGGTGATTTTGGTTTCCTAAAGTTATTTTGAGTTTTCTTTCTAAATATATATTTTCTCTTAATTTCTCATCCAATTTATTTCCAATTCAATCAAATTTTTACTACATCTCAAAAATAAACTCTATTTCTCCATGGATTTGACCTTGCTCACCATTATGTTAAGTTAATCGTGAATTTGGATTTTTTTACGTATGAACATGTGTTTACAATGCTCACATGACTGTGTTACATCAATGCAACGTCTTACTCCAGACTAACCATGCATTTGGAAGTAGTCATAATTTCACAACTCATTAAGGTAACTTGAAAAAATAACGAAACGATGTTTAGGTACTAAAATAAAAATCAATACAATTAAAAAAATTAAATAAAATATTATATGAGAAATGGTAAATTTTAAAAATTAAACTAACATTAAATTCAAATAATTGAATTCAGATCAATTAAATGAAAATACTGAATATTGAAATATACATGTTAAATTACAAAAAATAAAGAAATTAAATTAACTTCAAAGTCTAAATTGTGATCTACAAAATTCAAAAAAATAAAACAATAAAGAGAGCTAGTGATTTATAGCAGCTATTAAATTCAAGCTTCCTAAAAAATTTCAAACATTTGAAAAACAATGAATTGATACTAAATTTACAAATCTTAAAATGTCAAATTCAATAAAAAAGACAAGAATTTATTTCATTAATGCTAATAAAGACAATTAATGAAAATAAATAAAATTATTAATTTAACAAAAAAAAAAAAACTTCAAAAGATTAAACATTGAAGTGCTGAATAATTTCAATTAAATATTGAAATCTTAATTCTAAATTATGAAACTTAACTCAATCTAATCAAAATTATCCAAGTTTTATTCATCAATGTTAAACGAAATGTAATTAAACCACATCAACATGTATTTAATTACAAAATTAATCGAACTAATGATATAAAACATAAAAAAATTAAAACAAATAAATAGTTCTAGAATCAGAAAATCAATTTTTTTAGCTGGTGAGTGGCGATGGGCTTGCAATTTTTCATGGGGCATTACGACAGTTGGGAATTTAGTTCTTGGCTGTGTCCTTGGTTCACTATGTGTTTGCGTGAGAGGTTAAGTGCAGCAAGGTGGTTATGGGAGATTGCTCTTCTAAGTCTCGAGATATCTCCAATAGGCATTAGTGCAAGTCTGCATGTGTGTTTGTCTACATAAGACATTGAGAAGCTGAGAGCCTAAGATGCTAAGTGTGGAACTTAGATGAGCTCAGGAACTCATGACTTGGGAGGGCTTGATTACTAGAGCTTCGAAATTGGAAGTTAGAATGATTGAAACTTCAAAAATTGATAATTTGATATTTAATTAGAGAGTTAGAGTTAGGATTTATCAAGATTTTAATCTCATTAAATCCGGACGGAAGAGATTCTCAGTTAGTTAGGGTTAGGTTTTTTAGTAACTCTAGTTAGGGTTACTTGTTTTAGTTTTTATGTATATTATTTGATATTTTATTTAATGTCATTATTTAATAATTTTAGTACTGACTAACTGATATTTAATATTCACTAAGCCTAATATCCGTCATTACCATCTAGTACCATGGATGTAGCCAAATGATGGATATCAGAAATCTATAGAATATTGGATGCCTTACAACTGTATCCAATACCCAATATCTAGTTTGATCGACAGATATCAAATAACCCCTCAATTCCATCATTTGGATGACCGTATCGACTTCCCAAATGTGCCCTAATATGGGCATCCCAAACTTTGATTTGGTGTGTGCTTATTTTTATGCAATTTTCAAAGTTATTTTTGGAACGACTCGTGGATTTCCTCATTTTCATTATTTCATCTTATAGGTCTTATTTTTTTTTTAAAAAAAGAAGGGTTTCTTCACAAGATTCCTCTTCTTTATCATGTTTATGTATCTTATGAAACGGTAAGAATTTTGGTGCATCAAGAATGGGTCATCCCTCATCTTCTTGACTTAGATTTGTGACTTATTCTCCATGTAGTGAAATAAATGTATTCACATGTGTTGCAAATAATAATTAATACAAACAATCTAGTTATTTTGATAGCTTCAACACACGTGGTTTCTCATCTAGTTCCTTAGCCACAAATTATTATTTTAACAATGATAGGCTCAGTAGGCTAGATTCCAAATATCATACGGTCAAATATCCTAGATTCCAAATATTAAAATATTTATGCATATTCGTGCATATCTCATTATATATTTCTCCCAGTGAAAATGCCAAAGATGTTTTTATAAAATGTGAAGATGTGAGTGCAATCGAAGGGGAGACACTGAGAGAAGTAGGAGGGATAGCAACATGAATGTGCTAGTTCATAAGTTTTAGTTTTCAAATACCAAATTATTAGCCTCACTTCTTAAGCTATTGAGTTTTTAATGTTTAGATGAATATAATTGTAGAAAATAAGAGAATAATGGACAGATTTGTCTTAAATTATTTTTCATTTGACCTAGTTTAAATTTTTGAAGTTAAATTAGATAATTTAATGGATGTCTTTTTTATAAGTAGCATGGAATGATATATAATTAAATGTTTGCTCAAATGAGAAAAATTGGTGAAAAGGAATTATATTTTTAGAAGATATAATTTTTCTAAGTTTTAGGGATCTTTTTAATTTTTTTAATATTTTAAAGGTTGAAAATGCTTTTGAAGGGATTCTTAGCTTAAGCCTACATGCAGTGCTAATGTGATACTATTGCCACACAAAAGTTGACCACAAGTTGTCGAATCACATGCATGGAATGGAAAATTGAATCCATTTTTATGAACTTTACTATTATATCCTTTCTTACTCTTATTTCAGGTGATGTGGCTAGCTCTAGAGAATCAAATCCGGAGAATCAACATGGTTCAACCAGGATTTTCATTGGTACTTAAAGAACCGGCAATTTTTGATCAATGTCAATTCATCCTACATGCAATTAAGCTTGGACGTTGATCATCGGAGTTATGGCTGAGAGTTGGTGGACCTAATGAATTTCTTTCTTAGACAATGTGGCATCACCTTGAGCGCTCATCAACAATCCAATAGCCACAACTTAACCAATATGATCGATCGATTGAGAGGCAATGGAATGATCACATTTGTTGCAATCAAATGATCTATCAATTTCATGTTTGCATGCAAATGAAACTATGAATAAACTCTTTGCATGGTAAAAAAATCATACGAGAATCTCAGCCAATCAAGCCATTTGGACAATGCTTTCCTTGAATCTCTTTATTCAAATAGTTTCTACATTCATTTGAGCCTCCATTGAGCATCTAAAATCAAGCTTTAGACAAGACAATTGTGATAATTCCCTTCTTTGAATTTTGGCTAATAACAAATTGAGATGAAAACCTTGATCTAGATATTAATTGGGTTTAGAGATAATTGAGTCTTATTTCCCGTAGGAATGCATTAATTAACAGTAAAGTGATGAAATATTTAAGCTTATTCCGTTCTCTAAATTTTATC
Organism: Lemna minuta; assembly: GCA_024174645.1. NCBI lineage: Eukaryota > Viridiplantae > Streptophyta > Magnoliopsida > Alismatales > Araceae > Lemna > Lemna minuta. The sequence goes on along the minus strand of CM044113.1, from coordinate 1,893,462 downwards.
ACACAAAATTTGAAAGTTTAGTTTGAACAGTTGTTGACAATGCTGGTGGATTAAGAACCTTTTTATGGTTCCCACCAATCCCTACATATTCTTCATGGTTTTGGAACAACAAAACCATGAAGGTAGTATTCCATAAATGTGAACAAACGGATCCAAAGAGAATCAAGAAGAACAAGAATGCTGAAAGAGGGGGCAATAACACTCAATGGAAGAGAGAACAAGAAGATGGAACAAAAATGGATTTCACTGATGAGCTTTGAAGGAAGCAATGGTACATGTTCATTGGGCTTAACTTACAAAGAGGAGAAGAATAACTAAAATAAAGAGGATCATTCAAGGTTCATATCATTGGATAAAAACTCCCAAAATAGGAGAGAGGAGAGGGAACCAAAGTGGTTGAGCTGTTTTCACTGTGAATGGGACAGTTTCAGGAAAATACTCAAGTCTAGCAAGTTAGTAAGCCCTCAATGGATCAACTTACAACTGAACACACCAAGGATGTCAAGAACCACAAGGCTGCATCTAAATTTTCACCAAGATTAAGAGAATGTACTAAAATATCTTAGAAGATTGTGAAACTTAAAAACCTAAAAAAATATCTTGTTGATCCTCGTACAATCAGTGTCATTCCTTCAAGATCTTTGATGGATATTTAAGAGTTCCATCGAGAGATAGAAACCTCTCATCCATTCCACGGCATCAATATCAGACTAATGATTATCATCAAGAAGACTATCTCTTCATTGATTCCATTGCAGAATAAGAATGACACCATAGATAAGAGACCTAGATTTTTATAATACTCATGTGCTATCATTTAGAAGAAAAAAAATCATCAATTTATACCATCATCATCTCGTTCTAATCATCTTAAAAGCATTTAGAAATCATCAAGATGATTCAAAATATTTCTTGACTGAAAAAATATTCTTGCATTCACTGAAATCATCTTATTATTCCAAATTTTCTTGAAGATACAAACAATTGGATTTGTCAATGACTTTTCTCATGCTAGATAGAGACATGCGGTTTCATAGAAATAAAAATCACGTCACATTCATCAACGTTGAAAGGTGTGAGTGTCCTATCAGGTCTAACATCTCTCTCTCTCTCTCTCTCTCTCTCTCTCTCTCTCTCTCTCTCTCTTCATTCTTTTAAATTGGGTATAGGTTCTCTGTTTTCCCATTAACCCTAATTACTCTATTTTGCGATACCACGAGGGGTTTGTAAATATTTCTTCCTGGCCTCTCCATCTTCTTGTCAGTCACTCGGCTGTTCATCTCCTTCATTGAATCTATTTATATACAACATCCCCTCAACAAATTATCCTCCATTGGCATCTCTTCTACAATCTATCGATGCTTAGTGGTTATCAATGGAGTATCAGGCCTACTTTCTCAATGATCAGCTTAGTCACCCATAACTTTGATTCAACATCAGACCATGTTGGGCACAGGCCTGACACACATCAGCCAAAGACCATCTCGAAGCTTCTTCATCATGAGCATGCAAACTTTTGAGTTATTTCTGCCTTGAAATCATGTGCCCTTATTCTTCCTTGGTATCTGCATGGGGAGATGAACTTTTCTCTCTTCTTGGGTTATAACCATTTCCATATCTAATATATGCTTTGACAACTCATAGAAAACTAGTGGAGATGAAGTTGGCAACCAGTCAACCTAGCACCAAATGGATTTGACGACAAAATCATATATGATACATGACCATCACCATCACTTGGATCCCCTCAAATTTATAACAACCCCCAATTGAAACTCATTATATCATAACTCATCCAATGTAATCACATCTTCTTCACATACCCTACTCCTACCCATATCTCCCTGCAAAAATCCTAACAATGAGTAAATCCCCTTTGTCTCCGGATGCATCTTATCCTTCACAACAAAGACACTGACAGTTCCATTAACCCTAATCCAGCTCTTCCCCGGCTCCTTGACCACTTTCCCGCCTCTCATCCTCCTCCTCAACCCTGCAACCTCCTCCCACCTACCCTTTGAAGCATACACCCCACATAACATCACATTAGCAGCAGAATTCCCAGGATCAAGCTCGAGCACCTGCCCTGCAGCTCTCTCTGCCATACCCAGGTCTCCTCTAGCCCTACAAGCAGATAGAAGAGTCTTCCATGCCACAGCATCAGGCTCAAAAGGCATGCCTTCCAAGAGCTCCTCTGCTTCTCTCAGATATCCGGCTCTAGAGAGCACATCAACCATGCAAGAATAATGCTCTCTGGTTTTCTCCACCCCATGAACCCTCGTGATTGCATCAAATATCCTCCATGCTTCTTCTACCAAACCAGCTTTACTGCAAGCAGAGAGAACTCCCACAAAGGTGACATGATTGGGGGGAATTTCCCTTCTCAGCATTTCATCAAACAGGCGGAGAGCTTCCTGAGCTTGCCCACTCTGCCCAAACCCTAATATTAAACTACTCCATGGCATTGAATCTTGAAATCGTCTAGAATGAAGGTCAAACAACTTAAGAGCTTCATCAGGGCTCCCACACTTAGCGTAGGCGTCAATGAAGTCCTTCCTCAGAGCTTCATCTTCCTCCCAACCAGTTTTAATGGCGTCGGCATGGAGCTGGAGAGCAAATTCCAGGTATCCTAAAATAGAGGCGGCAGCAAGGATAGTACTGATGGTGATCTGGTCCGGCTTGTGCCCTGATAAGATCAAAGGACTTACCAGACCAAGTACTCGTTCAAATTGATTCTCCTGCAAGCAAGCAGAGAGAATCGAATTCCATGTGACGAGATCTCTCTCTTCCATCTCGTCAAATACTTGAAAACTCATATTAATCCCTCCAGAACACTTTCCATACATGGAAATCAGCGAATTGCAGACAAGCAAATCAGGAAGAAACCCAAATTTGACAGACAGGGAATGAATAAGCTGACCTTGCACGAGAAACTCCAGATTGCAGAGCAGAGACCGAGTAGTGAGATCATCTGGTCTAGAGTTAGAAACCATCATCTTCATGAAAAAGTCTACGGCTTTGTTGACTTTACCAGAGTAAGCATAGGCAGAAATAATGGAGTTCCAGGCAGCAGTATCTGGGTTTCGAATTCCCTGAAAAACCTTGGTGGCAGCGGCGAGATCATCACATTTAGCATACATATCGGCAGCAGCAGCGCCAGCGCAGGCATCTTTGGCGAGATCTCTCTTCAAACACAAAGCGTGGATCTCCTGACCATATCCCAGATTCTCTACAGCTCCACAGGCGCTGAAAATACTCCCAAAGAGGAATTCATTTGGAATTTGAGCTTCAGCGAGCATTTTCTTGAAGGTTTCAATGGCAAGGAGTCGGTGGGCCTGCTGGGAGTACCCGGAAACCATGGTTCCCCACGATATCAAGTCTTTTTTCTGGATAAGTGAGAAGACGGAGGCGGCATCGGGGATTCTAAGCGACTTGCAGTACATGAATATCAGAGCGTTCTGTACGGATGTGGTATTACCGGAAGGGAGCTTAAGTGATTGAGCGTGGAGCTGCAGGCCGAGGTCAACGTCGGGAATGGCGGCGCAGCTCCGGAGAACGCTCCCCAGAGTGAACTCATCCGGGTTGAGCTTGGATTGGAGCATTTGTGGGTATAATCGAACGGCTTCTTTTTCTCTGTTGTTTTGAGATAATCCGGTGATGAGGGAAGTCCAGGAGACGAGATTTCTCTCTGGCATTTCGTCGAACAAGTTGCGGGCCTCACCGGGCGAGCCCAATTTGCCGTACATGTTGAGGATGTGGTTGTGCAGGATGAGGTTGGGGGGGATATTGGACTTGGCGAGGTGACGGTGGAGTTGGCGGCCGTGGAAGAGGGATTTAACGACGGAGCAGGCGACTGAGAGGCGCGCGTAGGTGCTCGGGAAGAGTTGGAGACCAGGGTTTGTGAGGAGATTGGCGAAGAACCGGAGAGCTTCATCGTAGAGGCCTCGCTTGCAGAGAGCGGACAGATAATCGTTCAGCTCTTGCTGGTTCTTGTTACGGGAGTTTGAAGTGAAAGATGGCGTGAGGGGTTGCCGGAGGTTTCGACGGGATATCATCTGGATCGTTATGGAATTCGTTTCGCGGGCCTTTAAAGCGGGCCGTCCGAAATTGGCTTTTATGGCCCATTGGGCCTGACATACATAGACGTTGACCCACTCAAAGTGTGTTGATTCTTGTGTAAGAATATTCGCACATGCGAAATTTCACGTGAGCATCGAAAAGAATATTCGCATATTCTAACAGTAACAGACACACTGGCATTATTGTGGGTAACACAGCGATAACTTGACCCGCGGGCCTTCGACATTAAGCAGCGACGACAAGCGAGGTTTCAAGGGTGCGGGTGCGCTGGCGGCTTATCAACGTCCTCGAGGGGGCGGAACCAAGCCTTCTGGTCGAGGACGGAGCTGGGCGGAGAAGTTTCGGGGGGCACGTGACCGTCGGCGGGGCCGAATACGCCAGTAGTAGGATTTGGGCTCCACGAGTTCCGCGACTGGCCTTCTACCACCTCGTCGGGGACGAGACCCGGACGCACGTGCTCATCTGGGTTCTTATCGTACGCCGACGAGTGCACTCCCTTCCTGTTAAAGTCCGTACCGAGTTAGTAAGAAGCGGTTCGAACCGGATACGTGTCGCGTTATAAGAGGCTAAATACGATCAGGAAAAAGTGGTTCGGCAGTGGGGGTGTTAAAATGCTCCCTCGAGCGTAACGACGACTGGTGGGCCACGGCAAGTGGCGTCAACGCCGAGATTCCACTAAATCGGGAGAAAGTGAGAAGCCAGTGGCATCCATGGAAAAGAGGAATAATAGATGCTCAAGCTGAACGAACTAGTTGATATCAGGAATCAAAGAGCTTAAAGAAGCACGGCAGCAACAAATCAAGGAAATTTTTTGGCGGAAATCAACAGTGATGAACGTCCATGGAAATCGAAACAGACTCGCGGGATAAACATCAACCGATCAACAGCTCAGGATTAAAACTCGATGAAGCAGCGGATTCGTTTATTTGGAGAAAGATTTCATCCCACAGCCGCTCATCTCGGATTTCGCGGCAGAATATTAACATTAAACACCACCACAACATATCAACTGGGGGTAAAAGAGAGAACAGAGAAAGATAGATCACCTGGCAGAAGCGGAGACTGCTGCGGAGTTGAAGATGGGCCACTTGCTAGCGGCCGCGCGGCGAAGTACGAGTCCGATCCCGCTCTTCCACAGTTGACTGGCAGCCATCCAAGAAGAACTGGGCACAAAAAACGAGAGAGAAAACGAGAGGGCACAAAAAAATCTACTCCCGATTTCGCCATTCTAAGGCATACTTATACGAGACGGGTCATTCTCTCACCTAACCAACTATTGATGAATCTGATGATTGGGATTAAACAAATCGCAGCCGTCCATTCTTTGCAAAACGTCTCTTTCAACGAGCGCAAATCACGAGGCGATGTCGATGAGCAGTTACGAGGTTAAATCGATGCTGGAATCGACGATAATCGCGTGTCGAATGGATCAGATTTGGTAGATAAGCGCTCGACTGAGATTCATCGATCACCGAGCCAACGGTTTCAGGCCTTATCAGCACGCTTGGGATGATGACGTGTTGCCAACGGAGCAGTCAGATCGATAATAGGTTAAGTATATCGTCTCTCTCTCCCTATCTCTATCTCTGGCCTCTCTTGAGTTGGTTAGGATCACCAGATTTTTCCAGCTTTCTTTTTTGGGGTCTTATTCCTATGATTTTAGATTGGTTTTTAGTGTAAGAAAAAACAGAAAAACTAAGTAGATTTCATTTGAGATCAATATGAACTTTCCCGATCATTGAAAAAATAGTTTTCTTTGCAAATTATTAGGCATGGAGAATAATTTGACATGAAAAAAGTACACTTTAGAGAGATTGAATGGCGAGCATTATTTGACATGGGCCCTTCAATTTAAGCGTTTTTTGTTGCCATATGGGGAAGATGCCTTACTTCTTTCATGATCCACTACATGCCAAACATCGCAATCATGGAAGTTACGCTTCATCCAATTTTCTAAGTTAGTAAGAAGAGAGCATTTTTATAATTAAAGTCAAAGAAAAACATAGATCAGTCTATGTGACTAAAAGCGTTCAAACTAGTGCGAGCACATGATATAGAACATCATACCTAAATGCATTTGAAGCATGTGCACTTTTCTTTTTTAATTGATAATATACTTTACGTTATATATTTTATTAGTAGCATGAGCAAGATGAGTGAAAGAATAATATAGCTTTATTGATATTGGTGTATGTGATGAACTTGATCGCGTGTGTTTTTTGTCGATGTTGTGCATTGATTTCGTCCAATAAAATATAATTCCTTACCTAGTCGGGTGTCAACGAGGGTTGAGTCCATACTGAGCTAAAGTAATAAGGTTAGACGTTTAAAAGAAATCTTTGCACAAACCGTGTTGGTGTGCCCGTCCTAGGTCAGGTGTTGCTCGATCTGCTCTAGTCACGATCTTTGCTTGCTCCCTTATCCACGACAAGATTAAGCATAAAAAATGGTCCTCCTTGTGCCTTGACCTCCTCTCTTTTTCCTCCTTATGATAGCTTGATGCTAAGAGAAAAAAAAATTGAGGAGAGAGAGAATGAAGGTTGTTATAGGTGGGTTCCTAGAATTTGAGTGTAAAGAGGAGTAAAAGATTTCAATAAGTAAAACCATTTTTTTCTAGCTCTATTATGTGATCCAAGGGTATGGATGGATAGAGGGTTAAAAGATGAATCTAGTTAGAAAATTTCAACTCAAAAACTCCATTTAAATCATTAGATATCATGATTTTAATTGAGAGAAATCTCAATCGTTTGATTGAGATCAGGCATGAGGGCACGCCACAACACACACACTCTTATTGCACCAAAAAGGTGTGTTAGCCTTTATAAGTTTAGAGGGATTTTTAATGTAAAATTCTTCTTAAAAATTAGAAAAATTTTGAATAAAAATGCTAAAAAAATCATAAAAAATCCCCAAAAATTTCTATAAAAATCCTTAAATTTAGAAATTTCATATCTCACAAAATACAACTCCATAGACTTTATGTGTGACCCTATATGTCCATATATCTCACTATATAATAACTCTATAGGCATAATGACACTTTATTAGTCAACCTTAATTAATTATCTACATCAACATTTAGATTAATGAATCAAGGATCGATTTAACCCAACCGACATTTTGAGTTGCCAGCTCGTTGGATGCCAAACTACACTACATACTCTATGAGATAAGAAGTATGTAAGAACTCACTTAGAGAACCTTTCCACCATCGATTACCATGCATATATAATCTTTCATCTAAAGAGACTCGTGAATGACTTAGGTAATGGTCAAGTGTCAAACCTTAATCGGTCACTTAAGTTAGTACTAATGAGTAAGAAATCATCGGGAACTCCTTCTCTGATATTTTTAGTACCTTGGCCAAGGATTTCATTGCATCTCATTCATTGAGTTAATCTCCTCAAATACCATGGACAAATGATCCCATCTTGATCATACAATCATCTTCGTTGACTTCATGTCGCATCCAATATATGACGTTTTATAGATCCTGTGACTAGGGATTCATAAGTCATAATCAAAACACGATCATCCATCCACCAGATGTCTTTAGTGTCTCAAGTCAAAGGACTATATACACAACCGTGACATGAATCAACCTAATTGACAATTAGGTATTATTACCATTCAAAGATTCATATGGATCAATTTAATGAACTCTTTATCCAAAGAGCGCCCACTATCTACCCTTAGTGTCTACACACTGATGGCTACATGATCAATCATACTCATCATATGAGTCAAATCAGATAGTCATATTCTTTCTGAATAATTCGATGTCACTCTCAAATATCCCATGAATAGGAATGTTTATAACATATCTTTAAAAACTAGTGATCACTATATTATGATCTCATCATAATTGATTTAGTAATTGCATATGCTTATGAACTTTATCATACATATCGCACACGAATGAAAATGAATAATTTCATTTCAATAAACATAAACAAGATACATGGAAGTATGATTGGCTTATATGCCACATAATATTAGCATGAACTTATTGAAGATGATTATGCGGTCAAGATAGAATCATATTCCCTTGGTATTTGAGGAGATTGACTCAAGGAATGAGATGCGATGAAATCTTTGGCCAAGGTAGTGGAAATATTAGAGAAGGAATTCTCGATGATTTCCTACTTACATTAGTATTAACTTAAGTGACCGATTAGGGTTTAACACTTAACCATACCCTCGGTCATTCATGAGTATTATGCAGATGAAGGATTATCGATAGATGGTAACTGACGATGTAAAGGTTTCATAAGGGAGTTCTCGCATACTTCATATCTCTTAGAGTACGTGGTGTAGATTGGTACCCAACAAGCTTGCAACTCAACCTATCGATCGCTGATTAATTAATCTATATGTTGATATGGATAATTAATTAAGGTTTATCAATAAGGAGTTATTGGGCCTATTAAGTTATTGACTAGTTAGATATAAAGACTTAGAGGGTGACACACATAAGGTCTATGGATTTTGGTGGATATATATATATATATATATATAATTATGAGGGTTTTTATAAAAAAATCCACACACCAAATGTCTATAAATATGGAGAGAATGATCACAACTCAAGGTGCTCATGCAAGCCTTCTAGGCATTCTCTCATTTCTTCTCTTTCTCTCTTGGTGAAGAGCTTTTGAAGAGGACATCCAACCATCTAAAGACTATGCATGCCACTAAAGGTTAGACACTTGAATAACTTCAAGAACTCCCTTAAGAAAACCCTGTCAGTTTTTTTTCTCATAAATACTAGATGATAGGATCAGCTATTATTGGTGCCTCACTGTTTTCAGTATTCAATTCAATATATTCCGTTGTATTCGATGTTTTGATAAAAAATTTAGTAGGCTTATTGACGAAACGATTTATGCGGTCGTTGAAAATTACACAAACGTCGGTCAAATAAAATTTATAATTTCGAACTCACAATGACTAAAATATGAACTCAAGCACAAGGAAAAGATTGGGTTGATCCACAGAGAACACGGTTCACTTTGATCGAAGGGTTGACTTGGTCAAACTTAGGCTTAAATAGAGATTTTCAGAAATGAAAATGATATGTACTTAATGGAAATGATATAAATATATGAGAGAAGATATTTTAAGAATTTAGAAAATGATTTGATGAAGAAAAGTCAAAAGTTAAGGTCAAAGCATTGACTTTGACTAGAGGTTGACTTTCTATAAAATCAAAGAAGAAAAAGAGAGTAAAATATTACGCAAATTATATTTCCAGAAACTACAAAGAAAATGGAAAATTTGGATAGATCATTTGTGATTTTTAGAGAAGAATTAGATTTATTATGATTTATCGCAAATCAAAGATCAGAAAATTCTTGAAATGATTACTTCAATCTCAATCATCAAATTAACTTACCAAATGATATCCAAATTAAGCAATTCAATACGAATTGAAAGCTAACGATTAGAAGATTCCAAAGAGACTAAAATTTTCCAATTTCACCTTATATTTTAAGAGTAATTGCCCCCGCAAGTCAACGTCTAAATTCGGATTGAAAATGAACAGTCGATGGTCGAACATTAAATTTAAGGGTCAAACGGTGATGAAATTTTACGAATTAGATATCCACGAAAATCTGATGAAACAAGGAATCCAATGAAACCAAATCAAACGATATGGACTTAACATAAGGGAGATATCCTTGTTTTAAAATCACCAAAAATCCGCATCCAAATTTGGGCGAAACAATGAAGAATTTGATTTCTAAAATGAAATTAATTATCTAAATCTAATCTAAACTACATAAATCGCAAGGGATACGATCGAATCACACTACTAACCCGATTGATGTGAAGATTTAGGTTCAATTCACGTTGATTGAAGAGTATTTCCTTAATTTCTTCTTTAGCGTGCGTTCGACGTTCAAGGCGAGATTCTAATCATTTCCTTGCAATAGTTCATGGTTAACTTGCTTCAATTGATGCAAAATTGAGTCTAGGAAGCAAGAGAATCACAAAGAACTTAAAGATCTTTCTTCAAAATTGCATAATTTCTTTACGATTTAATCAAAAGTTATGTTTACAAGGAGAACAACATCGTGTTATAGGAAAAATCTCGCGAAAAATGCGAGCCGTCCGATTCGGTGATTAGAAGATTGGATGGCCATGATTGCATGATTTAAGTGGGCCACGATCCCATGTCTCCCATTTTTTTCGCCCGTCCGATCTTGATCGAAGCATCCATATGCGGCCACGTGTTTCTGGGTGATTCACTAATTTGGCGATTTCATCGCGGTTGTAGGATCTCACTTAAGCGATCAACGGCTCTTAATTTTGCACGTGCTTTGATGATGATCTGGTGGACCGTGATCCACCAGATTAACGAGCAATCTTCGGTGCGCCTTTGATTCAACGCACCACGGACGACCACGTCACATTCAAATCGGAATTTTAAGTGGAACATAGTCCCACACGGAGAAATTGAAAGGGAAATGACGGGTATATAAGGTGGCAGTCCCTTAAGGGGTGCGTCGCCTATATGGGTCTAGTACGCCCGAATACTCTCACCTGGGCCCACTAACCCGTTGATAATTGAAAATTCAGCTCAAAATTTCAAGGCAATTTCGTCGTTGTTCTATTTTGAATTAGTCAAAACATTTGTGATTTCCTACTTAATCTAGCGATAAGCAGGGTGTCGAATCCATGGAGATTAGGGATCAATCTGATGATTTTCACGCCTTAAATTGTTTTTGGTCTTTTAATACTTTAATTCATAACATAATCCTATATTGATTCAAAACAACCTCTAATTTATTCAAAGCAACTTGGATTTAGATTAAGAAAGTCAAATCTAATGAAACCTAGCCTGAATACCAACTTCAATGAGAAGAGAACCTAATTACTATCCCGATTAATTCGGAGGGCCTTTTTTTGTTTCTAAAATTTGTTGAGTGTCAATTTAAAAAAAGGTAAAAGAAATGAATAAACTTAACTAACCCCACATCAGATCAACACTGGGTCGGCGGACAACCCGTTGGCATCCGCTCGGCGCACATATGACTTTCGCTGCAGGTGGAGTTATGGACGTTCCAGGACGTTGTGGAAACGTCGTGATCTTGGCTTTGTCCAAAACTCGAGATCCCCCAGAAGAGACGAGGATTCTAACAGAGATTAGAAAGAGGTTCGTACCTAGGAGTCACCCCAAACCCTGGCCCTAGGCAGCGTTTCTCTCTTGATCCCTGCCTAGATTCGTCGTCCAGGACCTCTTAAACATCTGCAATGGATTGAAGACGGACTCCAACATTCGCACCCGCACATTCACTTGAGAGGAACCAAAATGTTAGAAGTAGGGTACAGGAGATTGGAACCCCCGATTTATGTGAAACCCACATAATGAAAAAAAAGGAGAACGCGGGAAAGATGTCTCCTTTTTTTTGTTAAAATTTCATTTCGATCTGATGGCTGAATCATCCTCGCAATTCAAATTGCATAAGATCACAACCGTTAGATCTGAAGAGGTCCTTTCTCCCTCTCCCCGCATGCTCCACGTGTCCAGACCTGGTGGTTCTGCCAGCTGGGCCCTATTCCTTCTTCCTGCAAGTGAACGTGTGCGACCTCGCCCCAACTTCTCCTTGTAGAAACAAAAATGCCCCTAACAGTCCCTGAAATTACTAAAATGCCACTAGAAAGACTTAAAATTGTGATTTCTTCACTATTTCCACTAATAAAAATCCATTAAAATCAGGAAAAATCTAGGAAAAATCTAGGAAGTGTATTAACTCATTTCAAAACTGATTTTACTTAATTTTACCCATAATTTCATGTCTAAACTATCATAATCAGTGTATTTAACCATGAATATTATGTAATCTAAATGATAAATTGAGATTTATCACCCGTGGGCCCATCATTTGCCAGCCTGGTTATTGTTCGCGCCATGTAGGCGTCCACATGGCCTCGCGTGGCGCCGCCACATTTGCGCGTCGTGCCATGTCAGCTCCGCGGGTCCTGCGCGATAAAATAAAACTTTTTTGCATTTTTAATAAGGAAATAAATCTGAAAAATACCTAAAAAATCAAAAGAAAATCCAAAAAATTCCTTAAAATTCAGAAATTCATATCTTCCTTTATATAACTCCTTTTTAACTCAAATTTTCTCCATTGGATCACAAATTTCTTCATCTTTATTGTTATGCCACCTAAAAATAGAAATTCAAACAAGAAAATAGGATGAATTCAAACATAATCTTAAATAATCCCTTAAGAATTCTATTTTATATCATCCCATCATTCGTTTCTTGAAATTAACTCAAGGAAAGTGGTTAGTTTCTAATCATTTAACCTTGCAAAAGGTCAAACATCAATAAAACACATAATTATCCCTAAATAATGCATAAATATAGACTTTAGTAAAATGACATACCAATGGAGAAAATTCATAAAACTATGATAACATGCATCATAATTACATAAAATAAGCATGAATATTAGTTAAATAAGATAAGAATTTAAGTTAAATATGCCTGCTATCACTTATTAACCTCAGATCTCAATAGAATCTACATCTGCCCTTCCACTTTTTCCTCCTTTGCTTATGAATACTTCATCCTCAATAGTGCAACTAGTTATTGCTCCTATTCTAGCTCTATAGTCGCATCTCACTCCCTTTCCAGTGGGTAAGTAGGTTGTGCCTATCGCATCTTCTACGACCAATGTGTTTTCTCATCATCTTTGGCATCCTCACACTATCTTTGATAGAATAAACTATGTTACTTGATCTAGTAGCTTTTGATGGTTCATGCAAATACATGGTCCTCTCTCCTTTCTTATGGATAAGCTTCCTCCATTCAGAGATATGAGTTGACCAATATGTATCATTGAGGATCAAGAAATTACAATGTGGTTCCTGAAGATGGTTACTCCTTCTATTAGTGAGACTGTGCATCTCATTATTCTGACCAGAGCCATTTGGGATGAATAGGCTCATATGTATGGATACAAGTCCAATATCTCTAGTGTTGTGGATATTTATGATCACTTATTCAAGGCACACCTTCTTCCAACAATTTTTCCCATATTTTCATCAACATTTTCAAACACACCTTCTCCTTCTTCTTCTTTTTCTTCTTCTTTATTCTTCACCCAAGTTGTTGTAATTTTTTTTCTCTAATTTATATGATGGATATTATGTGGCCTATAAGCCAATCACACTTTCATGTATCTTGTTTATGTTCATTGAAATGAAATTCATTTATTGTCATTCTTGTGTGATGTTTGCAATGAAGTCCATGAGCATGTGCAATGACTAAGTGAATTATGATGAGATCATAATATAGTGATCACTAGTCTTTAAACATATGTTCCAAATATTCCTATTCATGGGATACTCGAGAAGAATATCGAATTATCCGGAAAGAATAGCACTATCTAATCCAACTCATATGATGAGTATGGCCGATCCTATAGCCATCGGTGTGCAGACACTAAGGATAGATAGTGGGTGCTCTTTGGAGAAAGAGTTCACTGAATTGATCCGTATGAATCCCTGAATGGTATTATACCTAACTGTCAATCAGGTTGATTCATGTCATGATTGTGTATGTGGTCCTTTGACTTGAGACACCAAAGACATCTTGTGAATGGATGATCGTGTTTTGATTATGACTTACGAATCCCTAGTCTCGAGATATCTAAAACGTCATATATTGGATACGACATGAAGTTCACGAAGATGATTGTGTGGTCAAGATGGGATCATCCACCCTCGGTATTTGAGGAGATTGACTCAAAGGAATGAGATGCGATGAAATCCTTGGCCAAGGTAGTAAAAATATCGAAGAAGGAGTTCTCGATGATTTCTACACGCATCAGTACTAACTTGAGTGACCGATTAGGGTTTGACAGTTGACCATACCCTAAGTCATTCATGAGTCTAATGTGGATGAAGGATTATACATACATGGTAATCAATGACGGGAAGGTTCCATAAGTGAGTTCTTACATACTCCATATCTCCTAGAGTACGTGGTGTAGCTTGGCACACAACGGGCTGGCAACTCAACCTATCGATTGGGTTAAATCGATCCTTGATTAATTAATCTATATGTGGATATGGATAATTAATTAAGGTTGACCAATAAGGTATTATTTGGTCTATAGAGTTATTAACTAGTGAGATATATGGACCTAGAGGGTCACACACATAAGGTTTATGGATGTTGGTGGATATAGACATAATTATGAGGGTTTTTAAGAAAAAACCTCATTCCAAATGTCTATAAATAGGGGGAGAACGACCACAACTGAAGGTGCCCATGCAAGCCTTGTGGGAATTCTCTCCTTTCTTCTCTTTCTCTCTTGGTGAAGAGCTTTGAAGAGGAGATCCAACCATCCGGAGACCGTGTGGATACCGCTAGAGGCTAGACACTTGAATAGCTTCAAGAACTCTTTCAAGGAAACCTGTAAGTATGTTTTCTCATACATACTAGATGATAGGATCATCTGTTCTTGGTGGCTCGATATTTTGAATGTCCGATTCAATGTTTTTTCCGCTGCATTTGATGTTTTGATCAAAATTTCGGAAAGTTATCGACCTCAGATCACAACATTATACACATTAGGTATGTGAAATTTTCACAAAAACCTTTACAATTATATCTGTATCTACCAACGTCAATAGACCTTATATGTGTGATCCTCTATATTTATTTATGTCACGAGTTAACTACTTCGTAGACCTAATAATACCTTATTGGTCAACCTTATTAATTATCTATACCAACATATAGATAAATGAATTAAAGATCAATTTAACTCAATTGACAGGTTATGAAGCGAGACCACGAGGTCATTAAATACGTGCGAACTTGAATTTACCAATTTAGAGAAATAATCATGAATTAGATATTATAGAGGTAAATATGGGTCGAATCCACGAAGAATTAAGGAATTTTTGAGATGTTCTTCAAAATTCGATCAAATCAGACAATGAATGGAGGTGAGAAATTACGGATTTGATATATTTGGAAAGAGAACTCAAAGATGAATCCACATAATAAAAAATTACTCGATTTAGATCAAGATTTGTGGAGAAATGAAAGAACAAAAATCATATAGAAAATCGATCGTGAAGAGAGAGAAATACAAAATAAAATATAAAATTAACCTAATATATGATTCTAAATTACAATCTAATGATGCTGGACAAAATATTAGGAGGAAAACACATAATCTAACTCAAGATAGCGCTCGAAATGATCCAATTGATCGCCAGATCAAAGGGTTTTCAATCTGCAATTTTGAAGACGATTGTCACCATTCAAGAGGCGAACTCTCCCTATTCTTTCAACGAAATCTCAGTTTTAACCACTCCTTGGACACGGAAATGAGTCTAGAAGAAGAAAAAAGCCAGAGATTCAAGGATTGAGATGTCTAAAAGTTTGATAGCTTAAAACATTGAAGAATACATTTTTCGTTGAAGAACATGTGTATAAATAGAAAAATTTGGGCGTAACCATCGAATTTGGCTTTTAATCTTTGATCAATGGCTCTGATGGAACACTTGGATGTGAATTTTTACATTTAAATTGCGTCCGTTCGATCAAAGATGAACTGATGATTTTTCACCACGTCGCGCATGAAGAAGAAATGCCATGAAACGCATGTCGTTTGATCTTCATTTGATGCTCTGGATGCATCCACGTGTCCATGAGAGTCCACTGATCGCATTCAATCTCAGCCATCATAGCTCCTCAGATCAACGGCTGAGATTAAAATGTTAAAAAATGAATTTTCGTCCAATTGGAGTGCGCTGTATACCCCTTCACTTAAGTGAAGATCCACGATCGCAATTAAATGTTATGATTGGACTCTCCACATTTTGCCACATCACCTGGGCATAAAAACAGAAGAAAATAGTCCCACATGACGAAAATAGCTGAAATCTGATGGGTATATAAATAATATGTGACTAATGAGATAGTAAAAATCTTGAAAAGGGTGATTATTCTCATTAATCACACACACGTGCACGCGCGTACGCAAATGCATACTGTGTGACACGTGACGTTCTCATATGCCGCCACGTGGCATCACATTTTTTGCTCGGGTCAGGTCAGCACACTACAAAAAATTTATTTTTTATTTATTTTAATTCAAAATAAATTGAATTAAATTCATTAAAAATTCCAAAAAATTTGAAAAAATTAGAGAATTCATAACTTTCAAAATACAACTCCAAATTAATCCAAATTTATTTTTTTGGATAAGAAATTAAATAATCTATCATTTTAAAAAGTCAAACTTAATAAATAATAAGAGAATTAATTTAAATTAAAAAATATACTCATTTCACTTGGAAATTAAAACTTGAAAAAGTAAATAAGTATATAAAAAGTATTTTATCTTATTGTGTAACATTAAAACCCAATTGTAATCTCAAATATAGATGGGAATAATATACTCTAAAATATATTATTTAAAAATGTATAATTATCCCTAAAATAGTGCATTTTGAGATTATAACTTAAAATTTTATGAAATTATAGATATGCACTCAAAGTATGATAGCATGCATAAGAATGTAATGTTTTATGCCTAAATTTGTATTAATAATCACATAATTACATGTATAAATTGATTTTTATCAATATGTCTAATTGATAGTTTGTTGGGTGTCAAGCTATACCACGTGCCTTAGGAGATATAGAGTGTATAAGAATGTATGTAATTAAATTTCCTATCCTTTGTTACTGTGGACTTATAATCTGTCGTTAGTGCAAGACTCATGAATGACTTAAGAGTATGATCAATTGTCAAATGCTAATCGGTCAACTGAGTATTAATGTGTAGAGAAAATAATCTTTCTTCAATATTTCCACTACCTTGGCCTAAGGTTTCATCACATCTCATTCCTTAAGTCAATCTTATCAAATATCGTCCATCAATGAGTCAATCACATTCGAGGAATACATATGATGGAACAAATCGATGTGGTTATTAATTGCACACCGATTCGTGTCAAAATAAAATCCAAACTCACCAATTTTATGATTTAATCAGGAATTGAATGGTATAGTGGTGAATAAGGGTCGAGTCCACAGAGAAATAAGAGATTTTCGAGAGATCTTTTGAAATTCAATCAAATCGGAAGATAAATTGAGGTGAGAAATCAGGCAAAATAATAGATTTGGAAAGAGAACTCAAAGGCAAATCCACGGAATAAAAAATCACTCGATTTGGATCAAGATTCGTGGAGAAATTGATGAGTGAATTAGGGAGAAATTTCTGAACGCAAATTAAGAGAAATCCAAAATTAAAAGACTAAATTAACTAAATTAATGATCCTAAATTACAAATTAATGAGATATGATGAAAGATTAGGGGGAAAACACATAATCTAACCTGAGATAGAGATTGAAATGATCCAATTAATTTCCGGATTAAAGGTTTTTCATTCGGTGATTTCAAAAATGATCTTCAGTGTTCAAGAGGCGAATTCTCCCTAATCACTTTCAAAATCTCACTTTCAATGAAATTTCACTTTCAACCACTCCGTGGACACGAAAATGAGTCTAGAAGTGATTGGAAGCGAGAGATTCAAGGATGGTGGTGGATAGATGGTTCAATTGATCGAAATCATCCAAGAATGCATGAAAATGTCAAAGAACATCTCAATTAATAGCCAACTTGGGCATAACCATCCGATCAAACGCTTCATCTTTGATCAACGGCTCTGATGAAACACATCAATGCGAATCATTACGGTTAAGTCGTGGCTGTTGGATTGGAGATGGACCGCCGAGATGAAGCCATGTCGCGCGCTTTAGAAATAACGCTTGAAATGCCATCCATTTGATCTTGATCAAACGCTCCGGATGCATTTTTGTCGGTTTAATCTCAACCGTTATAACTCTCTTGATGAACGGCTGAGATTATATCGTATTTAAAACGATTCGCCGACGAGTTATACTACGCCACGCACCCCCCCTCCTTTAAGTGACGATCGACGATGGCGATTTAATCGCGCAATCAGACGTCCCATGTTGTGCCACATCGCATCGTGCGCTTGATCATCGATCGCGATTGATCGGACACTCCAGATTGCATCACGTCACCTATGCACTATAAATAATCTGAAAAATCGATTGAAAAATTAGAAAATTTGATTTTTAATTCCGTAAAATCCTTATAAATTCATTAAAAATTCATAAAAATTGAGAAAAAAATCAAAAAGTCAGAAAAAATCTAGAAAAATCCCTAAAAATTAGAAAATTTATAGTTTTGAAAATATAACTCCAAATTAATCCATATTTATTTAATTGGATCAGAAATTCAACTATCTATCATTATGAAAAGTCAAAATATTTAAATAACAAGAGAATAAATTATTATTTAAAAAATACATTTATTTCTTCTTGAAAAACAAAACTTAGAAAAATAAATGAGAGTATATAAACATTTTCTCTAATTATTTAACATTAAAACCTAATTATAATCTCAAATTTTGATGGGAATAATCTATTCTAAAATATATTCTTAGTTATGCATAATTATCCGTAATTTGGTGCATTTTGAGATTATAACTTAAAATTGCATGAAATGATAGAAATGCGCTCAAAGTATGATAAAATGCATACAAATGAAAAGTTTTATGCCTTAATTAGCATTAATTTGTATTAACTTGCATTAATACAAAATATGACCATTCATCAACAAGATGTATTTGGTGTCTCAAGTCAAAGGACCACAAACATAACCATTACATCAATCAATAGGATTAATAGTTATGCGTAACACTATTAAGGGATTCATATGGATCGAGTCAATAAACTCTTTCTCTGAAGAGAACCACTATCTATCATTGATGTCTCTACACTGATGGCCACAAAATTAGCCATACTCATTATATGATTTTGTATAATTCAATTTCCTTCGTTTTGGATAATTCAATTGTTGAGTATTTCATAAATAGGAATGTTCAGAACATAGGCTTAAAGATTGGTGATTGTTGTATTATGATCTTATTATAATTCACTTAGTCATTGCATATGCTCATTGACTTCATTACAAACATCACATGATAATGACAATAAATCAATTTTACTTCAATGAATATAAACATGACACATGGAAGCGTGAGCTTATAGGCCATATAATATCCATCAATAATAAGTCTAGCATCACCCAGTCTAATGTTGAAATTTTGATCAAATCATTGAATTCAGTGAAAATACATTGAATTGTATGTACAAAACATTGAGGCACCAAGAACAGATGATCTGATCATCTAATATGTACGAGAAAACATACTTACACCGTTCTCTTGAAGGAGTTTTGGAGTTAATAATTGATTACATAGGAAAAGAGATTAAGAAGAAAACACAATATCGACTATTTCATGAGTTAATAATTTTATGCCATCAGTACATCAAAAAGAACTCTTATACATGATTTTTTTGTCTCCTTGATTTCAAGAACCTACAAGCAAGAGAAGGGAAGCAAGATCATCTAAAATAGGTGTGTAGAAGGCTAATGGGCTGTCCAAGGCATCTTTATTGGAGCCCAGTCAAAGAAGAATAGGCGTCTCTCTCATAGCAGGGGTTTAAAATGAAAGATATAGAGAAAAGAAGGGGGGGCTTCAGTTTTAGCTTCTTCTTCTTCCTTGGGCACTCTCTCTCTCTTCGAGTTTGTCATTTAGAAATTCTGCTTGCAAGGTTTTTTTCTATCGGGAAGATGTAATGTGGAGGACAATTTGTGTAATCATTTTCTCCATAGTTACCTGATAAGCTCAAAATGTGGTATTAATCATTGAGAAATAATCTCGACAATTTTTGCATTGTGTGAGTTTCTAAGCTTACGCAACACATTTATAAACCTCACGAGCCTAGGGCAAGCAAGGGTCGATCCACAGGCAAGGGGTAATTAGCTAGTGAATTTCCAATTGAAAACATGATTTCCTTTTAGATTTAAGAGAGTGCTTGATACTTTATCAAGGACTAGAGCTTGAGAATGATAAGTAGATTAAAGAAATATATATTTTAGAAGTTTACTTAATATCTCAAACATTTCTCAATGAAAACATAGATTAATTTTCCACATGACTGGTGAGAAATATTAGAATTAAAGAAAAAAAATGAGAAAATTAGTGATTGAAGAGGATTACGAAGAAGTAAGAAGTAAGAAGTAAGAGGAGAAAACGCAGAAGACGTAAGAAATAAAAGAGAAAAGGAGAACGAGTTTAGAGCGGTAGAAGACGCAACAGTGAAAGGGATTAAAGCAGAGATTAATTTTCACATTATTTAGGAAATATATTGGAAGTAAAGTACATAACCGAGAGGAGTAGCAATTAAAGAGAGTTAGTGAGAAGATAGAAATAAGAAAAGAAAAGACTAATAGGATGAGTGTAGAGGCGCGGATGGTCCGAATGGTAAGAGAGGATAGATCCACAGCGATTGGAAGTAATTAATATAACAGAAAAGAGAGATACAAGCAAGAGAAGAAAAAGCGATGAGAAGTGGAGGAGAGAGTTAGAGATAATGTTCACCGTGAAATCAGTTTTTATTCAAAATCAATTTTGGAAATTGATCGTGGGAAGGGATGCAACTACAGGTTGGCGTCGGCAGCAAAAATGCGTGCCAGGAAGGGTGAGAATGGCTTAACTGGTCAAGCGAATAAATTATATTTTTTTTATTTTAGTAACTCAAAACCGATTACCAAATTTTGGTTTTGAGCAGACACACAGATGCAGGCGAGCAGTGGTAAATTCCGTGAGCACGAGGAGAAGAGAGAAGCAAAATTTGACTATTAGAAGATTACAATCTGATGAAACAAGTTTTTTTGTGGAGTTTTCTGTTCAAAACTGATTTCGGAAATCGGCTTTGGGCAGGATCACAGTATCACATGCAATCTCACTGGAGGTACGAAATCCGACGATAAACAAGGAAGACAAAAATAGTAAAAAATGATTTAGACTAAAAATAAAAAAACAATTAAATCGTGATTAGTTCTAATGTGATGAGAGGAGGATTTTCTGGATAAAATAAAAGAGAGGAAAGAGAGAGAGTGCTGCCGGCGGGCTGCGGCAATGGAGTGGCGATGTCAACTTGAAGACTCTTGAGATGGTGATTCCAAGAAAAGTCTTGGACGAAGCCAGTGGGGTCGGGAGCTCTGCAAGTTGGCTATCTGCCACTGGGATAACTTGCAGACAAGGGAAGGAAAGAGAGGACGAGGAAGAGAATGAAAGAGAGGCACCTTGTGTCACACCCGTCAAGGCGTGAGGGACTCTTCTTCTCTTCCTCTCCAGCAGCTCTGGAGGCTCTCGTTCCTCCAGTTGCACACAAGCTTCCAACGGGGGCAGGACTGAATCAAAATGACAAGTTCTTCTCCAGAAACCCTAAGGGTTTAAATCGGGAAGGAGAGAGATAAGGTGGGCCATTGGATCTCCCGGGCTTCAGCAATCGGGATCCTCTTCTCCTACCCTTTTTGGTCTTGATGGGCCTCTCAATTGATGTCTTGCCATCTTCATGGGCTGCTCCAAAATTGCTTGGAATGTCTCCTCTAGCTCCTTGGGCTCATGTCTCAACCTAAGCCCTGAAATTCTCTTAAAAATACATAATTCTGCATAATTTTAGGGCAAGGTCTGAAATTTATGAAAATCATAATTTTATACTAAAATATAGATAAAACATGCAAATAAATACAAAGAGTTGCATAGGAAATTCATTACAAGAGCATGTTTTATCACTAAGATTTATGACTTATCATTACCTTCTAAGTCCATCTCCTTCCCCGCTCTCCGTTGCTACTTTTCTCGTTCTCTAACCCTCTTTCCATTTGCACATCCTTCATTCTTCCCTCCTCTCTTTTGTGCTCTTCCATCTCTTTTCAATCCTCTCTCTCCTTTTGTACCGATCACCCCTTCCCCCTTCTGAATTTCCTCTCTCTCTCTCTTACTTCATTTACCGATTCCGCTCCTACTCTCTCTCGATCCCACATTCTTTCTCGCCAAATCACCCTTTCTCTCCTCCGTTCCCTCGATCTCCCCCACTGTCTTTATCACAACCTCGTCCTCCCCTCGCAATCCCCACTCGTCATCATTTCCCCCATTTTCTCCCTCTACCTCAACCACTTGCATTCCCTTAATTCTCTCTCTCAGGCCTGCTTCCCCTTCCTCCGCCCTTTTTCGAAGTCCCCGATCCCTCTCCCTCACGTTTTCTCTACCTATCCCGAATTTATTTTCTGTCTTTCTATCTCTCTCTTGACCTAATGTTCTTTCACCGGATATTTTCTCGCGCACATGCTTTCTCTTCCTCGCGACCTCACGCATTCTCTTTCTTGCATGCGTTCTTTCCCTTTCTCTCTTTCTCTCTATCTCTCCAGAAATCTTCCCTTCTATCATCCTCCCCATCTCCACAGTTCCCTGCCATTTCAAGTTCTTAGCACCTCCCACTCTCCCTACTTTTTCTTTCAGTTCCTCGCTTCCTCCTCATCTCATATTCTTGTTTACGCTCCTCCATCTCCTACTCTATCTCTTGATCTCATGATCTCTCTCCCGAACTCCTTTCCAGTTTCTTTTGTTGTTCACGCTCTCATTCTCTCACTCTCACTCTTCCGCTATTTCCTTTGATTCTCTTCTCCCTTTCTCTCCACCTCCCCCGAATTCACGACGGTCCGCTCTTTACTCTTTCTCTTTCAATTTACCGATTCCCCTCTTTCTATTTCAACCACTCAACAAGCTCTATTTTTTTCTTCGCATCCTGGAAAGTCCTCTCTCACCCTCTCTTCTGCTTGTGCTCTCTCTCTCTCTCTCTCTCTCTCTCTCTCTCTCTCGTGCGTTCATCCTCTTCCTTGCTCTTGCTATCTAAATCTCTCTTTCATCCTCTCTCTCGCTCCTTCTCTCTCTCTATCTTGCTCGCGCCTTGCATTATCTCTTTTGCCTCTGTTTCTCTTCCTCTCTCTCTCTCTCTCTCTCTCTCTAAATTCTGCTCTCATTCATTTTTGTTGAATCTCTTTTCCTCACTCTCTTTCAATCTTTCATTCCCTCTAAACCACCATTCGCTATCTATCTCCATCGCTTCCATGTGCCCTTCTGATGTAGGATATTTTGAAATGGTGATATATATGGAGATGATGATGTAATGATGGAGATGTGAAGGATAAGTGATTGAAATAAGGAGAATATCTATTTGATATATAAATATGAAATAATCCTAAAATCTTAGGGAGGACCTATGAATGATATCACTGAGGAATTAATGTATAAATCAGAGAAGATATCATGGGAAGATAATCGGAAATATGAAAATAACAGTGATGATTGATAACATGCTAAATTAACATGATAAAACATGATTATTGATGCATATTAAGGCATAAATGATTTCATTCTCATGCATGTTATCATATTTATGTGTATTTTTCTATCATTCTATGAAAAAGTCATTATAATCTCAAAATACTTTAAATTAGGGTTAAATATGATGATTTAAAAGATAAATAAGTTAATAACCCATCTTTTCTTGAGATTATAGATGTTTTTAAACTTAAAATAATGAGAGAAATCATTTTATAGACATTTATTTATATTTTCTTAAGAGAAAACACTTAAAGAATAATCATATTTATGAAATAAAAATTAAAACTCTCATTATTTATCAATTTTTACCTTTTAGAATGATAGATAATTAAATTTCAGATCAAATGAAAGAAATTTGGATTAATTTCGAGTTATATATTAAAAGTTATGAATTTTCTAATTTTTAGGGATTTTTCCAAATTTTTCTGAATTATTTTTTAGATTTTTAATGTTAAAAATGATTTAAATAAAGCAAAAAGGGTTTTGATTTCGTGCGGGACCCACGTGGATGCGACGTGGCACGCAAGGCCACGTGGCAGAGCCATGCGAGCCCACGTGGCGCCTACGCGGCGCGATGTGACGTGTGCATTATTTATATATATCATAAGTATAATGTTTATAGTACATATAAGCATCCGATAGTTCGGATTTAAGCTAATGCTTAAGTCCGTCGCATCTTATAAACCACTTCCTCTTCTTTAATTTTCTCCGTGTGGGACTAAGTTCCACACGACTATTTTGAGTGCAGGTGATGTGGCCGAATGAGGAGCATCGGATCAAGGGCTCACCAATTAAAGCGCGTGGATCGTGTGGACTCGTGGTCCATCGGATCACCATCAAGCGCACATGTCTTAAATGAATCGTTATAACGGTTCAGATTTAACG
The DNA here is from genome assembly GCA_024174645.1 of Lemna minuta. Classification (NCBI taxonomy): domain Eukaryota; kingdom Viridiplantae; phylum Streptophyta; class Magnoliopsida; order Alismatales; family Araceae; genus Lemna; species Lemna minuta. Next base: position 1,869,165 of record CM044113.1, on the reverse strand, counting down.
CGCGGGAGTACATCCGGAGCGTCGGATCACGATCCAACGACGACGATGTGATGCATTTTATAACGCATCATCGGACTTCATCTGAGCGCTCCATCCACGATCCGACGGCTGCGAATTTTTTAAAACGGTCCACGATGGACCGTTCCATCGTAACCGTCGATCGTTTCGATCGGACGGTTACGCCCAAATACCCTATAAAACAAGGTGTTTTTCCGATTTGTAAGCATTCGAGTTAGAAATCAATCTCATTGATCTGTTTAGACACCTCCCTTCTCGAATCTCTTGATTCTATCCTCTTCTAATCTCATTTCCGCATCTACGAAGGGCTTGAAATCGAGATTTGGTTGAAAGACGAAGGAGAAATCGAAGCTTGAACTCCACGATCGCGTTCTTCTCGTTTTTGATGATTAAGAGGATTAATCGTGTTAATTTGATCGCTATTTGGGGTTAATGGAGTCAGTTTTTGCTAATCTATCATCCAATCATGTTTAATTTTGATTTAGATTAGGATTTAAAGTTTAATTTTGTTTAAATTTTGTCAATTTCACGATTTACACGTTCGGAAATCTCCCTCTACTTCGAACTTCAATTTCTCTGGGAAATCAAGATCAATTTCGATGATTCTTGATTCCGTGGAAGTGATTTGATGTTATCTTTCATAATATGGTGCGAAGAACCACGGAGATGACTGCAATGAAATGTCACTCACCGGCCTAAACGATGAGCAAACACTCGAACTTGAGAGCAAGGGATCACCCAACGAATGGAAACATTCTCATACTTCTACATTACTTCTACACCAGAATCTTGATGAGTTCTTTACTTCGTAACCTATTAAGCGGTCGAACCTACACCCGCTCTACAACTCGCGCCTTGGGAGAAGAAGAACTGAATAATAAAAAGATAAGAAGAATCATCAAAGAAACGTGATGCTAATCAATGAAATAAATAAGTCAAGCATGAAAACTAAATCAGTTCTGAAAGCACTTTAATAGAAGCTAACTCTGAACTGCGAGAATAACTGACTAAGCCGTGCCTTAGGGGGCGGGACAAGGCCAAGCCTTGATGGGTGACAGATCGGCCATAGGAGTACTCCGGGAGCAGGGCAACAAATGTCAAGCAATCATTTTCCCCAATTTCTACCATCGATTTATTGTCCGATTTGATCAATTTGGAAGAAAACATCATAAATTTCCTTATTTCCTTGTTGATTCGACCCTTGTTTATCATTATACCCCTCAATTCAAATTATTTTCATCAAAATGGTAAGTTTGGAATTATTTTTGACACGAGACCGTGTGAAATCGACAACCTCGCGGCTTCGTCTCGTAAATGATAAAGATGATGAAAGTGTAGAGAAGGTAACGGATAAGAAGATAATATATAGTATTTAATGAGTGAGCATGTTTATTATGATATTTCTATAATGTTGAGAGAATTTAGGATTGATAATTTAAGACATTTAAAAGTATATATATATATATATATATATATATATATATATATATATATATATATATATCAATGAAATGATGGGAAGGATAATGCAAATAGAGATTGATAAGGATAATGATATGATTGTGATTTGCGAAGAGGAGAAGTATGAGTAAAAGGTTAGATAATTTAAGTGATGAATGGAATGATTAATATGGAGAGTATATAGAATGGATATTAATGATATGGGGGATTAACATAAGATGGTTTCGGATAGCAGTGAAATGAGATAGAGAATAGATATGGAGATGAGAATAATGTTGGACTTATGATATAAGAGATGAACTATTGTTCACAGTGAGAGAAGAGAGGATGATACCTGAATATGACATGAAGTGGATGTCCTTGGAGATCACCACACGACCAAGATAATTCCTCTGATGATTCTTAACTTGAGATGGGTGAAAGAGGATAGCAATGGAGGGAGAAAAGAATAGGAGATAGAACTCGGAGTGAGAGGTTGTGGGAGAGGCACGGGAAAGCACAAGAACACAGAATTTTCCAACCAAGGAAAAGAGTTTCATTTATCAAAAACAACATGCTTTTCTCTCTTACAATCGTTTCTTTTATAGAGTAGAGAAAGTAGAGAGGTCGGGACGAAGAGATGCTTCGGGAGAGAGAGGCAGTTCGGCGGTTGCGTCTCTTCGTTTCACGTATTTTATGCCTCTTCCTTTGACGTGGTCATCATGTGGTAGAAATACGTGGAAGCGTTTTAAGGAGTACGTGACTTACTCCGTAATCCCGTGCGGGCTCATGGTAATTATGGCAGTCTTAGAAGTGGTTTCTCATGGATGTCAACGATCGTGGGTTTATAAGACCGTCGCTGTTTAAATCGTAGATCCGGAAGGCATTTCGGCTCCTCGTTTAGTTCCTTCTAAGATCCTACCATGGTGACGCCGTCAACGCCATGGAAGGCGGTGAATTCTTGAGGTCGACAAATCCATCATCGTCGACGTCCATTTCTGCCATCATCCGCTCGATATCCGAGTCAGACGTCGCTTGAGAGCTGGAGAGCACGCACACGACTTTTGCCAGCTCGGACAACGAGGTCTTCCCGTCTCCATTGGCATCAAACTTCCAGAAAACCTTCTCTACTTCTGTCGCCGCGATCTCGATTTATGTGATCTGATTTCGATAGAATTTCTTTGTGTTTATGATGGCCGACGAATGGGATGTAGAAATCTCTTTAGTTTCGTGATGATATTGGTAGTTTTGAAGATAGTTATTTGGTTGATCTTTAGCAATCAGATCAAGGATTGATCCACCGTGGAGACTGTCTAGATGTTGCTGTCATGGATGAGAGTACTCAAGGTGAAAGCTTTCTTTAAGTTGTTATAGCTGGCTATATGTTTGGTGGAAGGACATCAGATCAGGTCTTGAAGTTTTTCAAGGCCGTGGGATATCTCATCTTCAATTAGAAGTAGTTATGGGAAGTTAGGCATCTTGTCGCTGCTGCTCTCATGTTTTCTCATTGCTCCGCAGCTTGTAATATGGTGAACCGTGGAGTAATCTTACTCTCTTGATTGTCTTTGGCGGTTGTATTGAGTGTAGAGTTGGTTACGTATTTGGTGGAAAGAAATCAGATAAAGGTCTTGAGGTTGTTCAAGATCGTGAGACGTGCTCTTGATTTCACTGCTATCATATCCACCTTGAAGAGATCGCGACTGTGATGTTTTCATTTATGAGGTTGATTTCTAGTGGACTCAACGTCATCATCTTCATGGGAGGCTCCATGTGTTTTCATTCTTCTCTAATGGTCTGAGGATGAGAAGTAGAAGCTTGATAATAGTGTAATGACTTTGTCGAGTCTTGATAATTATGAGGACTGTCCTTTGACTGAATTGTCGTCTTCTTCATTCACCTTGAAGGCCTTGTTTAAATGGGAGGTAGTCCTCCTTGCATTGGCTTTCTTTATGCTGATGATCATCATATAAATTGTCTTCATAACCGCATGATTTTACTCATGCATTGGCTTTGTCTCGAAGTGGAGTCTGTAGATGATTTCTTCCATAAATAATAATGTATATAGATCTCTCCTATAATTCTATCTATGGGTGGTTTTTCAAAGAGCGGAGGGAATATAACACAAAGGTGTTCCTACTGATTTTTCTTTCTTGAGATCAATAATTATAATTATACAAGGTACCTATGATATGGTGGTTATGGTTTGGATAATTAGGAACCTATATCAAGGTAAGAGGTGGTTGACTTGGTCTATTCAAAGAATTCTAAGTATCTAAAGATGAAAGTTTAATTTCTTTTGGCCAAGTCAATCTTTGGATCAGTATGTAAATGGAGGAGGAGGGAAGGTAATTCCCTTTTGATCTACACTCTCTTTCATTGTTTTAGAGAGGCTTTCATCATTCATTTAATTAATAGATAATTTCTCAAATTGATGAATAAGGAGGAGTATAATACTTTGTTGCTGTTGAGGATGATTTCTCTTTCTTAGTTTATACCTTGGTTCACTTGGAACCCTTGCGTTCATGTGATGAGATAATTATCCATCACCTTCTCCATCTCTCTTTTTTGGAATTGCATGAATGCTACTTTGAGTTTCTCTCGGCATCAGTAGCCTTCTAGTGTCTCCTCTATTTCCTGCTTTCCCTTCCGCTCTCGGCTATTCGGATTCTTTGTCCACTCTCCCTCAGTCTCTCTCTCATCCTCATCCTCGCCCTCGCCTTCTCTCTCCGTTCCACCTCCTCATTTGCTCGCTTCAGTGCTTTTGCTATTTCTTCAAAATCCTCTCCTTCTAATTCGAGTTCCGGGGTTTCATCCTTGCTCGATTTTCATCTTTGTGCCCACGCCCCCTCACTCCGTTCCACCTCCTCTATCATCCCTCTCTCTACTCTCTCTCTCTCTCTCGTTCTCTCATTTACTCCCTTTCTTCTTGTGCATTTCTCTCCATCTTCTACTCCAAAGTCCTCTCGAGATCTTTCCCTTATTTTCTCTTTTCTATCTGGACTTCTCTCTCTCTTCTGTACATTCCTCAGCCGCTCTCATCTTGTCTCTCTCTATATTCTTTCTACCTCCCTCAATCTCTCTCTATTCTCTACCCTCCTTGGTCTCTCTCTGTGTTCTCTCTCTCCAATTTCTTTCTCAGCTGATTAATCTCTCGCTATTTACTCTCTTCCCTCACACACACTCTCGCATCTGTCCCCTTTCTATTCATATATTTTCTCACTCTTTCTCTCTATTTATATTCCCTAAAAAGGTGCCCTATCTAGCTCTTTGTTCCCTCCATTTCTCCATCTGATTTCACCACCTTTCTCCCCTGATCGCCAAACCTCTCAACTCATTCTCTCTTTATTCTTCTCTCTTGCTTCCATTCTTTCTCCACGGTCTAGATTGATGCCTGCCATTACTTTTTGTACTCTGAGTTTGGGATTCTTGAATTTATAGGTTTACTTAAATCATCCATTAAAATCCCTTCCTCTCATGGTCAGCTTGAAGAGTTGACCATCAATCCTTCACCATTACTCTCATCTCTACTCTTATTATCGATACTGTAGTGCCCTAGAATCCCTTTGGATCAACCTAGGAAACTGTACGCCTTTATTGTTTCCTTCCGGTCTTAGTTTTCTTCAGTATAAATAGTAAATTCACCTGGCTAAGATAAACAACGACTCTAGGTTCAACACACGCGATGTGGCAAATCTCAACGGTTCATCTGCCATCAAACAACCACAACTTAACCATAATGATTCATACTCCTACTTTTCATCAGAGTCGTTGATCGAAGATCAAACGTTTCATCAAACGGCTTCGCCCAATTTATCGTATAAATTCAGATGTTCTTTGACATTCGAAATCATTCTTGGGTTCTTCGAGTAATCAAACTATCTAGATACCAAATCCCTTAAATCTCTTGCTTCCAATCGCTTCTAGATCAATTTCTGTGTCCATGGAATGCTTAAAAGGGAGATTTCATTGAGAGAATAGGATGAAATCGGCTCTTGAACATCAACGATCATTTTTCGAATTCGGGAATGAAAAGCCTTTGATCCGGCAAGTAATTGAATCCATTCGAGTGCAATATAGGGTTAGAGATCGAGTTTTATCCTAAACCTCCTTTGTACAACCTTAGATTTTAATTATGAATCATAATTTTAGTCAATTTCAAATTCAATTTCGCTTTTTTGTGATTTTCAGTTTCAGAAATTTCTACATCATTCACTTGATGATTTCTCTGCGAATCTTGATCCAAATTTCGTGATTTTTAATTTTGTGGATTCGTTTTCAAGTCTTCTTTCCAAAAATATCATTTTCCTTATTTTTCTCGTCACATTTCATTGTTTGATTTGATCAAATTTCAAAAGATATCTCAAAATTATCTTATTTCTCTATGGATTCAACCCATATTCACCACTATACTTCTTAATTCGTGATTATTTCATAAAATTGGTGAGTTTGGTATTAGTTTTGACATGATTTTGTGTGAATTTAACAACCACATGAAGTCTTTTCATCAAAGATTCGACGGTTGCGACATAACCCTTATGGTTTGACTCTTTGGATTCTATCACGACCGTTGATCTCATCAAGGAGAAGATACGATGGTCACGTCCAATTTCAAAACATTATAAATTCTCTCTCTTTGATGAAAAATGTATTCTTTGATGTTTCAAGCTATTGAACTATTTAGATATCTCGATCCTTAAATCTCTCCATTTCTTCCTCTTCTAGACTCATTTTCGCTTCCACGGAGTGCTTGAAGTCAAGATTAAGTTGAAAGAATAGGGAGAAATTATCTCTTGAATGCCGAATTTCGTCTTCGAAATCACAGAATGAAAAGCCCTTGATTTGGCGATCAATTGGATCATTTCAAGCACGAATTTAGGTTAGATTATGTGTTTTCCTCCTAATATTTTGTCTTCTATAATTATTTGTTAATTTTGAATCATAGAATAGGTTAATTTTATATTTAATTTTGGTTTTATCTCTCTTCATGTTCAAAAATTCTATATAAGTTATGCTTCTCGATTTCTCCGCAAATCTTTATCCAAATCGAGTGATTTTTGATTCTGTGGATTAGTCTTGAAGTTCTCTATCTAAAATTACTAAAATTCATAATTTCTCACCTCAATTCCTTGTCCGATTTTGATCGGAATATAAGAACACCTTCAAAATACCTTAAATTTATGTGGATTCGACCCTTATTCATCCTTATACGATTGAATTCTTGATTTTTATTATAAATTAGTGAGTTTGGAAAAAAAATTTGACATGTCTCTGTGTGTTTTTCAATAACCTCACAGATTCATGTTATTAGTACATCGACTGTCTTGTGTTTATGGAGGGTTGTTGCTGACTGGTGTTGTGTGTCGGGGGATATGTCTGCCTATTATTCCTCCTAAATCATGCAGGCTACGAAGGATTGTTATTGAAAATAGGGTTACTATATTTATTTGGGTATGAATGTAGATAGTTTTGTTGTCCCCGTTCACTCGACCCTCCTCGTGGGTCTTGTCTATAGATGCTCTGCCCTTGTACCGCCATGTTTGAGCAGTCTAGCTCAATGTGGTCAAGTCTTGCGCATGGTGACGCTTCTTGTAGTGAGACGGGTGCAATTCCTTCATAATCATTCCAAATGTTGAGTCGATCCAGTATTAGGTTCTGGACTTCCTCTATCTTCTCGATCCTTTATAAGAGCATGCTCGTCTCCATTTATTTTGCGTGAATCAATTGTCCCTTCTGCATGACACCTCCTCGGAATGGTTTTGCCACGTTTTGATAGTTTTTCTCTGCCACCATCTCGATCAATTCCATAATGTCTATTATGGGGTGCATGAATGCGAGGGCGGGCCTAGCGTAGTCACTAAGGCACTTCCTAACATTTCTCTCATCATTCTGGGCCATTTCTATGAGTTCTATGGTTGAAGAAGATGCAGAAGAGATGGGTGATTACAAGGAGTGTAAAAAAAGATATAGGTGTAAAGGATTATTCCTTGTTCCACAAGTGGTATGTCGTCTCATGGAAGGGTAGATCATATATTTATATAAATATATAAAATATAATTCTAAATTATTAAATAATGACAAACGATCGTACTTGAGAGTCGATATCCATGAGAGTTATGCCTTCTCAATTCAAGCGTGAAGATGTGATTGTTCGTAATACATAGAAAAGGGAAATATCAATTAATCTCATCAAATTGAGGATCTCGAAGATGAATTTCTACTTCAGGTCACTCAATATAGGATTGATATGAATTAATTTCAAGAAAGAAATTGAAAAATTGGTATAAATGACTCAAAATTGATTAAATTTATCAAAAATCTGCCTTAAATCCCCAACAACAATTCCATTTAACAACACGAATCCGTGTAATCATTGAAAACACACATAGACGTGTCAATTTTTTTTTCAAACTCACTAATTTAAGAGTATAGTGGTGAATAAGGGTTGAATCCACAGAGAATTAAGGTATTTTTGAGGCATTCTTCAAATTCGATCAAAATCTAACTAGGAATTCAGGTGAGAAATCAGAAACTTTAGTAATATTAGAAATAGAACCCAAAGACAAATCCACAGATACAAAAATCACTCGATTTGGATCAAGATTCGTGGAGAAATCAAAGAGCAAAAATTAGGTAGAATTTTTTAACGCAAAGAGAGAGAAAACCAAAATTAAATCTAAAATTCAACTAATCTACAATTCAAAATTGAAATTTGATGATATAGGAGGAGAGATTAGGAGGAAAACACAAATTCTAACCTGAGATAGCTCTTGAAATGATCTAATTAATCACCGGATCAAGGGCTCTTTATTATGTGATTTTGAAGACGAGTTTCGACATTAAAGAAGAAACTTCTTCCTATTCTCTCCACGAAATCTCACTTTCAAACACTCCTTGGATGCAGAAATTGATCTACAAAAGGAGAGAAGTTAGAGATTCAAGGATTGAGATGTCTAAACAGTTAGATTACTTGAAACACCCAAGAATGCTTTACAACGTCGAAGAAGATGCGTATTTATAGGCTAAATTGGGGATGGGCATTGGATTTGGTGTTTAATCTTCAATCAATAGCTCTAATTAAACTATTGGATGTGAATTGTTCCCGTTAAGTTGTGTCCGTTTGATCAAAGATGGAGCGCTAGGATTTCCCCACGTCGTGCATGAAGAAGATACGTCGCGTAACGCCCGCCTTTTGATCTTCATTGGACGCTTGGATGCATGCACGTGTTCACGAGAGTCCATCGATCGCTTTTTAATCTCAACCTTTATAACTCCACAGATGAAAGGCTGAGACTTAATCGTTTCAAAATGATTCGTTGATGAACCGTTACGTTTCATGTACCCCCTTCTTTAAGTGAAAATCGACGATGGCGATTGATTCACACGATCGCACGCTCCAGATTTTGCCTCGTCATCTGCGCATAAAAATAAACAAAAAGAGTTTGACATGACAGAAATCAAAGAAAAACTATGTGTATATAATGCGCCGAATGTTAATGGGTTAGCGAAAATCCATTAGTGGATGCTTAACCCATTAACCACACGCATAGACACACACACATGTGTGCCACGTGGCGTACACACATGCTGCCATGTGGTGACACGTAATCTGCTCTACCGCGTCAGCTGTCACGTCAGCGTGATTTTCATATAATTATTTTATTATTTTTAATTCAAAATAAATCCAAATAAATTCAAATAAATTCATAAAAATAGAAAAAATATAGAAAATCCCTAAAAATTAAAAAATTTATATCTTTCAAAATATAACTCTATATCAATCCAAATTTATATTGTTTGATCCTAGATTAAATAAAAAATACACTAATTTCTTTTAGAAAATAAAGTTAGAAAAATAGATAAGTGTATATAAAAATATTTTTATTTTCTTATTAATCATTAAAATCTAATTATAATCTCAAAAATAAAATGGGAATAATATAATCTTAAATATCTATATTTAATTATTCATAATTATTCCTAAAATAGTGCATTTTGAGATTATAACTTAAATTTATATAGAATGATAGATATATACTCCAAACATGATAATATGCATAAGAATAGAATATTTTATGTGTAAATTACATGTTATAAGTATCCATACGATCTTTGGACGGTTGGATCTCCTCTTCAAAGCTTTTTACCAAGAGAGAAAGAGAAGAAATGAGAGAATTTGATGCAGGACCGGCGTACAACACCGATCACACACCGTACTATAACGGCTGACACTAAGGCAGGGAGATCCTAGGGTGAACGACAATGAGATAATGATCTAATAATGCAATCAAGCAGACAACCGTCCCGTGCGTCGTCTCCGTAGATCCAGGGCGGCCGAGTAGAGTAAGTCCGGGAAGCCTGCCGGTCCACGTCCTCGCGGGCGAAAGGTCGTGAGTCGTCGAGGGAAGCTCGACACTCAACTCGACGGGTTGGACCACGATCTGAATCCTATCAGGTCGTCTAAGCACTCGTCCTAAACTAAATCCCAATGGCGGCGGAGACGGTGCGGGAAATACCGAAAAAGATATAGACTTCAAAGTAATTATGGGATGGGGAATGAGTGCCTAACCTGCGGGGCGCGAGCCCGGTCGGTCGTGTCGTGGGAGGCCATTCGTACGCAGCACGGATGGGCAGCAGTCGGGGGCTTCCTAGGTGTCGTTGCGTTCGGGGAAGGCCACAATCCGGTGAAGACGGAGATCAACGAGCGGAGAATGCAGGTTGGGTCCACTAGCTTGCAGGAGGAGCGGGTGAGAACAGGGAAGGCCCGGTAAGGGGTTGGACTCCAGCGCGGATGCTAGCAGCGGGCTGTATCAGGTGCAGTCAGCCGGACTAGGCGAGCGTCACGTCGGGCTAGATAGCAGGCGCGGTCAGCCGGGTGAAATGGAATCACCCAGCTCACGGGAAGTGCTGGAGGTCACGTCAGCTTTGGGATTCCCGGGAGGGCGTTGACATCAGAATCCCCCGCACTGTCACATCAACATTCTGAAGTGGCGCTGTATTTCTGGAGCAGGCGGAGAGGTTGAGCCGATGTAGGACAGGAGGGGGGGGGGAAGGAATAAATCCTTAGTCGGACGGATGGAGGGAAGTCGGCGACAGGTCGAGATGCCGTTGGCGACGTCGGTGGAGAGAGAGAGGGGGGGTTGATAATCGCGTGGGGGTGTGAAATTACGGCATGGGAAATTATTGCTGCGGACGGAGGCTGTGCGAATTCCGTGGGGAAGATTGGACGGTAGGGCCAAATCGGTAAATAGGGGTATAGCAGGAGGAAGGACAAGGAGAAAGGACGGGGTAGCGCTGTAAATTCGGGAGGGAAAGGGAGGCGTCGGCAGTTTTTTGTTGGGAGTAGATGACACGTGAGCGCGTCGACCGGGTGTGGGGTAGGTTCCTCAGTCGATCGTGTTATCGATCAAAAAATTCGCGGACAACGCACGGTCATGCGGAATGTTCGGTGGGGAGAGGCAGGGGAGAGATCGTGGGAAGAGGACTGAGCGCGATCGGGAGGAAACGGGATTGCGTGGAGGATCGTTCAGGACTGGAAAAGTTCAGGGCAGAGATCAACATTGTCGCTTGCGGCGGTGGTGAAGGGATGACGGGATTGGTCGCCGGGGTAGACGGCGAAGGGGTCGCGGGATGTTTTGTGAGGATTTTGCAGGAGGGCGGGGCTATGGAGAAGTGGACTTGGAGGGGAGGCGGCCGCGGGAGTTGACGGTAGGGGGGGGGGGTTGTTCGGGAGTGTCCGATGGAGGAGTTGTGTAGAGAGTGGGAGTGGGGAAGAGATCTGGGATGGGGAAGAAGGGGAGTCGTGGAAAGGTAGCGGGATAGAAAATTCGAGTAGGAGGCTTACGGGAAGGAGGGTGGATCGTGTGGGTACGGTGGAGGTGGAAGTAGGATGATGGTGGTGGAGGTGGAGAGGGGTTGTGGTGGCAAAGCAAACCTGAGCGGCGGCGGCGGCTTGGGCGGTGAACCACCGGGATAATGTGTGATGGAAGCATGAAGAGGCGGCAGTCTCGGCGGAGGGCGCGACGGTGGCACAACGTCGTGCAGCGGCGGCGACGGCGGCGGAGGCGGCGGTTGGTCTTCTTCTCGATCTTCCTTGAGCAGCCACTTGAGAGGGAGTTCACTCCTTTATTTCTTCAAGTGACGGCTAGGGTTTGTGGGGGGGGGGGTCCCTTCCCCTCTTATAGAGCCCATAGTGGGCCGAGAGAGGAAAGGGCCCACTTGAGGCCCACAACCCACACCTAACATAATCGTAGAAAAATAAAGGTCTATAAAGAGAAGGGGCTTCACGAATGGGATCCCGAAAAAGGGAAGAACCCACCCGAAAGCGTAAAAGGGAGAGAAGAAGATATGCAAAGGCCCGCTTAAACACGTGCGGGCTAATAAAGTTCATAATGAAAGAGAAGACAGGAAAGATAACTCCACGCGCGCGCGAGCCCTGTGAAATGTGTTGTGGCGAGATGAGGTCCTCACTTGCTGTAGTGAAACTCGACATCCTTCATCTTCGCCTGTCGAGGGGGCTGGACACGCATGGGTGTCGGCTCCTCCAGTGCCGTAGTATCATGCCTTGGTGGCGACGGGGGTCGTACGCCACCAGAATTCTCGCAAGGCTTGCATGGGCACCTTGAGTTGTGGTCGTTCTCCCCATATTTATAGACATTTGGTATGTAGTTTTTTCATAAAAAGCCTCATAATTATGTCTATGTCCACTAACATCCATAGACCTTATGTGTGTGACCCTCTAAGTCCATATATCTCACTAGTTAATAATTCTAGAGACCAAATAACACTTTATTGGTCAACCTTAATTAATTATTCACATTAACATATAGATTAATTAATCAAAGATTGATTTAACCCAATTGATAGGTTGAGCTTCCAACTCGTTGGGTGCCATGCTATACCACGTACTCTAAGAGATATGAAGTATGTAAGAACTCACTTATGGAACCTTTTCATCATTGATAGCCATGCATGTATAATCCTTCATCCGCATGAGACTCATGAATGACTTAGGTAATGGTCAACTGTCAAACCCTAATCAGTCACTCAAGTTAGTACTAATGAATAAGAAATCATCGAAAACTCTTTTTATGATATTTTCACTATCTTGGCCATGGATTTCATTGCATCTCATTCCTAGAGTTAATCTCCTCAAATACCGAGGGTAGATGATTCCATCTTGATCATACAATAATCTTTGTGGAGTTTATGTCGCATCTAATATATGACATTTTATAGATCTCGTGACTAGGGATTCGTCAGTTATAATCAAAACACAATCATCCATCCACAAGATGTCTTTGGTGTCTCAAGTCAAAGGAACACATACACAATCATAACATGAATCAACGTAATTGACAGTTAGGAATAATTATCATTAACGGATTCATATAAATCAATTTAAGGAAGTCTTTTTCCAAAGAGCACTCACTATCCATCCTTAGTGTCTTTACACCAATGGCTACAAGATCCGCCATACCCATCATATGAGTCGGATCAGATAGTGCTATTCTTTTCGGATAATTTGATGTCCCTCTCGAATATCCTATGAATACAAAAATTTAGAACATATATTTAAAGACTCATGATCATTGTATTATGATCTCACCATAATTCACTTAGTCATTGCATGTGCTCATGGACTTCATTTCAAATATCATATAAGAATGACAATGAATAAATATCATTTCAATGAACATAAACAAGACACATGGAAGTGTGATTGGCTTATAGGCCACATAATATCCATCATCTAGGACTGATATTAATGACAAGGTTTGTGTAAGGACTCAAATCTATTTCTTGTTTATAATCCCCTTTTATCTTCTTATATTTTTATATTTTTTTCTCTTTTCTTCAAAAAATATCTCAAAATTACCCGAATTTTCAATTTTTCACCATTCTTCTATCTTACATTCAATCTCTCATCTCTCTATTCCATCTTTCCATTCTGAATATTATTCTCACTATTACTCAAAACATATAAATACATAAGTATTTATTTATAATTTCATTCATACCATATTAAATTTTTTTCATCCTTCTATATTTTTCCACAATCTCTACTACCTTTGTTTTCCCTATAATAGCATCTCTTCTCTCTAAAAGCACTAATCTATTACCTCAACTTCCTAAGGATTTGACCCTTAACCCTATATTAAGTGACAGAAAATATAAATATTGTTGCATGAATTCTATCCAAAACAACAACTAAAAGTACCTTGAAATGGATTTCATTTCTATCCCATCAATTCCATTTCTAATATTATTTCTCTTCTATATTCTTAATATTTCTTATTAGATAGAGTCATTTCTTGATATAGTAATAATATCTTATTTTATGTCTCCTTTCAAAAATTGTTATCCACAAGATTCTTCTCTTCTCATCTTATTATATTTCAAATTAAAATTTTAATCAAAACCTATATTCCCTATGGACTTGACCCATAGATATTTTAAGGTGTATAAGGAAAATTAGAAATACTTTTCTATGACTTCGACTGCTTTTGATGACAGAAAATCAATGTGTAATCTAGTTATTTTTTTCCTAAAAAGTCTACCTTTGACCAATAATCTTATTTGCTATGGTGACCTCAAACTCTTTTTCACAAATGTGTCACATGTGTGCATTGACGGGACGAGACCGCGAGGTCGTCAATTTCAAGCGGTATCGCGTCAAAAATAATACCGAACTTACCAATTTGGGGAATTAAGAGAGAATTGAGGGGTATAATGGTAAATACGGGTCGAATCCACAGGGAATTTAGGTATTTTCGAGATATCTTTTAGAATTTGGTCAAATTGGACAATGAATTGAGGTGAGAAATTAGGGAAAATGGTGTTTTTGGAAAGAAGACTTCAAATCGATTCCACGGAATCAAGAATCGATGAATTTGGACTTAATTTCGCGGAGAAATCGAAATTTGAAGTGGAGAGAAATTTTCGGACGTTGAAATCGTGATTTTGGATGAAATTCTATGAAATTGAAATCTAAAAACCTAATCTAAACGAAAATTAAAGATAATAGGAGGATAATTGAGGTAAAACCGCTTCCACTAAACCCGTTTAGCGATCAAAACGAGGTGATTAAGCCGATTAATCACCGAAATCGTCAAAATCGTCACGCCGAGCTTCAGCGTCGATTTCTCCCTCGATTTTTCCACTCAAAATCTCGACTTCTACCCCTCCATGGATGCGGAATTGAGAGAGGAGGAGGAAGAACTCGAGAGAAACGAGTGAGAGAGGTGTCTAGACAGTCAATTTCATTGAAATCTCACTCGAATACATAGAACGACGAAGAACTCGCTCTATTTATAGGGCGAAAAAGGGTAACCGTCCGATCGATGTCTTTAAAGCTCCATCAACGGTCGCGATGCGTTCGTAACGATGAATCGTTACGATTAATTTGAGATCCTCCGATCGTGAATGGACGCTGCAGATTAAATCTCGCGATTGGCGTTATAAAAACGCATGAAACGGCGTCCGTTGGATCGCGATCTAACGCTCCGGATGCGTTTGATCGCGTAAGATCTGGGCCGTTATAACTCTATTTAATGCGCACGTGTCTGATCAATGATCGAGTGGACCGTGCGTCCCACTTGATTGAGCGCGCTCCGATCGCGATCCGACGCCTCAGCTTCTGCCACGTTGCCTGCGGTTATAAAACACTGGAATTTTTAGTCCCACACCGGAAATGATTTTGAAACCGTCGGGTTTAAATAACCCGACGGTTTATAAGGGTATGACCCTCCCTTATAAGGGGAGGACAAAGAACATTTTATAACTATCGGTATAATACCATATATATGATATAGATGCGCCACGTCGGCGCGTGCAGGCGTCCACGTGGCGCGGCCACGTGGCCTTGCGTGCCACGTCGCATCCACGTGGGCCCCGTGCCCATAATTTTTATTTCTTTTTATTATTTAAAATCGAAAATAAAATCATAGAAAATTCAGAAAAATACAGAAAAATCCCTAAAAATTGTAAAAATCATATCTTTTAAAATACAACTCCAAATTAATCCAAATTTCTTTCATTTGATCTGAAATTTAATTATCTATCATTCTAAAAATTCAAAATATTTAAATAACAAGAGATTTAATTTATATTTCAAAAATACATTCATTTTTAAAAGATTTTAACCTTAGAAAATTAAATGAATGTTCATAAAAATAATTTCTCTTATTATTTAACTTTAAAAACCATTCATAATCTCAAGTAAAGATGGGTTATAAAATTATTTATTCTTAATTCATCATAATTAACCCTAATTTAGTGTATTTTGAGATTATGACATAAATATGCATAGAATGATAAAAATGCACTCAAAGTATGATAATATGCACATAAATGTAATGTTTTATGCCTTAAATTGCACGAATAATCATGTTTTATCATGTTAAGATTGCATATTATCATGCATCGGCCAAAGATGCAATCTACATGGCCTCTTGCCACATTACCACATATAAACTCTTAAATTTGATTTGAGTCCTCTTAAATAGTTATTAAAATTCATAGAAAAAGACTGAATTGTTGAAATAAATTATTTTCAAAATGTAAGGTCCTTTTAATGGAAGTTTTGGCAAAAGGCGAGAAATTTAATTTCCTAAATGATTATGCTATTTCTAAATTGAAAAATACATAAGATAAAGTAGAAATTAGTTCATTTGAATTAACTTGAATTGAAAATTCACTTAAGCCAATAAATAAAATTTGACATCAATTTTCCTCTATCTTTGCTTCTTCTTCTTAGTCTTTGATACAAAAAAGTCTTGGAATCATAAAAAAATCAAGAATATGATTAGATTTCAAAGTGTTTGACATCAAGAAAGGTCAAACATACATAATCTGTACGTTAACTCTAAAATCATTCAAAAATCACAACTAAGGTCAATTGATAGGATATTCTCGTAATTTATGAATTTCATAATAAAATGTATTACAATGATGAAAAATAAGCATTAAAATCGATCATTGTCATGATATTGAACATATGGAATGCATTTTATCACTTAGATGCCATGAAGAACTAGTACAACGTGCGTGATTATTGAAAGTAGGGAACTAGGAATATGAGTATCGATGGGAAGTAAGAAATGAAGACTATTTTTCAAGTAGTAGGGCTTGTTCGCGAACAACAAGCAAAACGACGAATAGTAAGTCTTATTTTTTATGGTCGTGTTCACATTCGCTCATTTGGGAACAAAAAAATGAACAATCTGTTTTTCCTACCCTGGATGGGAGGAAGTGAGAGAGATTTTTTGGGAGAAAAGGAAAAAGATGAAGGAATGGGACTAGGGGTCTCGACTGACCCACTCGTCCGATTTTTTCCCCCAGTATGGCCCACCTCCCTTGTGGGCCATGCCGTGGCATGGGCCTGTTAGCCCAAACATGGCCCACAGCATGACTGCGTCATACTCGATAAAAAATAAAAATAATTAAAAGCCAAAAAAGGAAAAAATTCAAAAAAAACATGTAGAAAACTATGAGCTGAGAAAAATGAAATAAAATTAGAAAATTCATGAAAAATATGTTGAGGTCCATCAAAGCGGGAAAAAATAGGAAAAAATAGGAAAAAATAGAAAAAATCAATAAAAGTATGGTGATGCCCACCAAAGCAAAAAATAGAGTATAATCGAGAGACAATAAAATAGGGAGAGAGAGAGAGAGAGAGAGAGAGAGAGAGAGAAGAGAGAGAGAGAGAGACCGTTTTAGTTTTGTTATGTGACTAAAGAAAAAAAGGAAATGCAAGCAATTTTTGTTCTGGGCTGACCTGACTGCACACCCCACCGGACAACACCCTGTCCAGCCCAATCTGGCTGGTCGAATCCATCCGACCCTCTCTCCTAGTGGAACGACCTGGCACAAAAAAAAACCTGATTTAAACTTTTATTTTCCTTTGGAAATTACCGAATTATGAGCAACCGATTTTTGTTCGGGACAATTTTCAGATAATTAGAAAAAGGATTGGCCCAGTCGGGCCCATATATCCAACCCTCCTTCTCCGGATGCTTCTAGAGCCATCTTGCTCCCCAAACTCAGAACCTGCTCGACCTTTCTAGATCGACGACGTGGCAAAATCTCAACCAGTTCTTCCTCTTGAAAGACACTTGCCTCCCCCCCTCGTCTCCCGCTAAGTTCTCACTTCTCACGCTATTTCTCACAGCTGACCAACTTATCCGCCCGGGCTCTCTCTCTTCTTCTTCCTCGTTCGAAACTTTCGCGGGGTTTAGGGCTTTGCAATCATGGCTGCCTCTTCAGCGCACATCCACGCTCTGGGTTCCCCCTTCCCGCGCTCCAGAAATACTTCCGGAGTGTCCTCCTCTAAATCAATCTTCTTTGGAGACAATTTCGTCAGTCGAGCATCTTACATAAGAATGAGGACTCCAGGGAGAAAACCCATGAAGGTTTTGTGCGAAAAGGTCGTGGGCATCGATCTGGGGACCACCAATTCTGCCGTGGCGGCGATGGAGGGAGGAAAGCCCACGATCGTGACGAACGCCGAGGGGCAGAGAACTACACCGTCGGTCGTGGCTTACACTAAAACTGGAGATCGCTTGGTCGGTCAAATTGCTAAGAGACAGGCTGTTGTGAATCCAGAAAATACTTTCTTTTCTGTCAAGAGGTTTATTGGAAGGAAAATGAATGAGGTGGCGGATGAATCGAAGCAGGTTTCTTATAAAGTTATCAGAGATGAAAATGGGAATGTCAAGCTGGATTGTCCTGCTATTGGGAAGCAGTTTGCTGCTGAGGAGATTTCTGCGCAGGTCTATTTATGGGATTCTGATTCTGGGCAATTTGATGCGTTAATGAATTGATCTATCTGATTTTAATCGGGTCTCTGAATTTTTAACCGGGAGCTGTATTTTAACTATTTTGAAAACTTGTTATCGTGGGAGCTGAATTATCTTCCGGTCCTTCTGATTTTTTTTCATGATTCTGAGCATAGACTAGCTTCTAAATTTCTTTCTGTTCGGTGAATTGTTGTCTGAATTCTCTTCCGGGACCTGCATTTTAACAATTTAGATATCCACTTCTTCCGGGTGCTGTATTATTTTATGGGTCTTCTTATTTCTGGACATCGATTGGCTTAGGAATTTGTCTCTCTTAGCTGAATTGGTTTGTGAATTATCTCCTAGAAGCTAATTTTAAAAAATTCGTCCGTTACTGATAGGAAATTAATAAAAATATGTAGATTCTACGCCAGGATCGCAATGATTTTTATGTAATTTTTTTCTAGCTCTCTGATTAGTCTCCTTTTGTTAGGTTCTGAGAAAACTTGTGGATGACGCATCCAAGTTTCTGAACGACAAAGTAACGAAAGCAGTGGTCACGGTGCCTGCATATTTCAATGATTCTCAGAGAACAGCAACTAAGGATGCAGGCCGTATTGCGGGTCTGGATGTTCTTCGCATCATTAACGAACCAACTGCGGCTTCGCTTGCTTATGGCTTCGAGAAGAAGAACAATGAAACCATTCTCGTGTTTGATCTTGGAGGCGGCACATTTGATGTATCAGGTATCCACTTAATTCCCAAATTCTATCTCAAAATCACTTCAGTTTCAGCTAACTTGCATTTGAATTCCAGTTCTTGAGGTGGGTGATGGAGTATTTGAGGTGCTTTCTACTTCTGGCGATACTCATCTGGGTGGAGATGACTTTGATAAGGTGAGTCTTAGATTCACCTTTAAAAAGTTATGTTGGGACTTTTTTTTCTTATTTTTAATTGGGTACAGAGAATCGTTGACTGGTTAGCTTCTGACTTCAAGAGAGACGAAGGGATTGATCTGTTAAAAGATAAACAAGCACTTCAGCGACTCACGGAGTCAGCAGAGAAGGCAAAGATGGAGCTGTCCAGTCTAACGCAGACAAACATCAGGTCTGTTGAATTTTTTATGATTTCAAATCATGTACTGTGAAGTGCTGAAGCCATTGACTTCTCTCCAGCTTGCCGTTCATCACTGCAACTGCTGATGGGCCGAAGCATATTGAGACAACCCTCACACGAGCTAAGTTTGAGGAACTGTGTTCCAGCCTTCTTGACAGGTAAATACCATAAATACAAGTCTATGACTACGCTCTCTCTCTTCTTTCATTTGCTCAATTTCTTTATTGCTCTTCATTTTCTTAGGCTGAAGAAACCGGTGGAGAACGCTCTAAGGGATGCAAAGCTCTCATTCAAGGATCTGGATGAGGTGATCTTAGTGGGGGGGTCAACTCGGATCCCGGCAGTCCAAGACCTAGTCAAACAGTTGACTGGGAAGGAGCCCAACGTGACGGTCAACCCAGACGAAGTTGTTGCTCTTGGTGCTGCAGTCCAGGTACTCAAAGAATTTACACTCAAAGGTCAATCAAAAGCTGAGATCTTGACTCATGAGTTTGTTTCAAATTGAAGGCGGGAGTGTTGTCGGGAGATGTAAGTGACATAGTGCTGTTGGACGTGTCACCATTATCACTTGGACTGGAGACACTGGGAGGGGTTATGACAAAGATAATACCGAGGAACACGACGCTGCCAACGTCAAAATCTGAGGTGTTCTCGACAGCTGCTGATGGGCAGACCAGTGTGGAGATCAATGTGTTGCAAGGGGAAAGAGAGTTTGTAGCAGATAACAAGTCATTGGGGAGGTTTAGGCTGGATGGGATCCCTCCGGCTCCAAGGGGAGTACCACAGATTGAAGTTAAGTTTGATATCGATGCTAATGGGATTCTCTCAGTTACAGCAATCGATAAGGGCAGTGGGAAAAAGCAGGATATTACTATTACTGGTGCCAGTACCCTCCCTTCTGATGAGGTTCATAACTCTCTCTCTCTCTCCCTTGTTTTTCTTCAACTAGTTTCTCTCTCGCTCAAAGATACCCTGATGCCCTCTCTCCCTCTTGTGTTTTCTTCTATCTGGTTTTCTTCTCCCTCTTAATTATCCCTCTCACTGTTTATTTCTTTCTTTCTCACTTGTCCTTGAATTTTCAGCTCTTTCCGTCTCTTCTCTCAGGCACTTTTCTCTCGTTCCTCCTTCACTTCTTCTCTCTATGTCTGGCTTTCTTTATCTTGCCTCTCTCCTGATCCTCATCTCTCCGTCTCTCTATCTCCTCTCCCTTCTATAGCATTTTTCACACACACTGTTTCCCCTCTCTCTTGATTATCCTTATTTTTATCACTCTAAATGCCGTTCTCACTTTTGTTTTGTTTCTTTTCTCTCTCCTGCTTCTGTCTTGTTCTCTCTATCTCCGTCTCTGTGATATCTCCCTCGGTTGCGCCTGTTCCTGCCCTTGGAGCTTTATCCCATCAATTCTAAACCTACATTCAATTGGTTGGTGCAGGTGGATAAGATGGTCAAGGAGGCGGAGAGATTCGCCAAGGAGGACAAGGAGAGGAGAGATGCAATAGACACCAAGAACCAGGCAGACTCTGTTGTCTACCAGACAGAGAAGCAGCTTAAGGAGCTTGGTGACAAGATCCCGGCAGAAGTGAAGGCCAAGGTGGAGGCCAAGCTGGGAGAGCTCAAGGCTGCCCTTGCCAGCAATGCCGCCGTTCAAGCCATTAAGGATGCCATGGCCGCTCTCAACCAGGAGGTCATGCAGATCGGTCAATCCCTCTACAACCAGCCCCCGCCTGGCGGAGCTGCCACAGCCGAGGGGCAGTCCTCTTCTTCCTCTTCATCCGCCCCTGGTGGCGATGATGGTGATGTCATCGATGCCGACTTCACTGAGAGCAAATGAGATATTAGTAGAGAGAAGTAGATAGGTGACTTAACAAGGCAGAGCAAAATCTCTTCATGCATGGACACTCTAATATTATTAGAGGTGAAATGTGTTAAGTGGGGAGTGTGTGATTCATTTATTCAATTTCTCATATGAATATACGAGTGCTCCAGACTTGCCCTTCTGTTCATTGTCCAATCTTAGCCTTCTTTTGAGAAAACCTTTGCTAGGGGAAATACAGAAAAACTGGATTGGCTAAGAACAGTAAAGATTTGGTACAATTAAATGTGGAAGAAAATTGATGTTTGCTAAAGGGTTGGCCGTTTATTGAATAGAAAATCAGCGAGCATGAACCAAGGGGCATAGGATTTGGCCATTTTCAGAAGAAGATCAAAGGGTCCAAAAGTTGAGCCCTTTAAAATAGAAGCAAATTTTCAATAGTAATTTGGGAAGTTGATCAAGAGTTCAAAAAAGTGACAACTAAAGCTTATTGCAATGGAATCTATAACAGTATGAGACTCTTCATTCGATAACAAAAATCTGGCGTGACAGCTTTTACATCAAAATCTTAGAAGAAATCTCCTGAAGTCTAGGTTTAGCAAAAACAAATTTTTAGAATAGTAACATATATCAGTGTAAACTATCTAACAATCTTCCCAAGTTCATGTTTCATATTTATACCTCATCTTTCTTGGCAGACTATAACAGAAAGTTCGCCAAGCTACGCTATTTTTTAGTTCTAAATCAATTGATTTTGTATGTGTTGCTGCATTATACATATCTATTATCTTTATTTTACGATGGAACTGTTGTATGAGAAGTAAGAATTACATTGACTCCACTTATCTATTTTGTGTTGGATCTTTGTAGTCAACTATTCAATACATTATTATTTATAGAGATAGTTATCATCATATAATTAATCTATTTTGTGTAATAGGTGGAATGAGAGTATAATTTCAAAAATTATTAGAATAAAAAGTTGTAGATAGTGATGGAGATTATGTGGCTTGAATGCCAAATCACACTTCCATATGTCTCATTAATTTGTATCAAAATAAAAATTAGTTATTATTATTCGTGTGTAATGTTCGCAATGAAGTCTATGAGCATATTTAA
The DNA here is from genome assembly GCA_024174645.1 of Lemna minuta. Lineage (NCBI taxonomy): Eukaryota > Viridiplantae > Streptophyta > Magnoliopsida > Alismatales > Araceae > Lemna > Lemna minuta. The sequence goes on along the minus strand of CM044113.1, from coordinate 1,846,884 downwards.
TGACAAAGTGAATTATGACGAGATTATAATGCTTAGACCAATAGTCTTTATATATATGTTCTAAACATTCCTATTCGAGGGATATCCGAGAAGGATATCAATTTTTTTGAAAAACATTCTACTCCTTAATTTGACTCATATAATAAGCATGGTTGAACCTGTGGCCATGGATAGGTTGTGGGTACTTTATAGAGAAGGGGTTCGTTAAATTGAGATGTATTACTCTCAAGATATTATTATACCTAGTTGACAATCAAGTTTATTCATATCACTATTGTGTATATGTAGTCCTTTGACATGAGACACCAAAGACATCTTGTGGATGGATGATCATATTTTGACTATGATTTTTGAATCCCTTGCTATGGGTTCTCCAAAATATCATAGATTGGATATGACATGAATCCCTCGAAGGTGATACGATCATTTTCCCTCAATATTAGAGGATATTGACTCTAATCAAAATCCTTTGGATAAGGTAATAGAAATATAGGAGAAGTCTTGATGATTTCCTTCATAATTTAGTATTGACTTGAGTGATCAATTTGGGTTTGACAGTTGATCATATCTTAAGTTATTCATGATTCTTGCACATATAAAAGATTACACGTATACGATAACTTATGAGGGCAATATTCTATAAAGGACTTCTTATACGCTCCATTACACATTGCAGTGTGGCATCAAGGGGGCAAACAACTCAACCTATTGATTGAGTAAAATCAATGAGCGATTAATGAAACTATAAGTTGATATAGATAATTTAATAAGTTGACCGATAAGTGTTATTAAGTCTATAGTGTTATCAAATAGCAATATATATTGACCTAGAGGGTCACGCATATAAAGTCTATAGATGTTGGTGGATATGGACATAACTCTAAGGGTTTTATGAAATTCCACATACTTAATGTCTATGAATAAAGGGAGAACGACCACAACTCAAGGTGCTCATACAAACTTTGTGAAAACTCTCATTTCTTCTCTTTCTCTCTTGGGGAGGAGCATTAAAGTGATCCAATCATCTGCCAATCTTGAGAACTGTTAGAGGTTAGACAATGAAACAACTTCCAAAACTCCTTTACTAAATCCTATAACTAAGGATTTTGTTCTATACTAGATGATATGATCATTCATTCCTAGCTCAATATTTTGAATGTTCTATTCAATGTCTTCCATTGCATTGGATGTTTTGATCAAAATTTGAGAGCCTATCAAGCATCGGATCTCATTATATTCTCTTATGCTGAAATGGTAAAGGTTGTGAGGTCAAATTCAAAATTAAAGGATTTGTGTCAAGTGACCAAAAGTTATATTCAATGAAAAGGGAAGTTTACGCCCATAGAGCCAAGTTCATATTCACACCGCTTGCATTTAAACTCATGGTGATGCTTTGTAAATACTTTATCCACTAGATTAGTATTTCAAAAATTATTTCATACATCAAAATGATCAAAATCCAACCTTGTTTCACTAGAACAAAGAGAAATATCAAAATGTAGTTTGAACATGATATCTTAGAAAAATTTTCAAATAATCAATGTTCCTAGACCTCATGAAGCATCGTGCCATTAAATGTGCCATGTATTGACTCACAACTCCATAGGTATTTACTTCAAAATTTAAAAACATATTTAATTCATTATTTTATCATCCCTAGAACAAGGTATGCCCTTTCAAATACTCCATGACTACAATGCCTCAATCTTTCCATCCTTTACACCTATCCAATACGGTAGCTGAAAAGCATTTACTTTGAAGAAAATGACTAAAGTCAGTGGTGGCGTGAAAGACCTAAAAGATGGAAAACATGGTCACACTAAAACAATAAAAATAGGGTTTAAATACAAGTACATTTTCCTTTTCAAAAGGCAATCAAAAGATAAAAAACACATTTTAGAAATGGTGATAAATGGGATGGACATGACCCTAGAGGAGGCAAACTTGAGATCAAAGAGAAGGCTATGTTGGATATAGATTTCGGCTTTACACTGGTGCTAGAGGAACTTCATGAAAAGGTGCTAAGAGACTTAATTGAGGAAATGGGGGAATGGGAGAGTCAACCCTTCCTCTGAAGAGAAGTAACTCTAGGAAAGAGTTGCATGTAAGTACTCAACCAAGGCAAAGGGAGGTAATAAAAATGAGGTTTTGGAATAATTTAATATCTTACTTGCTCCAATTAGGATGATCAATTAGGGTTTGAAAATTTAACATGCCCAAAGTCATTAGATGAGTGTCACACAAATACGGGATTTTAAGAGTATGATAATTAATGATACATAAGTTACATACATTGAAACCAACCCCCATTACTTTTCTTGATAAGTTCAACACGTCACCTTATGTGTTGAACATTGAGACTTATTAAATCAATAAAATCAATACATGATTCATTAGTTTATGTTTGATATTGAATTAATTAATAATATAGGCCATTAAACAGATATTTAGGCTATTGGGTCATTAATAAAAAATGTACTTGAACCTAGAGTGTCATACATGTAAGGTTCTTGGGTGATAGAATATTTCAATAAATTTGTTGGATTTTTATTTAAAAAATGACACTCTTGGTTTCGATTCGAGGGACCCATACAACTCTTCTTCCTGAGAAGCTGCTTTTCGCTTCTGTATACCCCTACCCATGTAAAGGGTAGTGCTTTATAGATCATGTAGGGATAAAGCCGGGCATTCACGAGATCTTCATATTATAGTATAAGTAGAGAAGACCCATCGAAAAAAGGACAGCGCCACTATAGGTCAAACATGTGCACTAGTTTCTGCATAACCTAAAGGTTGCAGATCCAATTCCATGTTTCAAGAACAAAAGGTTGGGGAGACAATTATCTGCAAGGGTGATGTAAAGGCATTATGCTTCTGTCTTATTCTTTTGATTCATTTTCCTTTGTCAGAAGATCAAAGTGATTTTTTTGATTCCATTTCAATCCATGATCGGATTCCATTGGATACCTGCATCCTAACAGTAGCATCATGTGACATCCTGCTTGGGTGCTTCATAAGCACCGCGTTGTGTATCGCAAAGGCACGATGCAGTGCATTGTGGAGGCACCATGTAGGCATCATGCATTGTAACACATAATCATGTTAGCAACATGTAAAATTCCTCTCAAATAGATGCATCAGTATAGAGAGCACATGTTGAGGAAAGTAGGCCTAAAAAATCTTTAAAAAATAAGAAAGGAAAATGCAGCAAAATCAAAAAGAAATCCTTGAAAATTTATTGAACTTTACTTGAACAGTAAAATTGATTTATAACAATCTAAGAATTTATTTGATACAACATTTTTACCATTGTGCTCCATTTTTAGTCGTCTTTATTCAATTGCATCTGATGAAGTAAAAACAACAAGGGATCAAAATATTAGTCATCTCAAAGATGTCAGATCAAGTTTAGAATGCCATGAAGCACATCATCCTTTTTCCAACTTTTATAATGACTCAAGCGTTGTAATCATGAAAACTTTAGAAGTCAAGAAAAAGTCAAGGTGGTTTGAACTTGACAGAGGTCTATCATGATAGATCTACCAATTTAACCTAAACTCGTACAAAACGGGCATTTGAGTGCAATGACATGATGAAAAAGATAATTGAGTGTTACATATCTTAACAAATTATGCATTGTATTTAGTGAATAATGATGCAAATGCTCATAGACATAAGCCAAAATCATAAGGTGATCCTCAATCTTAGTCATCATTATGAATAATTATGCTATATTTTGGATGAACCTCAACTTGATTAGGTCAAAGTGATGACTATGATTGAGGATCGCCTTATCATGGTCATCTCAATCATTGTTGTCAAACTTCCTTACTAACTCATCCTATTCTTTTTAGCATAAATATTTTTTTTAAAAGAAAACATCAGAAAATTCAAACCCTAATAGGTCAACTATCAAACCCTCTTAGTCTTTTTAGCATAAATAAATGACTTAGGATCGCCTTATCATGGCCATCTCAATCATTGTGGTCAAACTTCCTTACTAACTCATCCTAGTCTTTTTACCATAAATATTTTTCCTTTCAAAAAAAAGAAAACGCCAGATAATTAAATAAAAAGAATCATCAGTAAAATGAATCAAATTTAAGAAAAGTGAAGTAATGGAAAGAGGAATCAGGAAAATTGAAATAAGAGTAGAACAAATCAGTACTCATGTTACAACCACAAAGATAAAAAGATCAATGAGATTTATTCTACCAGACTACTCTATCCCATACCTTACTATGACAATCACTCGATTGATAGAAAAGAATCCTTTTGGACACCTTACTCTGAAGACCTGTGAAAACTTACCAGAGGTGAAACGGGTAATGTATCAGATAACAATGATAATAATCTTCATATGGCTATCATTGCTAGAACAATTTTCATTATACCAATTTTTTTCGATCTTAATGAGGACACTGAAGGGCACCATATAGATGACAAGTATGAACTGAAAATATATAACAGCAGATACAATGCACTGAGCCACGGACACACCCTCAAACATATTTGTCTAGACAGAGGTCTGTTGGAAATAATGAGTCACCTTCAGTCCATGGTACGGTCATCAGATCAATTCAAGGTGAGGACATGATATCGGTGGGAGATGGAGAGAGGAGTCTGCTTGGACACAGGGCGCTCCTCAGACCAGAGTTCCATGTTGACTGTACCACTGCCCCAGTGGATCATACATTGCTCCACCTGTTGCACATCAAATTGGTTAACAAGCACCACTCCCGCGCATGGGTCAACCAGCCTCCACTCCCCTGCCCAAGTCAACTCAGAATGAGAAAGAAGAGAAAAAGTGAGGGTAAGACTAAAAGATATAAGAATAAGAGATATGAATGCAATGAAGAGGGAGATAGAGACACATATATAGATAGATAGAGGTAACCATTGGGGCGGAGATTGCCATCAAGATACTTCTCTCCAGACTCTGGCCAAATCTCACACTTTTTGCCTTCAAGAGAAGTGAAGACAATATAGACCTCGGAAGGGTGATCAAGAGCAAATGTTGGGTGCACTCGCAACCGGACCAACCTGCACATCAACTAATTAGTTGGTTACTATTGTAGAGCAAAATCTACAGAGAGAGGATAAAGATGAAACAAGAAAATTCTGGTTCAGATAGAAATTAGTAAACTATATGAGCGGACAAAGCATAAGTTCCCAAGTCACTCGTAGCCACAGAAAGAGAGATGAAACAGAAAAAGGAGAAAGGAAGTGATAAGCTTGAAGGACAGATGAAAGCATTTGGTCTAAATTAATTGAAAGTCATTGAAACAGAGATAAATATTGGAGGCTGATGAATAAAAACAAATTCATACCACAAAAAGAATTAATCAACTACAGGTATAAAAGCATGGCTTCTACATTCATCAGTGCGAGAGAGAGAGGAAGAAAAAGGTGAGAGCAGAAGCAGGACCTAGAGATCTACATAATGATGAATACATTTGTTTTCATTGACAGATAGAGCATAAAACCTGGAGAATCCACCGGAGCCTTCTCCCACACTGTGTGCCAAAATGCAGGAGTCAATGTGAACTACTGTAGGATCTAGCTCAAAGATTGATATCCGCCGTTGGATTGTCAAACCACCCCCAATATCCCCTTCCATCTGCAGATACTCTTCAGATTCTTGTGTTGACCTCCTGAAAAGTAAATGTTTGGAATTTGGCTAACTCTTTCTTAGATGTTAAGAACATACTCATACCTGACAATCAAATACTCTTCTGAGCATCCAGCTGAGCGGTACTCTGTACCACTGTATTCTTCATAGCCTCCAAAATCAACCCTGCTCTTAAGCCATTGACGCCCTGATTTTGACAATAAGGCACGTCGACTGTCACTTAACATGAAATGAGATTACACCAACACTTCAATAATCAAATCAAGATTAAGAAAATTTAAAATTTTATCAATTGACGGAAATAGAGGCTATGAAAAATCAACATTTGATCAAACAATGTAGATGAGACTGAAATTTAACTTTTAATGAAACGACCTTTAAATTGACATAAAGAGATTAAGACAAATAGATATTTATCAATCAACATTAAAGCAGCTATCACCAAGCTGAAGGACTTCCTACATCATCTCTTCAATCTTCATAGGCAAATACGGACAGACCGGACTTGGAACCGGGATACTGCCCTCGCACAAGTCTAGGCGCTTGATGCAATGGAAGATCTGAGATCTCTAGCGGCAGAAGAGATCAGGGAGCGGAAGTCGTGCTGGGACAAGGTGGCGGAGGTGGATCTCAAATTGAGATGGACTGGCGCCAACGCTCTTGGCAACTCTAGTTGTCAGCCGGGGATGCCAACACCTCGTCTCAATGGCATCTGCCGCCTTCAGGCCGCAGATTAGGTGTTTAGCGACCAGGCAGCCTTCGACCAGGCCTTGGCGGAGCACTTCCGGGTCTTCTTCCGCCGGGGACCGGTCAATCGGTGGCTCTGGCTGGCTACCAGTGCCTCCACTCTAGCTCCGAGCCAGCAGCAGCAATTGATTCTTCCTTTCTCGGAAAATGAAGTAAAAGCGGCTGTGTGAGGGCTAAACAATGAAGGCGCCCCCAGACTAGACGGCATCCCAATGTTTTTCTACAATGAATGTTGGAACATGGTGGGACAAGAAGTCATGGCAGCGCTGGAAGATTTCAGGGCTGGTCGGTGCCAGATGGACCGGCTAAACAAAGCATACATCATGCTTTTGCCCAAGGTTCAAGGGGCGGAGCATATCAGTGATTTCCGCCTGATTTCTCTATCTAATTCCTTGTACCTGATCTTCGCAAAGGTGTTGGATAATCTGCTCCGGGAGTACTTCCACCTTTGATTAGCCCGTTCTAGTCCGCTTTTATCCCATGTCGGCAGATGGCAGACAGTATCCTACTGACAGAGGAGATTGTAGCAGCATGGCATCGGGATGGCACCATGACTTCTCTAAGGCCTATGACTCAATTAATTGGCGCTTTCTCTAGAACGTCCTCCGGTTTCAGGGCTTTCCGAAAATATGGGTGCGGTGGGTGAAGCAGTGCATGACGACCTCCACCTTAGCCATACTGGTGAACGGTAGGCTGTAAGGGGGCTGAATCCACCCTTAGTGAGGCATCCAACAAAAGCTGCCCCCTAGCTCCCTTACTCTTCATCCTAGCAATGGATGCCTTGGCAGTATGCACATCGCAAGTGTGCTCACGAGGAGCCCTTACCGGATTCAAGTCGGCCAGCATTCTCGACGGCATTACCCTGCTGCAATATGCCAAAAATACGACATTCTTTATCTAGGGATCCATGGTAGCAGTGCATACTCTCTAGAGTAAGATGGACATACTCTCGGATTTCTCTGGTCTTAGACTAAACCGGGCCAAGCCCACCTTAGTCGGGTTTGGGTTACCCCCGACGGAGATGGGATAGCTGCTCCCAGATCGTGGCGATGCCCATTGGAGTCCTACCAATCCAACACCTAGGGGTGCCACAGGTCGACCGCCGGCTTTGGCTTCAGGATTGACATCTTGTCTTTGAGAAGGTGGAGACGCGTTTGGGAGGTTGGGGGGGCACGGCTCCTATCGCGTGGAGGTCGTTTGATTTTGCAGAAGGCGGTCCTAGCTGCTATACCCATTTTCTATATGTCGATTTTCAGGATGCCTAACGGCGTCAGGAGACGTCTCGAGAAGACCATGCGAAGCTTCTTTTGGTGAGGTTCCCAGCCCAAGGAGTCACGAGGGCCGGCGCTCGTCGCGTGGACTACCGTGTGCCGGCCCGTGTCTCAAGGCAGGCTAGGTATCCGTCACCTTCAACATACTAACATGGCCCTTCTATCCAAGTGGGTGGGCCGGTTGATATAACCTTTGGGAGACCTAGTATCAACGGTGCTACGAGACGAGTACGGGTCCTTATTAGATTGGGAGATTTGGCAGATCCCGAGGCGCGGCAACTTCACTTTTATGTCAAGCGTGCAGCCGTGTTTCCCGATGGTGCAGAGGTTCTTGTGTCCTCAGCTAGGGGACGGGGAGACCTTGTGGTTCTGACACGACGATTGGTCGGGCCACAGCTGCCTACGCGGGGTGTTCCTCGTCTCTATGCATAATCCACGGACCCCGAGGCTTCGGTGCAACGGGCTTGGCATGACGCTTGGGTCCCAGCTTTGCCCGCTGCTCTATCCGACCAGTGGGCGGCTGGGCTCCTTAATCTGTACGAGCTACTTGTTGACAGGCGCCTGTCGGAGGCAACCCATGGCGCGTGGGTGTGGAGTGGCACTAATTTCACTGCCCGGGGTGCATATCGACTATTAGGGGACTAGGAAGACTCGAAGGATCCGCTCCTCTTGCAGCGGTGCCGGTTGGTGTGGAAACGTCATCTACATCTTAAGATCAAGGTGTTCGCCTGGCTCCTTCTAAGAAGGCGCCTGATGACGAGGTCCCTACAACAGCGCATGGCCCGAGACTCCCTTGTAGAGTGCCCGCTGTGTGTAGGGGCAGTGGAGGATTGCTCGCACTTGTTCTTCGCCTGCCCCTTGGCCCAGGCGGTATGGCAAGTGTCGGGCATCAGACGACTTGTGGCATCTTCGAAGGAGGCATTCTGGCTGTCTCTAGGTAACGGAATGTTCTGTCGTGAAGCTGAGTGGCAGACTATTTTTGCCACACTTTGGTCTCTCTAGACCCATAGGAATAGGTCATCTTCAGGGGTTCATACCCCTTCCGTCGATGTTATTCTGCACGACGCGAGGGGGTTTGCGTCTTCTTGTCACCAAGGCAGTCTAGGCCCCTCGACTATCCTTAGTCATTGCTTTAATGACACTAGGGGGGCATCGTTTCGGGGTGCCCTTCTCTCTCATTTAAAAAAAAAAACATTAAACCAGCTATCAAACTTTTATCAACCTTTTGTTTTAGTGAACACTTAATCAATCGACATAAAAGAAAGGCATTCAAAGGTCAAAATTTTACCAATCCACATAAAACAATACTTTATCAGTCAACATAAAAGAAAATTAGAAAAGCTAATCTTTTATCAATCAGCAGAAAATGAGGACTATTAAAAATTAAAATTGTGATAAATGAACATAAAACAAGATTAACAAAATAAAACATTTTATTGATTAGAAAAGTTGGTCTTTTATCAATAAACAGAAAATGAGACTATTAAAAAGCCAAGAATTTAAAAATCAACATCAAAGACATTAAGAAAAATGCCAACATTTTACTGCTTAGAAAAGTTAACCTTAAATCAATCAATAACAGATGAGATTATTAAAAGGCCAATGTTTTATAGGTCAAAATAAAACGAGATTAAGAAAATCTCAACATTTTGTTAGATTAATAAAAGAAATAAGAACATTTAAAGGAAACTTAGGAGATTTCTATCAAAGTATGTAAAAGAGATTAAAGAAAAAATAAATTAGAAATTCAGAAAAGTAAATCTTTTCTATTACCTGAAGGAATGTGGGTCATGGAGATTAGTCTGCCTCCGATCCAAGGGCACCAAGGTTAGGACCCATTGGCCCAGCTCCATTTTAACCAGCTTCCTTGACTCAAGGTCAACATCCTTCCCTACAACCTCATATTCAATATCTGGGAGGCGCCTGGCTTTCTCTGTGGGCCAGAAATGAATATAGTATTAGATTGTTTGAAGATAGAAGATAATTATACCCATATATATTATTGAGATTAAGCCTGAAATTTTTTGCCCAACTTGAAAAATAAATGTAAATGATTTGATCTGCATTTTATTCTTGGAGAGTCAATAATCTTGACCTTGGCCACAAAGAGCCTGGCTACAAACTATAAAACGGTGGCCATACACTGTTTTTCTAACAAAAGCGGAGGGGAGACTGTTCTACTTATAATGCATACTGACGGTTCCATAAACACTAGATACTGTGAGTGTGAGATCGCTAAACTTGAGAGTCAGCTATTTCTCGGTTCTAGCCCTACCTTTTCTCTCATCCTCTCGTCATAGCATCCCTGTCCCCATCTGCCATTTGTCTGACTCTGCACCAATTTTTACCTCAGTCTCACTTCTTCTGATTCCACTCCCTGTAGCCCTAACCTCTCCTCCAGACTGTCTGGGTTCTCCCTCTCACTATTTCTCATCTTTCAGGGTTACATCTAATACAAACTAAATTAGGATTGCATCAGAAATCTGATAACATGGAGGAGCAAGAACCATAAGATTGTGCAAAGATCAAGTAGGGACACGAAACTTTGAGCTCTGCATTATGGGATTAGTGTGGCAATGTGGATCAAGCAAATTTTCAATAAACTCTACATTGTGAGATTAATGAAGCAGTCTGGATCAAGGTGAGTTTCAACAAAGTAAAGTTTGCCTATGAGGTACCAAACAATGTTCAATGTGATAATACATCACCCCGACATTCTTGGGATTTAGTGCATAACCATAGGACTAATCATGTGGAGAGATCACTACATCAAGGAGAAACTTGAAGACATGATCATAAAAATGTGGAGAGATCGTCTACACACTAGCACTCTGATATGGCCCCATTGTTAACATATTGGAGGACAAAGATGATAAATGGGCTGAGAGACCGAGAAGTCCAACACAATAGGTGATCACATGTAAAGTCCATGATCACTAATTCGGGATATTCACACTGAAGCAGCATAAGGGCAGATGGGCTGGAATGGAATGATATAAAAAAGGGAGAGAAGCTTGATGACGGGAGGTTTTTGGGATTGGAGCTTGACCTATAAGGGTTGATAGCTGGATGTGGGAGCTTGATGCAAAAGGAGCTGGGGGTGTTTCTCTCTCTCCAGCTTGTTTTTTCTATCTCATTTCCAGCAATAGCTGCCAGGGATCAAAAGGAAGAGTACGTACACTTTACTTCATTTATAATACAATTCTGGATCACATTGATACAATCCCAGATTGAATCTTTAAGAATTGATGAAGTCAGATGCAACCTCATCGTAGATCCAAGGGAATGCACTTCAAGAGGGATTCTGATAGGCCAGTTCTCATGACCTATCAATAGCAGGCCAAGAGGGTGCCCGACAGGCAGTACGGACCCTGCCAGTGAGTGTCCCACAACAGCAAGGATGGGGAAAAGAACCAGGCGACCGCAGAAGCCACCAAAGAACCCTCTGAATTGGAGATTTATGTACTCCATGAGGGTTTAAAGAAAATTTTGAACACGGAGCAACAATTCGAGTTATTGTCACAACAGATAAGGAATTTATATGCAGTCCTAACATCAAACACTGCATGCACTCTGGCCACTTTGCCAGTTGCCTCGGCTGTTCCAGCTGTGGCTTCTCTGCTATCAGCCGGCACACCGGACAGTTTACCACCAACTGGGCTATTATCGGCTGCAGCCTTGGCCACTATAGTTGTGAGGGGGAATTCGTTGAACTGTGATGACAGTTTTACTGCTGTCACACAAGTGGAGCAGGCAAAGCTTGCTGATGGAGACCCCTCAGTTTGGATATGTATCAGATTGAGAGACATGAGAGAGGAGGAGGGAAGAATGCTCCAGCCAAGGGCGGCGCCTGAGAGAGAGACAAAGGTCTAAACAAGACAAGAGATACTTTTTATTAGGGTTTTTGGCCCCTTTTAAAAGGGGTCGATTACAGCAGGGGTCACATGTGACTCTTAAAGGGTGTCACATGTGACCCTTAAGTGCCACATGTGACTCTTAAGTGTCACACGTGTGACCACGTAAGTGAAGATCACACGTGTGACCCTGAACAGTGTAATAAATGAGATGTTCTCCCCATGTGGGCCACTTATAACATGTGGCCCACTCACAATGGGATTAGAGAGAGAGAGAGAGATCAGAGGGCTCTGTCCAACAATATGCCAAGCAGAAACATTTCTTGACATCCAGGGCATGCTGGCAGATATGAAGCTGAAACTGAGCAGCCTCAGATTGACATACAATGTGCTGGTCTGGTATAGCTGAACTAACACAGAGGACCTGTTTAGAGATTGGGCAAATTTCATGGCATGCCTTCAGCAACTATTAAGTGGACAGCATTCAAACTCACCATGGGAATGTTTGTTTGATTTGCTGCAGACCCATTCCATGGTGGGCTATCGTCAGGAATTCAAGTTAAGCATCCCTGCAGTCCCGGAAATTCCAACTGATGCCCAAGCAGCCATCTTCCTGAAGGGCTTGCGACCAGAAATGTGTGCTAAGCTCAAGCTGTTCTGCCCAGAGGGTCTGGTACATCTGATGTATATGGCCCAGGCCATCGACGAGAAGAATTCCGCACTAATGGGGTACGGCATGCCTTGACATCCAGGGCCTGCAACTCGCTTGTACTCTGGATCTTTTCTGTCCAGATGACAAGCTCTTTGCTGTGGCATGCATTTCATGGCTGGACATAAAGTGGGTCCAGCCTCTTGCTGTCCAGATGACAAGCTCTTTGCCATGGCATCGCTGGACATAAAGTGAGCCTCTTTCTGTCCATTGATGAAACATATGCCATGGGAAAGAGCTCGTCAGCTGGACAGAAAGCGAGCCTCTTTCTGTCCAGAAAGAGCTCATCAGTGCCAGATGAAACTCAGGGCTGTTAGATGGTCCATGTGGCTTGTTTGGAATCACTGTGTAGTGTGGCTTCTCTCCACGGAGATTATTAGTCTCGAGGTTCCATGGACTCCAGATGACCCAGGACTGGATCATGTTCAGGTTCAGCAGCTCACAGCCACCTCAGCGATCACTGGACTGATGGTTCTGATGAGGATGGAGACCAGGAAGAGTGGGCAGAAAGACAAGGCAGTAGACACTTGGGTATGGGAATGCTGAGCTGATCGGCAGCAGGGCATGCTTAGCCTTTTTAGAGTTGAAGAACATCATCAGAATCTAAGGAATGAAAGAGATGAAGAACATCAGAATCCATTGTCAGATAAACAGTATAACACTGGGAACCTAGACAAGTAGGTGGCGTATAGAGTTTAATGAAGTGAAACACGTGGGGTGGCAGGTGGTGTGAATAATTTGTGTGCATGGATTGTCAAGTTTCAGATACTTCTGGAAAGTACATGAGAAGACATTTCACTTGGAGACAGATCAGCTCATAAGAAGTTGAGACCGCTGTCCAGGAGAGGTCTCCCAAAGAATCACAGGAAAGAAGTTTCAAGTAAAGACTCACAGGAGAAGAGGCAGACTTGGGGGCATTTCTGGGTTCAATGCAGACCCAATTCATCTTGATTGTGGGAAACCTGTTCTTGTAGGAGGCAGCTTGTCTCTCGGAGGAAGAGTATGAACCACCTCCAGGTTGTCTGTTGGAAGAAAAGCATAAATCACCTCCATAATGCCAAACTGATGGCAAGGGGAGAGCAGAAAGTGCCACCTACCACCAAGACAGATATGCATCCTCAAGCAAACATTGGAAGGCATTTAGTGCAGAAATGAGCTATTAGTCGTGAACCACCCTACATAGAGGAAAAGGGAGCATTAGAGAGGAGATGAAACATTCTTCAAGTACTGACTTCCTTAGGTGGTGAGCAAGCATAAGAAGGAAGACGAGCCGTTCTTAAGGTGCTTTGCTTCTCTAGAAGGTGAAAGACATAGAGAGGATTCACTTTGAAGCAAGCTGAAAGTGAAAATATTCACTATTCAGCTTGAGGGGGACTGATGAGAGAGGGAGAAGAAGAAGTATTTTTGCCGCCATTAGCTACACTTCTGTGTTCCTAGCTGTTCCCCTCTATTTCCATGACTCAGCCAAAGTCCATCTTTTGGGATGCCAGAGGCGCTGAAGCTTATTGTCTGGGAGGGCAGGGCCTCTTCCTTGCAGAGTTATTCATCGTCACTACAGAGGATGAGCACACTGCAGAAACAAGGACATTCTGAAAACACTTGTCATACAGCTTTTTGACATAATATGCAGAAGAATCTCACTTCTTGAAAGATCATATCTTCAGGCCATCAAGTAAGGCCATTCCATTTCAACGAAAGACCCATACCCAAGTTGCATAGCTTTGTGTCTGCTATCCCGATCATGATTTTACTACCCCATAGGTCAAGGAAAGGTTCTTCCCTTTTTGGCCAGTTGTGGGCGAGGAGGGATTCGAACCCCCAACAAATGCCTGATGCACATACTTATGGATTGGTGGAACATGTGGCTTGGGGCACACACCTTTTGAAGTCTCCCTTGAATATGCCCTTCAATGTTCAACCGCATGCCCAAGAGAAATGTCTTTAAGATTTCCAAAATACATTTTCTGGGATTCAAGGTGGCTGTATGTGTAACCAGGCAGTTTGTTCTAGACTTTAAAGCAACGATGGGTGGAGTTTGTCAGCCCATGAGGCACCTACTGGAAAGCCACTGGAGCAGTGGCAGAGTCAAATCAGTCCTTGAGGCAACATCACGTAAAGCAATTAGCCTGTTCAATGACCTTGAGGCTGTGACTTAAATAAGTAAGTCTTCAAGGCATTTGCATTGAAGATCCCATGGCAATGGCTTGCATATCCAGACATCCATGTTAAAGAGTCTGTGGCTGAGGTGGGTCAGTTCTCAAGGCACAAGTGATAAAGACCTCTTAGCAGGGCACACATCATTGCAGCCATGTAGAAGACCTAGAGGCAGCGGTTCACATCGTTGTGGCCAAGTTCAAGTCCCTAAGGTGGTGGTGCACATCATGGTGGCAGTGTATAAGGCCTTAAGGTGACAGGGTATCTAGGCAGATGTGTTCAGAGTCCATGAGGAAACAACACGCATTATGGTGGCCTCATACAAGACCTTGAGACAACAGTGCATGTATCTAGGCAGATGTGTTCAGAGTCCCCTAGGCAATGACATGTATCATGCTGGCCTCATACAAGACCTTGAGGCAATAGTCTGCAGATCCAAGCAGCTGAGTTTGATGACCCTGAAGCTATGACTGTTGCACATTAGTGCACTCAAGATCCCAAGGCAGAGACAGAGGTTTGACCGCAAGGTTTATTGTGGCTGGGACTGTGTTGAAGACTGCCGCATTTGAACCACCGCATCAGATCTTCAGAACACGTCTGACCCAATCTGATTATTTGTTTTAAGAAATAAAACAAATAATAAGAAAAGTTGCTAATCCCATCCTTAGTTGGTGTTTTGCGTAATTTGTATTTTCTTTGCATAAGCCCATTTCAGGCAGAGCTGAGAACAAATGAAGGAAGATTTTTGCCCATATTATCATTTCCCTAGTTTTTCTAAATGCATCAAGTAAAACAATGAATAAATAAAAGACAAATATCCAAGTAAATAGGAGAATCTCAAAATTTTCCAGAGATGAGCATAACCAATGAGTTCTCTGTACTTGTCTTCGCTCTTGGCCACTAATTCTGAAACCTCAGCCTTTGAGGGCATTGCAAGCTCAATTTCATCCCCGTCGTTTCCCCGCGCATTAATCTCCAATTGAGAAAAAAAAAACATTTAGCATAAAAGTAATAAAACTTGTACCTAAATTAAGTCAAAAAAGTAGGACCTAATATGGATGACACAATAAAGACTTACCTTTGTAACATATTTGATTTTTTTCACAATAACTCAGGATATAATCTATTGAAGTAAGATGAAAGACGTAACTAATTTGAATTAACTACATCCTAAATATACTAGATTGAGTCATAATTTTATAAAAAAATATATTTCCAGAGCAATAGCACAGGATTGAATGGATATTAAAATGTGTTAGAATTAAGGGTAAATTGGATATTAGATGGTACAGAAGTATTCGGGTACCAGAATTGAATGTGGTATACATGCTTAAGGCCTCCCTCTCATGAATAGACTTGAGCAGTCCTATCCAAACCCTAGGCACTGAGGTTCACTTTCCCCACTGTCCTACATTGTCCATTGCTCCACCATTCCCAATATGCCCTTAATCACTCCGTACAATTTAAACTGAATAGACCCTGAAACTGTACATACCATGGCACCCCCACCGAGCAATACTTGGACATTAAGAACTCTTTTTGGCCTCTCCAGTGACCCTTCTGTCTTGGAAACTTTGACTGAGATGGTTGAGGAATGAAGCTCAGCAACATAGTGAGTCAATAGATATCCTCCTTTGATGAAGTCATATCCATCGCCATCATCTTCAAAGAGTACTCCTTCTGCTCTCCCTGTAGAGAGATGGCATTATATTTTTATTTGTAGATAAATACTAAAATGCAAGGAATGGCATTTTCTGAGATCTCTCTTGGCCTACATCATGATCCTAAATTTGTAAAGAAATGAAGCATTGGTTCATGTTTTGTGCAGCCTATACAGAGAGATATATGGGGTCCTATATGGAGAGAAACATGCAGACTCTTAAAGAAGAAAAATGTGGACATTATGTGAGTGTTCATGTTTATCTTTTTTCTATTGAACCCCTCTACGTAGCCTTAATAGACCCATTGTCTTGGGCCCATCTATGACTACACGTCAGTCTATATGTTTAGATAACTGTCACAACTAGTCATTTATGGAGTGTAATATTAAGTATTCAACAGTTGGGATTATTTAGATCAAATGTCCCTTAGGGGCTTTGTGTATATAAGGGTCTGTCAAGGTGCAATAAGAGTTGACATAGTATCAGAATTCACCTCATAACAAGCACAAAATAATAAGAAATTCAGGAATAGGAAGTATATTCGAGTTAAAAATTATGTTCATAATTAACTACGACTAATTGAAGAAGATCATGGTGTCCACAGAGTAAGAATTTTTCATCAGAATCCCAATTTCACATCATAATGGAAGCTCAAATATCATGTCCTTAACATAATAGCCGAGGATGTTGGATTGTAAAAGAGATGAAGAAAAAAAGGATTGAGGGAGAGAAACATGGATCATGGCGTGTTCAAGAGCAGAGAAGAGGAGATGAGAGAGCATAGCAAAGAGTCAATTGAAAAAGACACAGACAAGGTAAAGACCAGGAGAATAAGAAATGAACCAGAGGAGGAGAAGAAGGGAACAGACCATAGGAAGAAGGGAAAAAATATGTTGTTGCTAAGATATTCATAAGATCCCCAATCCTACCAAGATGATTTTCTTGAAGAGAATCTTGATAACCCAGAAGTTCAAAGAAAAACGATTCAATTATGAAAAAGTCTCAAGATACACAAGAGAGAATCAACAACAATTGCTCCTCCTCTCAGGATGGGAAGGTGCGATTTGAGAGCCGCCTTCCCAATGCTCCCCCAGACAATAACTGTTTTCTCGAAAGCCCTTTTCCCTCCTGCACTTCTCTTATTTATAGCCCCTTTGCATGCCCAGGCTCACTTATTATTTCCATGGTACGTGCCAGCTACTGACTGGCTATAGGTTCCACCAGTCCTGCTGTATTAGGCCATTTCACACTCTTCCTCCTATGAGGTTATTGGTGACTTACCATCAACTCCTCCTCCCTTTTTTTCTCATTTCCCTAAAAAAGAACACTCACCTTGTGCTCAAGGTGCAGTTGTAGAAACCTTTGATTGATTTCCACTGCTAGCTCCCAGGTTGCCTCAAAATAAGGTAGATTTACCCACTTTACATGGGCCTCTGTACAATGGGGTGTTGTCCTGGTTTCCTTGACATCCTTAGGTTCAATTTCCCTCCCCAAGTCCTCAGACTGATTAGACAGAATTGGCTGTGGAGCACCAGTCGCACCTAGAGCCCCATTCAGCTGGGACACATGAAAGACAAGATGTACCAAACAGTCATCAGGGACCATAAGTTTGTACCCAACTTGAACAATCTTAGCCATACGTTTTTCACACAGTTTCTTTGAGAGGGACTTAATCAGCTAAGGTCTCAATTTAAAGTAGATCTTTTCTCCCTTCAGAAAATTGATGTCCCTCCTATGCTGGTCCTTGCAGGTCTTCACAGCAGAATGTGTGTTTCTGAAGTCCTCTTTTAATTCAAATGTGATAGCATCTCTTTCCATTACTTCAAGTAGTGAAGTAGAACTAGTCCTAAAGGATATCAAGGAAGCTCCTTACTCGTTATTGCCTCCTCTATGTGGCTATTGGGATCTAACTAGACACCAACTAAGAGTTTCTGCATTTTCCAAACTCTCCAGCCCAAGCCCTATTTCTAGACTTTCTATACCAGATCATTAGGGTAGTGGATGACAGAAACCTTACAGCAGCCCTCTAGTGAGGGCTATCGTTGACTATCTATCATCATTCTTGACTCTGGAATCAAAAACTATTATTGATTCTCTAGAGAGAATAAGAATTAATTCAAACAAGAATTAGTAAAAATGAAAACAGAAATAATGCATTACCATTTTCATCCAAAGCAATCATTAGAAACAGCTCATCAGTTCGTTTTGCTTCGCCAACATGCTGAATAGGGTGACCTAGCGGAATGATAGCCCCACCTTGCAAATATAGGATAGGTAAATCCTGCATTGAGAATTTACTAGAAACCTCACAACCCAATTATTTGTCATATATTAATAGTTATACTAGAAATTATGAATTATTTCCAAATTATTGCTGCATTGGAAAAGTTCATACAGGATGTGAATCCTCAAAATCAAAACGCCGCCAGATGCCTCTAGGCATCACAAACTGCACCTCATTAGATCCTTTTTCAGGTAATGTGCTACATGAAAAAGAAAGATGTCCATTAAAACAAACAGAAACTCAAAAAGTGAATAATGATTTTTACTTAAAGATAGAGCATGTTTGAAAGCAAAAGTGAACATCTAATAATGGACCACCACGGTCCTGACCTTACCAGCACTATAATATGCAGGAAAAGAATAATTTATTAGTACCTACCTGGTGCATATTAAAATAGGGCCCATGAGAAAAGAGTTTTCCACTAATCTCAAGCGGGGATCTTTTGGATCTGTTCATGTAGAAAAGAATTCCATTTTGTTACCTTTTTATTAGAACAAGAGATAGATGTCAAAAAATAACAACAAATGTGTTATGAGCCATACCAGCAAAAAAAGGTCGGGAAACTACGGGAGTGCCATTGGAGTGGGCCATGTAAAATAGAGTATAAAGGTGTGGAATAAGCCTGTAGCGTCTGAACAGCGCTAAGCGGCATACCTCTTCACACTGCGAGAAATTATGAACAGGTGGTTGAATACATAATGAAGATTATTTCAATTTATGAGATTTCAAAGTAAATTTAATTCTAAGAAAGCCTTTTCCAGATTTGATAAATCTTCAAAGAGGTGACCTCAGCCAAATTTTTTGCCATTTACATTAGTTGCTCCAAGGTATTCAAAGCTATTGAATCACCATAACAATCATTTAAAGAGACTTTCTCTCGAACACTGTCTGTGTACTATATGTGAAAGCCTTATAGGGCCCAACACCTGTCTATCACTCTCTTCCCTCTTGTGTAGCCCCTATGTAGAACGTCATGTAACCCGAACAAATATCTAGTCACTCTTCACACTCCATCATCCTATCTTACCACATGGTATCAGAGCAGGTTTCTGATCTAATTGGATAAATATCCTCCCTTCATAAAACTGAAACACCTTTTTACATCGACTGCAGTAGCTTAAAAGTTCATACAAAAAGTGTTTCAGACTTCAAACTGTGCCTGAGTCAATTTTCTCTAACTGAGACAAGGTTTTCATCAGTGACGACTGGATCCTCTCTTGCCTCCCTCTGACAAGGGATCTGCTGCCAGTGTTTTCTCTCTCTTCTCTCTGGCTGTGGATTCACCATGATGATGATGATGCTGGCAGAGGATATGCCCCTGCTGTTCTCTCTCTGACTCTCTTTCTCTCTCACCTGGCTTGCAACCAAGGCCCTCAGGCAAGTTTTTTTTCTCAGCACGGCCCACGGCCTGACTGGGCTGTGGTGTGGCTTTGCCCACAACACAGTGTTCTCTTGGGGGAAAGAAAGAAAGAAATGATGAGGATAATGTCATATCATCAGCGAAAGCTCTAGTCGCTACATCATTACTTGGAGGAATAAAAAAAAAGAGGATGTCAAAAATAGTCAAAAAATGTGGCGGTGGTGTCATAAATATAACTCAGAGAGGTAGAGAGGTAGGTGTTAAATCAAATCAGTACTAAAAATAAAAAATAATTATAACCATCACGATGATTGGCAATATCATTATTACTATATTAGTAAAGTTGTGCACCTGTCCGGTGCCATGCCATGTGTTCTGTCTGAGTCTAGTCCTGTCTCACCCCATTTATGTTCCATTCCACATCACAGCTGTGTACATAGAGGAGGGGTCAGAGGGGTCACCTAACCCAGGGACAGGCAGATTATTCGTCCTGACCTGTTCCTCCCACTCTAGCCCTAGGGTTAAGGGCTTTGTCCTCCATCTCTTCAATCAAACCAGCCAGGACTGGCCCACTTAACTTACGGGCCCCCTGGTCAGTTACACGGGTCCAAGCACTGATAAGTGATGGATCGGGGCGGGCCAATCATATACATTAAGATTAATGTTTGGTATAAGAGGTAGCGCAGAACAGGATACGACAACAAAGTCATGCTCACTTATTGAACAAATCTGATATTTTACAGAACTGAACAAAGTACTTTCCGTTCTCATTAGATATGGAACATTCAAGACAAATCCCTGTAAATTAGATAAACCTCAAGCTTAAACTTCTGAAGGGTATAACTTGATTGGGTACGTTTTCAATCATAGTCCCGGAGATGTTTAGGGGAAAAGATTAATCCATTATCAAGGAACTTAAAATCCACATTCTTTATGTTGATTTTTCCTCATAAGTTCTCCCATCTCATACTTCGAAGACAAGACTGGACAATTCAATGATACAATAAGAAATAACAGTATAATGTAGGGCGGCAAAAATTCTAACCTCTTCACCGAAGGACCATGGTTCATGGTCAACTGTCTTAGTTTCTGAATGACCACGAGAGAAGGGAAACATTGCACCAACTCCCATCCATCTTCCAAATAACTTGGGTGACGCATTCCCTGCAAAGCCACCAATATCTGGCCCAGATAATGGCTGGCCACTAAGACTCTGCATGTGGAAACAAAAGGCAAAAGAAGCCAAAACAGTAAGATTATTTTCAAACATTTTCAAAGCCGATTAAAATTCAATGACTGAAAAATTTATGAATGCAAGAATATAAGACTATTATATCTTTGTGTTATCACCGTGTATTCTGCCCATATCCAGTTACTTCACGTTTTCGTTTCTGCACTTCTGTCCACAAATATCATGGTAACTAAGTATACTCCATATCCAATACTGAACATATGTAAGAGATAATTGACCTCAATTGGGGAATGAAATTACTAGCGTCTTCTTCTTTACTCTTTTGGAGTCTTGTTATAATAGTTCTGACAAACCCAGGCTAGAAGAGAACAATACGAGTAAATGGCAATATATATGAAGACATCAAGGAAGATCAAACATTCAAGACCCACGCTTCCAGAGTTTTGAGGCTCTCTGTTGTTTAACGCTGTACATTCAGTATATGCATACTGTCAAGAACTGGCCAAACCCATTGAATCACCAGAGACAAGTTGGCCCAAGCAAGAGTTTAGTCTCTTTCAGACAATTCAATTCTTCAGTCAATGCATCAAAGCGCAAATAAACATTTTCAAAAAGGAAAACAACAATTCACATATTTTTTTTATCTATCCGCCTATGTTTTGGACATCCAGATCAGTCCAAATATGCTGTTAGAACAATCAATGGCATACCAGAGAGACAGAATTATTCTATCTACTGAAAGAATTTCTTTCAAAATAGATTCCGATAATTTTTCTGTTCACCATGATTGTTCCAAATAGCTTTCAGAATTTTCTTATAATTATAACTTGTCCTTTTCTGTGTAAGTGAGATAATCACGAATGAAGCAGTCACTGCAAGCTAAAAAATGGATTGCCAAACAGAATGTAAAAACACATGTAAAGAATTGCCTGTCTAAGACATGGATTCGAGAGGAGAAGTTTACCAACTGAAGGACCATTGATATGCTCATATGTAAATGCTCCCAATTTGCCAGGTTATCTCCTGTCCACGTGGCAGCATACCTTTGGCTACCTATGAATCCAGCTCTAGTGAGAACAAATGGCCTTCTTTCTCCAGAATACATTTTCATTCCTTCATACGTTGATCTAGCCATTAGCAGTCCATAAACCTAACAAGAAGTTGAGTTGAGAATAAGAGAATATCTAGGCATCAGAAAGTTATAAATAATGTTGCCAATGAATCACTTGCATCTTGCTCCAATGTTTTACGACATCGCTAGCATATACCCTATGTTGTATCATAACTCTTCTATATGGACTGAAGCATATAGATCCAGATCTGTTCTAATCTTCCATCAAACTGTCAAGATATTTCGAAGGCTTGGATGTTATCCTAATTCAGGTCTTAAATACCTACAGTATGTCCTTATTATAAGTCATTCCTGGGTTGAAACTTTTTGGGTCAGATCTACTTCACTCTTCCATCAAAACATCCAGGTATTTAAGACCTGGAGGTCATCCTAATTCAATATCAAAGGTTTTTGTCTCCATCTCCTACCCCTGTACATCTCTCTCACTCTCTTCTGTCTCAATCTCTCTCTCTCTCTCTCTCTCTCTCTCTCTCATTCTTTCCCTCTCTCACAACTATATATGGAGGTTTAATAGCAACCATTTAAAAGTTATTAAACTGGAAAATGGATGGAAAATATGACAATAAGAGCTTGCATTGTGGTAGTAAGAGTGATTCTGATGGCCACCCAATTCCAGATCTCCTCTATGAATGTTGCCTTCTGGCATTGTTTTAGTAGAAACCTGAAAAAAAAAATATTATAAGACTACAGACTAAATCGAAATAGAAGATTCATATTATCGATCTGAATCTTACCCTGAAAACTGAGGGTTCATTCATGTCATTCCATATCCCATCCACACCATTCGACATGAAATCTTTCACTAACTCTGCCCACCATTGGCGTGTCTCTTTCCTTGTATAGTCAGGGAAAACACATGGTCCAGGCCATACATTCCCTAGAGATGCCACGTTCAAATTGATTTAGTTTTTTAAAAATTTACTAGAAGCTAGGTTCATATAAATAGCTTACTGACCTACATAAGACTCTAGATTTTCTTTTAAAACCCATACATCATTTTCAGAGCCACTATCATAAACAAAATAACCCGGTTCACATTTGATTCCAGGGTCCAGCATCCATATGGCATGAAACCCAAGGGTATGAAGATCTCTGAAGAGGGACTTTGGGTTGGAAAAACGTTCCTGGTATATCATTGAAAAAGAAAATTTTACAAATACAACTTTACACTTGAGGATACAATTCTGCACATTTGAGTTATGTCCTCTTCTAGGACTATGTTTGCAAATATTGGGCCATTAGCGTACAGGCATGCTGTTCAAAGCAGTTTACGTGCAACTCATTTTGCTAATAAAGATGCATCACAATTATTTTTTCTTAATCCATTCATTTTTCTTCATCCTTTCTGATAAAAAGGTTTAAGTTATGATTACAGGATTCAAAATTTTATTTTGCTTAGTCACAAAGCAGTTATCATCCAAACCAAAATGAAGCAAGAAAGTTAGAATAAGCCATGATGCTGTTACATGATATGATGAGAGATAGGTGAAGATAATTGATCAAATATATGATTGAATGAATCTATACAAATCTTTAAGATAAAATTACATTGAATTTCTTTGCATCTAACAGATGAAAACCCTCAGGTACGACACCAGTTATTATTTACAGGCAGAGAGGCTGCATCAGGGCTGAGGGCCCACATGACATCACAAGAGGCCCAGGCCCAAATGACATCATAGGAGGCTGACACGACAACAGAGGCATCACCACGTCAGTCGGAGGTAGACAGAGATTCAGGGCAATGATCTTTGACATATATTAGGGGTTGGAAACATTCAAGGGCATCAGGAGGCTGATCAAGGAGGGTTCCGGGAAGAGGGTCTCAAAATGCTCTTCCCATATTGTCAGGAGGAGAGGGATAATTCAGAGGAGTCTTTCCCTTGTTTTTGCATCTATGAATATTGAGGAAAGGGAGAACCTTACCACCCTCAAAGGAAAAGTTATGAGAAATAAGCAGTTTCCATTAGATGAGAAGAGATAATTCGTGCTATAAAATGCATACTCTGTGAAAAGTGAAACATTTATAACCATCCATGTAATCAATGTCCATCCAAATGACATCACATGGTATATCTTTGTTCCGAAATGTTTGAGCAATCTGCACACAGAGAGATTCTTCATTTCAGATTGAGAAATTTGGCAGAGACAGGGTAGAATACTAAATTTAAGCTACCTCAAGCACTCTTTTGTCTGTGTCATAGCCCCATCGACATTGGTGATAGCCCAAAGACCATTTTGGAGGCATAAAAACGGTTCCTAAAGAGATACCACAAGGGGAAAATTTCTTTCAGTTAAAGAATATGATCAAAAAGATAAAATTTGATATTATATGGGCCTGGGGCGTCTGAGAGCAGGTGGCGATTCCTCTCTATTCTTTACTCTCTTTTCTCCATAATTCATATCCCCTCTCCCTTTCCTCATGGAGAGACTGTCCCTCTCACTTCTCCCCGTTCTCTTGTACGAGACAATCAACACAAGAATTGAAGTTATTCCTATTTTGATCTAATTACACTCTAGTTACTTCTTGAGAGGTTCATAACAAAATTCAACCAAAGAATGTAATGGATCCATTTTTTCATCAAAAAAATGTAATGGATCCATGACCATAAAACCAAATAAGACAGGGATGGAATGATGCTTCAAAAACAAATCCTAATAATTATTGACAGGAGAGTCAGCTGCACATTGTATAGGTGATTTTAGCATAGTCTAGGGGCTAATCAGAAGTAGATGATTCAAGAAGACTTAACCAATTGCACGAGAGAGACGAATCAGGACTTCAGTTGGCGACTCATATGGGCCAAATGTTATAACAGGGTATGAAGCAGAAGCTAAAAATCTGATTTTGCACGCCTCTCTTAAATCTACCTGTTCAATATGCAACAGTCACATGAGGTGAAGTTTTCAAAGGTTTTGAATATTGGAAACAAAGTTTTAGAAGTTTTTTGTTACTTCGCAACGGCTTGTTGTATCTGCAAGAACACCCAAAGCTTTTCCGTCAGGAAGAAGAACCAAGACCCATGGATGTGATTGATATAATGATGTAGTTCCTGATCCATAGCCCCATGCATCTGAGTTCCAAGTGAATATCTGAGAAACAAAGAATCTATAAGTAAATTAATGAAATTTCTAATGGAAATGAGAGAGAGGGAGAGAGATGGAAACCCACCCTTCTCCCCGTTCGTTCTAATGGCCCGCTAACTTCACCCGTTCCATAAAAATTGGAACCACTGGGGAGCTAAAAAAGAAAAACCATATCATGAACATATGAATAATTTTTCTCTATAGATTCTAAATGAAGTCAGAAATACCATTTAGAAACTCTACCTTAATGATAACATCTTGTTGCTGGCCTGTATTTACAAAACTAGGTACATATTTGGGAATCTGGCTGCTGCTAACAGGTATTTCCCTTGTCTGAGGATCCACGAATGATAAGCTTGGGAATGCTGCAGCTTGAGCATCAATCGAGCAATCAAACCGAAACACACCATCTTCAAGAATAGCTTCAAATATCATGTCGTCGTACGAGGAGAGTTCTTTGCTTCCCATGTCACTTCGTGCTACTTTTGAGGGTGAGTTTTCTCCACTGTTACTCAGACAATTCTGAATCCTGTCATTGCAGTTATGGACATCATAAGCAGGTCATTGGCAGTAAAAACATAAAAAAATATCACTTAGTTTATTAATCGATGAAAATATCTTGGAAAGGAGATTGGACCGATGAATTACACAGTCGAGGGTCAGAATGAAGATCATAGGCGCGTTCAACCGTTAGAGAATGCTTCATTTTCGCTCTCATTGGAAATAACAGAAATCACGAAACATAGAGAAAGGATCTGAGATCGCCAAATCTAAGAGATACAGATCAGCATGATTAGATGCCTAGATAAATATCTCCAGCAGAAGGAAGTCTACCTGAACCGGTGAGAAGTTTCTCGGTCGCCGGAAGGGAAGCCTCCGAGGAGAAATCGTAATCGTGAGGGTGGGAAAGCAGAGGGAAATAGTAATTTACCAAGTAAGACTCTGCGGGAGAGCCGAGGGGGAACGTGAAAAGCTGTTGTCCGTGAGAAGTTAAGGTGTTCCATTGGCGATTGCTCTCATCCCCACGCTGCTTGGAGCTGACCAATCAGAAACAACAAGCTTCACTGCGTACTCTGTTGTCGGTCGGTCACTGTCAGTCTATTTGATTTTGGGTTAATATCATAAAAAAGTCTAAACTTTATCAAATGTACCAGATATAAGTCCAAACTTTTTTTTGTCAGATATAAGTCCGAACTTTTCAAAGTGTCCCGCTGCTGACGTGGACAATGCGAATTGGGTAAACATGATATAGTGGCACGGTTTTGTCCACCTGGGTGCCACGTTTCGTCCACCTCTCTCTCTCTCTCTCCCGCCCTCCCTCCCTCTCTCCCTCCCCTCCCTCCCTCCCCCGCCTCTCTCGCCCGCCCTCCCTCCCTCCCTCTCCCGCCCTCACTCTCCCGATCTCCCTCCCCTCCCTCCCTCCCCTCCCTCCCTCCCCCGCCCCTGCTCTCGCCCCGCCCTCCCTCCCCCGCCCCGTCTCGCCCGCCCCTGTCTCACCCTCCCTCTCTCTCCCGCCCTCCCTCCCTCCCCTCCCTCCCCCGCCTCGTCTCGCCCGCCCTCCCTCCCCCTTCCTCCCCCTGTCTCGCCCGCCCTCCCCTCCTCCCTCCCCCGCCCCGTCTCGCCCGCCCCTCCCTCCCCTCCCTCCCCTCCCTCCCCCATCGATGAAGAAAAGTAAATCGCCACGTCAGCAGATGAAGAATTTATTTCTAGTGTGACGCGCCGACGGCGATAACTCGGGTTGTCGATCGGCCGTTTCCCCTTCCGCCGGCTCGCGTGCGCCGGCAACGGAGGAGTCTCGCGGCATGGAGATGCCCATTTCGTGCTGGGTCCTCCACTTCTCCGATCGCTCCTCCTTCCTCGGCGGCGGCACCGGCGGGCTTCTCGAAGTAAGGTTCATTTCTGGGCACACTTGCCAAGAGCGTCGTTTTACAGAGGGACGAGCCGATCCCTGCACGTGAGGAACGTGGAAATAATGCTCTACGCACAACAGAGCTAAACGTTTACACGATCGCAATTTATTCATTACATGAATACGTCGACGGAGCCAATCCGGGTTTTTCTCTCGGTTGTGGGTGGAAAGACAAGCACTCAAGAGAAGCCTGAGAGGTTTTTTCTCGCTGGCCTAAGGGCAGCAAAGCAGGCAAAGAGGCTGTTTTCCAGCTGCAACACCGATGACAGCAGCGAGGAGACATATGGGAACCGGTGGCGGTGGCAGGGGCGAGCAAAGCATAAAAGACACGTCGTGTTTTTTATAGCACAAAGATCGGCAGCAGCGGCGCCGCTTGGCACAGCGGATTACCCCCGATATTCCGCCACCCTATATGCAACCGAACGAGCAGATTCGAAAGCAAAGAGATTCAGCTTGTTGCCGACTGAATTTCACCACAAGAAGAAAAAAATTAGAAACCAGGCCTTCATTAGAGCAAGAGAACAATCCCTGCGAAGAGCACCGAGGGACGAACAGCGGGAGGCGAACGACAAGTTCTCCACCCGGATATCGTCCCGATGACGGCGAATGCGTCGTCGTTGCATGCCGAGACCAGCGCGCATGCGTCGCGCTCACCATCCGCAGCTCCCTTGCCCAAAGCTGGCTTCCCCGAATTCCCGACAACGACGCCGACTTGTGATTCTTATCAAACCCGAAAGTTAACTCGAGAAAAGTCAAATGCCCGAGCTACCTCTTCGCGACGAAATAAACTAGGCCTCTCAAATTCTTGGCTTACGTCCCCGGCGAGTCCTTCCCTGTTCCCCCATCACCGACGGTCATGTACAGAGGCCCGCACGCGTCGACGACGTTGTTGTATACCCTCCTCGCGTAAGAAGGTTTTGGCGATGAGAGAGATGCTTTGGAGAGAAAGAGATGAGTAGAGAGAGAAGGATACGAAGCGTTCGTATGCGTGGACGTGGCCGGCGAAGACGATGTCCACGCGAGCACCCGTAGAGGAGCTCTTCCATGGCGAGCCGCATCTCCTCCCCTTCCCCTTGGTGAGCGGCGTTGGTGTTGTACCAGGGCGCGTGGATCAGACGACGAGCCAGGGGTGTCCGAGCCCGGTCCCACTTTTTGCCGAGTCGGACTCGAGCCGCGCCTCGGGTCGAACCGGGCCTAAAGTCGGTGTAGGAGGCAAGCATGATGACGTGGATGGACCCGGCCACGTCGAAGGAGTAGTAGAGGTTTGAGGTCGAGCCGCTCCGCTCGTAGGGCATGCGCCGCGCGCGTTGTAGGCTATGAAAGGGGTTGGACCGACGCCCGGCAGCGACTCCACCTCGTGGTTGCCGACTATGACCATCCAAGACCGATCCCGTAGCTGTCCCGCAGCTCCCGCACAAAGTCCGCGTAGGCCGATCTCCAGGAGCAGCAACATGTCGTAGTCGCTCGCGTTGAGCTGCGCTGCAGTCGCCGCCGTCCACCCCGTCTCGCCCCCAAGTCCCCCGTTGATTCACTCAAAAAGTCAACGCCAATTTTTGGAGGTTTTAAGCGTAATAATTTCCCCACCGAGCAACCGCGAACTCGACGGGGAGAGCTGCTGGCGGCGTTTTGAAGGAGAACTCGGCGCCGGCGCGGCCGCAGCGGTAGAAGTAGATGGTGGCGGGCATCTCCAGAGAATGAAGAGAAGACTCCCACCTACATGAAGAATCATATTATATTTCATGATAATTTAAATCAAATGAGAAAACGGGTAACTTACGATGTAGACTTTCTTATTGTTGAAGAGATTCTCCACATCATCAGGAGATTTAACTTCAGCAGATGGAGGACCAGCTTGCTTCTTCAAATACGAGACAATACCCTCAGCATCACGAGGCCCTTTGTAGTCTTGGAGATTCTTTCCTTCATTTCTAAATATAATAAGATTAGGATATCCTTTAACGTCGTACTTGGCGGCAAGTGCCTTGTTAGATTCTTCACTGGCATCAACTTTTGCCAGAACGACGGGTGGATCATGCTTATTGAGAATAGCTGCAGCCTTTTCATACTGCAAAAAAAAATAAAAAAATAAAAAAAAATAAAAGCTGAAGTAATTCACTAAATCAGTCATAAATGGCACATGCGCTGATCATAAAACAAGACATCTGCATCGCAATAATTTTTACCTCAGGAGCGAGTTTGTTGCAGTGCCCACACCTGTACGAGGAACCAAAAATTAGAGAAATCGAGAAAGATGAGTTTGGTAGAGAAGATAAACCGGCAACCCATGAATAGATGAAAAGCCGTTACGAAATACAAATATCTAACTCGAGAAGAAAAAAACAAAAAAATAGATCCTTCTAGATCTATGGTACCTAAAGAAATAAACCGAATCCAAACAGGTCAGCTCACCAGGGAGCGTAGAACTCAACAACAACGAAAGCGTGGAGAGTGAGGCGGGGGAGGGCGGGCGAGAGAGGCGTGGGAGGGAGGGAGGGGAGGGAGGGCGGGCGGGAGAGAGAGGGAGGGCGAGACAGGTGGGGGAGGGAGGGACGGTAGGGAGGGCGGGAGAGAGAGGCGGGGGAGGGAGGGAGGGCGGGCGAGACAGGTGGGGGAGGGAGGGGAGGGAGGGCGGGCGAGAGAGGCGGGGGAGGGAGGGCGAGAGAGTCGGGGGAGGGAGGGAGGGAGGGAGAGAGGGAGGGAGGGCGAGAGAGAGAGAGAGAGAGAGAGAGAGAGAGAGAGAGAGAGAGAGGTGGACGAAACGTGGCACCCAGGTGGACAAAACCGTGCCACTATATCATGTTTACCCAATTCGCATTGTCCACGTCAGCAGCGGGACTCATATCTAGACACTTTGAAAAGTTCGGACTTATATCTGACAAAAAAAAAAGTTTGGACTCATATCTGGTACATTTGATAAAGTTTAGACTTTTTTATGATATTAACCCTTTGATTTTATAGAGTGGTCCCTCGATTTCGACGATTCCGTTGAACAATTTCCGATCGACTGCGCAAGGATCAAAAACTGGACTTCACTAAAATCGAAAGGCGATCGATTTGATCTCTTGATCGATGATCTGAGAAGCTATCGATTTGAATCGACCAAAAGCGAAGTCCCCTGTTTTTTCTCTCCCTCTAATCGTGGGTTGATAGAGAGACGATTTCGATTGTTGATTAAAAAAAATGTCCCCATTTACTATAAACATCAAAGATTTTATATGGCAATGTTGATTGACATATCTGAAAAAAAATACCATGTTTGATCTCTTCTCCGTTTCATCAATTAATGGAATATTATATCATCCATCTTAAAATGTGATTGAAATTTTCAATGCAGGAATATTATCAATCATGGTCTCCCGAAATTGCAACACATATTGGCGTTCTTGATTACAAAGTGATTTTGAAAATAGTTTCTCATTTATTAAATGTCATTTAATCTCATCGAAAAATGTCATCAATAGAAATTGTTACCAGAATACATCTTGTAGATTTCCTTGATTTTTAATTCTCTCTTAAAGATTATTTCCCCAAAATCGGAGCCTAAATGAGAAACACCCCCATTAAAAATTGACCCATTCGATGATCGCAATAGGTTCAATAGTCCATTTGATCTAAGTAGCCCAATTAGGTCAAATTCTAATGGATGTGGTTTAATAGATGCTACAAACCTATGAGTAGAATGAGGGCAAGATCCAAAAAGAGGAGATGACAAGTGCCCATATTCTTATAAAGAGCTAAAATGTTAAGCGCTTTTGATCTTAGCAAAGTTTCTAATAGCCTCTTTTGATTTGGACCACTGCATCAAAAATAGGATGCACTTTCTTGATCACAAGAATATGAGAGATGTGGGCCTCAATAAAAATGCAGCAAAAATCTACCAATAAGAGCTTTCCACATTGCTCGTAAGAAAAGGTCTTTAAATTTGACAATTGATGGTATTATGGCAAAGCATTGGCATATTTGCTAACTAAAATGCCACAAGAACCAAGGTGTAGCCTCCGTGAAGGAAGATTCCACCAACTCCCCACCAACCCCCTCATTCATCAAGTAGGAATCAAAAGACAAAATTTGAAATTAAAGTAAGAAAACCAACATGAACTCATTGCTTCAGCCAATCAAAATCCCTCAAAGTATATGTCAAAAAGATTCCTTCAACATAAGAATCACATGAAAAAAGTGATGTCAATCGTGACACAGAACTCCAAAAAAAACTATGCTAGAGATTTCATAGAAAGCAAAGAAGGCGAAATGGAGGACGAAAAAGCTTCGATTGATACACGTGTTAAATGTCTTTAGAGCAAAAAATGACAATGGAGTGCTAGATAGAAAAAACTGTATTCATAAGGGAAATATAGTGTTCTAATACCATGGGGGAAGAGATAATGAAGCAAAATGAGGATCCAACTCCTCTAGTAAAGAGAGCCCCATTTATAAAAGGATAAGATGGCTGCATTGACCTCACCCAATAAAAGGCAAAATAACACAGCCCGATAGCCAAAATTCAAGAGATAAATACATTCATGCACATACCTCTCCAAATAATAAACTAAAATCAAAGATAAAGTCATTAGGTTCTTGATCTTTTGTAAACTGAGAGCCTCCTAGCTAACGTGCAATTCACACTCACAATTTCACAATTATTAGAAGCTTTGGATATGTATTTCACACCATTATAATACATGTAATTATGTTTTTATTCTATTTTCATAAATTATATGAAAAGCATTCGATAAAATTTGATGCAATTCATAAGTTTGATTCTTTGATAGATCAAACATATTTCATATTAGCTCTAATTTTCTTGAGATTTTTTAGTTTCAAATATTTAGTTAAAGTGAATTCTAAGTGATATAGAGAGAATAGAGAGAATTTATCTTAAGTCAACTTATTTGTTGGCCCAACTTGATGTTTCCATGTCAAAATAATTTGATTCACATGAGTTTGATCATTTCAAATGAATGATTTATTGATTTTTTTTCTGAATTTTTACTTTTATGATTATTTTGTAGTGAAGTATTTAGCCAAATTGCCTAATAAGGGTATGTCTTTGTGGTTATAAATAAAGAAGGCTCAAGGGATCAATCTGTTACAGCCAAGATGGAAATTTGGTTATCCTAAAAATCCATTCCATGTCATCATATTTATCCACCACAAATCTCATTATTATTTAGTTAAAATTTATAGCATATAGGTTTACCTTTGACCTATATATATATATATCTCTGTGTGTGTGTGTGCGCGCGTGCGTGTGTATTTATCCATAAATAGATATGATTATCAATCTCATAAATTAATGGCATGGCATCAACGGCATCTCTTAATTTATGGGCAATCATTTTGTGTGTGTGTCTCTTGAAGCCAATATCAGGTGAGACTATTCACTCAAGGTGCAACAAAAACAAAAGGTCACATGAACTTATTGGAATGCACCTTCTCTCACAATCAGCCATTTATAAAACACACGCTCGTGCTAACATTGAGGCCAAAAAAAACTTTTCTCTTTCCATTCTTCATTAGCAATCTAAAGATATCCATTGACATCTCTTCAAGTTCTTGGTTTGATTCCCATTTTTTGTGCATGTTTTCTATCAAAGGGGTTTTGTTTATCATGGCAATATTATTCGAATCATGATGTTGTGATCTTCCCAATTGTGTGGATTTTGCTTGACCATCGTGTGGAATTTTACCATTATTTTGTGAATTTTGTTATTATCCTTGTGTTTTTTTAAACACAAAAGGTAAGAATTTCCCATGGTCAGTGAACTCCTTGATACTATTAATGTATATGTGATTAATTAGAAGGTTATTTCTATAGGGCCCCACCCATCCTTCACATTGTATACCACTCTCTTCTTGAATACAACCTAATTACACTATAGTCATATTGTCCATAACTTCACAAGGAACTTTCCTCCCTTGCCTCCCTCTTAGATACTCCACTCGCGAGAAAGCCTAAAAATATGGTGAACATTATGTGGCATATAAGCCAATCACACTTCCATGTATCTCGTTTATATTCATTGAAATGAAATTTATTCATTGTCATTCTTGTGTGATGTTTGTAATGAAGTCTATGAGCATATGCAATGACTAAGTGAATTACGATGAGATCATACTATAATGATCACTAGTCTTTAAACATATGTTCTAAACATTCCTATTTGTGGGATATTTGAGAAGGACATCGAATTATCTAGAAAGATTAGCACTATCTAATCTGAATCATGTGATGAGTATGCATGTTCCTATAGCTATCGGTGTGGAGACACTAAAGATAGATAGTGGGTACTCCTTGGAGAAAGAGTTCACCGAATTGATCCATATGAATCCCTAAATGGTAATTATACTTAACTGTCAATCAAGTTGATTCATGTCATGATTGTGTATGTGGTCCTTTTACTTGAGACACCAAAGACATCTTATAGATGGATGATCGTGTTTTGATTATGCCTTACAAATCCCTAGCCACGAGATCTCTAAACTGTAATACATTGGATACAACATGAAGTCCTTGACGGATGTGATCGACGCGTGAGATCCACGGCGCATGTGATCGACGCGTGAGATCGATGCGTCAACTGGATCCAACGCCCCTCGTCGCGCCACGTCGCCTGCATGGTAAGTAGAGTGTAGAATTAGTCCCACACGCACAAAAATAAACAGAAATGTCGGGTATATAACTCCCGACATTTAAGAGGGTTAATAACCCTTCCCTATAGCGAAGGCTGAAGACCTCTTTATATATATAGTAAATAAATTATATAAGATATATAACGCGCCACGTAGGCGCTGCGCGGGTCCGCGTGGCGCTGCCACGTGGCCTTGCGTGCCACGTCGCATCCACGTGGGGCCCGCGCCAAAAATCCAAAACATTTTTTTATTATTTTTATTAAACGAGTTTTAATCGTAAATAAAATCCAAAAAAATACGGAAAAATCTGAAAAAAATCCCTGAAAATTCTAAAAATCATAACTTTCAAAATATAACTCCAAATTAATCCAAATTTCTTTCATTTGATCCAGAATTTAATTATCTATTATTCTAAAAGGTCAAATTAAATAAATAATAAGAGTTAAAATTATTATTTCAAAAATACATTCATTTATTAAGATTTTAAACTTTAGAAAATAAAATGAATGTTTATAAAAATTGTTTCTCTTATTATTTTAACTTTAAAAATAGTTATAATCTCAAGAAAAATATGGGTTATCAAATTATTAAACTCTAATTCATAAAAATTAACCCTAAATTAAAGTATTTTGAGATTATAATGACTTTTTAAGAGAATAATAGAAAAATACATATAAATATGATAACATGCATGTAAATGAAATCATTTATGCTTTAATATGCATGAAAAATCATGTTTTATGATGTAAATATAGCATGTTATCAAATGCATTACAAATTCAAAGAACATCTCAATTTATAGCCAATTTGGGCGTAACCGTCCGATGAAACGCTTCATCTTCGATCAACGGCTCTGATTGATCACATTAATGCGAATAGTTACCGTTAAGTCACAACCGTTGGATTTCTAATCGACCGTCGAGATTTTGCCACGTTGCGTGTGTTATAAAAACACATGTAACGTCCGTCGTTTGATCACGATCAGACGCTCAGATGCATTTCTCGTTGGTTTAATCTCAACCGTTATAACTCGGTTGATGGACGGCTGAGATTATATCATATTTAAAACGATTCACCGACGAGTAATAGTGCGCCACATAACCCCCCCTCTTTAAGTGAAGATCAACGGCTTAGATTCTTTGCGTGATCGGACGCTCCACAGGCTGCCACATCGGACGCTTCACATCCCGCACTTGATTGTTGATCGCGATTGATCGGACGCTCCAGATTGCGTCACGTCACCTACGCGTTAATATTAAATTGAAAAATTGATTTTAAATTTGAAAAATCAATTTTCAATTCTAGAAAATCCTTAGAAATTCGTTAATAATTCAGAAAATTTTTAGAAAAATCCCTAAAAGTTAGAAAATTCATAACTTTCAAAATACAACTCCAAATTAATCCAGATTTTTTTCATTGGATCTGAAATTCAATTATCTATCATTATAAAAATTTAAAATATTTAAATAACAAGAGAATAAATTATTATTTCAAAAATACACTCACTTCTACTTGAAAAATAAAACTTAGAAAAATAAGTGAGTGTATATAAATATTTTCTCCTATTATTTAACATTAAAACCTAATGATAATATCAACTTTATATTGGAATAATATAATCTAAAATATATTCTTAAAAATGCATAATTATCCCTAAAATAGTGCATTTTGAGATTATCACTTAAAATTGTATGAAATGATAGAAATGCACTCAAAGTATGATAACATGCATAAAAATGGAATGTTTTATGCCTTGATTTACATTAATAATCATATTTTTGCATGTTAAGATTGCATATTATCAGTCCTCGAAGATGATTGTGTGGTTAAGATGGGATCATCCGCCCTTGGTATTTGAGGAGATTGACTTAAGGAATGAAATGCAATAAAATCCTTGGCCAAGGTAATGAAAATATCGAAGAAAGAGTTCCCGATGATTTCCTATACACATTAGTACTAACTTGAGTGACCGATTAGGGTTTGATAGTTAACCATACCCTAAGTCCTTCATGAGTCTCGTGCGGATGATGGATTATACATACATGATAATCGATGATGGAAAGGTTCCATAAGGGATTTCTTACATACTCTATATCTCCTAGAGTACGTGGTGTAGCTTGCCACCCA
The DNA here is from genome assembly GCA_024174645.1 of Lemna minuta. Classification (NCBI taxonomy): domain Eukaryota; kingdom Viridiplantae; phylum Streptophyta; class Magnoliopsida; order Alismatales; family Araceae; genus Lemna; species Lemna minuta. Next base: position 1,811,135 of record CM044113.1, on the reverse strand, counting down.
ACGGGCTAGAAACTCAACCTAATGATTGGGTCAAATCAATATTTGATTAATTAATCTATATATTTATGTGAAAAATTAATTAAGGTTTACCAATAAAGTGTTATTTGGTCTATAGAGATATTAACTAGTGAGATATATGGACCTAGAGGGTCACACACATAAGGTCTATGGATATTAGTAGATATATACATAATTATGAGGGTTTTTATGAAAATAACTGTTAGGTCTAATATCTATTAAGTGGACATAGTTATATATTATTTTAGATTATCTATCGTTTAATCCCATTAAGTGATTCAATTATGTTTAATGTGGGGATTATGACATTTATTTATGTGTGTGAAGGTTAATTATGTGTAGAGGCAATAAATCAGTCATTAGTTATTAATAGGTTGACTAATGATTGATTAGAGGCTTAAGCTTTCCTCATCTCTATAAATAGGAGGTCATAGTCCACTTGGATAACCTGATGCTCATAACCCTCTAGAGAGAATCTCATTTCCTCTAGAGATTAGGAGGTTACATCAAGGATATTCAAGAAGGCAATTCTCCACTTCAGTAATCTACTTCAGATGAAGATTAATCCAGTGAATCCAGTACGCGTTTAATTTCCGTTTTATGAATCTGATTATTCTGATGAATCATGATGCATACTCAAAGTTGTCATAAAAAATCACATACTAAATTTCTATAAATATGGGGAGAACGACCACAACTCAAGGTGCCCATGTAAGCCTTGTGTGAATTCTCTCCTTTTTTCTATTTTCTCTCTTGGTGAAAAGCTTTGAAGAAGAGATCCAACCATCCATATATCGTGTGGATACTACTAGAGGCTAGACACTTGAATAACTTTAAAAACTCCTTTAAGAGAGCCTTGTAAGTATGTTAGGATCATTTATTCTTGGTCCCTCAATGTTTGGATATTCGATTCACTGTATTCCACTGCATTTGTTGTTTTGATCAAAATTTCAGGTGGCTTATTGACCTAAGAACCCAACAAAATACTCTTTAGAGATCATGTCTATACATAAGATATTATACCTAGTCTAGATCCTCTATACAAAAGGGTACTCAAAGAATAAGTAGGAATTTTTAATTGATATTATGTGGCCTAAAAGCTAATTATACTTCATTTCTTATTCATATTCTTTGAAGTAAAATTTATTTATTGTGTGATGTTTGCAGTAGAGTCCATAAGCATACGTAATGACTAGGTGAATTATGATGAGATCATAACATAAATATCATTTGTCTTTAAACATATGTTTTAAAAAATGTTTATTCGTGGGATATTCAAGAAGGACATTGAAATATCCCAAAAAATAATATTGTCTAATCCGACTCATATGATGAGTATGGTTGATCTTATGGCCATTAGTATAGAGACACTAAAATTAGATTATAAGTACTTTTTGGAGAAATTTTTTTCTAAATTGATTTGTATGATCCATGAATGGTATTATACATAACTATCGATCAAGTTGATTCATCTCAAAGTTATGTGGTGGTCATTTCACTTGATACACCAAAGATATCTTATGGATAGATGATTTTGTTTTGATTATAACTTAAAAATCCTAGCCATGGGATCTTGACAACATCATATATTAGATATGGTATGAAGTCCTTAAAGGTGATTATGTAGTCAAGATATGATGGTCCAATATCATATATTAGAAGAGATTGACTTAAGGAATGAGATATAATAAAATTATTTTCCAAGGAAGTTATTTCCTCCACTTATTGCATGAAGTGCTCTCGATAATTTCCTCCACATATCAGTACTAACTCAAGTAATTGACTAAGGTTTGGTAGTTAACCATACCCTAAGTTATTCATGAGACTCACATAGACAAAGAATTATATGTACACGATAATAGAGAACAACAACATTCTAAAGGGGATTATTGGTTTAGCTTGGCACACAATGGGATGACTATTGGGATTTGAGGTCAATAATCCTTTCAATTTCTTTATAGGACAAGTGCATCAAAATATATTGAATCAAATATTCAAAATACTAAGGCACAAAGAACTGATGATTGATAACATGCAACCTAAATTTATAATTACATGATTATTAGTGTAAATTAAGACATAATTATTCTATTCCCATGCATGTTATCATACCTTAAGTGCATATGTATCATTCGATGTAATTTAAAGTTATAATATCAAAATACATTATTTTAAGGGATAATCATTCATAATTAAAGTTAAAATTTTAGAGTATATTATTCCCAGTTTATATTCGATATTATAATTAAGTTTTAATTGCAAATAATAAGAGAAAATATTTCTATATATATTCATTTATTTTTCAAGTTTTAGAATGAGTATAATTTTTAGTTAAAATTCATTCATTTGTTATTTATTAAAATTAAATTTTTAGAATGATAGATTATTTGAATCCTGATAAAAAAATTTGGATTAGAAAATAATTATGTTTTGAAAGTTATGCATTTTTAATTTTTATGATTTTTTTTAATTTATTTCAAATTTATTTTAATTAGAATATTAAAAATTTGGTTTTTAAGTGCACGATGTCGTGGCATGCATGATTGCATGCATCATATGACGACGTATGCACATGACACGTGGCGCACGAATGGCACACACATGGTGCGTGATTAACACATCGTTAGTGATTAAACATCATTTTTAAGGATATAAGCTACCCCTTTAAAATGCTCATCCATTTATATGTGATATGTTTCCTTATTTTTTTAATATGGGACAATCTTTCCCTTTAGGTATGCAGGTGATGTGGCACGTGATAACATGCTAAATTAACATGATAAAACATGATTATTGATGCATATTAAGGCATAAATGATTTCATTTCCATGCATGTTATCATACTTATGTGTATTTTTCTATCATTCCATGAAAAGTCATTATAATCTCAAAAATACTTTAAATTAGGGATAAATATGATGATTTAAAAGATAAATAATTAATAACCCATCTTTACTTGAGATTATAGAGGTTTTTAAAGTTAAAATAATGAGAGAAAATGTTTTATAAACATTTATTTATATTTTCTTAAGTTAAAATCCTTAAAAAAATAAATGTATTTTTGAAATAAAAATTAAAACTCTCATTATTTATTAACTTTGAATCTTTAGAATGATATATAATTAAATTTCGGATCAAATGAAAGAAATTTGGATTAATTTGGAGTTATATTTTAAAAGTTATGAATTTTATAATTTTTAAGGATTTTTTTGGATATTTTCAATTTTTAAAGATTAAAAACTAATTAAAAAAAGGCTAAAAAGGGGGTATGTTTGTGTGGGACCCACGTGGATGCGACGTGGCACGCAAGGCCACGTGGCAGCGCCATGCGGGCCCACGCGGCGCCTACGCGACGATGTGACATACGCATTATTTATATATATATGGGTTATATTACATATAAGTCTTCCGATTATCGAAAGATAATTATTATCCCTCTTATTCTGTCGCATATTATAAACCTGCCCCCTTCTTTTAATTTAATCCGTGTGGGACTTTTAAGATGCGGGTGACGTGGACTAACGCAAGGCGTCGGACCGATGGTGCGTTGAAATATGGCGAGTGGATCGCGTGGACTCAAGGCCCACCGGATCACATCAGAGCACGTGTCGGAAATCCAAGAGTTATAACAGCTGTGATTTAATCGGGCGCTACGCATCCTGATCGTTGGATCGCGATCCAACGGGCGCGATTCAAGGCGTTTTATAACGCATCTCAAACGCTTCATTCGGACCGTCCATCCAGATCCAATGGCCACGACATTTTTGAAACGGTCCACGATGGACCGTTCCATCGTAATCGTCGATCGTTTCGATCGGACAATTACGCCCAAATAGCCGATAAATAAGGCATGTTCTTCTGATTTGTAAGCATTCGAGTTAAAAATCAATCCAATTGATCTGTTTAGACACCTCCCTTCTGGAATCTCTCGATTCTAGCTTCTTCTACACCAATTTCTGCATCCACGAAGGGCAAGAACTCGAGATTTGGTTGAGTAGTGAAGGAGAAATCGACGCTTGAATCTCCACATCGCGTTCTTCAAGTTTTCGGCGATTAAGAGGTTTAATCGCGTCAATTTGATCGCTATTTGGGATTAGTGGAAGCAGTTTTTCATAATCTATCATCCAATCATGTTTAATTTCAGTTTAGATTAGGATTTCAAGTTTAATTTGGTTTAATTTTAGTCAATTTCACGATTTTTCAAGTTCGAAAATATCTCTCCACTTCGATCTTCAATTTCTCCACGAAATCAAGATGAATTTCAATGTTTCTTGATTCCATGGAAATGATTTGAAGTTATCTTTCATAATATATCATTTTCCCCAATTTCTACCATCGATTTATCATCCGATTTGATTAATTTCAAAGAAAACATCAAGAATTTCCTTATTTCCTTGTGGATTCGACCCTTATTTACCATTATACACCTCAATTCGAATAATTTTCATCAAATTGTTAAGTTTGGAAATATTTTTGACATGAGACCGTGTGAAATTGATGATCTCTCAGTTTCGTCTTGTCAAATGGCGCCGTTGCCGGGGATTTAAGGCAAATTTTTTATCAAATTATTCAATTTTGACTTTGTTAACTCGGATTTTTCTCTTAATTTCTTGAAATTCACGCAATTCAATCGTATTTTGAGTGATCCGAAGTAGAAATTAATCTTCGAGATCCTTAATTCGATAAGATTAAGTGATTTCGCCCCTTTTCTAAGGATTACGGGCAATCACTTCTTCAAAATCGCGTTAAGAATGCGTAACTCTCACGGATACCGACATTCAAGTACGATTGACTTCACTTTTTAATATATTATAAGTATTTATAAGTTATTATCCATCTAAGTATCTGGAGAAGAGGATTAGCCTGGAGAGTACAGAATAATCCCCTAGAAATAGACCTCTTTGAATGATCCTCGCAAACTCCCGAAGCTACCGAGACTGACACTACTGAGACCGATTTAAGTTTTGATCCAACTGAATCAGTAGAAATGGCCCGGAACGATGAGGGAAATGTCAGAAAACGCCTTAGTGATTATGCTAGGCCCGTCCTCCAGCGACCCGTCACTAGAATTCACGCACCCCTAGGAAGAGGGGCTAATTTTATAATAAACTCCCATGTGATGAGTATGCTTCCTATCTTCCATGGTAAACCTTCCGAAGATCTATATATACATGTAGATGAGCTTTCCCAAGTTTGTGAGATAAATCACCTTCAAAACGTCCCCGCCGACACGATGAAGATGAAACTCTTTCCCGCTACCCTTAGAGATAGAGCCAAAGATTGGTTTTTGAAATTAGGGAAAGAATTTACAAGTTGGACCGAGATGGAGGAAGAATTCCTTAGAAAAGCCATCCGTGAGTTTACCCAAGGCTCGAGTGAAACCTTCCACTTTTACTTAAGTTATGGGGGTATGTGGCACGTCCTTATTTCGGCAATGAATCATTTTTAAAAAGACAGTGTGGTCCCTACCATTCATCTGGGGAGTTATAATGGTTGAGATTAAGTGCACGTGATGGACTTCATGAGACATGTGGCAGCATCTCAAGCATTCGATGAAGATCGAATGACACGCCTCCAGCGGCACTTCTTCTTCATGCAAGATGTGGCGACATCTTAGCACTCTATCTTTGATCAGATGGATAGGTTTTAACCGTGATGGTTTGTATCATGGCGCTTCATCTGAATCGTCGATCGAAGATCAATTGTCAAACCTACACAACCAGCCCCAATTTTTTTCTATTTATACTCTCTCTCTTTGACGGTGTAAAGCATTCCTGAATGTTTCGATTAATCTAACATTTTTGAAATCTTAATCCATAAATTTCTTGCTTTTTTCCTCTTTGACACTCATTTCTGCGTCTGAGGAGTATTTGAAATCAAGATTTCATCGAGAGAATAAGAAGAATTCACGTCTTGAACTTTGAATTTTTGTTTTTCAAAAAGCAAAATGAAAAACCTTAATCCGGCGATTAATTAGATCAATTTGAGCGAAATTTACACGTTAGAATCTATGGTTTCTTCCTAATCTTTCGTCCTAAAACATTATATTTTAATTTTAATTAGTAGATTAATCAAATTTTGACTACATCTTAAAAAATTCCTAATTTTTCATAGATTTGACCCTTATTATTATACTAACCAATTCATGATCAAATCTTCAAATTGATGAGTTTGGAAATTATTTTTCATGAGAAAGTGTGTTTTCAATGACCTCAAAGTTTTTTTCATCAATGATCATATCATTTAGTATGTATTAGAAAACATACTTATAGTGTTCACGTAAAGGAGTTCTTAAAGTTATTCAAGTTTCTAGCCTCTAGAGATACTCATGCAATCTCCAAATTATTATATTTAAAGCTCTTCACCAAGAGAGAAAGAAAAGAAATGAGAGAATTCTCAAAAATCTTGCATGGGCACCTTAAGTTGTGGTTGTTCTTCCCTTAGTTATAGACATTTGGTATATAGATTTTCATAAAAACCCTCATAATTATATCTATACCTACCAACATTCATAGACCTTATAGTTATAACTCAGTAGGTTCTTAAATCTCACTAGTTAATAACTCTATAGACCCACGAACACCTTATTGACCAAACTCATCTATGGAATCTTACCATCATCGATTATCATGTATGTATAATCCTTCATCTGCATGAGACTTATGAATAACTTATGAATTATGAATATTTTGATTATAAATTATGAATCTCTAGTTAGGGGATATCTAAAATGTCATATATTGTATATGACATGAAGTCCTCGAAGATGATTTTGTGCTTAAGATAGGATTGTCTATCCTCAGTATCTGAGGAGCTTGATTGAAGTAATGAGAAGCGACGAAATCATTGGCCAAGGTAATGGAATATTAGATAAAAAGTTCTTGACTATTTTCTTCACGTATAAGTACTCAATTAAATGACTGATTAGGTTTTGACAGTTGACCATATCGTAAGTCATTCATGAGTCTCGTGTAGACCTAAGATTTTATATGCACAATAACTAATGACTGGAAGGTTCCAAACGAGAGTTCATATATATGCTCGATCTCCTTGGGCATGTGGTGTAGCTTAGCACCCAATGGGCTAGCAACTCAACTTGTTGATTGGGTTAAATCGATCCTTAATTAAATAATATATATCTTGATGTATATATTTAATAAAGGATGACCAATAAGATATTATTAGATCTATAGATTTATTAACAAGTGAGATATAAGGACCTAGAGGGTCACACACATAAGGTCCATATATGTTGGTAGATATAAATACAATTATGAGGATTTTTTTGAAAGTTCAAATACCCAATGTCTATAAATTTGAAAAGACAATCACAACTCAAGGTGTCTGTGCAAGTCTTGTGTGAATTATCTCATTTCTCATCTTTTTCTCATGATAAAGAGCATCGAAGAGGAGATAAAATTGTTTGGTAATCATTTGGATACTGCTAGAGACTGGACACTTAAACAACTTTAAGAACTCCTATAAGTGAACCATATAAGTAAAAATTCTAATCTATATTAAATGATAGGATCATTGGTTCTTGGTGCCTCTATATTTTGAATGTCTGATTTAATATATTCCATTAAATTCATCATTTTGATTGAAATTTTGGAGGGCTTATCAACCTCAAATCCAAAAAAACTGGATGATAGGATCATCAGTTCATGGCAACTCAATGTTTTGAATTTTTGATTCAATGTCTTGTTATGTTTGATATTTTGTACAAAATTTTGAGAGAATATCAATCATCATATCATGTTGGTGTATTAAAGCCAACTTTTACTCTCAATAAGCTTTTATAACAAGCTAAAAAAATATACAACATAGAGAAGAAATGAAGAAGTTATGGGCATTTTCCTGATCTGACCCCCTCTTGCATTGACAAGATTGAGGGCACAGTCAATATAGTGTCATAGTTGTTGCCGCTGACTGGAGCTCTGTTATGGCCACCATCAAAGCACTGCTAGAGCACTAACTAAAATTTCTAGCAACACTAGTGATTGAGGGGCGATACTGCTGCACCAAAGAACACTCTAGAAACACTAGTGATTTAGGGGTGTCAGAGCGCCAAAGCTGCATGCAACCATTGATTTGATTAGGGAGATCATTGGGCCCCACTTTTACTCCAAGATTCTGGTTGTTCTATAGGAGAGCAATATGGATGCCAATAAAACTATCTAGTAGCTTCTCTACCAAGACCCAGTTCATGAAGTAAAGAGGAGAAGAGACGAGAAGAAGAACAATATGAGGTCAAAGGATTCTCTTCAACCCTAAGTCCCAATAGATTATGCATTACATTCAAAAAAGTTCTTAGGCCTACCAACCAAGGTTTGCCTATGAACTAGTCAAATGAGATTGAAGCCAGTCAAGAATTTTGAATTGTTATAAATAACATTATACATCAAAATGATAGTCAAGACTTGAGGCGAATATTCCTCAATGATCAACACTTGATAGTGGACTAATTATAATAATTAATAAAGAAAAGATCTCTTCAGGCCAATGACATTTGACAAATAACTCCATTTTGTGAATAGCATGACAATCTAAGGTTTCTTTGAAGGATGGTGAGAATACCAAATTATTGAATGAAGGTACACTTCACTCTTAGTCAAATTTGGAGAGAAACACATGGACAAAAGGGAGTTGACTCTGAGATCTTTGTATTATTGAGTTCTTCTAGTGGTGTATAAGCATCATCTTCAGATCTTGTTCATGTGTCATCTCTTGATTCAAGAATAGCCAACATTTTTAGCCAATCAAATGTGAAGTCAGTGTGGTTGGCAGTCATCGGCATCGTTGAGGATCATTTCTTATACAAGGCCCAAGTAGGTATCCAACTAAGCTCAAGAATCAACCAATAATCTAGGGATGAGATAAATTATATTAATCCCACAAATAAAATGGAAAAAAATAATTTTCTTAAATGGGATAAAAAATTTCACAATAGAGGTCCAAAATAGCTAAGACCAAAGAATAAAAGAGAACAATTTCACCAAAGGGACTAACCATAAGAAGAGCCACACTTGGTGTCATTTCTTCTCAAAGCTTCTTAAAAAGATGCTACCCATGCCCCTCTCTTTTCTCCAACTATCGAAGTAGCTTGGCCTCAACTCTCAAAGATTGATCCTTCCTTTCCAAGGGTTTAAGCCATTAGAATTCTCTTGTGTTGCTTCATTAGGTTGCATCAAGCTTTGGGTGAGCTCCTCCTTTTATAGAGCTCCTTGACAGCTTCTAGAGACTCTCTATCGAAAAGATGTTCATACCTTTGTAGAAAATCTAGAAAGATCCATAAAATTCAAGAGAAATCTAGAAGACAAGCTTTTAGAGCATCTAGAAGATTTTAGAAAATTCAAAAATGTTCTTAAAGCTTCTAGAATAGAGAGTTAACCAGGTCATTCCTCTTAATGGTTCATTTCTCCCTCATCTTTTCCAATTAGTTCATTCTATATTCATATGTAGGGAAAAGACGTATCCATTAGTGTTGATTCAATTTGACATTCAAAAATTGGTCTACAAAATCATCCTCATCTTGAAAACGATGGATGATTGATAACATGCAAATTAAACATGAAAATATATTATTATTAATTCAATTTAAGGCATAAAACATTCCATTCTAATGCATGTTATCATATTTTTTAGTGTTTATCTATCATTCTATGAAAAAGTCATTATAATATCAAAATGCATTAATTTAGGGTTAATCATGATAAATTAAGAAGAATATTTTAAAAGATTAGATTATTCACATCTTTACTTAAGATTATAATTAGTTTTTAATGCTAAATAATGACAGAAATCGTTTTATATACACTCATTTATTTTTCTAAGTTTTAAAATCTCAAAGAAATGAGTGAATTTTTGAAATAGAAATTTATTATCTTCTTATTTATTGAATTTGACTTTTTTGAATGATAGATAATTGAATTTCTGATCCAATGAAATAAATTTGGATTAATTTGGAGTTATATTTTAAAAGATATGAATTTTCTAATTTTTAGGGCTTTTTTATTTTTTTAAAAAAATTTTATGAATTTAAATCGATTTATTTTGATTAAATTCATTGAAATAAAATTTTTATTTAGTATGCTGACATGGCAGATGATGTGGCGCAAGCGCCAAAAGTGGCGCCACATGGCGACATATGAGACCGCCACGTGTCACACACGTGTATTTATGCGCACATGTGTGAGTGCGCGTGTGTATATGTGATTAAGGAGAAAGCACCATGTTAAGGATTTTTTCTAACTCCTTAATCACGTATTCCTTATATACACGTGTTTTTTCTTTTATTTTTTCCATGTGGGACTTTGTTTCGTGTTTTAAATGCGCATGTGACGTGGCGTTATGAGGAGCGTTCGATTCGTGCGATTAACGAAGACCGTCATTTGTCACTTAAGTCGGGGGGTACACGGCACGATCTTATTCGTCAGTGAATCATTTTTAAAAAGATTTAATCTCAGCTGTCGATTTTAGGAGTTATAACAGCTGAGATTAAAACCGACGAAAACGCATCTAAAGCGTGGGATCAAGATCAAACGGCGAGCATTTCACGTCTTACTTATAACGCGCATGACATGGAGAAATCTTGATGGTCCATCTAAGATCCAACAGACACGACTTATTCGTAATAATTTGAAGCCCAACATTTCATCAGAGCCGTTGATCGAACAATTAGATCTTGATTCAATAGTTACACCCAATTTGCCCTATAATTGAGATGTTCTTCGATGATGTAAAATATTTTTGGGTTCTTTGAGTAATCGAATTGTCTAGACACAAAAATCCTTGAATATCTTGCTTCCAATCACTTTTAGATCAATTTTCGCATCCCTGGAGTGTTTGAAAGTGAGATTTCATTGAGAGAATAGGGAGAAATCGACTCTTGAACGCCAACGATCATTTTTGAATTTACGAATAAAAAGCCTTTGATCTGGCGAGGAATTAGATCAACTCGAGGGCTATATTGGGTTAGAATTCAAGTTTTTGTCCTAATCTTTCTTCTTATAACATTATATTTCAATTTTGAATTATATATTTAGTCAATTTTAATTTTCATTTTGGTTTTTCATTATTATTTCGTTTGGAAATTTTTATCTACTTCGCTCGATGATTTCTCTGTGAATTTTGATCCAAATTCTGTGATTTTTGATTCCGTGGATTTGCCTTTGAGACTTATTTCCAAATCTATCAATTTCCCTAATTTCTCACTACATTCTATCATCCAATTTGATTGACTTTCAAAAGATACCTAAGAAATCTCTTAATTCTCCTTGGATGCAACCCTTATTCACCACTATGCTATTAAATTCATGATTAATCTCTTAAATTGGTGAGTTTGACATTTAGTTTTGACATGAATTTGGGTGTATTCAACGACCACACCAATTCATATCGTCAATGATCCTGCTCCTTTCTGACAGAAGGAAATGCTCCGCCTCATATTGTGGGAGAGTTTTCTTCGACAATGATTGTTCTTGCTAATAGCGATGGGGGGACAGAAATTGTCCGTCCCCTTCTTGCTCTAGGGCGATGACATTAGGGGAGAGAAACCCCCACTCTTGTTGGTTTTGTTAATATACCATATTTTTATTTCTACTCTTGCCACAAGCTCCAATTCCAACATCTACTACTAGCCCTTTTGGTGCAGCCAACTCCTATTGCCAAACTTGCTATCAACCCTACTACCCTATTGGCTCATATTTCTACCCACTCATTCTAGTCGATTCATTGCTAGCCTCTAGTTATTACCCTTGCCTATCCAACCCTTTTTTATCAAGCCGGCCTCCTCACAGCTATATTGTTCTGGTCACTTATAGCTCGGTTCCACGCTAACCCCTTATGCTTGAGCCACCTTTGATGTTACGCGTAGGCAAAATCTTGATGTGAGACCACTTGTAGGTCATGTTATGCGAGCCCTTTTTATAGCATTGATGCCCTTGCAGCTCGTCGGGCCAGACACTTGTAGGATACTTTGAGTTCGCCTCTCTACTGATGTGTTGACTTACATGCTATCTACTATTGTGTCGACCACTTGTAAGTTGTGTCACTTCATGATGTGCCCATGCAGCTAATGCCAAACTGACCACTTGTATGTTGTGCTCAAGAAGCTCATGTTGCATCAACCACTTTCAAGTGGCAATGCATTAGCCTCTCTATTATTGGGCCAGCTACTTACAAGCTGCATAACACCCAACCCCCTACTATCATGCCCAAGTAGCCCATGTCACAACAGCCAATTGCAAAACCACGTTGTACTAGCCCTTATTAGTGCCTTTTGTGTGCCCTTGCTACTGCCTTTGTGTGCCTCCATATGCCCTTATTGGCACCTTCATGCACCCTTGTTAGAGCCTCTGACCCACCTTGGTGTCATTTTTGCATCAACAACTTACAAGCTACAGCATGGTGACCTCTCTAGTGGCAGGCTGACCACTTGCACACCATGCCTAGTCGGCCTCTCTACTATCGCACCGACCACTTTGAGGCTGCTTTGTGCTAGCCCTTGCTAGTGCTCTGTTGTGCCCTTACTAGCACCTCTACGCGCCCTTTGCTAGCGCTTCCATGCGCCCTTGCTAGTGCCTCCAAGTGCCCTTACTACCGCCTCTGTGTGCCCTTGCTAGGGTTTTTAGGTGTCCCTAATGCGCCCTTGCCAGCACCTTGACTTTTGCGTCAAAGCATCCATGTTATTGCCTTTGAGCCTCTACTAGAATTTGTGGGTGCCTATCTTCTCTTTGGCAAGTTGCTTATGGGTATGCTCTAGCTTGAGGGGGAGTGCAAGAGGATATTTTTCCAGCCCATTAATGGCTTCTCCTTCATTTCTCCTCTATATAAATCAATCTAGTTTTGTCCTCTCTCTTAACGCGATGCATTCTTCTTTTCCACAACATTCAAGGCCACCAAACTAGATAATGCCCACACCCATTTTGGTTATAATTGAAGGTCAACCACTGATATGTAATCACCACATCCAATGCTTATGGGCATGCCACATCACCTAAAACAAAAAAAGTAAGAGCAGATAAAATTAAAATTTATAAAATTTAATTAAATGTAGTGCCACACAAACATCGAGTGTGATTGCATGGGAAAGCTTTGGCCAACAACACTTTGCTTCCATGTGGACACACCACATCACCGCATGCATGGATCCCTCAACGATCAATTTTTTAGGCTTTCAATTTTTTTTAGAAAATTAATAAAAATTATATAAACTTAGAAACTTCACGAATTTTAAATATTAGATCTTTCTTACAAAACTTTTGACAAGATAATTTCCAAATTATCTTTCATCCCTTACTTGAAAATAAAAAAAAGTTAGTTTCTTTAACTTTTTGTTAATTTTGACGTGGTTTAGACGATAAAGGTTAAAACTATGTTATCTAAAAATTAGCCATAAAACCATATAAATATGATAACTCATGCAAAATGACATGATAGTTTATAATGTATGATTTTTAGGATAAAATCCATAAAAAATATAATATCATCAAAATCAGTTCTTATCATATAAATGTATCGATGAAATGGATGGTGTCAAGGTAGTGCTAATACACCTATCGAAGCCAATGCTAAACCATTAAGTCAAGATTTGACTCGTTAAGAGCTATTGCCCATCATCGTGACAAGGATGATGATCGTAGATTATTTCTACATTGCCGAGAAACTTAACTTCAAAAAAGTCCTGGTCATCGAAAAACATTACGATATAACCCCCACAGAAATAGATATTTCATTATTTTGTAGTTTCCTAGAAGGACGACAGCTGATGTGGGAAAGATGGAAGTCATTTGGCCGAGCATTTTATGTGCACTGGAATCTCAAAGAGAAGTCTTCGTTCATCCAATCAACAGTCCAGAATCCACTTGCGCCCTGTGAAACTTCAAATTATTCGAGTTCTGAAAACTCAGACTTCCGTCTCTTCTCTCCGATCTGGACGAAAGAAATGCCAGCTGGTGTCGCTGAACGCTCTCAACAGCGTCTCGTTTCCTTCATCAAAACCCAGATCTGCAACGCTGATCTCTTCCACAAAATACCCAGCATCCACCAAGGCCCTCTTCCTCTCCCTTCTCCCTCCCAATTTCTCATCCGCCATTCTCTCATACGCCTTGAAACTATTACCCAGAATAACAATTTTCCCAATTGACGGAAATATCCCTTGATTCGCTGCCAGAAGGTTAGCGTACAGCGATATCTCGCAGTGTGGCATGAAGAACAGCGTCGGCGAGTCAACTCGCCGCAGTCCCCTATCGTTGACCCTCGGTACGTTGCATCCCTTAGCTTGCAACGCGGCGCACTCTACCGCGGAGAAAATCGGATCGAAGACCTCTATTTCCTCGACTAAGTCCCCCAATTCCCTCCGTAAAAGGAGCGCGAGGGAAAATTGGAGACGAGGCGACTCCTGCAGTTCGATGCTCCCGACTCCGTACAATACGATCCTGATCTTCTCCGGAGCGATCTCAAGAAGCTTTTTCCCGATCTGCTCCCGGAGCTGAGACAAAAAGCGGAGGTAGAATGCGGAGGATTCGAGTCGGGTAAAAGAGGAATTCAGTTTCTGGAGGATACTTGAAACCCTAGCTTCGTCCTCGTCGACATCTACCGGTGTCCACGGGAGAGGATTGACCGTTGAATCTGAGGTCTCTGCAATTTTTTCGCATCCCAGGCTGGAAGCTCGACGGTGGCGTCGTCTTCTGGAGGAGACGACAGACCAATTCTCCGAGGAATCCGGCGGCTGCATTCCGACAAACTCCAATTCTGTTACGGAAGATACCTTCCCAGAGTACAAGTTCCAAATTTCCAATTCTGTTACGGAAGATTGTGGCGCTTCGAATGCTGGAATTTGAACCAGAGACGGCGGCCCGAGCCTTGCTGACTTGGGGAGAGAAATGAGGGGGGGGGGGCGAGATGTAGCCCGATTTTTGTCAAAGCCCGAAAACTTTATAACTGAATGTGAACGATGCCGCGATGGCAGGCCGGGCCTGATACGCGTGATGCTGCGAACTGTGGAGATGCGTTCAATCAACCATAAAGTGTGGTTTATGTGCCGGGCCCCAGATTTGGCCCGAGAAGTTAATAACTGAATTTTAGGCAGACATGGCGGGCCGAGCATTCAGCTTACTTTATTAAGCCCGAATTATGAAAAGCCTGAAAAGTATAGCGGTAGAGTACTCCAGTCAACCGTAAAGTTGGATTGGCGGACCGGGCCCAATCCTTGACGTGATTTATGCCAAAGCCCGAAACTTTTGCAACGAACATCTTTCCCTCTCTGATAAAAAAAGAAACCCTCCCGTTCTCCTCTTGAGTTCCGGTATGTGTCGCGATCACCGTTGAAGCAACGGCAACTGCCAGACTAGGTATCCGTTTTGATCTGATAGCGGAAAGGTTTTTGGGCCCGTCCATTGGAAAGTCTGGTCACAATGGATGTGCCGCCGGGATCCAGACACTCCGACATGAAGAAGTCGTTTAAACGCAGTGTGCGGTCGATTTTGACGGCGATTTCCAAGGAGGTGATTTCTGATGTTTTTTGATGCTTTTAAACTTTGAATTTTCGCTGTTTTCGCGAAAATGTGAAGCTGTTTCCTGAAATTTAACACGTTTGGCGGGGAGTTAAGTAGTTTTTAACTCCTATTCCGGTCATTGAAGCTCTACTGGAGATACCTGTCGGAATCTCTTACTCTATCACTGTGGAGTTATGCCAAATTCTCACGGGGGATTCAGCTGAGAATTTTTTTTAATTCAAAGTGGGGATCCCATTTCCTGCTAAAGTATAGAAGTTGAACGAATCTGGGCGATTTTGCGGTATTAGAGAGACTTGAGGTTCCTCGAAACAGAATGGCGACAGAAAAATATGACTGTGAGGAAAATTGATAAGTTTGACGTGGGGGACGTGTGACCATTTTACTTGAGAAAGCAGGATTCATCATACTTTCACTATTCTCCAGAGTGCCATTACTCTTGTCGATCTTTAATCTATTAACTCGTCAGTGATATAAAAATAATTACTGATTTACCTTCGTGCGAGTTTCAATTGTGCAATCCATGATATTCTTCATCTTCATAATGGATGAATTTGAATTCAAGGACTTGTCTCATGTTACTCGTGAATCAAATGCAGGACGTGTATAAGGCTTTCCCATCGTTTGCAAATCATGAAAAAGAGAACATCTATAACCTGTTCATCCTGGTAAGATCTTTCCCTCGAGTTTCAGTCTTTTTTCCATTTGTCTTTCTCTTACGTTATTTACACTCGAATTAGTTAAAGATCCCTCATTAATCTCATGATAATCAAAGTTCCCTTAAATTCTGATGAGAATACCACAAGCAGAGATTCGTATCTCTACTTGGATTCCTAATTTTTGTCTTTTTCTGATGCTATATCAGGCCGTCAAATCAATGCATGCAAAAATTGAGGTATGTCGTAATCAGTTCTAGTGATTTCTGTTTTGATTTTTCCGATTCAAGTCCTAATTTGCCCCATTTTTATCACTTCGATACTCTTTGTATGTTCTACTTTATCCCAATCATCACCGAAGGAAAAAACACAACTTTCTCTTTTCATGTCTTGCAGGAGGAGTTTGAGGATATTTGCCTTAAGACTCAGGCAAGGATCTACCACTCATTGTTTGCCTACCATTTCAGAAAGAGAATAGAAATCCTCATTTTTAAAAATAATAATAACATGATTTTTAGTATATTTAATTGAACCTCATGATTTCTCATTTATGGGATCAAAGTATTTCTTTGTTATTTAGTTTTTAAACTTGATCAGGTTGGTGCTACACTGGATACAGTTGAGCAGCTCGTGGAAGAGAAAAGTATTGACCTGCTTCCAGCACAAGAGTAAGCACTGCCGCCGAGGGTTTGGATAGAATTTCTTGACTCTATTCGAAGGAGGCATGATTCCTATACCAGATGACCAGAATAGCCATGACTCTTATTATCTTGTTATAAATCACTATTAGAGCAGCGTGTTGACATTCTTCCCTTGCAAGAGTAAACCCTATTCCAGAGGGTTATGGTCAAACCATTTAATTTTATTCAGGAGAGGCATGCCTTTCATCGGCATACTACTACATAGTACAGATGACCAAACTACTGTAATCCTCATAATACCCCTAACTCTCATGTACATGCTGTGGATTACTGGAAGAGCAAAGCATTGACCTTCCAACCAAAGCATAGGCCCCGCCAATTAGGGTTGACATATAAAAGCCCTGGCCTATTCAAAAATGACCAAAGGACCAATTAATGTGGCAGTTACAGTTTATATATCGACGCCTAAGATGAAATCTCATATGACGCTTCAGTCAACAGCATCGATCAGTTACTCAGTGCTCGATTGAATTGTAGATTTGATCCTGATGAGATCAAGGGTATTCTTACCAAAGTCAAGAGGGACGAGATCAATTACCTCTCGAGCCTTCTAACCAAGGTTAGAAGCAACTTATTAAACATCTTCATTGATTCCATATATATATTTCAAATTTTATAAATAGTAATGCCCATACTTGTTACCGAAGCTGAACTTATTTTATTTATTTCAATAAGAAGGGTGTTCGGCTCTTACCTATCTGTAATTTTTTAAAAATTTTCATTCAGGCTGAACAGCAGAGAGATCTCTTGAAGGCCCGGGTCGAGTCGTTGAAAAGAGCAAGAGAAGACTCTGATGCAGCTGCCGATGCTATCACCAAGGTCCTCTCTTTCTCACACATTCATTTACACACAAACCTTTTTAAGTTTTCATGTATCTCTCGCTCTATCTCTAAATGTTTTGAGGCTACATATCTCTTTTTCTGTCAAAAGATATGCTGCGTCTTGGTTTCTCGCTTCTCTGCGTGTGAATATTTCGTGTCCTCACTTTATTCTTCTATATATCACGAGTCTTCATGTCTCTCTACTCTCGCCGTTTTGAATCTCTCACTAGTTTCTTTCTGAGTCTTCATCTCGATTTCTAGTTTGAGTCCTCTCTCTCTCTCTCTCTCTCTCTCTCTCTCTCTGTAGTTTTCGTCTGTATTGTCCTCTCTCCATCTCTCTGTACTCTAGTTTTTGCCAAAAAGTGCGGGTGATGCTACTACCAATACCATGGAGAGTCATATCGAGCGAGAGTCTTCATTTCCTTATGATCTTCATGTTTCATTCGTCCGCAGCTGAGGAGCTGGAATTCGAACTACGAGAAAATCCTGAACGGTTCAAATCCAGCTAGCTCTCCTTTCAGGCCGAAGAACTAATCCACCTCCCGCGGCGCTTTTTGTATAATTTCGAAGGTTTCGTTCCCTAGTATTTTAGGATTAAAACCCGTTGACTTTATCGTCGCTTGCATTATCTGTTACAGGGGATAGATGACCTTTGGGGTTTCGAACCCGTTCACTTCAGATGCTAGAGTGCAAGGCAGAAAGATGAGAGAGAGTGGGGGAGAAAGAGGTACCGAAAGAAGGTGGAACGCTCCAGACTATGAAGAACCGAAAAATAGGGAACACAGTAGAGAGAGAATCCTGCATCAAGAGCGATACAGGATATACAGTAGAGCCAGAATAGACGACAAATAGAGAGCAAAAGGGAGAGGTATACAGACGAATGGGCAAGAGAGAGAGAGAGAGAGAGAGTTGACAGATAGAAGAGAGAGATACACAGATAACTCGCGGAAAATAGTTATTCAGAGACGATATACAGAGAAGAGGCATGGCTAATAGATGTTAAGGCGACAAGGGGAGAGAGCATTGGATGAACGCCTTGATTGCATTATTCCTCAAGCCAAGCGCTGACCCGTCATACATCATCCTAATAGTACTTCTCCCCGGGCACGGCGGGCTGAGAAGACGGCGGCGCTGCCACCACCGGTTGGTGTCGGCGGACTCCTGGCACGTGCGATAGCGGCACGTGCGTTGTTGCCGCCTCTCTCGGCACCCGGTGCGCTGCCTTCTCTTCGTGCTTCTCCATCTCCGCTGCCGCCTTCTTCGCCTTGGCTTTCTCTTTAGCCGCCTCTTTCTCTCCCTTGGTTCTCGCCGTCGCTTTCTCTGCCTTCTCCTCCGCCTTCGCCGTCCATTCCTTCACCTTCTCTTTCGCCGAGCTCGCCGCGTCCTTCGCTCCTTGCATCCTTCCTCTCTCACGTTTTTCTCTCTACTCTCTTTATATCGTCGTCCGTTTTGGATGGATGAACGATTGAGCCGTCAAACTTATAAGGTTTGGGGTCGCCGCTTTGCATGAGACACGTGGAACAGTAAGGAAGAATACTTGCTCTGCGTTTGCCACGCGGATTATGATGAGGACGACGAGTTTTGTAGGAGAAGAATGCATGATAAAAAGCCCGCCGATTATTACCCCAGCCATCAATAAAAAGAGCATCGTTGATGAGATAGAAAGGAAAGAGTGAGACAGAGAAGAGAGAGAGAGAGAGTCTTAAAATGAATAAGGGAAAAACTCTAGAAAGAGACGGGGGAGGAACGGGCCGGTCTGTCCATGGCTTCAAGCAGCTTCTTTGCGACCGCGCTTGCGTACACGGATGCTCCCTCCGATATCTGCAGAAAACAGGCCGTTAACAACCTGGCTTGAAGGATGAATGAATAGATGGATGCATGCATAGATGGATATATTCGAACCTTGGTGTTGAACATGAAGACATAGCAGTCGCCGATGTGGCCGCCAGAAGCGTGGAGAAGATCCAGCCGGAGATCTTCCATCGCCTTCGAAGCCAGGAGAAGACAGTTGGACTTCTTTCTCCTGGTTACCTTTGACGTTGACTTCATCGTCAACGATGCGCACGTCTACGAACGTATCCTTTGGACTTTCGCTGAAGCCAGGAGCTCCTCAGCGAACCGGTAAAAGGGAGGGCAACGTCCGGCGCCGGAGAGGAGGTATCCACGTCGGCGGCGGCGGTCAACTCGGTCTTCCGTTTCTTGGTCTGGCCGTTTTTCTTGTTCTCCACGAGGATGGTCAACTCCTCGATGGTGCGCTTCAGCTCGTTGATGTAGTCGATCGTGTCGCTGACCACCGATGCTCTGTCCGCCTGAGGAGCAAGAAGGCGAAAACGTGCGTGAAACTTACTGCGGGGAAAGGGGGGAGAGAGAGAACCTTGGTAGGATTAGGAACAAGGAGCTTGAGAATGTCATACTTCTCGTTGATCTGAGCTCTCCTCTGCTTCTCGGTAGGAAAGCTCCCCTTCCCTTTCCCTCTCCCCTCCTTCCTGAACTCAAAAACCCCATCTTCGAATATCCCTCCATCATCATGCCTAAAAACATCCTCACCCACACCCATCTCTCTCTCCTCCGCACCGTAAAATATCCCACAATTCTGCGGCACCGTCTGGAACAAGTCTCTCAGCATCCCTGGCGGCGCCTCGGCCGGAAAACTTGCCGGCGGCAGCCGCAACAGGCTGAGGAGATCCGTTGCGGCGGTGCTCGGCTCCGCCATGAGAGGTCCGTGGAAGCTCTGATCGAGATCCAATCCCACCATGGAGAATCCGGGAGTGACGTGGCTCGAGCAAGTCTCCGGAGGGCACCCCAGATATGGGGAAGGATCGAAGTACGTTGTTTCCTCGTTCATCTTCTCTCGAGAGAAAATTGGTTGGGAAGAAGGATCAAGGAAGTCAGTGGAGATGGGTTTTTCAGAGGGCTGTCAGGGTGTACTGGAAAGGTCAGAGGAGCTACCGGAGAGCTTTTTTGTGGGGGGTAGAGGGAGAGAGAGAATGGTGGCGATAGAAGAAGCTTGCTTTCTCTTCTTCTTCTGTTTCTTTTCTCCCTTTATCCTCGATTCTTTTTCAAGGACTTTCTCTCTCTTCCTGACTCTCTTGGTCTCCTTCTTCGGTTCCACTAAGGTTGTTGCCTGTTGGTTCAAGATGGAGACAGGGAGAGAGATAAATGAATTGACACAAGATTCTTTCTTTCTCTCTCCACAGGCCCTAATCGTCGATCCAAGAAGATTCAGGCAGTAAACCTCACATAAAGTTGACGGCAGTGGGTCAGTTTTCGAAGAGTAGTCCGTTTTAGAGAAAGACGACATTTTTAGAGAGAGAAACACGATAACCATCTACCCACACTCTTTCTATTTCGGCATCTTCGGCTGTTATACTCTCTCTCACTTGGTCAGGTAGTTGGCGAATGCGAGTCTTGCTTCTCACCGTCTCTCTCTCTCTCCCTCTCCCTCTCTCTCTCCCTCTCTCTCTCTCTCTCTCTCTCTCTCTCTCTCTCTTCTCAGTCTGTGTATGTTGTATTTATATGTTAATACGTCCTTAATACGAGTCAGTGATTCCAGAGCTGCTAAGCGGGCCGGGCCGGGCCGATTAAAGATATGTATACAAATATAAGAGAGAAGGAGAGAGAGAGAGTTTCTTGTAGGGATCCCTCTTGAATCTCCAAAGATGAGACCTTGCTTGGGAGCCTTTATGAGAAGATCGCCATGGAGGAGGCAACATCTCTCTCTCTCTCTCTCTCTCCTCTCTCTCGCACACACACATTCAGCCTTCTGTATAATCCTTCAACCTTAAAAAGTCGAAATTAAGTGTTATTACTCTAATCTTTTGCACCATCAAAACCGTAAAAATTAAGCATCAAATTATAGGATACTAATTTACAAATATGTGGAATAAGGTTTGAGGTTTTAAATATAGTTTTATTCTTTCTCCTCTTATTCTACTTATATAAATGTATGTACTCCTCTCTTTCTCAATATATCTATATACCTCGTATATATCTCTCATACACGTGATATCAAAGCCAACAACTCTGTACAAGCCATTGTCGCTGTTGGGAAGCCGCCACCTCCTTCTACCAAAGAACTATTGGCCCCCAGCCAAGGGTTGCCGCTGCCCAAGTAGCCGCTGCTTCTTTGCCACTTAGACTAGACGACCGCTCTAATGGCTTCTAGTAGCCACCTTACTCCAGTAGCTTCTTTGTTGGATAATTCACTGCATCTCCATCTACTCAGATCGCCCCATCACCAATCTTGATTGCTTTGCCAATCATGATATTCAATTACCAGCTTCTCGATCATCTTACACCTTGAATGGCCACAATTATTGCTCATGGGCATCTGGCTTTGAAGATTTTTAATCGCTCATGATCTGCATCATCACTTGGCAGAACTCCCACCATCTCAATTCACCCAAACCTATGTGTTTGGGCACAACTAGACTTGATGATTATTACCTTGATGCATTAAAATCTTCATGATGAGCTTTCTCAATTAGTGGCCTTGATCAAGCCACCATATGATGTGTGAACCACGTTGGATGCAAGTTACTTTGAGAAGAGTCACATCAATCATGAAGATATTTGATTCTCTCTTTGCTTGCAGGTGACGAGACCAATCCGTCCGGTCATTGAAAATATGCGGATTAGTGTCAAAAAAATTTTCAAACTCACCAATTTTAAGAAATAATCATGAATTAGATAGTTTAGTTTTGAATAAGGGTCGAATCCATGGAGAATTAAGGTATTTTAGAGGTATTTCTTCAAATTTGATCAAATCATACGATGAATTGAGGTAAATCAAAATCACTCACTTTGGATCAAGATTCGTGAAAAAATCAAGAAGTGAAAATCAGGAAGAATTTCTGAACGAGAAAAGAGAGAAATCTGAAATTAAATCTAAAATTAACCTAATCTATGACTCGAAAATGAAATCTAATGTCATAGGACGAAAAATAAGGATGAAAACAAGAATTCTAACCTGAGATAGTGCTTGGAATGATCCAATTGATCGTCAGATCAAAGGCTTTTCATTCTTCGATTTCAAAGATAAAATTTGGCATTCAAGAGACAATTTCTTCTTGTTCTTTTGATGAAATATTGATTTCAAAAACTCCTTGGATGCAGAGATGAGTCTAGAAGAGAAAGTAATCAAGAGATTCAAGGATTTTGTTGTCTAAACAGTTCGATTTACTCAAAACATCTAAGAATGTTTTACATCATCAAAGAACATGTTAATTTATAAAAAAAATTGGGTGTGACCGTTGGATTTGGCTCTTCATCTTCAATCAACGGCTCAAATACAATGCTTGGATGCAAATCGTTGTCATTAAGTTCCGTTCATTTGATCGAAGATGGAGCTCTCAGATTTTGTCACGTCGCGCGGGAAGAAGCGTGGCACGATTGCATCCGTCCGATCGTGAATCAACACCTAAGATGTCACCACGCGTCCATTGAAGTCCATCGGGCATATTTAATCTCAGCCATTATAACTCTTCAGATGAACGGTTGAGATTTAAACCTTTAAAATGAATCGTCGTCCAATCAAAGTGCATCGCGTACCCCCTCACTTAAGTGAAGATCGACGATCGTGACTAAATCGCATGATCAGTTGCTTCTTGTTATGCCACGTCACTTGCGAATAATAACAAAAGGAAATAGTCCCACATGAAAAAAATTAACGCAATTTGACGGGTATATAATGAGTGTGAATTAATCGGTTTAGCTTATATCATGAAAAGGATGCTTAACCCATTAATTACACACACACACGCACATGTGTGCACACACATACGCACATATGTTGCCACGTGGTGATGCTCTGCCACATCAGCGTGTGATATAAAATCTTTTTTTTTCTTTTTTAAAATTAAAAAAAATTCTAAAAAAATCCCTAAAATTTAAAAAAATCATAACTTTCAAAATTCAGCTCCAAATTAATCCAAATTTATTTTTTTGGATAAAAAATTAAATAATCTATTATTTTAAAAAGTCAAATTTAATAAATGAAAAGAGAATAAATTTTTATTTCAAAAATACACTCATTTCTCTTAGAAATTAAAACTTAGAAAATATAAATGAGTATATAAATAATATTTTCTCTTATTATTTAAAAATAAAACCCAATTATAATCTCAAATATAGATGGGAATAATCTACTCTAAAATATATTATTTAAAAATACATAAATATCCCCAAAATAATACATTTTGATATTATAACTTAAAACTGCATAAAATGATAGATATGCACTCAAAGTATGATAACATGCATAAGAATAGAATTTTTTATGTCTAAAATGCATTAAGAAACACAAAATTACATGTAAAAATTGCATGTTATCAAGGTACAATAAGAGTGTGCCATGTGGCACGCTCTTATTCTACAGTTTCAATCAATGGCTAGGATTTCTCTAAATTAAAATCATAATATCTCATGATCTAGATGAAGTTTTATGGCTAGATTCATATTTTTAACCTTCTATTTATCCCTTGGATCAAATGATCGAGCTGAAAAACCAAAGTTTTAATGATTGGACTTTGTTATCCCTCTTTACACTCAAACCCACCTATAAAGCCTTCATTTTCTCTATCCTTCTATTTTTTGGCTCTCTCTTAGCATCAGGCTATCAAAAGGAAAGGGAGAAGGGTTCAAGGCCCAAGGAGGAGCATTCTTTGATGCTCAATCTTGTTGCGGAGAAGGGATCAAGCAAAGATCGTGATTGAAGTGGATCGATCATCACCTGACCTAGGAGGGGCCCACCAACTAGGTTTGTGCAAAGATTTGGATTAGATCCTTCGCATCCTTCACATATCCATCATATCATCCCCATATCCATCTCTTTTCTAATTTCTATCTTAACTCTAAGATAAACTCAAATTATCTCTCACACTCACCTCCATGTGCTCCATATTCACTCGCGCATATTCCCCCGCCCTTGCCTTTCTTTTGAACATCTAACCTCATTACTTTAGCTCTTTCTGGATTCGATCCTTGATGACACTATACTAAGTAATGAATTATATTTTATTGCATGAAATCCTTGCACAATAACTACAAAAAATACACGCAATCGAGTTCATCACAACTCAACCTATCGATTGGGTTAAATTGATCCTTGATTAATTAACCTATATGTTGATATGAATAATTAATTAAGGTTGACTAATAATGTGTTATTTGGTCTATAGAGTTAATAACTAGTGAAACATATAGGCCTCGAGGGTCATACATATAAGGTTTATGGATATTTGTAGATATATAAATAATTATGATGATTTTTAATATAAAAAAATTTACATACCAAATGTCTACAAATAGGGGGAGAACGACCACAACTCAAGGTGCCCATGCAAACCTCGTGAGAATTCTATCCTTTCTTCTCTTTCTCTCTTAGTGAAGAGCTTTGAAGAAGAGATTCAACCATCCGAAGACCGAGTGGATATTGCTAGAGGCTAGACACTAGAATAGCTTCAAGAACTCTTTCAAGGGAACCTTATAAGTATATTTTTTTATACGTACCAGATGATATGATTTTCTGTTCTCGGTGCATCAATATTTTGAATATCTAATTCAATGTATTCTATTATATTCAATTTTTTGATAGAAAATTCAGAAGGCTTATCGACCTTAGAACCCAACACTATTGTTCCATGATTTATAGATATTAGGTATGTTAAATTTTTATAAAGACCCTTATAGTTATTTCTATATCTACTAACATCCATAGACGTCGTGTATGACCATCTATGTCTACATATATTGTTAGTTAATATATCCATAGACCTAATAATACTTCCATAGACCTAATAATACTTATTTGTTAATTAATTACATTAATATGGATATTAATTAATCAATTTTTTGAGATAACCCAATCGACAAGTTGAGTTACCAACTTGTTGGGCACTAAGCTATAACATATAATCTAAGAGATATAGATTGTGTAAGAACTCCGTTATGAAACCCTACCACCATTGGTTACAATATACATATCCTTTATCTACATGAGACTCATGAATGACTCAAGATATGGTCAATTATCAAACCCTAATTGATTACTCAAGTTATTACTAATGCATGGACAAAATCATCGAGAACACCTTCTCTTATATTTCTACTACCTTGGACAAAGATTTTGTCTCATCTCCTTTATTAAGTCATTCTTCTCAAATATTAAGGGTAGATCCTATCTCGACTACACAATTATCTTTGAAGACCTCATACAAAACATATCTAATATATGAAGTTTTTGAGATCCCGTGGCTAGGGATATGTTAGTCAAAATCAAAATATAATCATCCATGTATAAGATGTCTTTGGTGTCTACAGTCTAATGACTACATATAAAACCATGAGATGAATCAACATTATTGATAGTCAAGTATAATACCATTAGGAAATTTGTATGGATCAATTCAGTGAACTCTTTTTTCAAATAACACTCATGATAACATGCTAATTAGACATGATAATACAAGATTATTTATGCATAAAAGATTCCATTCCTATGCATGTTATCATATTTATGAGTATTTATCTATCATTCTATGAAAAAAGTCATTATAATCTCAAAATACTTTAATTTAGGGTTAATTATGATGAATTAAAGATAAATAATTTCATAACCCATCTTTACTTGAGATTATAATTAGTTTTCAAAGTTAAATAATGAGAGAAATTATTTTATATACATTCATTTAATTTTCTAAGTTTTTAAATCTTAAAGAAATGAATGTATTTTTTTAATACAAATTAAATCTCTCGTTATTTATCAAAATTGACTTTTTAGAATAATAGATAATTTAATTTCTGATCAAATGAAAGAAATTTGGATTAATTTAGAGTTATATTTTGAAATTTATGAATTTTCTAATTTTTAGGATTTTTTGAATTTTTTCTGAATTTTTAATAAATTTTTAAGGTTTTTTGAAATTAAAAATCAAATTTTCTAGTTAATAATCGATTTTTCAAATATTTTAAAGTGCACAGGTGATGTGGCGCGATCGGGAGCGTCCAATCGTGTCGCGATCAACTGTCAAAGCGGGAGATGACGTGACAACATGCAAAGCGTCCGATCGCGCGAAGAATCGTGACCGTTGATGGTCACTTAAGGCAGGGAGTACGTGACGCATCCTGATTTGTCAGCGAATCGTTTTCTAAATGATTCAATCTCATCCGTTGATCAAAGGAGTTATAATGGCTGAGATTAAAACTAACGGAAACGCATCTAAAATGTCTGATCACGATCCAACGGCGAGCGTTTGATGTGTTTTTATAATGCCCGCAACGTGGCATCATCTCGGCGGTTCATTTGTGATCCAACGGCCATGACTTAATTGTAACGATTCGCATCCGATATATTTCATCAGAGCCATTGATCGAAGATGAATCGACGATTGGACGGTTAGGCCGAAATTAGCCTATAAATTGAGATGTTCTTCGAAGATGTAAAGTATTTGAGGGCGATTCGACTTAGTCGAACTATTTAGACACCAAATCTCTTGACTCTCTTGCTCCCAATCGCTTCTAGACTCAATTATGCGTCCATGGAGTGCTTGAGATTGAGATTTTGACAATCAACGAAGAAGAAATCGACGCTTGAACTCCTCGATCGTGTTTTTCTGAATTTTGATGAATAGCCTTGATTCCGGCGAGTAATTGGATCAATTCGAGTGCATATTGTGAAGTTAGGGATCGTGTTTTATCTTAATCTATCTTCGTATAGCTTTAGATTTCATTTTAGAATCATAATTTGAGTCAATTTCATTCTTAATTTTGGTTTTTCGCTATTTACATTTTCAGAAAATTCTCCTATGTTCATTCGAAGATTTCTCCCCGAAATCAAATCCAAATTCAGTGATTTTTAATTCCGTTGATTCGTCTTCGAGTCCTCTTTGCAAAAATATCAAATTGCCTAATTTTAATCCACATTTCATCGTCCTATTTGATCAAATTTGAAGAGATCTTCATAAATTACCTTACTTCCCTATGGATTCGACCCGTATTTACCAATATACTCCTCAATTCGTGATTTAATCTTAAAATTGGTGAGTTTGGATATTATTTTGACTCTTGGCTGTGTGTTTTCAATGACCTCGCGGTCTCGATTCGTCAACTCACACACTCACACACTTATAACTATCTATTTTTGGTATCTCCACACTTATAACCATAAGATCAATCATACTAATGATCTGAGTAAGGTTATATAGTGTTATGATAAGATCGACATGACTAATGATTATTATATTATGTTCTTATCATAATTCAACTAGTTATTACATAAGCTCATCAACTTTAAGATTAACAACAAATAAATTTTATTTTAATGAATATAACCAAGACATGGAAGTGGGATTTGGCTTATAAGCCACATAATATCGATCAACTCCTACCACTGCTCACCCACATGACTCCATTGTTGATGGCCAATTGATAAAATACAATTTGTACATGAATTTAGATGATTATTAATACAAATTATGACATTAAATATTTTATTTGTAGGCATGTTATCATATTTTGAGTGCATATCTATCATTTTATGTAATTTTAGGTTATGATCTAAAAATATAGCATTTTGGGGATAATTATGCATAATTCTCATAATATAATTTTATTCCCATTTATATTTGAAATCATCATTATATTTTCATGATTTAATGATAAGAGAAAATATGTTATTTACACCCATGTATTTTTCTAAATTTATTTTCTAAGAGGAATGAGTGTATTTCTGAAATTAAAATTAATTCTCTTGTTAGTTACATATTTTGACTTTTTATAATGATAGATAATTCAATTTTTGATCTAATAAAATAAATTTGGATTAATTTGAAGTTGTATTTTTAAAGTTATGAATTTTATAATTTTTAGGAATTTTTTAGAATTGTTTAGAATTTATTTAAAGCTATTTTCGATTTTTAAAAGAATAAAAATGAATGAAAAATTATTTTTAATTTCACGAGCTGATGTGGCAGAGCGTCGTCACGTGGTGGCGTCTACGTGTGACACATGTGCATGTGTGTGCGCGCGCGTGTGTGCGCACGTGTGTACGCACGTGTGCACGTGTGAGAGTGACTAGTGGGTGAAGCATCCGTTATGGACTTTACGCTAACCCATTAATACTTCATATCATATATATGCGATATAATCTCAAAATTTATTCCATGTGGGACTATTTATGTTTATTTTTAGTTACAGGTGATGTGGCGCAATGAGAGACGTCCGATCGCACGGTTAAATCGTGATCGTCAGATTTCACTTATTCGCAAGGGTACATGGCGACATCTGATTAGGCAATGATTCGATTTATAGCGATTTAATATCAGCCGTTAATTTGGGGAGTTATAACGGTCGAGACTAAATGCACTCGATAGACACGTGGATTCGTCACGATCATCCAATGAAACGATGCCTCTTCTTCACGCATGACGTGGCAAAATCTGGTGGATCAAACGGACGCGACTTAACGACGTCGATTCGCCAAACTGCATTCAATCTGAGCTGTTGATCAGATCAAATCGACGTATCCGGCATTTATACTCAAATTTGCCTATAAAATCAAAATTGTCTTCGACGCGAAAATCTGTTCTTGGATTTTTTTTATAGCAAATCGAACTGTTTAGACACCATAATTTGATAATCTCTTGAATTCTTCATCTTCTAGACTCATTTCCGCGTCCAAGGAGTGTTTAAAATCAAGAATTGGTTGAGAGACTTGGTTGAAATCAAGATATCTCAAAGATTTCCCTTATTTCTCCATGGATTCGACCCTTATTCACCACTATACTCTTTAATTTGTTATTATAGCTTTAAATTGGTGAGTTTGGAATGTGTTTTGACACGAGTTCGTGCGCATTCAACGATTGCACGAAATCTTTTTGTCACCAATCACACTTTGTCCAAGGGCATGGCTTGACCAACTTGCCTCCTCCATTATCCTATATGGTATTTTTCTATGTTCTAGATTTCTCCACTAACCCTATCTTCATAAGTAACATCACATGTAACCTTCATTGTATGACTATTTTCTTCCCTTTCCATCGTGTCTTCTAAGACTTGCATATCTGTTAGAGGATTGGTTTAGAGGGTGAGAATGGTTTGTGGCATCTGTGAACTCTTATTGGACACATTTCATCGAGAATTCTTGTTCTTTTTTTTTTTTCAGTTCCATGGACTTAGCCATCCCTATTTTTCAAGACTTAAAAATCTTTGCCATAGTTATCTTAATTTGAGTGTGCGTACTAGATGTGCAAATGGGAAAACATTGCCGCTGTACTTATCCTACTTTCCGGCCTATTCAATCATTCTATGCATTTGACATTGTTCACTATAACATTTGGGGGCCCTCCCATGTTCCTCCTCCCTCAAGCTATTTCTATTATATTGTGTTTTTTTATGAACATACTCATGTCAGTTGGACATATTTCATCAAAGATCAAAGGCAAGTCATTGATACTGTCCTTAAGTTCTTCCATATATTATTACACTATATTCTACCACCCCAAAATCCTTTGCACTAATAATAATGAACTGGTCCAAGTGGCTGTTTAAACCTTTCGTATTGACCATGGTATAATCCACCAAACAACCATTACACCTCCTCATAAAATGATGTAGTAGAAAGAAAATATTCCATTCTACTTGACATTACTTGGACCCTACTCTATGAGATGCACTCCAACACTGTATGTTGTCTAATGCTAGCATGGTTGCCACTTTTTGGATTAGTGAATTCATGTTCATTGTCTTTTCCTTGATGCCCCTCTATTCACCCTACCACCTCATGTTTTGCATGTATTGTATTTTTTAAAGACCATACATCACCTCTCTCCAAACTTTCTCCTTCAGCGTTAAAAGAAGTATGTGTTGATTATTCTCACATGCCAAAGGGTTATCATGTTCTTTCCTTGATAAGGGGTAATATGTCACCTCTAGTGGCATCATATCCCATGAAGGCATCCCTACTTTGTATGCTCCTCTACTTCTTTCTAAGCATTCATCTTGATAACATGCAACCTATACTTGTAATTGCATGATTATTAATACAATTTAAGGCATAAACTTTCCATTCGTTTGCATGTTATCATATTTTGAGTGCATAATCATCATTCTATGCAATTTGAAACATAAGCCTCAAAATGTATTATTTTTAAGGGACAATCATACATAATCAAGGTTGAAATTTTGAAGTAGACTATCCCCATTTATATTTGAGATTATAATACAAATAATAGATGAAACTATTTTTATGTACACTCTTTTTTAAGTTTTATTTTTCTAAAAGGAAAATAGTCTATTTTTGAGATAGAAATTTATTATCATGTTATTCTTTAAATTCAAATGTATAGAATGATAGATTATTTAATTTGTGATAAAAAAAAATTTTAAATTCTATGAATTTTCTAATTTCTAAGATTTTTAAATAAAAAATTGAATTATTTTCAATTAAAAATATTTTTTTAAAATGATTTTTAAGTGCACGCTAATTCAAGAGTGATTCATTTTATAAAAGATGACGAATCTCAACCATCCATAATGGGAGTTAATAATAGTTCAGATTCAATAAGCTTGATGAACTCTTGCGAGTGACACATGGCAGCACCATGGGCGCCCATTGAAGATCAAACGACGAGCCAAGATTTTTTGAATCACGGATCTGCATATCAGGTCTGAAGGACCCTTTAATGGATCTTTTAGTCGATAATAATAGTTTGAGTATACTTCTTGTTCGATCGTGTCAAACAGCTCAAATACTAGCCAGTAGTGCTTGATATTATCAAAACTTTGAAGTTAAGCATGCTAGACATGGAGTAGTCATGGGATGGGTGACCTTTAGGGGAAGCCGCTGTCGTGTGGCGACCATTGGACTGCTAGACCAGCACCCTAACCGACACATCATGACATGGTCTTGTTTGACATGGCCTATCTTTTGTGGCCCGGTTTGACTAAGCCCCACATTCAATAGTAAGGCTACTTGGCCCTACTAATGTGGATCCTACTAAATGTCTCTTTCATTTTTCTTTTAGAATTAAAATTCCCATATCTTCTTCTTTTTCATCCATTTTAGATGTTATTGGGCTCGTTAGAAAGCTCATGACAAGTAGAACCGAAATGTGTTCCATGGTTAGGTTTTTGAGGTCAATAAGCCTTCAAAAATTTAATCAAAATATCAAATACAATATAATACATTGAATAAAATATTCAAAATGTTAATTTACCAATAACTGATGATCTTATCATTTAGTATGTATCAGAAAATATACTTAGAGGGTTTCCTTGAAGGAGTTTTTGAAGCTATTCAAGTGTCTAGCCTCTAGGGTTATCCACACGATCTCTAGATGGTTGGATCTCTTTTTCAAAAATCTTCACCAAGAGAGAAAGAGAAGAAAAGAGAGAATTCCCACAAGGCTTGCATGGGCACCTTGAGTTGTGACCATTCTCCTATGATATATAGATTTTTTTAATATAGATTTTTCACAAAAACCCTCATACTAATGTCTATATCCACCCACATCTAAAGACCTTATGTGTGAGACCCAATAGGTCCATATATCTCATTAGTTAATAACTTTATAGACCTAAAAACACCTTGTTAGTCAACCTTAACTAATTATCTATATCAACAAAAATATTCATTAATCAAGGATTGATTTGACCCAATCAACAAGTTGAGTTGTCAGTTGATAACATCCTAATTTGACATGATAATAAATTATTATTAATGCATATTAAGGCATAAAAGATTTCATTCCTATGCATGTTATCATATTTATGAGTATTTATCTATCATTCTATGAAAAAGTCATTATAATCTCAAAATACTTTAAATTAGAGTTAATTATGATGAATTAAAGATCAATAATTTTGTAACCCATCTTTACTTGAGATTATAAGTAATTTTCAAAGTCAAATAATGAGAGAAATCATTTTTATAAACATTCATTTAATTTTCTAAAGTTTAAATCTTAAAGAAATGGATGTATTTTTTAAATAAAAATTAAATCTCTTGTTATTTATTAAATTTGATTTTTATAATGATATATAATTAAATTTCTAATCAAATGAAAGAAATTTGGATTAATTTGGAGTTATAATTTAAAAGCTATGAATTTTCTAATTTTTAGGGATTTTTTCAAAATTTTCTGAATTTTTCTGAATTTTTAATGAATTTCTAAGGATTTTCCGGAATTAAAAATCAATTTTTCTAATTAAAATCCATTTTTCTGAATTTTATAAGCGCGCAGGTGACGTGGCGCCATCTGGAGCGTTCGATCGCATCGCGATCAACGGTCGAGGAGGCGACGTTGCAGTGTGAGGAGCATCTGATCGCGTGAAGGATCGTGACCCTTGATCTTCACTTAAGGAGAGGGGGTACGTGGCACATCATGATTCGTCGGCGAATCATTTTCTAAACGACTTAATCAGAGCCATTGATCAAAGGAGTTATAACGGCTCAAATTAAACCGATAGAAAACGCATCAGAAACGTTCGATCACGATCCGACGGTGACCGTTTGATAAGTTTTTATAACGCTCGCGACGTGGCTTCATCTCGACCGTTTATCGAAGATCCAACGGCCACAACTTAACGGTAACGATTCGCATCCGATGCGTTTCATCAGAGCCGTTGATCACGAATTAAAGGTCGATCGGACGGTTACGCCGAAATCACCTTATAAATTGAGATGTTCTTCAAGATTGTAAAACATTCAAGAGCAATTCGATTAAATCGAACTGTTTAGACACTAAATCTTTTGAATCTCTTGATCCCAATCGCTTCTAGACTCATTTCCGCGTCCAAGGAGTGCTTAAGATCAAGATTTCGACGACCGACGAGGAAGAAATCGACGCTTGAACTCTACGAATCGCGACTTCCGAATTTTGATAAATAGCCTTGATTCCGGAAATTCATTGGCTCAATTTGATCGCAATTGTGGGTTAGGGATTGTGTTTTATCCTAATCTATCTTCTTTTAGCATTTAATTTCATTTTAGAATCGTAATTTTAAGTAATTTCATTCTTAATTTTAGATTTTCGCTCTTAACATTTTTGGAAAAATTGTCTCTCTTCAATCTTCAAGTTCTCCTCTAATCAAAGTCAAATTCCTTGATTTTTGATTCTGTGGATTTGCCTTCAAGTCCTCTTTCATAAAATATCATTTTCCCCAATTTCTATCACCGATTCATTGTCCGATTTGATCAAATTCAAAAAGATCATCAGAATTTTTCCTAATTCCCTGTGGATTCGACCCTTATTTACCATTATACCCCTCAATTCGTGAATTATTCAGCAAACTGGTAAGTTTGGACTTTATTTTGACACGTGACCGTGTGATTTCAACGACCACTCGGTCTCGTTCCATCACTAGTCCGTTGGGTGCCAAGTTACACCATGTATTCTAAGAGATATAGAGTATATAAGAACTCTCTTATGGAACCTTTCCTCCATCAGTTACCATGTATGTATAATCTTTCATCTATACGAGACTAATGAATGACTTAGGGTATGGTCAACTGTCAAACCCTAATTGGTCACTCAAGTTAGTACTGATGCGTGTAGGAAATCATCGCGAACTCTTTCTCTAATATTTTCACTAATATGGCCAAGGATTTTATTGCATCTCATTCCTCAAGTCAATCTCCTCAAATACCAAGGGCAGATGATCTCCTCTTCATGATCTCCTCAAATACCACACAACTATCTTTGAGGACTTCATGACGTATCTAATATATGATATTTTAAAGATCACGTGACTAGGGATTCATTAGTCATAATCAAAACACGATCATCCATCATAAGATGTTTTATGTGTCTCAAGTCAAAGGACCACATACATAACTATGACATGAATCAACCTCATTGAGAGTTAGGTATAATATCATTCATAAATTCATATGGATCAATTCAGTGAACTCTTCCTCTAAAGAGTACCCACTATCTATCCTTAGTGTCTCTATATTGATGGCTACAAGATCAGCTATACTTATCATATAAGTCAGATCAAAGAATTCGATAATTTGATATCCTTTGATAAGAATATAAAAACTAACTATAAACACCCACCAAATGCTCTTATTTAATTTCATTAAACCTTTAAATAGACCTTGATATTTAATTCTATTTAACATCTCATAACTTGATATTTGTGGAGTAAAAGTCCATCAAAAAGGACTTCTCTACATAAATTTTGTCTTATTTATTTCAGGAATCCACAAGCAAGATAAAGGGATGCAAGACCCTC
This sequence comes from Lemna minuta, assembly GCA_024174645.1. Taxonomy (NCBI): domain Eukaryota; kingdom Viridiplantae; phylum Streptophyta; class Magnoliopsida; order Alismatales; family Araceae; genus Lemna; species Lemna minuta. The sequence goes on along the minus strand of CM044113.1, from coordinate 1,776,189 downwards.
CAACATAGGTGTTTAATAGGCTTAATGGACTGTCCAAGACAAGGGGATTGTAGCCCAGTGAAGGGGAACCCTCGTCTCTCTCTTCACAAGGGTACAAAAGGAGGATCATCTTTGGGGTCGAGATGTTCGTTTTTTTTTCTAGGGTTTCTTGTTTTTCAAGCTTTTGGTTCTCTGACATCCTTCTCATCGCAGAGGATGTAGAAGAAATGTTTGTATTTCTTTTCTAATCCTTACCCGTCGGTAATTGCTCTCGCACTCATTCTTCATCTTCCCCAATCTCTCTCTCTTGCTCCCTCGCCGCTTCTCCGCGCCATTGCTTTCCGCTCAGCACATCTTCCTCTCATCCTCTATTCCGCTTAATCTCTCTTACTCTTTTCCCTTGATTCCTCCCTCTATCTATGTTCTCTCTCTCTCTCTCGATCTCCCCATCTCCCAGTTCTCTCCCGCTCTCACAATCAATCCCTCTCTTTTTCTGAAATCACTCCCAATCACATCTCCTCTTTTTCACTCTATCTCCCTCCGTTTCGTCTCTCTCAATTTCCTCTCCCTCAGATTCCTCTCCATTTTCTCTCTAGTAACCGCACCTCTCTCTCATGCTTTCTTACCGTGCTCCCATATCCCTACCTTCGTTAGCTAGTTACGTATTTTCTCTCTTCAAAGCCCTCTCTTCCTCTATCTCATGATCGTTCTATCTCTCTTCAGATTTTCATCCGCAAAGTCTATCTCTCATGCCCACTCGCTTTCTCTCTCGCTCTTTTCTCTCAGAATCTCTATTTCTCGCACCCTCTTCCTAGAATTCTTCCCTTACGCCTATTTTGCTATCTTTCTCCATTTCATTCTTGTACTCGTCCCTGCTATTTCTATAGAAATATCTTCCTTTGTGTGAACTTTCTGCTCTCTTGCTCTAATTTACTCTTTCACCAGTTTTTCTCTCTCAATTTCATCCTCAAGCCCACTCTCCCTCTCTCCATTTCACCTCCTCTATCCACCTTGCACTCATTTTCTAGCATCTGCTCTCTCTCTCTCTCTCTCTCTCTCTCTCTCTCTCTCTCTCTCTCTCTCTCGTTCTCTCTTTTCTTCTCCCTCTTGATGTGCCTCTTTCTCTCTCTCTTCTATTCCAAAGTCCTCTCGAGATCCTTCCTTTCTTTCTTCCTATCCAGACTTCTCTCTCTCCCTAGATTTCTTTTCGCTTACTCTCAATCCCTCTCTCTCTCTCTCTCGCTCTAGCTCTATTTCTCTCTAAAACTCTTGCTCTCTCACCTGTGATATTGTCGTCGAATGCATTCTCCTTTTTAATCTCTCTCTTCTGCTTTCTAAATCTTTCCCTAAAAATCTTCTTTTTGTTCTCTTATTTGTCTCTCTCTCTCTCTCTAGTTTCTCTCTCACCTGATTAATCTCTTGCTATTTACTCTCTTCCTACATACTCACACACGCTCTCGCTTCTACCCCTTTCTATTCATCTATTTTCTCACTCTTTCTCTCTTTTTATTTTCTTTCCATGTTGTCATCTCTAGCTCTTTGTTCCCTCCATTTCTCTCTCTCTCTCACTTTCACCACCTTTCTCTCCCGATCTCCAAACCTCTCTACTCATTATCTCTTTATTCTTCTCTCACAACCTATACGCACGTACACACACACACACACACATATATATATATAGTATCTTCACTTCCTACCTTCTTCCTTATCGCTCTTGGTTCTTGACGAATCATGACCCCAAGGTTGTTGAAAGCACACGGTCAAGAGTCAAAAAAATTACCAAACTCACTAATTTTAAGATTAAATCACGAATTGAATAGTATAGTGGTGAATAAGGGTCGATTTCACAGAGAATTAGGGTAATTTTGGATGATCACCTAAAATTTGGTCAAATTGGATGATGAAATGTGGATAAAAATTAGAGATTTTGATATTTTTAAAAAGAATACTTGAAGATGAATCCACGGAATCAAAAATCACTGAATTTGGATCAAAATTCGCGGAGAAATCATCTAATGAACAAGAGAGAAATCGCCAAAAAATAAAATCATGAAAAATCGAAATTGAAATTAAAATTGGCTCAAATTACGATTCGAAATTGAAATCTAAAGCTATACGAAGGAAGATTAGAATGAAACACTATCCCTAACTCAAGATTGCGCTTGAATTGATCCAATTATTCTCCGGATTCAAGGCTTTTCATTCCCGAATTCAAAAACACAATCGCTGATGTTCAAGAGCCGATTTATTCCTATTCTCTCATGAAAATCTCACTTTCAAGCACTCCGAAGACGTGGAAATGAGTCTAGAAACAATTGGAAGCAAGAGATTCAAGAGATTTGGTGTCTAAATAATTTGATTACTCGAATTTCCTTGGAATGCTTTAAAATGTCGAAGAACATCTCAATTTATAGGGTGAATTGGGCATAACCGTCTGATCGAGCATTTAATCTTCGATCAACGGCTCTGATAAAATGCATGATTGTGAATCGTTACGATTAAGTCATGGTCGTTGGATCTTCGATGGACTGTCGAGATGATGTCACGTTGCGGGCGTTATAAGTAACGCATTGAACCGCAGCCATTTGATCTCGATGGTACACTCCAGATGTGTTTCGTCAATTTTAATCTCAGCCGTTATAACTCTTTAGATCAACGGCTAAGATTAAATCATTTTAAAATGATTCGCCGGCGAATGAGATTGCGCCACATACCCCCGCCTTTAATTAAAGATCAACGGTCATGATTAAATGCAGGATCGAACGCTTTAGATTTTTCCACGTCACATGCGCACTTATGAAATCAGTTTTAAATTAAATAAATAAATTTTAAGTTCAAAAAATTCAGAAGAAATCTAAAAAAATCCCTAAAAATTAGAAAATTCATAACTTTCAAAATGTAACTCCAAATTAATCCAAATTTTTATTAGATCAGAAATTAGCTTATCTATCATTCTAAAAAGTCAAATTTAATAAATAATAAGAGAATAAATTTTTATTTTAAAAACACACTCATTTCTTTTAGATTTTAAAACTTAGAAAAATATATGAGTATATATAAAATGATTTCTCTTATTATTTAACCTTAAAGCTAATTATTATCTCAAGTGAAGATGGGTTATGAAAATATTATCCTTAATTCATCATAATTAACCCTAAATTAATGCATTTTGATATTATAATGAGTTTTTCATATAATGATAGATAGACACTAAAAAATATGATAACATGCATTAGAATGGAACATTTTATGTATTAATTTGCATTAATAATCATGTATTTTCATGTTTAATTAGCATGTTATCACTTCCTTCCTTTCTTCCCATATTAGATTTCCTTAATTCTTCCTTGCATTAATTTTTGTAGTTCGAGTTTTGGGTTCTTGCATCAATAGGTTTACTTACCCATCTTCAATCCATTAAAATCGCTCCCTCTCGTGGTCAACTCAGAGAGTTGACCATCAAACCTTCATCATTACTCTCATCTCATGTCCTATTATTGATATTGTCGTGCCCTAAAATCCTTGTGGATCGACCTAGAAAGCTATACATCCTACATAACTTCGTCATTTTTTACCTTCCTAGCTTATAAATGATAAATTTTTCTGGCTTGAACAAGCGATGTCTTTGAGCTCAACATCCTTCTCGAATATCCCATGAATAGAAATGTTTATAGGATAAGTTTAAAGACTAATGATCATTGTATTATGATCTCATCATTATTCACTTAGTCGTTGCATATGCTCATGGGCTTCATTACAAGCATCACACAAGAATGAAAATAAATAAATTTTATTTCAATGAACATGAAAGAGACACATGGAAGTGTGATTGGCTTATAGGTTACATTATATCCATCAATTCCAAGATTTTTGCCATATATCCCCTTGACTAATTCCTCCAGTCCGACGGTTGCCTCATCTCTACTGGTCTCCACTATATCATCTCTTAATACTACTTCACCTACCAAACTACCTCTAGATGATCTTTACCTTCCCATTACTTTGCAAAAGGGTGCATGGTCTTGTACCCAACATCACATTTCCCACTGTCTCCTATGATCGCATTCATCGTACCTATAATAGATTTGCCTTAACAACGTCCTTTGAGTTGTTTCCCAATTCATATCATGAACTTCTTCAAGTACCTCAATGGAAAGAAACTATGGATCTTTAGTATAGTGACCTAGTGAATCATAGTACGAGGGACTTTGTACCCCACCCCATTGATGCCAACATTCTGACTTACAAATAGGTTTTTGCCCCCAAAATATATTCTTGATGGCACGGTGGATATTGACAAGGCTCGATTGGTAGCTTGAGGATTCACTCAGAATCATGGCATTGACTACTCTAAGACTTTATCTCTGGTCCTATGCACGAACTCTATTGGACTTCTATTGTCTCTTGCAATAAATTCAGACTAGTCTCTCCATCATTTAGATGTTTTATACAACTTTCATTGTCGATTGTCGCTTTTGCTTTGTTCTTGACATAGTGAGCATTAGAGTAGACCTCAATGCAAAGATGACCATGACATTTTCACATAAGCCCTTTTCCAAGGGCATGCTTGATGTACACAAGAACTCATAATGCACCCTTTTGGTGCACCACGTGAGGTTCTTGTGTAAGTTGGCTAAGAACACTGGCATCATAAGTGACATTAGGGTGAGTGATTGTCAAATTAATCAGCTTTCCCAATAGATATTGATAGCGAATGTCATCCATTGTCATAGGAGAGTCAATTTTCAAAACTTGGGTTGTATCTTTAATGTGATAGATATTATGTTGACCATAAGCTGATGGAACGAATTGATGTAGTCATTGATTACACATCAATTCATGTTAAAATTATTACCAAACTCAACAATTTTATCAAATAATCACGAATTAAGGAGTATAGTGGTGAATAAGGGTCGAATCCATAGAGAAAGAAGGGAATTTTAAGATATCTTTTCAAATTTGATCAAATCAAACAATGAATTGAGGTGAGAAATTAAGGGTTTTGATATATTTGGAAAGAGAACTCAAAGAAAACTCCACAGAATCAAAAATCACTCGATTTGGATCAAGATTCGCGGGAGAACTCAAAGAGCGAATTGAGTAGAAATTTTTTGGACGCAAAGAGAGAGAAATCCGAAATTAAAAACAAAATTAACTAAATCTATGATCCTAAATTACAATTTAATAATGCAGGATAAAAGATTAAGAGGAAAAAATACAATCTAACCCTGAGATAGTGATCGAAATGATCCAATTAATCCCTAGATTTAAGGCTTTTTATTCTAAAATTTTGAAAATGATTATTGGCATTCAAGAGGCAAATTCTCCCCGTTCTATCGATGAAATCTCACTTCCAACCACTCTGTCGATGCGAAAATGAGTCTAGAAGTGATTGGAAGCAAGAGATTCGATGATGGTGGTGTCCAAAGAGTTCGAGTACTCAAAAATATCCAAGAATGCATTAAAATGTCGAAAGAACATCTCAATTTATAGAAAATTTGGGCGTAATCATCGAATGGAGCGTTTAATCTTTGATCAATGACTCTGATAAAACGCATATATGTGAATCATTATGGTTAAGTCGTGGCTGTTGGATCGGAGGTGGACCATCGAGATTTTTCCACGTCACGCGCTTTAGAAGTAATGCTTGAAACGTCATCTGTTGGCTATTGATCTTACGCTTCGGATGCATTTTCGTTTGTTTTAATCTTAGTCGTTTTAGCTCCTCAAATCGACTACTGAGATTAAATCATTTTAAAAATGATTCATCGACGAATAAGATTGTGCCACGTACCCCCGCCTTAAGTGACTATCAACGGTCGTGATTAATCACGCCATTGGATGCTTCAGAATTTTGCCACATCACCTACATGATTTATAAACTAGATTTTAAATTAAATAAATCGATTTTACATTCAGAAAAATTCAAAAAAAAAATCTGAAAAAACCCTAAAAATTAGAAAAATTCATAACTTTCAAAATACAACTCCAAATTAATCCAAATTTGTTTCATTGGATCAAAAATTAAATTATATATCATTCTAAAAAGTCAAATTATTAAAATAAAAAGAGAATAAATTTTTCTTTCAAAAATACACTCACTTCTCTTAAAAATTAAAACTTAGAAAAATAAATGAGTATATAAATAGTACTTTCTCTTATTATTTAGCATTAAAACTCAATTATAATCTCAAATAGATATGTGAATAATCTAATTTTAAAAATATATTCTTAAAAATGCATAATTACTCCCTAAAATAGTGCATTTTGAGATTATAACTTAAATTTGCATTAAATGATAGATATGCACTCAAAGTATGATAACATGCATAAAAATGGAATGTTTTATGCATTAATTTATATTAATAATCATGTAATTGCATGTTAATATTGCATGTTATCATAAGCTAATCACACTTCCATGTATCTCGTTTATGTTCATTGAAATAAATTTATTTATCGTTATTCTTATGTGATGTTTGCAATGAAATTGATGAGTATATGCAATGCCTAACTGAATTATGATGAGATCATAAAGCAATAATCATTAATATTTAAATATATGTTTTAAACATTCTTATTAAAAAGATATTTTTGAAAGATATTAAATTATTCAGAAAGAATAACACTTTATAATTCAACTCATATAATAAAGATAACTAATCATGTGACCATTAGTGTGGACACACCAAGGATAGATACTAGGTGCTCTTTGTAAAAAGAGTTCACTGAATTGATATGTATGAATCGTTGACTGATATTATACCTAATTGTCAATAATGTTGATTCTTTTTATGGTTGTGAATATGGTCCCTTTGACCCGAGATACCAAAGACATCTTATGAATGGATGATCGTATTTTGACTATGACTCGTGAATCCCTAACTACATGATCTCTAAAATATCATTTATTAGTTACATCGTTTGATAACATGCAATCTTAACATGCAATTATATGATTATTAATTCAAATTAAGGCATAAAACATTCTATTTTGTGTATGTTATCATACTTTGAGTGTATATCTATCATTTCATGCAATTTTAAGTGATAGTCTCAAAATGTACTGTTTTAGGGATAATTATACATTCCTAAGAATATATTTTAAAGTAGATTTCACATCTATACTTGAGATTATCATTGATTTTTAATGCTAAATTATAAGAGAAATACTTTCAATATTTCACATCTATACTTGGGGTATGTGACGAAAGCGGGTGAATTTTTTTTAAAATGATTTAATTTCAGCGGCTGAGATTATAACGTGCATTCAAAAGAGTTATAACGGCTGATATTAAAACCAACGAAAACGCATTAGGAGCGTTAGATCAAGATCAAACAGATGGCATTTCAAGCGTTATTTCTTCGTGCACGACGTGGCAAGATCTCAGCGATTCATCCTCAATCCAACAACCATGACTTAACCATAACGATTCGTACTCCTGCGTTTCATCAAAGTCTTTGATCAAAGATTAAACGCTCTGTCTGACGTTTATGCCCAAATTTTGTTATAAATTGAGATGTTCTTCGACATTATAAATCATTCTAGGATGTTTTTGAGTAATCAAACCATCTAGACACCACCATCGTTGAATCTCTTGCTTTCAATCACTTCTAGACTCATTTCCACATTGATGGAGTGGTTGGAAATCAGATTTCGTCAATAGAATTGAGAGAATTCTCCTCTTGAAACGCCGATGATTGTCTTTCGAAATCACGGAAAGAAAAGCCTTGAATCCGGCGATTAATTGGATCATTTTCGATCGCTATCTCGGGTTAGATTATGTATTTTCCTCCTAATCTTTCATCTTGTATCATTAGATTGTAATTTAGAATCTAGATTTAATTAATTTTAGTTTTTAATTTTAATTTCTCTCTCTTCACGCTTAGAAATTTCTATCTAATTTGCTCTTTGATTTCTCCGCGATTCTTGATCCAAATCGAGTGATTTTTTATCCCGTGGATTCTTCTTTGAGTTCTCTTTCCAAATCTATCAAAATTCCCTAATTTCTAACCTCAATTTATTGTCTGATTTGATCAAATTTCATAAATATCTTTAAAAATCCCTTGATTCTCCGTGGATTCGACCGTTATTCAGCACTAAAATCCTTAATTCTTGATTAATTTTTAAAATTGGTGAGTTTGGTATTTAGTTTTGATACGAATTTTATGTGAATTCAACGATCACATGAAATCATTTCGTCAATCGTGAAGTCATCCAAGGTGATTGTATAGTAAAGATAGAATCATTTGTCCTTAATATATGAGGAGATTGACTCAAGAAATAAGATGTAATTAAATTTTTTGCCAAGGAATTGAAAATATTAAGGAAGGTGTCCTCAATGATTTCTTCTTTAAATCAATACTAACTTGAGTGGCTGATAAGGGTTTGATAGTCAACCACTTTGATTTATTTTGAAGCTAAAGCTCAAAGATGAGAAGGTAATGCTAATCAATGGTGGGAGACCCTTAAGTCATTTAAGAGTTTTCGTGCATATAAAGGATTATATATACGCAATAAGTGATGAATACAAGGTTCCATATGAGAGCTCTTATAAAATCTATATCTCCTTAGGCACATGATATACCTTAGGACTTAATGGGTTGGCAAATCCACTAGTAGATTGGGCTATATCGATCATTGATTAATTAATATATATATATATATATATATAATAATTAATATGGTTGACTAATAAGTGATATTGGGTTTATAGAGTTATTAACTAGTGAGATAAGGTATATGGATGTTGGTAAATATAAACATATTTTTAATGGTTTTTGTGAAAAGTTTAACCTAAGGTTTATAAATGAATGGGAGAACAACCACAAATAAAGCACCAAAGGCTAGTATTTATGCTACCAAAGCTTATTTTGAGATGGATTTTGTCAAATACAACTGTTGGATTCTAAGGTCGATAAACTTTCCAAAATTTTGATTAAAACATCAAATACAAAGGAATATATTAAATGGGATATTCAAAACATTGAGGCACCAATAACATATGATATTATCATCTAGTATGTATGAGAAAACATACTTACAAGGTTTCCTTGAATGAGTTCTTGAAGCTATTCAAGTCTCTAGACTCTATCGAGTATCCACACCGTCTTTGGATGGTTGGATCTCCTCTTTAAAGCTTTTCACCAAGAGAGAAAGAGAAGAAAGGAGAGAATTCCTACAAGGCTTGCATCGGGCACCTTGAGTTGTGCTCGTTCTCCCCCTATCTATAGATATTTGGTATGTGGATTTTTTTGGGTTCTGAAGTCGACAACTTTTTCAAAATTTTGGATCAAAACATTTAATGAAGTGGAATATATTGAATCGGATTATCAAAACATTAAGACACCGAGAACAGATGATCCTATCATCTACTATGTATGAGAAAACATACTTACAGGGTTCCATTGATAGAGTTCTTGAAGCTATTCAAGTGTCTAGCCTCTAGCCATATCCGCACAATCTCTGGATAGTTGGATCTCCTCTTCAAATCTCTTCATCAAGAGAGAAAGAGAAGAAATGCGAGAATTTCCACAAGGCTTGCATGGGCACCTTGAGTTGTGGTATTTCTCCTCCTATTTATAGATATTTGGTATGAGGTTTTTTCATAAAAACCCTCATAATTATGTCTATATCCACCAACATCCATAGACCTTATGTGTGTGACCCTCTAGGCATATATATTTTACTATTTAATAACTATATAGACAAAATAAAACCTTATTGGTCAACATTATTTGATTATCCAGATCAACGTATAGATGAATTAATCAAGGATCGATTTAACCCAATCGATAGGTTGAGTTGACAACCCGTTGGGTGCCAAGCTACACCACGTACTCTAGGAGATATGGAGTTATGGAACCTTTACATCATCAATTACCATGTATATATAATCTTTCATCCGCATGAGACTCATAAATGACTTAGGATACGGTCAATTGTCAAACCCTAATTGGTCACTCAAGTTAGTACTAATTCGTGTAGAAAATCATGAAGAACTCCTTATCTGATATTTCTACTACCATGGCCAAGGATTTCATCACATCTCATTCCTTGAGTCAATCTTTTCAAATACCAAGGGCGAATGATCCCATCTTGATCACAAAATCATGTTCGTGGATTTCATATCGTATCCAATATATGTCATTTTAGAGATCCCGTGGTTAGGGATTCGTAAGTCATAATCAAAACACGATCATCCATCCACAAGATCATCTTTGGTGTCTCAATTCAAAGGACCACATACATAACTATGACATTAATCAACTTGATTGACAGTTAGATATAATTACCATTCAAGGATTCATACGGATCAATTCGGTGAACTCTTGCTCTAAAGAGCACCAACTATCTATCATTTGTGTCTCTACACCGATGGTTACAAGATCAACCATACTCATCATATGAGTTGGATTAGATAGTGTTATTATTTCCGGATAATTCGATGTCCTTCTCAAATATCCCATGAATAGGAATATTTAGAACATATGTTTAAGGACTAGTGATCACTGTATTATGATCTTATCATAATTCACTTAGTCTTTGCATATGCTCATGGACTTCATTGCAAACATCACACACGAATGACGATGAATAAGTTTCATTTCAATGAACATAACTCGAGATTCATGGAAGTGTGATTGGCTTATAGGCCACATAATATCCATTAGAAACTTACAGACACCACATGATTTCCTTGGGATTGAGTCTACTTAACATCAAGTAAGTTGGCTCTATTTCACATAAATTATGCCCTTGGATCCTTTTTCAAGAGACAAATTTACTTAGTTCTAAACTAACTATGTCACCCTTGTGATGGGATCTGATGTTCAATAGGCTCTTAAAATTTTGATCAAAACATCAAATACAATGAAATACATTGAATCAAACATTTAAAATATTGAGATGCCAAGGATCAATAATCCTAGATGACTGATTAAGATATGACAATTGACCATACTCTTAGACATTCACGGGTTTGGCATAGATGAAGAATTGGACGTATATTATGATTGATGATGACAAAGGTTCCATATGAGAGTTCATGTACATCTGCTAGAGCATAAGTTGTAGCTTGGCAATTGATGAGGTGGAAACTCTACATGTTAATCAGTTTAAAATTAGATCCATGATTAATTAATCTCTATAATGAAATAGTTAATTAATAAGTTTGAAAAAATAAATGGTATTAAGTCTACATAGTTATTAACTTAACATATAAGTGGGCCTAGAAAATCACACACATTATCCCTATGGCTTGCCGATACTTGCCTTGGTGAAATCCCTCTCCCTTTCTTCTCTTTCATTCAAGAATTCCTCTTCACTCCTTTTCATGTAGTGAGAGTTTATCGTGATGAGATCTTCAAAGATCTCAAAAAGCGTTCAAGAAGAGGTTCAAGAGGGGATTTAACCATTCAAAGGTTGTGCGGATACTTTTAGAGGCTGGACATCTTAACTCTTCCAAGGTTGTGTAGATTTTGATCTGCACTAGATATCATGATCATTTTTTTGTGGTGCTTTATGTTTTGAATTCTTCAAGCCAATGACTTCCACTACATTTGGATGATGAACTGGATTTCTCAAGCTTATTGAGACTCTAATCCTAACTTCTGATTCATTTCCGTTATGCATGTGGGATTCCATAGAGTGCCTTTGATCCCAACATTCCTATGTTTAGGTTGTCTCCCATATGCAGGCTCTTGCATGTGGTTTTCTTATACATGAAGCTCTCTTAGTTAATGTGGATGCTTTTGCTCTTGTGTATAGTCTGTATATTGCTCTTGTCTCCCATCTGCAAGTTTTCATAGATCTAAATTCTGTGATTTTTATGCATGACGAGCTCTCAATGGGTGTGGATGATCCTCCTCCTGCATTGGTGTTGCGTAATACATGCAGGCACTCCTCATAGTGGGATTCTCTTGCATGGGGCACTCTCATCAGCAGAAGCGCTCCTGCTCCTATATCGATGTATTACAAGTAGGCGCTCCTAATTGTGGGTGTCTCCTAATTGAGAGGCAAACAGTGCTGATGAGTGTAGATCGACGATTAAGAGATCTCCAACTCTACGAAAAGTAGTTAAAATAGACAAAGACTATGACGGTGAGAAGAGTGAAGAATATATGACAAGGATTCATCAGAATGGTGACTCTAACTAAGAGAGCAATGGCGATTAAGGCTATTCCAAACGTGGTTGGTTGGTGAGGTAGATGATGCAGTAGAAAACCACTCATGGAATATAGTTTTATTAATCCTTTCTTCAGCGGAGTCGCTCTAGAAGGGCAGAAAAAACAATATGTATCAATGTAGTTTTTGCCATTTTTTTTCTTTTCCCTTTTCCTCATCAGTTTTGTTTTATTCTCTTTTATTCATTTTCTTAAGTATTATTCTCTACCTTTTTCAGTTTGTTTTTCTTCCATTTTTCCATTTTTTCAAAAAAGATTAGTAGGCTGCCCAAGTGGGTTAGAGGCTCAATCGGATCAAACAAGCAACTGCATCAGGGCTAGGAGACTCTAGCAATCAGGGTTTCCACCAAGGAAACACTAGTGGCTGCTATCATCACTGCCAACAGAGGTCATAGCTGACACTCCCAAAAAAGTGGAGAAGAAGAAGTAGGAGAGGAGATGGGGGCAGATAAGAAGGGAGGAAAAGACAGTCAACTGATGGAGAGGAGTGGGAGGGGGAATGCAGAGGAGAAGAGCGAGGCAGAGGTAGAGTTTGAAAGGGAAGGAGGCAAAGCAGAGGAGAGGGCAAGGGGAAGAGGAGGAATTGAGGATGTGGAGGAGAGGGAGGCAGAGGCAGAAGAAAATTCAGAAGAATGGAGGCCGAAGGGGAGATATGAGGAGTTTTCTGGAGAATTTTTTTTTTCTGTTCATGTAATGAGGTTCACATCAGCTGGATCTCAATCAGTTTGGATCGACCGGAACCACCATCTCATCAAAGCCTCTCTCCCCCTTTAAAAGTTTTATAGGAAAGGCAAGGGATTTATGAGAGAGATAGAAGTTCATGCCCTCAGTTTGGACAAGTTAAACTAGGATAATCTGCATACTGTAGAACTAGTCAAACAAAGTAACAGAATGAGAGCTTTGGATATTAAAACCCATCCGTCAAAAGTCAAAGTCCGTTGACAGGCAGAGTGCATGGCAGTCGAGATTCCTAGTGTTGAGCTGTAATGATCAACCAAAACCGATCAAAGTCAAATTTAGTATATTTTTGCAAAATCAGTTGTCTTATACATCAAGGTTCATACCACAATGGCAGTTCCACTCTCGCAGAATTTAGGAATACAGATCAATCTCACCCGCTGACCTTCTGATCCTGGGATGATAATCATAAGGTCAACCAAAAAGTCAAATGTTTCTCAAAAGTGACATCAACTATTAAATTCATACCTTCTATCACTTTGGTATCGTATTTATCTTGATTACCGCAAAAGTACACATGCGGGCAATTATCCACCAGGAAAGGATCCCTATCAGTGAAGGGATAACATCCTGGAGAAACAAACACCAAAGCAAGTGAATGGCTGAACCGATCAAAGCCAATCCATTGACTTACCGAGGGTGTTGGGTGTTGTTGGTGCCAGATGCCTCCACCTTAATGTCCTCTCTAAAAATTCCAGCCTATCTTTTGCATAAGAGTATTTGTCAAGGTCGTCAACATTCTGACCAGAGGTCCCCGATGAAGCTGAAAAGGTTAAAAACAGGGACACAAAACCAAAGTCAAGCTGAAGTCAAAGTCAAAATTGAAGTCAAATTCGAAGTGAAGAGACCAAGAAATTCAAATAAAAATCATAAGCCAAAGTCAAATTCCAGTTCATGGTCAAAAAGTCAAAAGTCGACCTCTCATTATGAATTTTCACAGGTTAAAAGTAGGAAGTTACCATATACCATCAAGGTCAAACATATGAGGATTAGTGCAAGAAGTGAAGGTGTTGTAGAGAGAGGCTCCGGGAAAAAGACACCTATTTAGAGGCTGAAAAAGTTGAGAAATATAAATTTTGGAAGTTATATATATAGTGCATATAAATTGTTGAACAAATTAAAAAATAAACGTATTTTGACCTGCTGAGGTAAGGAGAAATTTGCTGGATCATTCTCCCCAGGCATGATATCCAAATGAACTGAGGCTGCAAGCTGAATATAATAAATAATATAATAAATAAAATAAAATTATCTTCTAAATATTTTTAATTTATTTTTAGTCGACAAAATTGAACCTGGGTCAACGAAATATCCAGCTCTTTGATTGGCTCAAATATTCTAGACTGTTCCTTTGGACCCACCACCTGGGTCAAATCAAAAGCCCAAATTTCTTGATAAAATGAGCTACTTCATTAAATTAGGATTTTAAAAGTTGAGAAGTCAACAGATCTGTAGATTACCGGGCTTGTCAAAAGGCCCTTTGTAACTTCTATAGAATTTCCAGCAATCACCACACGAACAATATTTGAAGTCATGCTTTGATCCTATCAAGAAATTTAAGTAAAGTTTTGCTGGTTGCCACTCAAAAGTAAAAAGTTCAATGATGAAATACCGTGTCATTGCCTAAGTGACCAGTTATGTGGTCAACAAGAAGCTGGAACTGGAGAGGATTGAATTTATTTCCACCAATGGCAAGTCCAGATAAAAATATTACATATTTGTCCTCTGCGGTCAAACCAGGATCACCAAGATCAGGGAGAACAATGTCAACAGTTGAAAATTCCAAAAAGGATATGAAAAACCAACTCATGGATAAAGCATCAGTGCGGACAAATTTTGAAACCCTGGATGGAGAAGAGGAGGGAATAAAGGGCAGGAGAGATCGAGATAGAAGAAAGATAATATTTATCTTTCATCTCTCTCAATACATTCTAGACTAATTCCGAACTTTCAATATCTTTCATCATCCCAAAATACTGCCCTTCAAATCAATATTTCAATTGACCTGTATGGTTCCAATTATTTAGTACATTATCGACCAACATTACAACTATTCGCTGAGAGGCGAAGGTAGAAGCAGATGATATTTTTTAGATTTGAAGGATATTTAGTTCAATAAGTGGTTCAGGCGTATCTTGGTAACCTATATTTTATGATGTTTGAATAGATAAGACATGCCTCTTTGATAGAAAAAACAAACTTAACTTATAACCTAAAAATTAAATTAAAATACATGTATTGTCAACATCGGATGGCACAGTGCCCCTTCTCGTCTACAGGAGGCGAGCCAGGAAGGCCAAGCCATCCATCCCAAAATGGGCCAGGAATGAACCAGGATGGGTCAAAAGCAGATGGGCTGCCAGTAGGCAGACTGTCACAGGTGCAGATGAGGGAGGAGCATTGATTCATATCAACCATAGGGCACACATGAAGAAGCAGACAAGACCTCGCATGGAAAACCTAGGAGAGCAGGGAACCATCGGGAAGATTGACCACTGTGTCTTCTCCATTCTCTCTCTCCCTAAGCGTCAGCACAGCTGAAATGCATAGATATCGAAAAGTTATTTTTTATGGTCTTCAACAAGGTTTTGTTGCATCAAATTGGATTCTTACCATTTGGAATCAGAACCAGGTGATCCCTAGATAGTAAGGAGAGACACAATTGTGCAATGGATAAAGTGGAGGCCCTGATGGAGGACCAATGATCTGAACAGCAGTGTCTCAAGAAGATGATGGAGCATATCCTGCTTAAGCTGCATAACATTCCGATCATCAACCGGCCCACAGCAGCTGAGGGAGCATGCAATCTGCCACTGCCATGCCCGTGGTATCAGAGCAGGAGGTTACAGTAATGGTGACAAAAGGGTAATCACCAATTTTCTTCCACAATAACCCAGAGGCATGGTTCTGACTGAACACGACTCCTGATCAAGACAGCCTCAGCTCTGTTATGCTGTACTAGAGTGGTTCATATGGGCAGAGGAGCATATGCAATTCCACAATTGGAACGACTTCAGTACAAGGCTCGACAAGCGATTTGTCCTTGGCATATCAGTGGTTATCGAATATCAACCAGATGGGATAATTATTTTCCTATCAATCCTTAATTTGAGAGGTTGTCTGCTCATGGAATGTTGGAGCAAGTCTGTTTGAAAGGGATAAAATCTGAGCCAAATTGCCTTATGACTTGTAGACATCATGAAAACCTTGATGAAGGTTGATCGACACATACCGACGCTCTGTCAGGTGATGAAGCCAGCACCTTAATCTGAGTCCATAACTGGCTGCCAGACTCTTCACATTTCTACAGACAAGAAGACGCTTAGCAGCCAGCTGTCATCTGCGGCTTTAAGGTGGACAGCAGAAAGGCGATCTTGCCCAACCCTGACTCCACATATGGCAAACCAAAGGCTCCTGAGCCAGTAACATGGAAACACCTTCATTTGACGGACACAGATTTCAAGCTCAATAGGAGAAAGGGCTATTTTTCCATTGTGATGAGAAATATGCACCAGGGCACAAGTAAAACCAGCAACTCAGTGTCATCCAGATCAACAAGGAGCAATCAGATGAATCCAACAAGACTGAGGAAGATGGGATAGTAAGCCCTCTGAAGAAGGGGAGCTATTCATTGCTCATAACTCCTTAAACTTGGTATAGGAGTTCAAAGGGCATGATCCACTTGAAAAACATTATCGTCAAGATTGACCATGGTGCTACTCATAATTTTATTTGCTCTAAGCTGGTCCACTTGATACAGGTGCCAATCAGTCCCCTCTAGCAGCAATCGATCAAGTTGGGTGATGGACCAATTTTCAGGAGCAGTAACATCTGCCATAATGTCAAGATGGATGCCCAGAGGTTGACCATAATGCAGGATTTTCTCCTGCTGTTCCTGTGCAGCATTCACATCATTCTCGAGATACCTTGGTTGGTCAAACATTGGGGTGGGTACACTCTTCAAGGGACTGCTGTTGAAGTTCCTTGTAAGCAACAAAGTTCATACCCCTCAGGAGGGAACCAGAGCTGCAAAAGACAAAAATTTCAGCCCAAATCACCAATCGACAATCAGGACCTCTACCTCCATGAGAGAGATCAGATGCTATCCCTGAACAAGGAGCAGTTGGACTGACTAGATCAGATTAGCAACCTAGCGTAAAAAATTGACCTGCCCCAGGTTGCAAATTACAACTGGTGTTCCATATCTCTCAGCTACGCTTGACATTAGGGAGGAGTGATCAGCCTCAGGCCCTACTGGAGATCATGACAGAGGAGGGTGAAAAGGCCGTGGAACCTCAAAACCTCAAAAACGTCAGCGGCAGACGCTCCATGGAAGCTGATCAGATAGAAGGGCCAACTGGATTCGGAAGCAACATGGGAACCAATAGCTGCACTTGAATGGAACCAATGGCAGGGAGTAAGAGTATGTCCCCAGCTTGTCTACAGAAGGCGAGCAACGAAAGGCAACCCATCATCCTGAATGGGACTGGCATGAAGACGAACAGGGTGACAATAGACGGGCGGTTGGAAGGGGGTGATGGCTGATGGGATTTGTTGGTAGACGAACTGTCGCGGGCCCAAATGTGGGTCTGTCGATTCAAATCAACTCTAGGACATCCGTGAGGCAGGCAAGACCTCAGCATTGGCACAGCTGAATGCATAGATATGGGAAGTTGTTTTTGGTGGTTTTGAACTGAGTTTTGTTGCATCAAATTGGGTTCTTACAATCTGACAACTAGCAATTATAACTTTAACATAAACAAATCGCAATTCGAAAGAAAGTGAAACCCAAATTTCCCTCAACAAGAACCATAACCCTATAAGATTGAAGAAAAATATTTTGTTTACCAGAGCAAACCGGCAGCGGAATTTGCGGGGGAAGATCGGCCACAAGAAACATCATGAACAAGAAATGCACCATCACTTGTCTCATTTCCATAAACAGCCATAACAATGCCTGCCCAAAATATTGAACCGTTATCATAAGTTTCAAAATTTTGAGGGAAAATTATTTAGTCCTTAAAATTCAAAAAATTGACCCATGGAACCTGTTACAAATGTAGAAGGAGATATCACAGAGCCTGAGAGTTTGACTCTTCCACTCTCATCCTCAAGAACAAGATGATCATCTGGATGAACAAAATTGTGAGGCTTCACGAGAGGAACGACAGATCTCTGGAAAATATAAAATAAAGTAAAAATAATAATTAGTTGATCGTATAGAAAACCATGAAGAGCTGCAAATCCCAACATCCCAGGGTTAGAATGAAAGTGCTCTGGTCTATTGAAGAGAAGCGTGCTTCACAGAGACACATCAAACAATAAAAATTGCAAAATTGTCCCCAGACTTTGTGGCAATATTTGCCTTGACCACTAAAAAAAGCTATCGAGTAAGCTTTAAATGTAATGCTAAATAGAGAACCTCTTTAGAGTATTCATCAAGAATGGTTGGCTTTAGCTTCATGTGCTTGTATATGGTTCCCACTAGGATGCATTCTTTGCCTGCTTCAAGCCCCAAAACTGTACAAACTGCATCATAATTGCAGATCACAAATGAATTTCACCAAAAAACCTTCGATAATACTGAAATCTCAGAAAATTATCACAGGAAAGTGAAAAAATAGGAGCAGAAATAATTGCATAGGAAACGATATTAAAACCAAGCATGTAAAGTTTCCTTCTTGGAAGCCTTTGTTCCATGTCAAATCAACGGGTAAACCCAAATAAGCAGTCGAGCCTGTACCTAAAATTTTGTAAATATCGAAAAAAAAACCATGATAAAACTGAAATCTCAGAAAATTATCAAATGAAAGAGCAAAGAAGAGAGAATATGATAGCGTAGGAAACAATATTTCAATCAAACGAACAAAATTTCCTGCTTGGGAGTCTTTCTTGATTCACGTCAAATCATGGGTTAAACCCCTCACTCTAGTTGAGTCTATAACTGAAATACTGTAAATATCTCAAAAATATTGAAAATTATGAAATATCAAAAATTTATCTAATGAAAGAGCGGATGAAATTATGCAGGTAACGATATTCAGATCAAACATGCAAAGTTTCCTTCTTGGAAGTCTTTCTTGTTCGGCGTCAAATCAAGGGTTAAAACCTGATCTCCAGTTGGGTCTGTCACTAAGAAAATTTTAACATTAAAAAAAATCCGTTGATAACAATGAAATATCAAAAATTTATCCCATGCAAAAGCAACTGCAAGAGCGAATCAAATTATGCAGGTAACGATATTCAGATCAAACGCGGAATGCTTCCTTCTTGGAAGGCTTTCTTGCTTCATGTCCAATCAAAGGTTAAACCCCGATTCTCTAATTGCGTCTACTGATAGCCTCTAAAAACTAACGGACATAACAGAAATTAGAAGATTACCAGGCACTTGGGATTTCCATTTGGGAATAAGCGAGTACATTAGGCTCCTCAAACTGTGTAACCGAGAAAAGTAGATCTGGCTGTACTGCTGTCCTTTGTATTTCTCATTTTTGATAAGGAAACGGTCATCCTGAAAGTCAAAAACTGGATAATACTGAGAACCAAGTGGAAGGTAAAAACGACGGAAGCGAGAAAAAGAGAATAACCAGAGATCGGTACGCAGCCTGTTTCCTCTCTAGCGGCTTCTTCTCCATGAACTCAAGGCGGGAAAACCAGGCAAAGGTGACACCTTCGTGAACAAAATCTTTGTTCCTCTTGTTTCTTGCATTTTTTTATAAAAAGTTCTCTACATTTTTTAGAAATACAAATTTTTACATATCTAAAAGTATTTATGCGATGACCTTCTCCTGAGATCCAATCCTGACCGTTAAAAGTCGATGGACTCGACGGCGGGAAAACCAGGCAAAAATAACACATTTATGGAGGAAAAAATCTCTGTATTTCCTTTTTTGCCTGCATAATTTCAAAAAGGCCCTTTACATTCGGGGAAATTGATTTTTTTACAAATGCAATCTTTTGTCCGCTCCTATAGGACGTAAATATAAATATTTCTCTCCTTCGGTACATATTCTATAAAAAAAACGCTCTTCCTTCGAAAAAATACAATTTCACATCTCTAAAATTAAATCTGAGATCATCGATTCCTGAGATGAAATCGTAACCGTTGAACGTTAAGTGACCTGTGACTGGTGGGCCCTCTCTGATTTCTGAGTTCTTAGACAGTACAACAAATATCTGTGAGCGCATCCCCGCCGTTGATTACAGTTGGATCACGTAAATGAGATAGCATCGTGACCGTGAAATCAGTTGACCAGCTACCTGTTTCGGCCCTTCTTCCTCATCCTTAACACTTACAGTAGAGAGAGAGAGAGAGAGAGAGAGAAAGAGGAGATTTTGCATTGGCAGCGATGGCGTCCTCCTTCAAAGCGTTCATCAACAGTCCGGTGGGGCCGAAGACGACTCACTTCTGGGGCCCCATCGCCAATTGGGGATTCGTCATTGCAGTATGTTAATTTGCGATCTAGGTCAAATGAACGAGATATCCGTAGTTTTGGTTGTCTTTTGAACAAATTGGCGCGTTGACTTTTCGGATAGCTGTGATTTCCCGAATTTGATGGGTTCGTTCTGGTTGCTTATCTTGAAGTTCAATAGTGGAGAACGCGAGAAATTTTCATTTGATTGATCATCTTGTTGTTTGTGATTCCTCGATTAGTGGAAGATTCTGATATATGCATGTTTATAATTTTTTTAGAGACTTCAGATAGGTCAGGAACAGATAGAAAATGATAAAAAATAGTGGACAAAAGTTATTCTCAATTTCGGTCCTTAAACTTATGGACTATAAGACCACCAATCTTCATTTCTAGATGAAAAATGAGCTCTTGATTCTGATTTTGTATATTGGATAAGCTGTTTAAACATGAAAATCTGATGAACTCCACCTTGTAGTGCAGTCTCGTACTCATCCATAGGGTTTTATCTAGAAGCCATGGATTTGTTAGAACAAGAGTTTTCAAACGGCTTTCCAGCATTATTTCAGTAGAGAACAAAAATGAAAGGACATGCCTATCATGAGAGAGAGCCTTATTTGTACAGGAAAATGGGTTCAATTCAATGGCCCTAACAATGTGAGCAAGTAAGGGTCCAATGAACACAGACACGCCCACACTGGACTGGTGTTCACGTTGTCAATGGAATATCATCTCAGGAACTTATCTGCCTTCGATCTCCAAAATAACTTTGGATTTTTTTTCCCTTTTCTGATTTTATTACCCTTTGAGTGCCGATTCTCTAGTATTTTCTGATAGTAAGTATTTATTATTCGAGGAAATAACATTCCTAGATCTCAATTCAGGGGCTGGTAGACACACAGAAGCCTCCAGACATGATATCCAGCAACATGACCGGAGGTTAGCTGAATACTAGTTTCTCTAATAAACTGAATACTAGTTTCAATCAATTCTTTTTGTAAAAAAAAAAATATTAAAATGTTTTCATCCCAAGCCCATCATCAGTTCTGCGTGGTTCAACACAGCTCTGTATTCATTGAATTGTGTCCATTTTCAAGTCATATCCTTATGTAATTCACATATATATATTAAAACAAATTACTATAAAAAAATATGATCTTGAACTATTACAAGTACTTTATTCCATGCTTTTGTACCGATGTTGATCCCAGCCGCCCAGGGTTAGGATATAACTGCTCAAGTTATTTTTTAAAACATGTATGTCAACTATACCCGTTGCGTACATATATTATAAGTTACCAAGATAAGGGGTTTAAGGAACTAAAAAAAAAATCTCCTAATGACCGTAAAGCCACAACTCTGTCATTCATTTATAGAGTTAGGACGGCAGAAATAGCCTCCTGCTGCCTGCATCTGTGATAGAGTACTCTATCCTATTCAAGAGAGGTGTGCTTTAGATAGGCAGCTCCAGATTTTACAAGTTACCAAAATACGACTACACCAGATGGCCAAAATCATATCATTATCTCAGAAAATCATATATAATGGAGGAAGGGCGGTTGGGCAAGAGTCCTCTGCCACCTTGGGTTAGGATAGACCTGATATAGTCTATTCAGGAGAGGTTTGTCTGGTATAAGCATTCCAAGATAACAATACCTCAGAATGTCAAGAATACCCCTCTGACACTAGAAAACCTTTTTTGCAGCCATGTGCATCTACTCAGGGCTGTTTATGAGATTTGCGTGGATGGTCCAGCCAAGGAATTACCTTCTCTTGGCCTGCCATGCTTCCAATGAGACGGTCCAGCTGTATCAGCTCAGTCGATGGGCAAAATTTCAAGGGTACACATTTTTTTTTCCTTTTTAATATCTTCATAAAATCTACTCTTTGGTTATTATGAGCAAGGTTGGAGATTGGAGAAGTTTTAAATGAGTCGTGTAAGCTTTGTAGAAATTATTTCATTTGATATGAGAAATTGATGTAAAATTTAAAGTACATGAAATGATTGGGGGTTTTTGCGAAGAAGTGTGAGTGAAATTTATTGTCGTTTTTTCACATTGTTCCCTTTTAAGTTGCATGTATTTTTGTCATCTTTTCAAGTAAAAGTTAGATTGAATACTTAAGTTTTAAGATAAGATAATACCCAAGTTTTAAGTTTTATTGTCGTATAGGCTCGTACTTCCAAAAAAAATTGTCCGTATAGGCTAAATCATCGAGAATGTGCCGGTTGCAAATTTTTTCCTATTTCTGAGGACTAATCATTATTCATCATTTTTATTCAATAGGTACTTACAGAAGAAAGAAGAGACCAAGGAAGAGTAACCCATTTCAGAAGAATATTCTCCTTATAAGACGTTATGAACATCCATTCTACAATATTTGGAAACTTATGTGGGTTGATCCAAACATTTATTCATCATCCTCTTTTCTTTCTCATTTGATCGATTTCTGATCAATGTGGGGACAATAGATGAAGAGAATAAGGGCTCAAGGCGATCACTTCGACAAATTCTGATGATCTCTAACACCATCTATGGGCCATGTGTGTGTGGGAGAGAGAGAGAGAGAGAGTAGATCTTGATGGACAGCCAGAAGATCTTGATTTTTTTTAGCCTGGTTCAATGGCCTTTTCATGTCGATGATGCAGTGGAGATTAAGGCTCATTTGTTTTGGAGCAAAGAGATGCAAGTAGCAAGAAATGAAGACAAGAAGCAAATCTATCATTTTATTGGTCATCGGCTTCAAGAAGTCAACATTTATGGTATATTTCTACTCTTTTTTCTGTGAGAAGAAGCATGAAGAGCAACCTAGTCACCATGCGCAAAAGGAATACTCAAAAACTTAAAAGGGTAAGTAAAAGTCAACGAAACAGAGACATGCTCAACTTCACTAGAGCCTGAAGGGGTCTGTCAAATAGTCAACATTGAATGTGGATAGTCTCATAGATGGGATGACTACGTTGACTTTTGCAGATGAGAAGTGTCTCCGAATTGGGTCTCCTAGTCCTCCATTAGGAGGTAGAAGCCTTCGGTACATAGTGTAAAAAGGTTAATGAACTCTCTTGAATAAGGAGCAACAGGTTTTCATGGATGCCTGTAACGCGATGTTTGAGAAATTGAATTTTCCTCGGAAAATCTTGGCGATCCTCGTGAAAAGCTCTATCCCACTGACATGAGTGATCGTGAATTTATTGTGAGAAATTTTTTCTGAAAAGGCATGGAGAGTCGTTGAACACCCAACCCCCTGCATGAGATCCACCGCTGGTGTTCACGAAATGGGATCCATTATTGGCATCCAGGATGGATCCAGAATGGGATGTCAATGGGGCCCTAGGGATGGTAATTTGGGCATGTCTCGATCATCAACGATGGGTTGTACTATTTTGGACACCTTGTCGGCATTATTTTCGACGAGGCAATAATTATGAATTAAACTAATTAATAATCAAAAAAATGATTTTTTTAATTTCTTGTTTACTTTGTTCTCTACTTGAATGTTTTTTTAAGGACTTTTTCTTTACTAGTCTATAATTTTCTAACATTCATATTGATGGGTATTATGTAGCCTGCAAGCCAATCACACTTTCATATTTTGTTTATATTCATTGAAATGAAATTTTAGTCATTGTCATTCTTGTGTGATGTTTGTAATGAAGTCCATGAACATATACAATAGTCAAGTGAAATTATGATGAGATCATAATACAGTGATCGCTGGTCTTTAAACATATGTTCTAAATATTCCTATTCATGGGATATTCGAGAAGTACATCGAATTATCCAAAAAGAATAGCTTTATCTGATGTGACTCATATGATGAGTATGGCTGATCATATGGTCATCGGTGTTAAGACACCAAGGATAGATAGTAGGTGCTCTTTGGATAAAGAGTTCACTGAATTGATCCGTATAAATCCATGAATGGTATTATGCCAAATTGTCAATCAGGTTGATTCATGTCACGGTTGTGTACATAGTCCTTTGACTTGAGACACCAAAGACATCTTATAAATGGATGATCGTATTTTGACTATGACTTACAAATCCCTAGCCACGGGATCTCCAAAACATCATAGATGGGATACGACATAAAGTTCTCGAAGGTGATTAAGTGGTTAAGATGGGATCATCCGCACTCGGTATATGAGGAGATCAACTCAAGGAATAAGATGCAGTTAAATCTTTGGCCAGGGTAATAAAAATATTAGAGAAGTTGTTCTCAATGATTTCTCACTCGCATTAGTACTAAATTGAGTAACTGATTAGGGTTTGACCATTAACCATACCCTAAGTCATTCATGAGTCTTATACGGATGAAGGATTAAAAGTACACGGTAACCAATGACGACAGGGTTCTATGAAAGAGTTCTAATATACGTCATATCTCCTAGAACACGTGGTGTAGCTTGACACCCACCGGGCTGGCGACTCAATATGTCGATTGGGTTAAATCGTTTCTTAGTCAATTAATCTATATTGATATAGTTAATTGATAAGAAAGACCAAAAAGTGTTATTAAGTTGATAGAGTTATTAACTGGTAAAATATATGGATCTAGAGGGTCACACACATAAGGTCAATGGACGTCAACGGATATAGACTGATGTAGGATATTTTAGAAATTGATGATTAATGTAATATGAATATGAGTGAAATGAATATGTGATGAAGAGATGATGTAATTAATATATGAATATCTACTGTTATGAATTAGATAATAACCCTACAATCTAATGGAGGATCTATGAATGATATCAGTATGAATTATGGTTATAAATCAGTGAAGATGAGCATAAAAAGAATGATGAAGAGGAGGATGGATGTGAGGAGAAAGAAAAGAATGAAGCATAAAAAGTATTATTAAGTTGATAGAGTTATTAACTGGTAAAATATATGGATCTAGAGGGTCACACACATAAGGTCAATGGACGTCAACGGATATAGACTGATGTAGGATATTTTAGAAATTGATGATTAATGTAATATGAATATGAGTGAAATGAATATGTGATGAAGAGATGATGTAATTAATATATGAATATCTACTGTTATGAATTAGATAATAACCCTACAATCTAATGGAGGATCTATGAATGATATCAGTATGAATTATGGTTATAAATCAGTGAAGATGAGCATAAAAGAATGATGAAGAGGAGGATGGATGTGAGGAGAAAGAAAGAATGAAGCATAAAAGTATTATTAAGTTGATAGAGTTATTAACTGGTAAAATATATGGATCTAGAGGGTCACACACATAAGGTCAATGGACGTCAGCGGATATAGACTGATGTAGGATATTTTAGAAATTGATGATTAATGTAATATGAATATGAGTGAAATGAATATGTGATGAAGAGATGATGTAATTAATATATGAATATCTACTGTTATGAATTAGATAATAATCCTACAATCTAATGGAGGATCTATGAATGATATCAGTATGAATTATGGTTATAAATCAGTGAAGATGAGCATAAAAGAATGATGAAGAGGAGGATGGATGTGAGGAGAAAGAAGGATGAAGTATAAATTATATAGAGAAGAAGAACAATACTAATATAATTCAGGAATGAGGAGGAGGTTGTAGAAGAGATAATACTAGTTATTAATATATATTAGAGAATATAAATATGGGATAAAGAATAGAAGTGATGGGATATGGAAAATGTGGATGAGACGGTAATATAATAGGACAAATAGAAGAAGAAGACCGATAATATTTATTATCATATTATTATATTACTAAGATAAGAGAATTATTTAGGATGCTTATCAGATAGAGGAAAGAAGAGGGTGAGTAATAGTGATAGGGTCGAGAAGAACGAGGATTTAGAGAAGAATTAGGATGATATGACGGTACCGATAATGGTAAGAAATACGGAATAGATAAGAACGCATCTAACGTGGACTTACGATTTGTTTTAGCGAACTATTATTCATGGTCAATTTAGAGGACGATACCTGAGTTTGACGGTGAAGGCGATGCTGCGGAATCACCCCAATGTCATGGATATTCCTCGGTTTTGTCTCTGACGGTAAATGAGTGAAAGCGAAAAGAACGGGAGGGAGAAAAGAAGGAGGGAGATAGAATCAGAGATGAGGGATTGCGGGAGAATCACAAGGATGAACGATGAACACAGGGGTATAAACAAACCAAATGGTAACCAATTTTTCTTCAAAAATAACATGTCTCGTTTTCCTCTACATTGACGCTCTTATAGGAGAAAAGAGTTTTGAAATAGAAGCGGCAGTTAAACGGGAAGTTTCGCGTCTGTTCGTGGATCGTCTGGCGTCTTCCCCGTTTCCGATTCGCGTATGAAGGTTGACCGTGGACTCGTCTCCGAGTCGTGCAGACATGCGGTAAGTGGCGGTTACGTTCGTGGTAGAAAGGCTTCAGAGTGACCACTTCGATGTTGTCGTCGCTTTAATTTCTGTGCAGAGAGAGATGCGTGGACTTCTTGTTGAAACTCGATAGCTCGTATCACCGGGTATAATCCTGGGTAGTCTCTTAAGGATAATTTCGGTTTATCTTCTCGAAGTCTTCTTTGCAGCCATCAGGATCGATTTTATCGATCGTTGTTGCTTCCGTGCTGGTGACAGTTGTCGATGTGGATGTTTAAAGTGTAGATAGGAGTAGTAGACGACGTTGTCAGCGTCGGAAAAGAGGAAAGTGAGCTCACCGATTCAATGAGGTTAGTAACAGTGCAACGTTGAATAAATATATCCATAGTAAGGTGATGACGCTTCATCTCCGCTACTGATTCGGTAGCTCCACTCGGTTGAGGTGAATAGAAGGTGTGATAAATAGGACGTCTATCTGCGGGGACTCCGCGATTCATGGATGACAACTCTGTAGGTTGCTTGTTTGTCGAGTAGCGGGGAGGGAAAATAGGAGATATTTAGAGTCCATCGACTATTATCTCTGTGGGCTTTTCTTCATAAAATCCTTCTTCGTACGCTGTAGAGTTGTCGTTCATGTAGGTTTCGTTTATCTCCACTCCACGCGGGAGTTCATGACAAGAAAGCAGTGAAGGTCTTGTAAGCTCTCTTTGGTTGACTTTAGTCAACTTCTTTGCTCAATTAGTAGTAATGGGTCCAAGCTTTCTTTATCTTCTTCATTAGTGGGGTGTTGGGAGATAATTCTCATTGCTTGAAGCCTTCTTCATGTTGATGATCAAGACATAAATGCATGGGTTTTATCTTGAATATAATAAGAATATATTTCTTCCTTAAAATTTAGATCCCTTCTAAGCTTTCTACCTATGATTCTACCTAAGGGTGGTTTTCAAAGAAAATGAATTGGAAATCAAGGATGTTCCTATTGTTGTTTCTTGAGATCATTATTCATACTTATATAAGGTACCTATGATATAATGGATATAGTTTGGAAAATAAGGAACCTATATCAAGGTAGAAGGTGGTTGACTTGGTCCACTCAAGGAATTCTAGGTTTCTAAAGATAAGGATTAAATTCTTTGACCAAGTCAATCTTTAGATCAGTATAAAATAAGGGAAGGAAGGAAGATAATTACCTTAAGATCTACACTCTCTTTTAGTTATTTAAAGAGGTCTTCTTCATCCATTTAAATGAAGGACTTCGCTATCGGGGCAACCGGGTTGCCCCGAAAGAATCCTGGGCAACCCAAATTAAGCGGGGGAAAATTTTCCCGCCTGGGCTTTTTTCGGTCTCCCTCTTTATATATATATATATATATATCTCTCTCTCTCTCTCCCATCGCCCAGCCCGGCTGGCGCCACCGCCGCCTCCCCATCGCGCCACCGCCTCCCGCCTCTCGCCGAGGCTAGGCGCCCCCGCCGCCTCCCGCCGCCACCGCCTGTTGCGCCTCCGCCTCCTGCTACTGTCGGCTCCACCTCTTCGGGCTCTGTCGAAGCTCAATCTTTCTCTAGCCAAAATGATAAGCGATAAAAAGAGAGAGTGCGCGCAGGAAGTTCAGAGAAGATGGAGAGCGACGAAATGGACGTCGGAGGGTCCAAGTGGCTCTTACATCGACAACAGCGCCGCGGATGAGCATAACGGTTGGTGGCTAGATCTCTCTTTCTCTCTCCCTCCGCAGTCCATTTCTTTGACCTCGTGCTATGTTGACGAGGGCTAGACTCGAATCGTAATGACAGAGAAAACAAATTCAATGAAGAAGCCACATTCTCCATCTCTCTCTCTCTAGAAAGATACAAAGGGACAAAATGATGGAGAACGCGGCCGGAGCGCAACTGATTGATTCAGAGATGTGTCATTTATTGCAGAAAGTCGATCACAGAAATATTATAATAACTATGATCGACGATATCTGATGTTGAGATGTGATATTTATTCTAAAAAAGAAGAAGATCGTCGACTGAATGACCTTTCAGTCAACTCACTCTCCACGACTATTGTCACTGGGAATTTTGAGCGACATGAGTATTTCTAGAAATCCCTCTCTCTCTCTCTCTCTATCTCACTCATTCTAGTCAATGTGAACAGGCTGGGAATCACTCTGGGGATGGTTGGAGAAGAAACCTCACCTTATTGCAAATACAAATAGGGAGAGAAAGTGTGGGTGAGAAGGTGATGAGGGCAATTTCCTGATCTCCTTGCAGCCAATCCCATTTGAGCTGGCGGCAGACGCGTTGCGCTAATCGTTGTCCTTCTGCAGAAAGATCGAGTTCCATGTGTTGAGCATAAAGCGTCGCCCCCGCCCATTTTTCAAGTATTCAATAATGAACTACCAAATAAAACTTGCGTATTAATGAACTGTAGAAGAGCTGCTGGAGGCGACGGAGAACGCGGACGGAAGATATATTCTAGCAAAAGTCTAGGTCAACGCTTTGCTCTGATGAATGGGATCATCCATCTCTCTCTCTGACGAATTTCTCTGATGAATGGGGAGGTGGCGGAGGCTGAGGCGGAGGCGGAGGAGGTGGCGGAGGCGGAGGAGGTGGCGGAGGCCACTTCTTCTACTTCCCCGGAGGTGGGGGCGGATGCGGGAGCAGGAGGGGGAGGCCAAGGCCTCGATTTCTTTTTCTATTTTTTTTCGCGTATTTGGATGGCTGGTGGCTTATATATCGGTTGCCCCAGATTCCTTCGGGGCAACCGGTTGCCCCCGTAGCAGAGTACTTAAATGAATGGATAATTTCTCAAACTGGTGGATAAGGAGGAGGAGGAGGAGGAGGAGGAAGAGGATAGGTTTACTTAGAATCCTTGTGTTCATGTTTCGAAATAATTCTCCATCATAGACATAATAATAAGGGTTTTTGTAAAAATTTCACATTCCTAAAGTCTATAAATAAGGGGAAAACGACCATAATAGTGGTGCCCATGCAAGCCTAGTGGAACTTCTACTCTCTCTTCTCTTCCTCTCGTGGTTATGAGTGTTCAAGAGGAGATCCGACCGTCTGGAGACTATGTGAATACCACTAGAGGCCGGACACTTGAATGGTTGAAGAACTCTTTCAAATGATCCTTGTAAGTATGAATTTTATTCTATACTAGATGATAGGATCACCTAGAATGGATGATGAGATCATCTATTCTTGGTGCTTCAACTACGTTGAATGTTTTGATTCAACATCTTCCGCTGCAATCATTGTTTTGGTTGAAAACTTGGAGAGCTTGTCGAGCCTCAGATCCTAGCACATATCTCAGTGAATATATTATTTTTAGAATAAGTTTCCAACTTTCTCATCATCATAATGCTTTTTTTTTAAAAAAAATAGTTCGATTTCTATTTTTAGATTTCTTATTTTCGAAATCATTCGTTAATTCTAGGCTGCGCAATTCTCATTTTGAAATAATTCTTCACGTCCTCTCATTTTTTGAAACTGTTTCTTTATATTTTTCATGGTTTCATTTTTTAATTTATTATTTTTCAAAATCAGGTCAGATTATCGTTTTACTTTGTGTATATTTTTATTCGACATATTCTTTTTTATTTGATTTATATTTTTATTTTGAATTATTTCTCCTTTTTCTTAATTGATTAATTTTCATGTCTCATATCATTCCGTATCAGCGTATAACCAACTCAAATATAATCGAGTCGCTCGCGATCGCCGATCGATTTTCCGCAGTGCATTTTGACTTCTCCAGACGGCCGACTCGATCGACCCGATGCCACTCGACCGAAATCGGGGAACTCCACCGGTTCCACTAAATCCCTAAGCTCTCTCAGGTGCCGGGCGTCAGCTGGAAAGAAAAGCTGGCGATTCGTCTTCCTCGTTCGTCAAGTTCGCTTCATTCAGTCATTCATTGCTCACCGAGGAGGTAATCGCTCGTTAACTCTCTTTTGCTCCGATTTTTCCTCTATTTTTTCCATCCAGCGATCTATTTTTGTCCTATGTTTCCTATCCGACTGAAGTTATTTTCTTCCGTTATAACCGCCAACTGTTCGATGGAATGATCGTGAACTGTTCGGGCAGAGATGAGGAAGGGATTGCACCCCCAGATGCAGTGGATATCGTACGTGACGCCCAGCGGCCGTCTGATCAACGTGATGATGACGAAGATCCATCATGTCGGAAAGGTTTACCATTTCCGGGCTCGCCGCCAGATGGCGCAGAGCCTCGGTCAGATCGCCAAATTCAAGCGGCGGTACGGACAAGAGGAGCCCGCGGAGGGAGAAAGCAAATGAACGAGGAAAAAATCATCTCCTCTTTCTTCATTCCACCTTTGATCTTTATCTAGTTGATCGAAATGTGCTCTATTTCTCTCTCAAGTTCCAGAACACCAGGATAAGTGTTTTTGTTCTTTGTATTATTCGCGTCTGCAAGCTGTTCGATGTACTGACATCAAGAGAGCTCTTGTGACTGATGAACAGAGAAGTTGATGCATCAGAACACTGAATTGGATCATGACATTAATAAGAACAGGTGAGCTTGCTTCAAGAGATGGATTTATGATGTTCGATGCCAAGTTTATCAATGGTTTGATTCGATGGGGAAGAAGGATTATGGAAAACACATAGGAAGGACAGAAGATATACGGCAGATTATACAATGGTATGGACAAGAATACCTTTCGAAGAAATCTTTCATCCCATGATTTGGTCTAAAATGCCAATCAAGTGTGATTCTACATCCCTCTGATTCTGATCATAAAAATTTTAGAGTCGAATCTTGTTGGGTCCCAGCTTCTGTGGGTAGCTGTTTTGAGAAAGATCCATAATCATGAGGAACCCTTCCAATGATTCAGCACTCGGGCTCCATAAAAAGGTCATAAACGGATGGGGCATAAATAATATCATCTGTGTTGGAGCTGCACAAACTATTAATAAATGTGTAGTTTGCTCTATTCTTTTGATACGTGGAGTAAAGGTCAGGACAGTAAAAAGCTTTTCTTAAACAAGTACTTGGGGAAATGTGGAGAGCTGAGAAAGTTTGGTGAGCAGGGGGAGCTGATGTAATCTTTGCACAGGGATAGTGCAGGACAATAACTTGAATCTGGAAGCCTAGCTCTGCAAGAAGGATCTAAATCCTGAATCAATGTAACTAGCTTGTTCGGCCTAAAGTCCACGAGGCATGTGTGGCTCCCGAGCTACATCGACGGCTCTTGGGTCTCATAGGTTTGGAGTGTAGAATTTTGTTCTATTCAAGAGAGGCACGCCTTATACAAACATCAACACTAATTATAAAAGACAAAAATAGCCCCAAATTACCCATGCTCAATCAATTGAAGTGTCTCCCTTGATTTTAAAAATGGGTATTTTCTATATATATCTTCTAGTGAGACATGATATAAAAGGAATATAAGATAAGACAAGGACAATTAAGGAATTTAGGCCAATAGCATAGAACAAGCATCTAAAACATGCAAAATGGTGACACTCATTGGTATTTGCTAATAGTGGCAATATAAATTACCCCAATGTTGCCTAATGAGTATGGTACAATGGTCCCAAAAATGATGGGTGAAATGAGCCCAAATAGAGTGCCATGGATAAAGCATGTATATATATATATACATTTGCACGTGAGAACATGCATTATTCTTCTATTATGCATGTTATCATATTTTGATAAAATTTTAGCATTTATCATATCATATCGTTCATAAGTCGAATTCACATTAAATTGTCTTTAATTGTATGTATCTTTGACGTTTGACCTTATCCAAAATCATACAAAGATGATTTTAATCATGTGTGCATGAGTTTTGTGGTCATATGCATAAATGAGGAACAATGAAGAACAAAAAATTTTCGTGTTTTCATATATTTATTTTAGGTGATATGATGAAAAAGAGGGCAAAACAATGATTAACATGAAGAAAATTTTATCCAAGAAGAGTTTTCTATGAAAATATATGAATATTTTAAGTTTTAGAGGTTTTCTATAATTTTCTCATTTTTCTAAATTTTTTAAAATTTTCTATAATTTTCTAATTTTTTCCTATTTTTTAAAGATTTTAAAAAAGTATTTCTCATGAATTAAAAATCAAAGACATTGATTTTATTTGTGTGTGCCAATGTGGCATGTTGATGTGGCATCAAGTGCACATAACACATAGATGTTGCAACATGTGGCGCCCAATCAATGCACATGTGACACCTTTAAGGGGAGTATTAGTCTATAATATTTTTATTATTTTATTAACTTCCTTATGGGCCTCAATATCTTAAGCCCAAAATACTTTTCATTTATCCACTATGGGACTATTTAAATTTTCTTAGGGACATGTGGCACATTGTGGAGTGTTGGATCTGGTGGACCGGGTGACGGAATGAGACCACGAGGTCGTTGAAAACAAACGGTCTCGTGTCAAAATAAAGTACAAACTTACCAATTTTATGAAATTAATTCGAATTGAGGGGTATAATGGTAAATATGGGTCGAATCCACATGGAATTATGGAAATTTCTGATGATCTCTTCGAATTTGATCGAATCGGACGATGAATCAGTGATAGAAATTAGGAGAATGGTATTTTATGAAAGAGGACTTGAAGAGGAATCCACGGAATCAAAAATCAATGAATTTGACTTTGATTTCGCGAAAAAATTGAAGATTGAAGAGAGGGTATATTTCTGAAAATGTAAATCGTGATTTTATCAAAATTAAGACTGAAATTAAACTAAATTATGATTCTAAATTGAAATTAACCACTAAAAGAAGATATATTATGATAAAACACGATCCCTAACCCACAATTGCGATCAAATTGATCCAATTAATCACCGGAATCAAAGCTATTTATCAAAATCCAAAAATTATGATTCGTGGAGTTCAAGCATTGATTTCTTCCTCGTCAATCATAAAAATCTTGATCTTAAGCACTCCTAGGACGGGGAAATGAGTCTAGAAGCGATTGGGATCAAGATATTCAAGAGATTTAGAGTATAAACAGTTCAATTTGATTGAATTTCTCTCAAATGCTTTACAAATATGAAGAACATCTCAATTTATAGGCGATTTGGGCGTAACCGTCTGATGAAACGAATCAACGGCTCTGATGAAACGTGGGGATGCGAATCGTTACCGTTAAGTCGTGGCCGTTGGATCGCGATCAGACGCATCAGACGAAGCCACATCGCATGCGTTATAAAACACATCAAAACGCTCACCGTTGCATCGCGATCGAACGATCTTGATGCGTTTTGAGACAGTTTAATCAGAGCCGTTATAACTCGTTAGATCGACGGCTCTGATTAAATCGTTTATAAAACGATTCGCCGACGAATTGCGCTGCGCTACGTACCCCCTCCATTAAGTGAAGATCAACGGCTCTTAATCTTCACGGGATCGGACGCTCCTCACGCTGACACGTCACCGCCCGCCTCGACCGTTCGACCGCGATGCGATCGGACGGTCCATATCACACGACGTCACTTGCGCTTTAATAAAAATTCAGAAAAAATGATTTTTAATTAGGAAAATCGATTTTTAATTCCGGAAAAACTGTAGAAATTCATTTAAAATTCAGAAAAATTTAGAAAAATTTCAGAAAAATCCCTAAAAATTAGAAAATTCATAACTTTCAAAATATAACTCTAAATTAATCCAAATTTCTTTCATTTGATCAGAAATTTAATTATCTATCATTCTAAAAAGTCATATTTAATAAATAACAAGAGATTTAATTTCTATTTCAAAAATACATTCATTCCTTTCAGATTTTAACTTTAGAAAATTAAATGAATGTTTACAAAAAATGATTTCTCTTATTATTTAACATTAAAAACTACTTATAATCTCAAGTAAAGATGGGTTATAAAATAATTTATCTTTAATTTATAATAATTAACCCTAAATTAAACTATTTTGAGATTATAATGACTTTTTAATAGAATGATAGATAAAGACTCATAAATATGATAACATGCATAGGAATGAAATTTTTTATGCCTTAATATGCATTAATAATCATGTATTATCATGTCTAATTAGCATGTTATCACTGGGTTCATTGAATCTCCTCTTCTCACGTTATCATGTGGCACAATCCTATGCATTCCACACTTATTTTATACAATCCAACAGTTGATATCACTCCCCCACTTTCTCTCTATTTATGATGAACCAAAAGCTGACACGTGGCACAATCTAATGAGTTCTGACTTTGATCATGATTAATCAGACGACTAGATCCTAATCAAGCGAATTCAAAGGGAAAATCAACAACCAAAAATACTCCAAATGGAAATCGTGGTATCTCATGATCTTGAAGGAGTTAGTCATAGAAATTTTGTGAGCATGATCTTCATTTCAAGCTCTTAAAATCCATTGAGGCTAATTAAAATTTTGAGGCAAAGAAATTAAGGGTTTTAATATTTTGTTATGTGCCTCTAGCATTGGCTAGCCAAGAGGAAGGAAGGCACCAATCATTCATTCTTCATGTATTGAACATCATTTCTAGTAAGTTTCTTTTTTTTTGTATTTATTGTGTTAGATGCAAGAGGCCAAGTCTAGGTGAAATATATGGACTCTCAAAGGTGTGATTCATCAAGGGCACTCCCTCTTCGAAAGGAGTTTGAAAGCTTTTGATCGGTTAATTATATTTTTTGAGTACATCTTCTTCTTTTCATTAATCGTTTCTACTTTCTTAATAAAAAAATACCAAAATATTCCTTTATTTCAATCTTTTTAACCTTCCTCCTTGTGGATTTCACCTCGATTCGTTACTATTCTAAAATTTATAAACAAATTCAAAGAGTTGAGTATAATTTTTTATGAGTGAACTTGCACTTTAAACAACCGTGATGTTACACATATTAACATGTATGTGTTTATTTCTTATATTTTGGTTATTAAACTCCATTATTTTACCCCTTATAGGTTTTGAGTCGATTTCATGCAAAAAATATTTTATAATTTCTATGTATTATGGTAAAGTAAAGGTCAAATCCTCTTGGAGCCTAGGTACTAAGATTAGCGCATTTAAGGAGTAGAGATAATATTATAGGGAATAACAAAAATAAAAGTGATTTTGGAGAAATATGGAAGGACAAAGAAATGGAATATGGTATGAATGAAATTATAACGAGAATATGGTAGATATATTTATATTTTATGAGAAGTAGTGAGAAAATATTGAGAGACGATGGAATGATGGAATGGAGAGATGAGACTAATGGAATAGAAGAAGATGTAAGAATGGTGAGAAATCATGTAATCAGGAAATCGGGTAATGATGAGAGATTGTTTGAAGAAAAGATAAAAAATCTAAAATCTTAAAAGGGAAATAGGGTTTACACTTCCATGGAGGGGATTACAACAGAAAATCACATCTAAATTCTCACACAAACCCTGTTTTCACATAAAATATCGAGGAATTGTCGATAATTTTCTACACAAAGTACTATTAACTTGAGTGACTGATTAAGTTTTGAGGGTCAAATGGTGGATAGGCATCTGTTTGTTGAAAGAGTCCATTTGACCTAAAATAAAAGGGGTGGACCCAAATAGTCTTGACCCCCCATATGGTGTTTAGTTTGGATTTGATAATTAATCTGGCCAACCCCACTTCAACTAGTCGAATTTGATATAGAAAATAACTAAAAATTTAATACATTAAATTTTTGGTTATATATCAATAATAAATATGTATATCTATCTAAAACATACCAAATACCTATCTTACATACTTTAAATATACTCTTGGATTGTATCTTACGTCTATGAAAGTAAGAGGAGATCATCTCAAGGCATTGACAAACTTCATGACAATTTCTTGATCTGCGCGTGTCATCCTTAAAACAAGGGCCATGATAATCTTCTTTGTATCATTCCAATTTTATTAGATGTCCTCTAGGAGACACTGACAAGAGGAAGAAAAGATAATAGAGAACCTCTTAATCCATTGATAGAATTGGAGTACATGGGTTTTTATACAGAGAAGGAGATGATGAGACTAAGGAAAATCGTGAGGAGACATAGGAAGAGGAAGAGGAAGAGATAAAGACATAGGGAGAGGAACAGACCATCCTTTTTATCTCTCTTTCCTCCCCCCTCGTCTTGCCTACTGCTGCTCTAGAAGCATAATGGTATGCTCATGCGGACAGAGGTTGAATGCCTTTTTGTAACAGAAGAAAACTACAAACCAAAGAGATGACAAGAGCTTAGTAATTAGCATGTAAATAAGTTCCATATTGGCCTCACTTTTGCCTGATACGGAACAGCTATAACTGTTATGGAACTTCATTAAAAATGCAAGTAGATACAGGGTTCCTTGACGAAGGTCTAACTACAAAAATGATTTCTAAAAATTAACATTTGATAAGTATCACAGGAAGAAATGTTTTGCTGATTACTCTCTGCATAAACTGAATTACTTCAGATCTTATGAACACTAAAGTCAGCATCCTCCGATCCGAAATTCTCCTTCCAGTTCTCAAATTCAGAGCCGCCAAATACCACTTGCTTGATGCCCACATAGCTTCCAAAGAGGGAAAAAAATCACATGCAAAAAAATACTTCAATTATTTAATGAACTTCAAAAACTATCTCATGGAACTTGGAGGAGAGAGAAATTACTCGGCACTTATTTGAATTAAAGCATTTATCAACACGTCCAGAAGCAACGGTTCTGTTGTTCCAAGATCCACCCTGTGCAAATAGATCAAGAAAAATTTGTAAGATACAAATATAGTAACACAGAGCTTAAAATTATATAAAAAGTAAAATGGGTTTTGTGTTAATTTAGCAATCACCATATTCTTGCAAGGTTATCTTGAATCTCGAGGTCCCCGATGTTGTAGAAAGTTGTTGGCGTGACGTTGGCTCCTTGTATTGCATCATAAGTAGGCCTCTTGTGGTCCAAAGGCAATTGAGATAGCTGCAGTGTTCAAAATGTTAGAATTTTTTATAGAATCAAAAGGGTTGTCTACAGTTGTCATGTTGTCATTGCCTATACTGATAGATCATGATCCAAGATTTTAACTGCCCACCTGCATATTCAGAGAATTGCAACCGCCAAGCCGCCCTATAATATGCCAAGAGCGAATGGCCTGCACATGTAAATCAAAAACTAAAATCCTCAAGGAATTAGTATAAATATACACAGATGAAAAGATCAAACTTACGTCGCATATTAAAGAAATATCAGAAGCTAGAGGAGCACTGTAGAATTCGAACCAGATATAAGAGTTCGAGAAGGTAAATCTGCATTAAAAAATTCAAGAAACCGTTGAAAACTTCAAAAGGAAATAATTCATCAGGATAATCAACAAGGACCCACTCGTTGAATTTAATGTTTAGGGGATTAGGAGACCCAGTCTTGGTCTGGATGATCTTATTTCTCTTCTTTCTAATCCTCTCCTCCACCTGAAATAAAAACCATCAGAAAAAACCCCCGAAACCAGAGAAGACAAAAAGATAAAATTTTTACAAGCCTAAACAAAAAGGGAGAATTTATACTCGCGCTTGTGCCTTCTCTGGATCATCGAAGCAACTCCCCAAAATTTCAGCGAACTCCGGATCCTTATCATAATCAAGCCCTTCTCTCCCGGAGTAATCTCCTTCTAAATCCGCGGTAGAAACTTGTTCTTCGTCCAATAACTCGGCTTCCACTGGCGTCGCCGCTTCTTTTTGTCGCCGCACGGCTGTAAAACAGATTCTGTCGCCGTTTTGCTTCTGGATCGAGGAGGACCGGGGAAAACAGAGAGCGAAAGACGGGTTTGAATTGCAGAACGGCGATTTGTTGGGGGGAGTGAGGGAGCTAGCAGCGGAGAAGATACGTAGAGTGAGCATTTCGGTTATCCTCTACCATTTGCTCTCTACTCTGGTTCGAAGAAATTCGGAAGTCGTGAGAGCAGCAGATGTACCGCGGACATTATTTACTCGTACTCGGCAGTGCCGCATCGATAAGGTTGAAAGTTTTGTCGTATAGGAAAGAGTACGATAACTTAAGATAAACCTCACGTGTAATACATATTCCGGAAACTCAACGGTCGGCCGGGCCCAGAATAGCTTGGAGTTAGCAGAAAAGCCCGGTCCAAGGGCAAACGTTTTCAGCCCGTTTCAGGCAAACAGCAAATGGATACTTAATCCGGCAATCAAAGCAGGGTTTTATAGATTCGGATATCGAAACAGGGTTTATCAAGGGTTCAAGGTCTCACGAAGATCTTTGCACTCCGTTCCGCAGAGGAAGAAGGACGATGGGTGTAAGGTTTCTAGTCTCTAAGGCGACAGGAGTGGGGAATAACTTCTCGGGTAGATTCCTCCACAGCCAGCTGAATTTCCCTTATCCATCTCCGGGAGGTCCTTCAATATTCCAGCGTTTAAAGAGTTTGCACTCCTTAGTTCGCGGCGATGATTACTCGCGTTCTAGTTTGATTTTCTCTAGGTATTTTTTCAGTGGGTCCATCCCCAGAGCTGAGCGTGCGGATAGCCCTGAAGTCTCTGCTCTAAGCATTGATGATCGTGTACCCGCTACTATCATTACTGGATTCCTCGGTTCTGGAAAGGTGGTTTCTTTTTTCATCCT
The DNA here is from genome assembly GCA_024174645.1 of Lemna minuta. NCBI lineage: Eukaryota > Viridiplantae > Streptophyta > Magnoliopsida > Alismatales > Araceae > Lemna > Lemna minuta. The sequence goes on along the minus strand of CM044113.1, from coordinate 1,736,953 downwards.
TCAATCTTAAAATTTCTAGATTTCTCTTTTTCCGTGGGATAATGTTTTGATCGTTCCGTACTCAAATGTTCATGGGTTTATGGTTATCTTCAAATGTTTCGGAAACGTTTTTTTATCCTAAATGTTTATAAGTTTCTCTAGATTACTCTTTTTCCGTGGGATTAAGTTTTGATCATTGCGAACTCTGTTTTTCTTCCGTTGGCAAATTATATCTGTTGGTTTAGACGCAGTTACTGGTTTATTTCTGTCTTGAATTAGGAAATTACTGGCAATTAAGATTGCATTAAAATTCATAATTACATAAACTTTTTTATGAATTCGCATCGAAAAGATGAGTGTTTCATAAAAAGGTGAGAGTTTTGCCTATCTAGGCGTGCCATTTTGTTTTACCATTTCTTGTGACTAGTGAGGATTGAAGTGATGCTTCAAATAAAAACGTACCCTTAGTTTATGTGAAAATAAAAGGGAGTGGCGTAAAGGTAGGATGCTGGGAGAGGAGACCCCGACTGCCTGGGGTTAGAATGAAAGTGGTCAAGTCTATTTTAGATTGTCCTGCTTTGTATGGGCATACCCAGGGATGACAACAGTAGTGAGAGAGAGAGACTCTGTACTTTTCCAGTCTCTCCAGGCCCCAGCTGCTGCCTCTTTTATATATTTCTCTCTCTCTCCCCCCATATCTTTCTACCAATGTTTTGGCTTTGTTGGCTTGTCAACTGCTCGGCCATATAGTTAATTTTTTTGCCATTACATCCAAAAGCTGTATATTTCACTCCAAGGCAAAAAAAGCTAAAAAGAGACTGCGTATGTGGGCAATGTTTTCCTTGTCACATGCAGTTAAAATTACTCAAACCCCCCTTAAAATATGTAAGGATCATAATTAGCCTTGATTATAACAATCTGTATCAAAGCAGGAGAGAAATAAAAGGATGCATTTCCAGATTGAAACATCTGATTACTCCTGCTGACATCAGAATTCTGACTCTACATATGTCTATTGGTTGGCATATTAGCCTTTTGCTTCCTATCTAGTATCTTTTTCTATCTATAATCTATTTGATATTTTTTTGACTGCAGACCACACTCTTGAATCACATCTTAACTTCCCAACATGGGAAGCGAATAGCCGTCATTGAGAATGAGGTATGAAATCTTTCAACTGCGTAAACCTCTCTTTATTCTACTTGCTGGAATATCAAGAAGTTGAAATTTTGAATTTCCTGATAATTAAAGTTTTATCCTTTTTCTGTGTGGGAAGAAATACCTGTAATTTCTGAATATTTTTGGCTTTATCCCTTTTCAGTTTGGGGAGGTGGACATTGACAGTTCACTAGTCGCCAGTCATTCGTCTGTGGCTGAAGACATCATCATGGTCAACAATGGTTGCTTATGTTGTACTGTACGGGGAGACTTAGTCAAAATGCTCCTGAAGCTGGTAAAAAACAAACGAGACAAATTCGATCACATAGTTATTGAAACAACAGGTACACCTAGCTCCAACAGTCGACCCTAAATGATGAATGAATAGTTTTTTTTTTATGAGGGGAGGGAAGCACCCTCCCTCTCGTTGTGAATGAATAGTTCTCATTGTTTTATTTTTGATAGGGCTTGCAAAGCCATCTCCTGTGATTGAAACTTTCTGCTCAGACGAATTGGTTTCAAAGTATGTCAAACTTGATGGTGTAGTTACGATGGTAGATTGTAAACATGCGATGCAGCATCTAAATGAAGTCAAGCCTAGGTGGGTGGTCAATGAGGCTGTGGAACAGGTCGCTTATGCTGACAGAATCATTTTAAACAAGGTTTGTTCTCCCTTATTATTTCTTTTTCATGATGAGTGTTAGACAGAGACTCTTCAGATTAATAGCTCTTCTCTTCTAACCTGTCTCAAACAGTGTATAATAGTGCCATAGACTATAAATGGCCAGTTAGCCCCTTTCCCCATCTTCTGTCATTAGATTTATCATTATGGGCAAAATACCATTTTTGCCCTTACTAGCCGTTGGGCAACGGTCATATGACCGTTGCCCCAACGGCTACAAAAAGCTGGGCAGGTGGTTATATAAACTATCTCCCTCCAACCCGAATCATGTCTGTCTATTTTTCCCTTTTGTTCTTCTATACAAAATCTGTTATTGGCCCTATCTGTTATTGAGCTTCAAGTTGTTACAACAAGTGACCATCAGCGGATAAATTGCTGCTCTTTTGAGTTTTTTCCTTGACGAATTTGTAAAAGTCAAATCATTAGAGATGACATAGAGCTTTAGGGATTTAAAAAAGCAATCATAAGGGTGATTTATTAATCAGAGGGGATCGGTTATTTATAGTACCAATATACATCCTAAGTAACCCTCTGACTGTTACTTTACAATGGCATAATAAATGGTAAAATGAATAGGACAGTATTCCTGTAATATTACAAGAATACCCTTCTGACTTCTAACACCCCCCCTCTTCAAGCTGAGTGTGTATATCCACCAATTCTAGCTTGCAAGTTAGCTTTATAAACTGGTCAGTTGCCAGGCCTTTGGTCAACATATCCAGTCTTTGCTTTGATGACTCGATATATGGAGTAGATACTCTCTTCTTCTTGAGAGTTTGCTTAATGAGGTGCTGCTCAATTTCGACGTGTTTCATTCAATCGTGTTGTAATGGGTTCTGTGCAATTCTAATTGCAGTTTCTTTGTCACAGAAAACCATTGAGGGTTCTTCAATCTTTATCTGAAGATCTCTCAGGATGCCTTTGATCCGCGCTAATTCTGTCAGTCCATGAGCCAGTGCCCTGAATTCCACCTCTGGACTTGACTGAGAGACTACTCCTTGCTTTTTACTTCTCCAGGTGATTAGATTTCCTGCAAGAAATGAGCAATAGTCAGTAGTAGACATGAGATCCATCAAGAACCAGCAAAGTCAGAATCAGTGTACATATCAAGTGTGAGCTTACCTTCAAATTTGAAGATTAGACCCCATCCAATCGTTCCCTTCTACTACCTAAGTAATCTGTATGCTGCCTGTAAATGTAAAACTCTAGGACTATTCATCAAGTGACTGAGAACATTAACCACTTAAGAAATATTAGGACGTGTACGAACTAAGTATATTAGCCTCCCAATTAAACTCTGATATCTTGCTATATCTACTGAATGTTCATTAAGAGTAAGTCTATGATTTACTTCCATCGGGGACAGACTTGGTTGATGATCAGTGAATCCCGTGTCTTTAAGTAGATCAAACATATATCTCTGCTGAGATAACATATTTCTGTTGAAAGAGTGGACAACTTGGATTCCAAGGAAGAGTTTCATCTGTCCTGGGTTTTTCATGTCAGACTTGCATATTAATTGCTTTTCTAAGACCGCTCTCTCTTCCAAATCACTACCTGTGAAAATAATGTTGTCAACATACACAACAAGTGTTGTAACTCTTCCACTCTCAGAGTGTTGATAAAATATCATGTGATCCCCCCTGGTTTTTTATTTTTTTTGAAAAGATCCCCCCTGGTTTTTTATGATCTGAGTTGCAGATGTACTTAGCACTGTCAGTCCTAAAAACCTTGATATTTTTTCTCAAACTGTCTCTCTATCATTTGAACACTTTTTTTTAGTTTTAAGGTTACTTCAAATTTTTGTTGGATTAGTAAATCCAACTAAATCTACTGAAGTCATCTATACACGCTAAACCCGATAAAAAAACCATGTAATTCTGCTGACAGGGTAGGCCTCCTCACATCACAGTGGATTAGTTGGAATGCAATCTTCTGCCATTCAGTGTGTTCTGAATAAGGATGTTTCTTATGCTTTGGCCATTCACAAATGTCATGTACAAAATTCTAACTTTTGATGTATTTAAACATTTTGGGAAACATATTTTTCAAACTGTGCAATGAGGAGTGCCCTGATAGTCGGTGGGACACCAAGCCTTGTCTTCCTTCTTTTTGATTGCCGCTTGTGGTAGCAGCACATGCTATCCTGGTACCTTCATTCCTCAGCTGTGGCTTGACTTGCGTGGGTAAGTTGTAGAATCCTTCATAAACTTTAGCAAGTCCAGACGTCTGCCCCTGCACCTTGTCACACAAATGCATCAATTCCACCAAATTCAAGTTTATATGGAATTAGAGATGCAATTCTTAGACAGAGTTTAAGCTAATGAATAGTTTTGGAACATGAAGAACATGTTCCAATTTGCCTAGAGGTTCTATAGTGATAGTTCCTAATCCAGCCACTGGTAATAGAGTGCCTTCGTCTGATTGTAACTTTCTATTTCCCATACAAGGAACATAAGGGGTAAACGAATCAATAATTGGAGTTATATGATGAGTAGCCCCATTATTTAAGATCCAAGAGCATTTCGGTTTAACTTTAGATGATGCAACTGAAGGAATTTTACTGAAAATCATTATCTTACCAGAGTTTGCCGATGAAGTAGACCAAATATTTAAGGTTGAGGAGGATAATAATTCTTCTAATGATTTTATTCTCTCCTTTAATTGCTCTTCAGCTTTATCTTTCATAAATGAGGGAATTGAGTGGCGTGAAAGTGTGGTTGAGCAATTTGGGGTTGATAGAGTTACTACATTGCTTTGGCTGATGTGAGCGGGTTTTCCATGTATTTTCCAGCATTGACTGATGTGAGCAAAGTGGTGTCCTTATGTTAGATCTCGTCCTCAAACTTAATCAAACATACCAAACACACCAGGATATCCTAGCATTGACCTTTGAACGTTGGCTTGTGCGTTTAGTAAAAGAATCTTAAAATGGTTAAAAATTCTCTTTTCGACAGATAGACTTAGTCAGTCAGCAGGATCTGGAATCCTTGACGTGGAAGATTAAGGTGAGTTTCAATTTTCGAATGACATGGGCATTTTATTGGTCTCCTGAAATAAATATTCAAAAAAAATTTTTTCGCAGCAAATTAATGGAATGGCCCAGATGAGGAATACCAAGTTTGGGGATGTTGACATTGATTTCGTCTTGGGAGTCGGTGGATATGATCTGGAAAGGTTTCTCTAGTTTATTTGTATGTCTGTTTTATGTTTTGTTACATATTGAACATTAACCTACTATGGATTTATCTCTGCAGAATTGATTCTGAAGTTCTGTCAGATGTGAGCTCTAAAAAGGAGGAACATGGACACAGTAATGATCTCATTAGTAGATGATTCTTTTATGTCATGCATCGTAAACCATATGATTCCCTGTCAATGTAACAGAAATAGTTTTTTCTTCCAGATAAACATCAGGAGCACCATCATCACCATCATGATCATGACCACGATCACGATCACAGTCATAGTCATAAGCATGAACACGTGCATGATCTGGCTGTATCCAGCGTCAGTATAGTATCAGAGGATATCCTAGACCTCGATGAGGTGAGTGGGTCTGAATCTTGTTTTAAGGAGAAACTTTGTCTATTCTTTATAAAACTGATACTTTTAAACGTTATTATTCATTGTATGCAACGATGCAGGTCAATGACTGGCTAGAGCGGCTACTTGAAGAGAAGGGAGATGATCTATATAGGATGAAGGGCATCTTAAACGTCAATGACCCAGCAGGCCGGTATGTTTTCCAGGTAATTACCTCTTTAACCCCCCGCACCCCCCGGGCCTGCAGCACCCCACACAAAAATAAAAGAGAAATATCCATTTGAAATTACTGTATGATAAATTTCACTCAAGAAATCTGATAATTTGTGGTAGGGGGTTCATTCCATGCTGGATGGATGCCCAGGGAGGCCATGGGAGGAGAATGAGAAGAGAATAAGCAAGTTAGTTTTCATAGGGAAGAATCTCGACAAGGAGGCTTTGAAGAAAGGGTTCAGGGGTTGCTTGGCATGAGAGAGCTTCATCTTCTATCTCTCTTCTAGTTTTCAGTGGCTTCTAATGCTGGTTAAATTGTCCCTGAGGTCTCTCTCTCTCTCTCTCTAGATGTATATATAGATCACTATCTCATGGAACATCGTATAATTTCTACAGCTGGAGTCACAATTTTGTGAGTTAAATTCCAGGAGCGTGAATTCATATTTTTGGTTGGTATATGAATTGAGGCCACAGACTCTACTGGGCGGTAACCTTAAATAGTGTAATTTCTCTATTTGTCCGTTTTGCATGAAATGAATAAATTTTTTCTGCTTTTTGAGTGACCCTCTTTTTCTTTTAAAAAAAAAGAAGAAGAAAAATTCTGCTTCGTTCAATTTCATCGGTTCATGTGCAATTTCATCTGTTCGTATGACCATCTAGCCATATGGGCTTCTTCATTGTCGAGTATCCTTTTCACCATAAATATGCAGGATGAAAATCACGGAATTTCTGTAAAACTTGCTGAGGTGCAGCAACAATCTCACAAGGAAGGCACTCGTTGAATCAGGTAATCCTGAGGTTCATGAAGAAATTTGATGAATTAAACATTTAAATGCTTGAATTGGAACTGAGAAAAGAGAATTTAAAGTAAACCAAAATCATTGAGAAATTACTTGATTCTTAGGTGGTTAAGAGGTGACATGGAAGGTGAAGTGTCCTTGTATTTTCAAGCCCAGGTCAGCCGTAGTCAAACAAAAATTTGTCAACGCTGACGTATACTTAAGTACATATATGCAATATGTTTGTAACAGAGGTTACACATGCATGAATAATTAATCTGAATCTTTCCAGAAAAAATAATTCTCTGACACACGTGTCTTTTGTAAATTTTGTAAAAATAATATTTTAAGTTATACATCGCGGGGATGTAGCTCAGATGGTAGAGCGCTCGCTTAGCATGCGAGAGGTACGGGGATCGATACCCCGCATCTCCACATTTCAAATATTTTTTTGCCCTGACGTTTTCAGGGGCAATTAAATTGTCAGAAGAAATATAAAAGAAAGTAATATCGAATTGAAAGGGCAAATGAAATGCCTTCGAGAGTCATAATTGACACCTGGCGGTCAACCGACGTCATAATTGATCATCATTGACACACGTCATACCAAATGATGATGGTCAACACGAAGTCATAATTACAGCTCTCGTAAAAATTGCTATTTTTAATCTCCCGATGTGGTAGAAGAATGTAATCTGGATGGGGGGGGCTGATTCAAATCAAATATTGAGAGAACTGTGAAAAATCTTAACATTGATAATCTTGCCATGAAAAATCTTTTTTTTTATTTTTTATGAAAAGGGGGAGGGGCACCCCGAAACAGTACCATGAAAAATCTTATTAGATCATGATACAGATTTCGAAGGTCAAACTGCAAAGTCAACCACATTCAAACACCAGAGAAACAGAGACTATCTATCTACACTACAATTTGATACATAAATTATATAGATCAAGAGAGAGGAGAGGGGGAGGGGAAAATCTCTACGGAACTTGCTGGCGATTGTAGGTGTCCTCATGAACAAATGCAGGGTTAGAGCTCTGGGCTGGGATCTGGGGGTAGCCCATCGCGATCCCCTGGTTGACCGTTGGCTGTCCTGAGCTCTCCGGCAGTTTACACGTAGCAACATTCACACAGTAGAGCACTCCCAAGGAAACACTAATAAATGCCAGCACAGCCCCACCGGAGAAGATCCCCGGCTTGACCACGTAGCAGTAATTCCCGAGATACATCCTCTCCAATCCCCTCTGGTCATTGAGGGCTGCCCCGGTCAGTAGCATAAGGAATGCCACAATGAACGTTATCCTGTTCAGTCAACGTTACAAAAAATCAATATTCTTTAATGATAGAATAATCAAGATAAACAGCTGCTCATTGACCAAATATTTGATGTCCACACAGAACTATGATAGGCAAGGACTGCTTTATCCAATTCTCAAAAACTGCGGAAGATGATAATTAGGCATCGGATTGGCAGACCAAAATTTCAGTCTGCTGCACCATAACAGGGGGCGGCAGTGAAGGGTAATTCCTAAAAAAGCCAGTCAATGTTGTTTCCAGTTTTCTGATGAGGTGAAAAAATGGAAAGTGAGAGAGAGAGAACAAATATCAGTTCCTGGACAGATAACTCCAATGCCCAAAACCAGCACTTACTACAACAAATATACAGAGCAACTCCTTCTTGACTTTACGACAAAGAGCATGAATTGGTCAATATCAGTTTAGTTAAGCGTTTATCATGGAATATGTACTTTTCTCCTGCCATCCTACGTCAATTATTCCAACCCAAGTTTCCAGAATTCCATCTGTTAGAAAAATGAAACTGAAAGTCAACTGCTTTAAGAATTGACCTTAACGGATCATCATATGCATGATATTTTCCCCAGACAAATCATTTAAAAAATTAGAGGTAAAAATTATAGACACAAATATTTGATATTTTACCCCGAAAAATCATTTGAAAAATTGGAGGTAAAAATCATAGACACAAATACTTGATATTTTACCCAGACAAATCATTTGAAAAATAAGAGGTACAAATCACTCAGACAAGTAATTTACCACAGCATATAAATACTACAATATTCCAAAGAACATACCATGATAGAACGAACGAAATCAAGGACATAGTCCAGCTAGAGCCGGATGTATTTGGGTGTTTCCTGCAGCAAAGGCAACCAGCAACAGAGATGATGATAGCTTGAGCAACTATGAGGGCAATCAATGACCCCAGACCAAGAGCTAAAGCGGGGCTCTGTGGATAAATGCACTTTTCTTGTGGCGACACCCTTACGTCAGAGGCCTGAGGAAACAATTTGAGCATCATTAGAACGTTTTACTGAGGCTCAATAGGTTCTCGAGGGTAGGAGAAAACGAAATAAAAAAGTGGGTCTTGCAGATCAGAGCGAATGGGAAACAGGGTACGTGCAGAATCTCTGGATATACGAAAATCCATGAGATACCCGCAAGTCCGCTCACCACAGGAATCGAGTTCGGTTTATAAGATTGATGTTTACCTTGATTCTCTTCCCCTCGGCGGCGAAGCCCAAAGCGGCAGACAAGAGGCCGAAAAGGCTCGCCAGCACTGACACCAGTAGGATTTTACTTTCCATTGTCTCTCTCCTCTCACTCCAGAACTGTGCCGCTGTAAGAGACGAATTTATATGAAGAAGAGACTGAGACAAGATAAGAGAGAGAAAGCCAAAAAGATTCTTTGTCTTGTATTTTAAAGCCTGCATGAGAGAGAGATAGACATACATGCCGCTTACGCCCATTTTCACTATCACATGCCACTCCACAAGTTCCCGTTTGGCATGATTTTTGGTTAACTTTAGATGGATCATGTTTGAACATTTTTTTTACCGTAAAACAGACAAAATATAATTGTGCGTTTAGTTTTTGAGACTGTTTTGAGACTTGGGTGAATTCAGTGATGAGTAGAAGAAGACAAGATTATGCAAAGTCAATGCAGTCAACTATAAGTTGATGTAGTTTGTCTTTTCATCTCAAACTTAGCGAATAAAACTAATCAGCTTCTTAATTTTTTTATAATAGAAACTTCATGATAAATACTAAAGATAATTTATGATCCAACTCCAAAAATCTCATTAAAAAAATGCCATATATTTTGAAGCTCTGATCCTTCAAAGGTTTGTATGAATTTTTTATTTTTCTTGGGTTTTTCAATAACCTGATTAGGTACAAAATGGCAAACAGGGGTGATGAACTAAATTTTAGGGTGAATAAGGTCGCTATAGATATTGAATTCAAACTAAAAAAACAATACTTAATATCCTCACTTTGAGCAATATTTAAGTAAGGGCCAAATCATCAGAGAGCACGGGTAATTAGATTAGAGTATTCTTGTCTAGAAGGATACTTTATTTATAGGTGTAGTGATGAGATTTCCCATGTTTTCTAAATGGAGGGGTATTTAATGAATCTGTTCATACTTTAATTATATACATGTGCATAGAAGATACTGATAATGGTTTTAGCCCTTTAGACATTTTGATATACTCGTTAAAGGAGCGGAGATATGTGGATGAACATAAGTGGAAATCAAGTAGGTTACATTATAGAAATTTGGAGGTGAAGTTTAGTGATCATGGAAGATCATTTTTTTGTATTATTAGTGTATTTAATACCTTTATCTATGTGCAAGAAGAGAAACACGAATTAGAGACAAGGAACGAAGAAAGAGGATAAGAAATGAGGATGATGGATGAGGGCAAGGTTGATAATGTTGAGAGAAATGGAAAATATATAGAAACTATTTTCCAGACCATTATTAAGGTATTACATACTAGAAAAATCTTGTTTTGAAGCTAGTTTTAGGAGGAGTGATAATTGGGTCTTCGCAGATCTTGAACACAAGATTGATTCCCCTAAAAAAATTAAAAATCTTGAACATGCGATTGTTTGATTATGATTATGCATGAAATTGGACTTTGATTTCTATCATTTTACTTCATGAATATTTCAGGAGAGAGAGTGTGTGAAAACTCATGTTTAATCTTGGCGAGGAAGTTTTTTCTTTTAATGGAGGAAATCATCCTCCATTGGATGGCTGGGATGGAAGAGATGCTACAAGATGGACAACCAAATCTGATCGTAACATCTCCCTAGTAAAAGAAAGGCAAGGTGCCCCACTATTATGAAGTCGACTTTTATTCAATAATGAGCCACAAGACGGATGACCTTTGTAGTGTTTGAGATGTCTTACGATCCCTATGATTGGTCTTAAGTGGTGGAGGTGCCATATAAGCTATCCTCCTAAGCTATTGGATTTCTTGAGATGGGCCTCCCACTTCAATGAGACTGATAACCATAAAATCACATTCGTTGAAAATGTAACATCATGTGTCAAAAATTATACTTAAACTCCATGAAATTAATCTTAAAACTTATAATAGTTGTGAGTTGAGATTAAATCCACAAGGAGGAAGGTTAAAAGATTAAAATTAGGGTTTATTTTTTGTATTGTAGGATGAAGAAAGATGAAAATATTGGTCACGATATAAGAGGAATACGATGATGCGATGAACTGATGAAGCACCTTTGATTTCCAATCGAAGATAAAAAAAATCATGATTGGATGGTGAAATGGTGATTTATGATTGAATATAAAATTTTATGGATAGAAAATATGGAATTGCGGTCCTCGATCGAAAAGGAATTTTCTTAATCCTAGATTTCAGATTTACAATACAACATTTACTCTAGAAATGCTCTCCAATCAATCACTTCTTTGAGAGCTCATACATCTTTCTTGGACTAGGCATCTTGCATCCCACATAAGGAATGAATATAAAAGAGAAGAAACTCACTAAAAATGATATTTTGTACATAACGACCAATTCTTCATGAAAAGAAAAGAAATTGAGGAAGATTTGGGCCCTTGATTGCATGGTCCACGATTTGATGCCTCATAAGTCACCATGTGTTGTGTGCTAAAAAGGGGTCCAAGGGAACTGGTCCATCAAATTGGGTGGTTCCAATGGGCCCCGCCAATCAGAATGCCCATATGTCACCACTTGTCCCTGTGAAAAAGAAGGGGAAATTAGTCCTCAAAGGACTATATCAAAATTGTTTTTTGATTTAAATAGAGAGGCCCATTAATGCTAATATCAAGGATTATGTTGCTTAGTGCATCATTTAATTAAATGCTCCCCTTTATGGTCTCACATAGGTGTTGACTATGCAGTGCGTGGCGATGCCTTGTCGTGCCACGTGTGCACCTATCACATCTGCATGCTACGTCACTGAAGCCTTAAAAACCAGATTTTTTATCTTTAAAAATCTTCAAGAATCCTCATAAAATCTAGATTAATTCAAAAATAAAAATAAAAATTTCATAAAAATTGGGAAAAAATTCACAAAATCTCTAAAATTAAATAATCATATCTTTTCACAGAAAACTTCGTTGTGGATCAAATTTTTGCCATTTTGATCTTTGATACATCTCATTTTTCAACATATATTGATATTCAAAATTAAACAAGACAAAAAGTGATCAATTTGCATTAAAATTGCTTTGTCTTCTTCTTGTCTTTGCCTCTATCGTTGTTTGTTCAAAGTTTACAAACAACAAACTCATGAAAAAACTGGTTAGTTCACATTCATTTGTCCATAAAAAAGGTTAAAAGTAAATTATGCATAAAATTAACCACTATTTATTGCCAATTCAACTTATGAGAGATATGAGGTGATGAATGTTAAAATTTCATCAAAATATATAACATGCGTAATAATGATGCAAATTATATCTTAAACTATTAAAGGATAATGAATTATGTGTACATAATTCATTTTATCAAAGAAATCTTGGACCTATTCCTCCCATTCATCTCAATCTAAACTCTGTTTTTAAATTCACCTAAAACATTTCATCCAATTAATTTCTATGATAAGAATTTCATCACGTGACTTCAAAGAAGTCAAATGAGGCTAGTTTCAAAATATCACTAAACATGGAAAATAATGCGTAAGAGGATGAAAATCATAAAATAATTTTTATTTCATATTTTTCCATTGAAGGAAGGATGATAATAATATTTCTTTAGTAATTAACTCCTAAAATTTATTTTTAATGCATAGATGAACCTAATAATCTATGCTTATCAAGGGTAAAGATGAAAATGACAAGGGGCCCAACATGCTAGAGGTTCAGGTGACGTTTGATGTTAGGTGTTAGAGAGCTAGTGCGACACAGAGATGTGAAGATTGCCCTTAACTTAGCATGTAGGTGCAACATCAATGGGTGCACAAGTGGTGCCATGCAAAATTTATAGAGCGAAGTGTTATTTGGCCAATTAGTATTTTCCCCCTATCTTAGCTACCCAAAATTATTGTACATCCATGTTTTGTTCATTTCCAATATGAGAAAAATGCCACGAGTGACATAGCAGTTAAGAAGAGTTTTATCACTCCCATTTAATCTTTGAGTGTCGATCTTCCCTTACTCTTTGGTGGATATTAATTATCGGTAGTTTTACATGCCTTAAAATATTTTTAGTCATTTTTAGTGCATCATTTACATGAATATCAAAGAATACTATCACGTTTTATTGGAATTTTTGCAATCATCACATGATCTCATTCATATGCTCATTTTGGCAGGTTTTAGTATTAATTTTCATATAAATACACAAAAATCCTTATTAGGGTCATATGACATGGAATTCATTAAAATTTATTAACATGTCATGGTTGGAGGGCTTAAGGATAGATAATTGTCAAGGAATAAGTGAAGAGGATCTATTCAATTTGAATTTATTAGTCAAAGTAAGGAGTTGAAAGTATCTTTTTTCTTCAATTTCATATTGCATTTTATTATCAGAATGAATGAAAAATAGATTACTCAATTTCTTGAAAATATGGTGGCTGGATCTATATTTATGATTTTTGGAGCTGTGGGAAATTTTGTCAGATTTAGTATAACATTTTGTGATTTTTTTTCACAACTTAAAACTAGGAAAAGGAGCCTATTGTGCTGACCTCATGGTGATGACACATAGAAATGTGGATTTTTAGCACACACCAGCTTGAGAAGCACTACACAACACAAAAAGTGTCACATACTTGGCATAGAAAATAGCACAACACATGGCATGATCTTCGGGTGCTCTGGAGCTTTGAAATATTGATATTCTCTCTTTATTCTCAAAGGGTGTCATGGAAAAAGTGGCATAAAAATAATCTTAAAGTTAAAGAAATAATAAATTAGAAACTCACATTTTAAATTTATGTAGCCCTTGATGGAATCCTAAAGCCTATTTCTAGTAATGCTTATAAGTCCCCTTCCGAGGCCCATTTAGAGCTTAGTGGGAGAGGGGAAAATTTCTAGGAGGTAACAATATGTGTAGAGGATCACCTAAAGACCAAAAATTTCTATCAAACTCTACATGTTAGAGACTCTAGAAGGTTCCTTTTATTTTGCCAATAGTGAACCCCATTACAGGCATAATGTCAAACTTGTAATTTTCAAGGTTTTGAGTTGTTTTTTCAAGGGTTTTGTCTTTTGGATGGCCCTTCACTTTTTTAAGGCACAATTAAAGTTATTCCCATTTTAGAGCTTCTAATGTTCTCCATGTTTGAAAGTGCTTCAATGCTTGTGGGTTAGGAGTATAACCTCGTATAGATTTAGATACTAAGTCTTATTGTAGGATAAGGCTTGTGGAGTCAATTTAGTGTTTTGCATTTTTCTATGCTAAGACTATGCTAAAAATGATTTCCAACTTCCAAGCTGATTAGTAATTTAAAATCAAAATTTAATTAGGATTTTATAAAAGGAGTACACAAGTGATTTAAAATTGAAAAGTAAATAATAAAAGGGAAATCTACATTGGGACTAAGAATTCAGTTATGATTAAAACCTTACTTTGAATTCAAAACTGAATCATGAACAAATATTTCATAAAAAGGGTATAAAAATGATTTTTTATTCAAAAAAGAATAAATTGGCCATTTAAATTTGAAATAAAAATCTTAGAAATTTCAAGCCTTATTTTTAATTTATAAACCAAATTATGAATTAAAAATTTTATGAAGGAGGTCAAAAAAAGTAATTAAGAAATTTAAAAAAATCAAATAATAAATAGGAAATTAAAATGCGCAATAAAAAATGATTTGAAATTTTTGATATTATGGTGAATTTAGAAACAAATTTTTTTAACTAAAATAGAAAAAAGGTTTATAAAGATAAATTTAAAATTTAAAAAAATAAAAATAAGTGAACATGAATAAAAGAATGATTTTCAACTTCCAATCTGATTTTTAATTTGAAACTACGACTTTATAAAAAAGAGTACACAAATGGAAAGGTACTTTAGAAATAAGAATTCATTTTTTATTTAAAAACTTATTTTGATAAAACGAATATTTTATAAATAATAAAATTGGAAATTCACATTTGAAGGAAAAAGTGTTAAGCAGCTTCATACATGAATTTTAAATGGAAACCAAACTTTGAACTAAGCTATTATAAAAGGAGCACACACATTATTTTTATTCATAAAATCAATAACATATTGGAAATTTTTATTCAAAATTTGAAATCATTTTTAATTGAAAACTTTTCTTTGTATTTAAAAGAAAATTTTTTAAAAAAATTTTTATCCAAGGAAAGTACAAATGAATCCCATCTTGACTACACAATCAACTTTGAGGACTTCATGTCATGTCAAACATATGAAATTTTGGAGTTCCTATTGTTAGAGATTTAGGGATTCATAATCAAAACACAATCATCTATCCACAAGATGTCTTTGGTGACTCAAGTCAAAGGACCACACACAAAACTATGACATGAATAAACCTAATTACAAATTAGGTAAAATATTATTTAGGGATTCATTCATGTAAATTCAGAAAACTCTTTCTTCAAAGAGCACCCACTATCTATCCTTGGTGTCTCTACATTGATGACCACAAGATCAACTATACTCATCATATGAGTCATATTAGACAATACTATTCTTTCTGCATAATTCAATGTCTTTCTCAAATGTCCCATGAATAAGAATGTTTAGAACATATGTTTCAAGAATATTAATCACTTTATTATGATCTCATCATTATTCACTTAATTGCATATGTTGATGGACTTTATTGCAAATATCAGCATAAAAATTGATAATGAATAAATGAGATAAATGAGATACATGGAAGGGTGATTGGGGCCACTTAATTATTATGTTAAAGATAATTGAGGAATACTTTAAAAGGGTCAATAGGAAGGCCTATTAAAGGTCGATTAACATGCATATTAAACACATCATAGTGGGCCCATTGGAGGACAAGCAACAAACCTATTGAAGGCTTAATAGCATGCCGACTAAGGGTAATCTAGAATGCCCATTTAAGGAAAATTAATATGCCTATTAAAGGCATTATATTAGCTCATTGAAGACTAAGAAATATGCCCCATTAAAGGCTGATAACATGCAAATTAACACATTAATATCATGCATTTTATGCATCTATTACTATGAAAATGATCATAAAATGCATGTTATAATGGTTTAAAATGATAATCTATATTTTTAAAAGGATATTCTTGATTTTTCATAATTTGATAACATTTTATGAGAATTTTATAACACTGAATTATCAAGAAAAGTAATTTATTGAGCCATGAAATGAATTTTTTTATTGATTTTCTACTTAAAATGCATTTTATTGATATGGAAATATTAATGAATATATTCTATTATGAATTTTAAATAATTAAATTAATAGGTGGAGACTGAGATTTTTATAGATTTTAAGATTTTTGGGGAATTTTTAGATGTCAAAATGAGTTTTAAATGAAATATTTAAATCTAGAAAATCATTTTTGACTTAAAATGATTTAAATTTTTTTTAGGGATTTATATATGATCGAACTACATGGCCCGATCATAGCCAATGAAAAGAGAGAGAGAGAGAGAGTGATTCCCTCTCTCCTCCCTCTATTTTCTCTCTCTATCCCCTCTCTATTTTTCTCTTCCGTGAATTTACTCCAAGGGAGAGAGAAAGTATTCATTCCCTCCCTCTCTTTTTTCTCTCTCCATTCTCTCTCTCTCTCTCCACTCTCTCCTCTCTAATTCTCTCTCCCTTGTGAGCCTAACGCGACAAACGTTTGCCAAGTGAGATTTGCAGTGCTGCACTTCGCAGTGCTACAAATTTTCCCAACAAGAGAGAGAAGAATTTTTCTCTCACTTTTCCCTCTCTCTCTCTCTCTCTCTCTCACCTTAACGAAAGTCTTTTGCCTCTTCCTTTTCTTGCATCAGAAATGAAGCCAACACATTTTTAGAAAAGGATAAGAGAATGGACTGGAGAGAGAAAGAGAAAAGATAGGAGAAACCTTAAATATTACTTTCTCTTATTATTATTATTTAATGTTTAAGGTTTGACCTTGGTGCCCAAGACATAGGAAATCATGGAGAACTGACTGTGTGGAATTTGAGGCAATTTGATGCCGCTAATGATGAGAGAGAAAGTGAGAAACGATTTAGATTACTCCAGGTTCAAAGCTGGATATCTGATGATCTTGATAGAGTTTTGAGAAAACATTTTATGATAAACTTTCTCTCTTCATGCTCTTTCCATTTGATCATAAAAATGGACTGAAAAAAAAGGTTTTTTTGCTCTTTCATTGTATGCCTCTAGCATTGGCTAATTGGAGAAAAGAAAGCTGTGACGGATCATCATATGTAATAAAACATCATTTATAGCGAATTTCTTCCTTGTTTTTGACATTCCTGCTATTGGATGCAAGTCAGAGTGAAACGTATTAGCTTTCAAACGAGTGATCAAAATAGGAGCCTTACTGGGGTAGGATCTTGATCACACATAGATTAAGGTTTTATTTCTCTCAATCTTCAATTTTCTTTTATTATAAAAAAAAGATAAAAATATTATCTTCATCTCTAATTTAAAATGTTTCGATCTTCAAAAGGATTGTCGCTCTCATCACTTCCACTCATTGTGCAGTTCTCATATTTTCATTGATTAGATCCATTTTCTTCTAAAATATTATATTTTTATTTAGATCAAGTAAATGACATCTCTGTGGTGTGGCCACTTTCTCACTCTATACTCGATTATTTGTGATAAGGTGAAAATCTTAGAAATATTATTCTGTATGTTCAACTTGCCAAAATGACATAATTAAACCCCAAAAATTGGCTTTTCAAAGGCTTAATAGAAAACCCAATAATGTAAATCTAGAAGGCTCATTGATGGTCAATAAGGAGGCGCATAAAAAGTCAAGTACTAGATCCACTCAAAGTCAATCTTACTAATAGGAAGTCAAATAGTAGACACCAAAAGTCAAATTCTAGTCAAAAGACAAGAGCAAGTCTTTATTCAAGGGTCATCAATAAAGTCAAAGTCAACCACGTTGAAGGGTAAAAAATGATCAAACCTCAAATAGAGCGAGGAAGCTTATTTACATTCATGTGAATTATTCATATCATATCAGTCATACATCTTTTTAGTCATTACTCTATATCTCTAGTTAGAGGACATAGGATTAGTTTAGATCGACCATATGCTCATATTATGGTAGATGATTCATGGTAAGCCAATCATTTTGGAGAGTAAGTGGAGTTTTGGTGAGTCAGGCTTACTCATGGGTAAGTAGAGGACTCTTGGTTGTCAATATTACTTGTAGGAAAGTGGAAGACTTTAGGTGAGTTAGACTCAATCGTGGGTAAGTGGAGACTCTTAGTGAGTTATGCTTACTTGTGGGTAATTGGACCTTTGGTGAGTCAAGCTAACTCATGAGTAATTGGAGGACCCTTGGCGAGTCAAGCTAACTGATGAGTTAGTAGAGGACCCTTGATGACTGATAACATGCAGTTATATGATTATTAATGTAAATTAAGGCAAAAAAATTCCATTTTTATGCATGTTATCATACTTTGAGTGCATATGTATCATTTCATGCAAGTTTAAGTGATAATATCACTATACACTATTTTGGGGAAAATTATGCATTTTTAAGAATATATTTTAAAGTAGATTAGTGCCATATATGTTTGAGATTATAATTGAGTTTTAATGTTAAATAATTTGAAAACATACTTTTTATATACTCATTTATTTTTCTAAGTTTTGATTTCTAAGAGAAATGAGTGTATTTTTGAAATAAGAATTTATTCTATTTGTATTTAAATAATTTGACTATTTAGAATCATAGATAATTTAATTGATGATCCAATGTAACAAATCTGGATTAATTTGGAGTTATATTTTGATAGTTATGAATTATATATTTTTAGGGATTTTTAAAGAATTTTTTTGAATTTTTTATGAATTTAATTCGATTTATTTTGAATTAAATGAATAAAAAATATTTTTTATCACGTGCTGATGTGACAGCTGATGTGGCGCAGACAAAAATGACGCCACCACGTGGCAACATATGAGACCTTCATGTGTCACACAACGTGTATATGTGCACGCGTGCATGAGTGCGCTTGTGGGCACGTGTGCACACAAGTGTGAGCGTATGTGTATGTGAATAAGGAGAAAGCAGCATGTTAAGGATTTTCGTTAACTCTTTATTTGCATATTATTATTAAACGCGAGAATTCAACTAAATTTTTATCATGTGGGACTATCTGTATGCTTTCATGTGCGCTAGCGACGTGGCATCACGTGGAGCGTACGATTCTCGCGTTAAAAGAAGACCGTTGATCTTCACTTAAGGTGGGGGGGGGGGGGTACGTGGCGCAATCGGATTAGTCAGCGAATTATTTTTAAAATAATTTAATCTCAGTCGTTCATCAAATAAGTTATAACGGCTGAGATTAAAACCGACGAAAATATCCGGAGCATTAGATCAAGATCGGACGGATGGCGTTTCACCCGTTTCTTCTTCACGCGCGACGTGGCAAAATCTTGTTAGTCCATCTCCGATCTAATGACCACAATGTTAACCATAACGATTCGCATCTCTGCATTTCATCAAAGCGTTTGATTGAAGATTAAACACTCCATCCAACGGTTACGTCTAAATTTACTATAAATTGAGATGTCCTTGGATGATGTAAATCATTCTTAGATTCTTCGAGTAATTGAACTGTCTAGACACCAAATCCCTTAAATATCTTGCTTCCAATCACTCCTAGGCTCATTTCTACATCAATGGAGTAGTTGGAAGTAAGATTTCATCGAAAGAATAGGGATAATTCATCTCTTGAATGCCGACTATTGTCTTCAAAATCATGAAATGAAAAGCCTTTGATCTGACGATCAATTGGATCATTTCTTTCGCTATCTCAGGCTAGATTATGTGTTTTCCTCTTAATCTTTTTGTCCTGTATCATTAGACTGTAATTTAGAATCGTAAATTTAGTTAATTTTATTTTGAATTTCAGATTTCTCTCGCTTCGCGTTCAGAAATTTCTACCTAATTCGCTCTTTGATTTCTCTACAAATCTTGATCCAAATAGAGTGATTTTTTATTCCATGGATTCGTCTTTGAGTTCTCTTTCCAAATATATCAAAATCTATAATTTCTCACCTCAATTCATTGTCCGATTTGATCAAATTTCAAAGAATATCTAAAAAAATATCTTAATTCTCTGTGGATTTGACCCTTATTCACTACTATGCTATTCAATTCATGATTCATATGTTAAATTGGTGAGTTTGATATTTATTTTGACGTGTATCTGCGTGTATTCAACAGTTGCACGGATTCGTTTCATCAATGACTCGTGCTTACTCTAGGTTCAGTGGAGGACTCTTGGTGACTCAAGCTTACTCATGGATCACTGGAGGAACTCTCGGTGAGTCAAGCTTATTCGTAAGTAAGTAAAGGTCTCTTGGTGGGTCAAGCTTAATTTTGGGTGAGTGGAGGACTCTTGATGAGTTGAGCTTACTATAAGAAAAGGGGGTGGACTCAAGGTGAGTCATACTTACCCATGAGGGTAAGGGGGATGATTCTAGTGAGTCAAGGGAGTAGACCCTAGGTTCAACTCAAATCATACACTCCTTGCCTTGCAAGATATAGTGCATCGAGGATAGAGTTTTTTGGGACCTAGTATGCACAAGTGAAAAAAGCTCATGAAATTTATAGAGGCAAACTAAACCAAAGGGAGTAGGGAATGATGAACAGAGGTTTGGATGTTGACTCGTGGTGTACCAAAAGAGTTGTGCAGGAACAAGAAAATGTCTAAGGAGTTGAGTTGGTTGATTGGGTACACATGCAGCCCAAACTATATCCATGGACACAACGATTGTCTAGTACTTTTCTAGTGATTGTGTCTCATATCCAAGTTGGATGTATGTGACATTAGGTCCTCAAACCAATGTAAAAACCTTATATGAAGAGAGTTGTAAGTTGGGCGTACAATCAACATATCCAAAACTCATATTAGGAAAATTAAAAATAAATAGTAAATTGGTGAAACTTCTATTTGAAGTGAAATTTCATTTTTGATTGAAAACCTTTATTTTCAATTTAGAAATTTTTTTTTGAAGTAAGATCTTATAGATAAATATTAAAATAATTTTAATTTAAAAACAAAGAATAAGTTTGCCATATAAATTTGAAATAAAAGTGATTTTGGCCTAATTGGGGTGTCCCATAAGTAACAGCTCCAACATGAATACATAGACATTGATAGACAAACAAATACAACTTAATTTGCTTTATCCTCCTTCACCCTCTCTCTCTATCTCTTTGTTTTAGAGGTCAATGCTTTGACTTATAGGGTGAAACTGTCAGTCTAATATCATTATTTGCACCAACTTGATGATTTGGTTGCATTGTTCAGCCTTTTCACGTGAATTGAGTGCAAATTCTCAATTGTTAATCTTAGACTGATTGGAAAACTAATCACTCAAAAATTACTACCCTACAAAGGAGAGGTTGAATGGAAGGCCTTGCTTACATCAATCACAAAAAGAGGTCATCTTCTAGAGTGCTTTGGGTGTATAAGAGCGTTTCAAAGTGTCTTTGTTTAAGGTTATTTGAATAGAAAAAGGAGAATTTTTACCATTTTCACCTAATTTTCCATAATTTTATCACCTATTAATTGTGTTGATCGTAATCTAACCTTTCTCCTTTGGTTCTCATCGAATTAGCCTCAGATTAATTGGATTTGTCTTTCTTCCCAATTAGATTCATTGCTCTAGTACTAATTTAAAATTTGACTTTATTAATGACTATGCTGAAATTAATAATAAGTTTAGCAAATTTGGTCTATTTTATTGGATTTGCAACTCTACATTTTTTACGACGGCAATTTAAGCGTATAAGCCACCAACAATATTCACGCCGGGTGATCATGAGCGAGTGGCACTTGCACGTCATAGAGCACACACCTCGTGTTTAATGATAGAGATTAATGCCTAATTACGCAGAGGGCAAATCAAGTTGAATTAATGCCAATTTCTGATATATTGTTTTGAAATTTTTGTATTGAATTAACGTTTATTTCTTATAGGGTTATTATCACCAGCTACCCCAACCTTTCAAAAAGCTAGTGAGATCTACCCCAGCTGCTGACATGGCAAAATCGGACTCCACTGTGCATCGACGTGGAGTACACGGCGGAGGCTGACGGGGACGGAAGCCAGCTTGGCCGCCACGTCATCAGATGAAGAAAATTAAATGGCCACGTGAACTCGTAAGTCAAGATTGAGAGCGGCAAGAGAGGGGTAGAGGGAGTGCGGCGAAAGAGGAGCTCTCCTTGGTGGGCAGCGGCAGCAAAGTGGGCAGCGGCGGCGAAGTGGGCAGCGGCGTGATCTGGCCGCATTCATCCTCTTCCTCCCTCTCCTTCACGCCACTCTTCCTCTCCCTATCGCGCGAAAAGATATTTCTTGCGCACGCGCAAACCTCCCCACCGTTCTTTTCTCTCTCTTCCGCGCGCTGATCTCTCTTCTTCACTATCCTTTGTTTTCTTCTCTCCTAGGACCATTTGAAATTCAGAAGAGTTACGTCAAGCAGCTATTGAACAACTCGAAAAAGCCCGTGCTCGCTTACGTAAAGTGGAAACGGAAACCGTAGTTTTTCGCGGATAATCCCAACTTATCCCTTGGACCGTCACCACCGCCGTGACCATCGCCACCTCTTTCGGCCGTCACCACCGACAAAACGGTTGTTTTGCCAAAACGTTGGATCGGCGGCCACGTGGAGCAATGCCACGTGGAGCGATAATGGAGGAGGTTCCGGGGTAATCCAAGTGTTCGCTGACGGCACCGTCATGCGCTTCAACCTGGACCGATTAATCTCCTCGGGCTCGTCTTCTCCGGTTTCCGCGGATGGCTTCCTGTTCAGGGACGTCGTCGTCAACGCGTCCAAGCCGATAACAGAGAGGATCTTCATCCCCTCCGACTTTGACCAAGAATCACAAACCCAACTTCCCCGGTCGTTTACTTCCACGGGGAGGCCTCGTTCTGCAGACACGACCTGGTCCCGGCTACCACACCTTCCTCGGCGGCCTCTGCGCCAGGTCCCGCTGCATCGTCTTTTTTGTAGAATACCGATTGGCGCCGAAGCACCGGCTTCCCGTGCCCTACGACGACTCCTTCGCCGCCGTTGAGTGGCTGGCCATTCAGACAAAGCATGGAGGAGATCCGTGGCTGCAGAAAGTCGACCTCTCTCGAGTCTTTCTCGCCGGCGAAGTAACTGGAGGGAACATCGCCCATCACGTTACGCTTCGTCTGCTACAGGAACCCGTGGGGAGACTTAGCGCGAGAGGACTTGTCATCATCCACCCGTTTTTCGGCAGACAGGAAAGGACGGGGGAGGAGAAATCCGCCGAGATGAAGGCCCACTTGCATGCGACCAATACATTGTGGAGGCTCAGCTTGCCAGTGGGCGCGGACCGAGACCACCAGTTCTCCAATTTCGCCAATGCCGAGGTCCCGGAAGACCTGTGGCGAAAGAGGTGGCAAGGACGTTTCCAAAACGGGTTTTTCCCGTTTTAATTGCAGTGACCACCAGGTTTTTCCCGTGACCACCGCCAACCCTTGAACAGTTGTTTTAATTGCAGGCCACGTGGAGCAATGTTAGGCGTCGGATCGGCCGTGTACTCCACGTTGATGCACAGTGGAGTCTGATTTTGCCATGTCAGCAGCTGGGTTAGATCTCACTAACTTTTTGAAAGGTTGGGGTAGATCTCGGGGTCAGGGGAAAGGTTGGGGTAGCTGGTGATAATAACCCTTTCTTATATATTGTAACATTGAGAGTTTACTAATTCTTTTTTCCTCTAATTCTTTAATGGGTTAATTCTGAGAGGGTTAAATTAGTCCATTAAATATCTATATTATGAGAGAGATTAGCCACAAAACATTAGGGACTATGAAGAAAATGACTCAAGAGCCCATTATTTCGAATTGTAGACTTGCAGTGGCAGACACCAAGTCTCACTAGACAGAACGGTAGAGAGAGAATTCCGTCCTCTTCCTCTCAGTCCTTATGATCCTCTGCCATACCCTGCGAATTTCCCAGAATGGCATCCCTCCTCTTGGGAAACCCGCTCGGTTCAATCCTCTGCGCCGCCCTATACTTTATCTCCCCTCCTCTAAACCCAGAATCCGCAGTCGCTGCCCTGAACGGCTGCGCGCCGCCATACCTCCCCGGCGGCGACACGTACCTACTCATTCCGCCGTCGCTAAAACTCCCCTCGTTAAACTCCTCCTCCGGGGACCACACCAGCGCGTCCTTCTTCTTCGCGTAGAAATGCCACATCCCGATTAAAAATATCACGAACACCAGAACCGGGCTGCTCCACAATAGTCCTCCGCTCTCTACCTTATAAACCGGGAAGTGCGATCTGTAGACCGCCACGTACCCCCCTCCCAACCCCAGAACCAAAAGCTTCTCCTTATCCGCCGCCATCACTTCCACCCTCATCCCCTCCGGCGTCGCCATAGAAAACTGCGACGCGATCTCAGCTAAACTCGACGAAAAAAGCAGCCTCGGAGCTCCAGCTCGACCGTACTGACCCGAAGACACATTAAAGACGTGAACTTTTTCCTCATCGGCGACGATTAGGTATCCTCTGATCGTCTGCATGACGGCGGCGCCCGAGATTTCAACTTTCCTCGCGACCCTGACTCTGCACTTTATGCTCGCCGCATCCCCTAAAATAACAATTTGCACTAAAACCCCTTCGGAGGTGATGCCGTAAGCTTTCGATCTCTCGGACACGTCGAACGCATAACTGACCACCTGGGTCCCGTTTAATCCCTCGCAGTTTGTCTCTTTGACCGCCATTGTTCTCAAGTCGAGCGACCCGGCTCCGGATTCCGTTAAGAAGAGGAGTCTGTGCTTGGAGAAGGCTAAAATTGGGTTCGAGGCGGCGGTGGATCCGTAGAGAGTTCCGTCCTCGGTGAAGACCCGGATTCTGGCGGCAGCGTCGCCGGCCGCGACGTACTTGACTCTCCCCGCGGCGAAGACTCCGAGGTGGAGGATGGCGCCGCCGACACTGCCGCTGCCATTAAGAAAAAGACTGGGCTTCGAGAGAGAAATGGTGGGCCACTCCTCGGAACTGGATTCTGTTATCCGATGGGCCCAGATGGAGCCGTCCTGGTGGCCGGTTAAGAGTAAACTCTCGTTGCGGCGGGAGGCGTAGGCCAGCATGGAGGTCGCGGGTGATGACGTCAGCGGAGGAGGAGGGATTTCGATGATGACATCACCGGCAGCAGAGATGACGTAAGCGGCGCCGTCGGAGTCGCCGACGACGAAGTACTTGGTAAGGCCGTTGGGGTCTTCGTGGGGGAGGACGGCGGCGGCGGTGGCTTGGGATTTGAGCTTCGCGGCGGCCGCGAGTTTGAATCTTTCGGGCCACGAAGGCTCGAACTTGGTGACGGAGACTGATTTGGAGGGAAGATTTGGGGGAAAAATTTGAGGGTTTCTAGGGGGAGATAAGGGAAGGGAGGATTCCAGGCGCGAGACGGTTTCGGCGAGAGATTCGAGAAGGGATTCGAGGCGGGCCAGCTGGGCTTCGTGGCGGTCGAGAAGAGAAGGGGTGGGTGAGCTGGTGGTGGGTAGAGAGAGGAGAGAGAGGACAAGGAGGGAGAGGATCGCGGTGACCAAGCAGGGAGAGTTCTTGCTCTTCATCGTCGGAGATTGGAGTACCAATCCGTAGCTCAGGGGGTCTGTTTGACCCTTTTAAAGTGATTCCTGTTCGGGGTAGATTGTGTCAAGCTTTATGAAATCCGACTTTCCAGAATTGGAAGATTCGTGAGAAAAGTTTTCGGTTGTAAGCGATAAAATAATTCCAACTTGTTTGAGAGAGAGAGAGAGAGAGAGAGAGAGAGAGAGAGAGAGAGAGAGAGAGAGAGGATGAGAGAAATCTGGAACTTGGGTGTGCTGTTTGGAAATCATTCAGCTCGGTAGTCCACATTTAGTAATGGCATATCTAGGATCAAAGGGTGCCATGTCCTGAATTGATATTCTTCCTTAATTTCTTACACTATCTCACCATTTTGTTCTCTAAAGAACCACCATTATCTTGTCTTCGAGCCTCAAGATCAAGATTAAAAGCTAGAGTCCTAACTCACTTTGAGATCAAATATTAAATGATTAATTAGACATTATCATAACCTAAAGTTGAATATATAGAAATTTAGGTTTATTTTGAGACATTTTAGATATTTTAAAATTTGAAATAGTAGGATTGTACGTGTTTATATAGAAGAGAGAAGAGAACGAATGAGGATATGCCCCATGTGGGATACTAGTAGGCTTATTGGGCTACTCTCTACCCTCCCCCTCAAGCTAGATCGTATAAATTGAATATGCCCAACTCGGTACCCAGGGCGCCATTAAGGATACTAATGAGGGGCTTGGTGAAGATATCAACGGGTTAGTCAGACGAAACTACATACTACATGGAGATGACACCCTTAAGGACTACGTCATGGATGTAGTGGCAATCTTGCTTGATGTGCTTTGTTTGCTCATTGAACATGGGGTTGCTATAAATGAAGGTGTAAGCTTGGTTCTCATAATACACATGCACCTGTGTTTTAGGGACATCACTAAATTACTATGGAAGAGATTGAGGCCATACTATCTCGCAAGCGGTGTCTGTCATGGTACAGTATTCCACCTCTACACTAGAACGAGAAACAACCTTTTGCTTCTTGGAGTTCCAAGTAACTAAATTTCCACTCATGTTAGTGTAGTAGCGAGGGGTAGACTTCCAATCCCCTCGATACTCAACATATTTGGAGTCGAACTAAGCTTCAACATGAAAGTGATTGTGCCGCTTGCTAGGGGTTCGCTTGATGCATGCAAGGACTTGTAAAGCGATGGCCCAATGAACTTTGTGAGTTTCCTACATGAACTTGCTAAGAACACCAACACCATATAAAATTTTAGGGTTGAGTCATGGTTGAATGTATCAACTTCCTCATTAGTTGTCAATAACAGTTGGTATCTTTTAGCACTAGCAAGTTATTGTCTAAAAAGTTGGTTGATCCTCTATTGACAAAGTCTAAAGTTTACTCTCAAGTAATCATGTCTTTATGAATAAGTTCAAGGGCATATTTCCTCCATAAGAGAGTTATTTTCTTGATTGGTAAGCAAACTCAATCTCAGGGAAATATTATATGGTTTTTGACGAGACGGATCCACGAGGTCGATGAATACACGTGGAGACGTGTTAAAACTTGTTCCAAAATCACCAATTTCAAGAAATAATAAAAAATTAGATAATATAATGGTGAATAAGGATTGAATCGACATAGATTTAAGGTATTTTTGAGGTATTCTTGAAATTAGATCAAATTAGACGATGAATTGAGCTAAGAAGTTAGGGATTTCAATAAATTTAGAAAGATAACTTCAAGAAGAATCCACAGAATAAAAACTCACTCGATTTGGATCGAGATTCGCCGAGAAATCAAGAAGCAAAAATCAAATAGAATTTTTGAACGCGAAGAGAGAGAAAACCAAAATTAAATATAAAATTATCCTAATCTACGATTCAAAATTAAAATATAATGATACAAAATGAAAGATTAGGATGAAAATGCATAATCTAACCCAAAGTCGCACTCGAATTGATCCAATTGATCACCGGATCAAGGGCTTTTCATTCTGCAATTTCCAAGAAGAAATTCGGCACTCAAGAAACGATTTCTCCCTATTCTTTCGACGAAATCTTGATTTCAAACACTCCCTGGACGCGGAAATGAATCTAGAAGAGGAAGAAATTAGGAGATTTAAGGATTGAGTTTTCTAAACAGTTCGATTTACTCGAAACATCCAATAATGTTTTACATCGTCGAAGAACATGTTAATTTATAGAGAAAATTGAAAGTCCCGTTAAGGTGATGATTTAACCTAAGGGGCGGGGGTGAATTAGGTTTACGTGTTATTCTTGTCTTTTCTTCTCTCCTTTTATTTGATTCGTTGGTCTAGCACTCACTATTCGTCCTCACTGTACACCGAGATTATTATACTGGTTGGGGGACCTAACATCCCTTAATCTAGTCCCAAATGCTATAGACTCGGAGCCTCAGTCCTCACCAAAAGAAACCTAATCCTCTCACCCCTCAAATGGGTGAAGGACAATGTTCAATACAAGGATTTAGGTTTGCCCCCAACGGCAACCCTAACACTCACCTCTACCTGACCCTACGACACTACCCTCTAGGCCTCGACCTCCTCAGCTCCTAGACGCCCTGACTCCCTCAGGCCGATCTCCACATGATTGCTCGTCCCTTCACGCCATATCGTGCCTCTCCTGCTAGTACCGCCGACCACTAGTAAAGTGAGACCTCGTCTTTAGGCTCCTCCTGGTGATAACGTGCTAAATTAACAAGATAAAACATGATTATTGATGCATATTAAGGCATAAATGATTTCATTTCCATGCATGTTATCATATTTATGTGTATTTTTCTATCATTCTATGAAAAATTCATTATAATCTAAAAAATACCTTAAATTAGGGTTAAATATGATGATTTAAAGATAAATAATTTAATAACCCATCTTTACTTGAGATTATAGATGTTTTTAGAGTTAAAATAATGAGAGAAAGCATTTTATAAACATTTATTTATATTTTCTTAAGAGAAAATACTTAAAGAATAAATATATTTTTGAAATAAAATATTAAAAGTCTCATTATTTATCAATTTTTACCTTTTAGAATGATAGATAATTAAATTTTGGATCAAATGAAAGACATTTGGATTAATTTGGAGTTATATTTTAAAAGTTATGAATTTTCTATTTTTTAGGGATTTTTTCTGGATTTTTCTGAATTTATTTTCGGTTTTTAAATGATTAAAACCAATAAAAAAAGAGGAAAAAGGGGGAATATTTTCACGCGGGACCCACGTGTGTGCAACGTGGCATGCAAGTCCACGTGAAAGAGCCACGCGGGCCCACGCGAGCGCCTGCGTGGCGCGGAGGTGACACGTGGCATGAATATTTATATTTACTCGTAATATTAGGGTTATAGTACATATAAGCATCCGCTATTTCGGATATTACGCTAACCCTTCTATTTCACACTCTTTATAAACCCGATTCATTTCCTTTATTTTATCCGTGTGGCACTAAGTTCCACAGAGTTTTAATCGCGCAGGACACGTGGCTGAAGGAGAAGCGTAGGATCAAACGGAGCATCAATCGGCGTGCGTGGATCTCGTGGACTCAGAGTCCACCGATCATCATCAACGCACATGACTTTTAAAGGGAGTTATAACGGCTCAGATTAAACACGCGGGGGAGCATCCTGATCGTTGGATCGCGATCTAACGGTAGTAATCTCACGCGTTTTATAACGCTCATCCACGCGGCTCATCCTGACCATCCATCAAGATCCGACGGCTGCGACTTAACCAAAACGGTCCATGATGGACCGTTTCATCGTAACCGTCGATCGTCTTGATCGGACGGTTACGCCCAAATATCCTATAAAAAGAGGTGTTCCTTTGATTTTTAAAGCATTCGAGTTAGAAATCAATCCAATTGATCTATTTAGACACCTCCCTTCTCGAATATCTCGATTCCATCTTCTTCTACTCTCATTTCTGCATCCACGGAGGGTTTGAAATCGAGATTTGGTTGAGAGACGAAGGAGAAATCGAAGCTTGAACTCCACGATCGCGTTCTTCTCGTTTTCGACGATTAAGAGGATTAATCGTGTTAATCTGATCGCAATCTTGGGTTAGTGGAGTTAGTTTTTGCTAATCTATCATCCATTCACATTTAATTTTGATTTAGATTAGGATTTCAAGGTGAATTTAGCTTAATTTTCGTCAATTTTGCTCTTCACGATTTAGGAAATCTCCCCCTACTTAGATCTTCAATTTCTCCACGAAATCAAGATCAATTTCGATGATTCTTGATTCTAGGGAAGCCATTTGAAGTTATCGTTCATAATATACCATTTTCCCCAATTTCTACCATCGATTCATCATCCGATTTGATCAATTTCAAAGAAATCATCATAAAGTTCCTTATTTCCCTGTGAATTCGACCCTTATTTACCATTATGCCCCGTTAATTCGAGTTAATTTCATCAAATTGGTAAGTTTGGAATTATTTTTGACACTAGACTGTGTGAAATCGATGACCTCGCGGTTTTGTCTCGTCACATAGTCTTCTTGCTCCTCAAGTCTCGACCCCTTCTCGTCTCAACAAATGAGACACTCCCTATCTCCACATGTGTGAATCTAAGAGTATGTTTGTCTAACTGCTGCTATCTATATGAGTTGACCTTCTGATCAATGTTGACTTTTTATCAAGGTTGACTTTCTGACTTTGGGTTGAATTTTGTATCAAGGTTGACTTTCTAACTTCGCGTTGACTTTTTATTAGGGTTGACTTTTCTGACTTCTGATTGACTTTTGACTTAGGGTTGATTTTTTTGACTTAGGGTTGACTTTTGGCTTACTATTGACTGTTGACCTACTGTTGAGTGACTGTGACTAACTAGGATTAACTATGAGTGAGTATGGTTGACTATGAGTGAGAGTATTAACTGTGCGTGATTGTGGTTGACTATGAGTGAGAGTAGTTGACTGTGTGTGAGAGGTGATAATAGGCAAAAGTTTACTCTAAATCATACATTTTATTTGCATTTTGATCATTGAATGTTTTAAATCAATAATTATTTTGCATATTATCATGATATGATGCCTAGAATAATCACTTTTCATTGCACTTGAGTAGTTACAAAAAATTCGGGCTATTATGAGAAATTTCAAGAATAATTACTTTAAGAAATGACTACCTTAATAGCCATTGGCGGACATGATTATTCATTACTTTTATAGCATCTATTATAATGGAAATAATCTTTTTCTTTTTCAGCAATTATTACCTTCATGAAGGTCCTTTACTTTCAATTCAGTCTATTAATGCCCTTAATGGGCCTATTGTTACTGATGGATTTTCGGAGCACTATGGACAGGATTTGCACGTGACTGGTATGAACCAATCACAAAAGGAGCAGGAGGCTGCGTACATCGCGATGTGTACCCAGTCAAATGTTAGCTCACCTTGGGGGTATGCGTTCTGAAATACAAATTAGTCGAAGATTTAGTTCTGAAATCTTCGTTTAGAATTCTTTCATTGTTCTTTCTGTCCTTCTGTCTTACTTTTGATTGAAATATTTGGTATAGATACTTCAGGTTGCATTTCTAATTCAGTTGTTTATGTCGTTCTTCCTTTTTTTTTTGTTTTGAAGTGAATAATTAGGTGAAGATACTATATGTTGCATTTTAATTTGGTTTAATTCTGTTATTCTTTCTCTTTTCTCTTCTTCCACTCCTTTCTGAATAGGATAATTCCTCAGTCATAATTTTTTACTTAGATTGCTCGTTAGTTTTTTTTAGTCAGTAATTTTTTTAGGTCTTTAATTAGTTTAGTCCGTGAGTTTGATTCCAACTTAATTGTGAAATTGCATCCTTGTTTCTTATTGATCTGATTGCATTGTGATTGTTTGAGGTTGGATTGATCGTTGTCTTTTGATACAATATAAATTTCATCAGTGATTTTGTCCTTTCCTCATTTCTTTTCTCTTCTTTTCTTTTTGTTTCACAATTCTGCAGTCAATATTCTCAGTGAGGATACTCACATATACAACTCTTATTACTATTTGTATTAATCTCTACTCTTTCCATTCTTTTTCTTCACATTACTCTTTTCTTTTTCCTTTCCTCATTTCTTTTTTCTTCTTTTCTTTCTGTTTCACAATTATGCAGTCAATATTCTGAGTGAGGATACTCACATAAACAACTATGATTACTATTTCTATTAATATCTACTCTTTCCTTTATCTTTTTCTTCACATTAATCTTTTCTTTTTCCTTTCCTCATTTCTTTTCTTTCTGTTTCACAATTCTGCAGTCAATATTCTGAGTGAGGAAATACATATATACAGATAAATAGAGACAATCTTCTCTGTGACAATCTGATTTCTGGATAAAACTGATTCCAAAATCAAGTAAATCTAATAACAAAAAAAAAAGAAAACAGAAAAATAAGGAGTGATATATAAACAGAGATTATCTTTCAAAAGGAGTGAATAGAAAATAAAATTCTCTTGATAAGTTTTAGTAATAAAAAAAATAACAGCAATTTAAAAAAAAAAATTAAACAATGAAAGTGGATTTAGCATATTAAACCCGATATTTTTGCATCTTGTTTTTCTTCTTTTTATATCATTGAAATTCATTTCATATAATTACAATTCATTGAAGATAATTGTCTTGCAATTCATTTTCATTTCCATGTAATTCATTTGTAATTCATTGAAGATGAAAAGGAAGATAATTGCAATTCATTTCATATAACGGTCTTGTTGCTCTACATTTGTGACCTCCCTTGGATTCATAAATTCTGTTTTGAATATATAAGAAGAAAAGGGAAAATATTGGTGCAACCTCCCTTGGATTCGACCCCTTATTAAGCCACAACTTTTGATATTTGCAAATTTAAGGGAAATTCTGTTATACACATTTTATTGATTAAGTCTGAACAAAAATACAACGATGCATTGCATTCAATATTTTGGACTTATCAAGAGGGTTGACTGTGAGTGACTGTATATGGTCACTATAAATCACAGTTGAGAATATGACATGTATACTGCCTACCCACTTTTATACCAGCAATCAAATTATGACCTACTATATCCGATATTGAGAATACTTGAGTTGATATTAGATCACTGTAAGTTCAAAATTAAACACAATAAAGAGTAAAGGAAAAATGAGGAAGTTACCTTATTCTAGTAATGTCTAATCCCTGTGAAGGTTATAATGAAACAGAAAAGAAAGAAAGTAACCCCACGACACAGTTATCTAACTATAGAATAGAAAACACGTTTACTGTATTAAAAAGAAATTCTCAAATGAATGCATTGATAATGATTTTCTAACCACCAAAGATTTATGATAATCAAGGTAGAAAAAAATTCCAACAACAACATCAAAGTGTGTTTACCTTCACACTGCAATACCGAAGATGAATACAAAAAAAAAATTAACTACCTAAATACTAGAATGCCGATTAAAGTCACTGTAAGATATAATCATAGCACTGAGTAGATAATGATAATTCACCAAATGTCAAAAATCCACAATTTAATTAAGAGGAAGAACACAAACACGAATTGCAGAGAGTGAATGACAGATTTCAAATAGATTGCAGACGACTAATATGGGAAGGAGATGTCTGTTCACTGGCACCACAGCTCGACAAAAGATTCATTTTAAATGAAGAAAATCTAATCAGATTTCATGAGTATTCAGATTGTACGATTTGAAGCTGATGCATCAACCAAATGACATGAAAAGAGAAATGACGAAATTCATGATCTTGTAGAAATTTAAAACAAAAATCGAAGAAGATAATCGATCAAATGGAAGTCTAGACGAGGATGAAGAAGATAACGTGGAGAAATATCTAATTTTGTAAAAGAACACTGATTACAAAAATACCAGTGACGGAGCTAATCAAAACTTAGTAGAGCTTGGTCGTGAGCTGTAGCAAGTACTAAAAGAAGATTGACCAACTGGTTGAGCTTTGTTTCCATTGATCGTTCAGCCTTTCGGACGATTGAAGACTTGAGGAACCCCTTTTTCTCTTTCACGATTTTGAAAAGTTAGGGTTACCTCCTTTCGTGAGAGTTTTCCCCTTATATCCTAATTCGTGACTAACCTGCCAATCATCTTAAGTAATGACATATGACCATAATTTATGACTAACAACCTACTGATTTTTTAAAATGGAGATATAAAGTGGTACGTTTATATTACCTGCAAAATATAAGACCATGCATACATTCCTAGTTAATTGACTAACATGAGATTGATTAATAGCATGAGATCAATGGATTTATAACATTAAGAAGTTTAACTGGTCTACTGCTATGAAAGAAACATATCATATTGAATAACAATTCAAAATATGTATTACCATTAAAAGACCTAGCACTAAAAAAAATTGGGCGTGACCATTAGATTTGGCTCTTCATCTTCAATCAAAATCTCAGATGAAACGATTGGATGCGAATCGTTGTCATTATGTAGCGTCTATTCGATCGAAGATGGAGCGCTCAGATTTTGCCACGTTGAGCGTGAAGAAGAAGCGTCGCATGATTGCGTTCATCCAATTGTGAATCAATGCTTGAGATGTCGCCACTCGTCCATTGAAGTCCATCGAGCGCATTTAATCTCAGCTGTTATAACTCTTCAGATGAACGGCTGAGATTAAAATATTTTAAAATGAATCATTGTCCAATCAGAGTGTGCCGCGTACCCCTCACTTAAGTGAAGATCGACGATCACGTGATTGGATGCTTCTTGTTGTGCCACCTCACCTCCAAATAAAAACAAAAGGAAATAGTCCCACAAGACAAAAATTAACGCGATTTGATGAGTATTTAATGAGTGAGAATTAATGGGTTTATCTTATATCCTGAAAAGGATGTTTAACCCACTAATTACACACACGCACACACGCACACACGCGCACACGTGAGCACGTACATACGTACAAATACCTTGCCATGTGGTGATGCTCTACCATGTCAGCTGCCACGTCATCGTGCAATATAAAACCATTTTTTTTATTTTTTAAAAATAAAAAAAATTCCAAAAAAATCTCTAAAAATTAGAAAATACATACATTTTAAAATACAACTCCAAATTAATCCAAATATATTTTTTTAGAAAAGAAATTAAATAATCTATCATTTTAAAAAGTCAAATTTAATAAATAAGAAGAGAATAAATTTTTATTTAAAAAATATACTCATTTCTCTTAGAAAATAAAACAAGAGAAAAATAAATGAGTATAGAAAAAGTATTTTATCTTATTATTTAACATTAAAACCCAATTATAATCTTAAATATAGATGGAAATAATCTACTCTAAAATAGATTCTTTAAAAATGCATAATTATCACTAAAATAGTGCATTTTGAGATTATAACTTAAAAATGTATGCAATGATAGATATATGATAACACGCAATTTATACATGCAATTATGTGATTATTACTGCAAATTAATGCACAAAGCCATTCTATTCTGATGCATGTTATCATACTTTGAGTGCATTTCTATCATTTCATGTACTTTTAAATTATAATATCAAAATGCACTATTTTAGGGATAATTATGTATAATTAAGAATATATTTAGAATAGATTATTTCCATCTAAATTTGAGATTATAATTAGGTTTTAATGTTTAATAATAAGAAATTTTTTTTATATACACTCATTTATTTTTCTAAGTTTTGTTTTTCAAGAAGAAATGAGTGTATTATTGAAATAAGAATTTATTCTCTTGTTATTTAAATAATTTGACCATTTTTAATGATAGGTAATATAATTTATGATCCAAAAAAATAAATTTGGATTGATTTGGAGTTGTATTTTGAAAGTTATAAATTTTCAAAATTTCTAGATATTTTTTTGGATTTTTAATGAATTTTTATAAATTTAAAATTGATTTATTTAATTAAAATTAATTTTATAAATCGTGCAGGTGACGTGGAAAAATATGGAGCGTCCGATTAAATCGCGATCGTCGATTGTCACTTAAGGCAGGAGGGTACGTGGCAAAATTCTATTCATCGGCAAATCATTTTAAAATGATTTAATCTCAGCCGTCGATCTGAAGAGTTATAAAGGCCGAGATTAAAACCAACGAAAATATATCCAGAGAGTTAGATCAAGATCAGACGGATGGCGTTTCAAGCGTTACCTCCAAAGCGCGCGACGTGGTGAAATCTTGATGGTCCATCTCCAATCCAACGACCATGACTTAATCGTTACGATTCAAATCCGTGCGTTTCATCAGAGTCGTTGATCGAAGATGAAATGCTAGATCGAATGGTTACGCCCAAATTAGCTATAAATTGAGATGTTCTTCGACATTATAATGCATTCTTGAATATTTTTGAGTAATCACAATTTTTATACACCACCATCTTTGAATCTCTTGTTTCTAATCACTTCTAGACTCATTTTCACGTCTATGGAGTGGTTGGAAGCAAGATTTCGTCGATCAAATAGGGAAAATTTGCCTCTTGAACACCGATGATCGTCTTTGAAATCGTGGAATGAAAAGCCTTGAATCCAGCGATTAATTAGATCATTTTGATCGCTATCTCGGGTTAGATTACGTGTTTTTATCCTAATCTTTCATGTTGTATCATCAATTTATAATTTAGGATCGTAGATTTTGTTAATTTCATTCTTAATTTTAAATTTCTCTCTCTTCGTGTTTGAAAATTTCTCTCTAATTTCGCTCATCGATTTCTCCGCGAATCTTGATCCAAATCGAGTAATTTTTGATTCCGTAGATTCATCTTTGAGTTCTCTTTCCAAATCTATTAAAATCCCTAATTTCTCACTTGAATTCATCGTTAGATTTGGTCGGATTTCAAAAGATATCTGAAAATTACCTTATTTCTCTGTGGATTCGACCCTTATTCACCACTATGCTATTCAATTCGTGATTATTTCATAAAATTTGTGAGTTTGATATTAATTTTGACACGAATCGATGTGCAGTTAACGAATGCATCAATTTTTTTAGTGAATATGAACTCAAAGTATGATAACATGCATAAGAATGGAACGTTTTATGCCAATATTTGCATTAATAATCACATAATTACATGTACAAATTGCATGTTATCAGTTTACAAAACCCATGTTACAAAATTAATGAAGAGAAGATTTGGTAGCTGAAATATTGACCTTATCACTAATTTTAAGCGAATGTCATCAGCACAAAGTGCTAGTTGTATAACACCCCAAGATGTGGTCTTGCGCATTGTAGAAGCCAAAGGATTAAGGATGAGGAAGAAACAACCCAACACAGAAAACTAATAACATGCTATTTATACATGAATTTACATGATTATTAATGCAATTAAAGGCATTAATTATTCCAAATGTATGCATGTTATCATATTTTAAGTATATTTCTATCATTTTGTATCATTTCATGTTATGATCTAAAAATACATCAATTTATGGATAAGTATGCATAATTAAACATTATGATCTTTAATCCTAATTATATTTAAGATCACAATCATGTTTTAATGATAAAAAAATAAGAGAAAAGATCTTTATTAACATTTATGTATTTTTATAAATTTATTTTATAAGATATATGAATGTATTAATTTAATTAATATTTATTCTCTTATTATTTTAATAATTTGACTTTTTATAATGATATATTATTCAATTTCTGATCCAACAAAACAAATTTGAATTAATTTGGAGTTGTATTTTGATAGTTATGATTTTTACAATTTTAAGGAATTTTCTGGAATTTTTCTGAATTTATTTAAGTTTATTTTTGATTTTAAAAACATTTAAATTAATTAAAAATAAAGCAAAAAGGGTGCATTTATCGTGCGGACCCACGTGGATGCGACATGGCACGCAAGGCCACGTGACAGAGCCACGCAGACCTGCGCGAGTGCTTGCGTGGCACTGAGGTAACATTTATACATATATATTTTTATTACATAGGATATAGTACTTATAAGCATTCCTTAGAGGAATATCGCCAACCGTTATAACCATCGCACCTTATATACTAGAGCGTCCTTCTTGTTTTTCTCCATGTGGGACTATGTTCCCTCTGTTTTGTTTGATTGCAGGCCGCGTGGGGTGATGTGGAGCGTCGGATCAACATCGCGATAAACGACGCGCGTAGATGCGGTGGACACGAGGTCCACCCGATCTTCAAATTGCACACGTGGTTAAAAAGGGACTTAAGTGAATTGATCCAGACCGTCCATCAAAGGAGTTATAAAGGTCGAAATTCAATGCATCCAATGGATCTTCGATTAAATCAAGATCGCCCGATGAAGATCCGATGCAGGAGATGAAACGACGCACCTCTTCACACACAAAACGTGGAAAAATCTCTGTCCTCCATCAAAGATCAAACGGATGTGACTTAATCGCACCGTTTCGATCAAACGAAGCCTCATCGTGACCGTTGATCGTGATGCGCCCGTTCATCAGACGGTTACGCCCAATTTCGTCTTTAAATAGCATATTCTTCGTGAATGGAAGGCTTGCCCTTGAATTTTCGAGAAATTCGAACTGTCTAGACACCAAATTCAAGTGCCATTTGATTTCTTCATGTTCTTGACTCATTTTTGTGTCCAAGGAATCCTTGAAATCAGAATTTGATCGAGAGATCGAGGAGAAATCACATCTTGAACTTTAATTTTGTCTTCGAAAGCATAGAATGAAAAACCATGCATCCGGTGATTAGTTGGATCATTTCAAAGGCTACTTTGGGTTAGATTGCGTGTTTTCATATTAATCTTTCATCATTTAGTGTTAATGTTACATTTTGAATCATAGATTAAGTTTAATTTTATTTTAATTTCGGTTTTAAATCATTTTCTCGATACGAACTTTCTTCCATTTTCAAACTTTGATTAGTTTGAGAATTCTCATCCAAATCAATCAATTTTTGATTCCGTGGATTCGCAATTGAGTTATCTTTCTTAATATCAGAAATTGTCCAATTTCTAATCTCAATTCGTTATTTGATTTGATCGAATTTCAAGGATATCTCTCAAAATTCCCTAATTCTTTGTGGATTCGACCCTTATTTATCATTATACCCTTTAATTAAATTCATTAATCATAAATTGGTAAGTTTA
Organism: Lemna minuta; assembly: GCA_024174645.1. NCBI lineage: Eukaryota > Viridiplantae > Streptophyta > Magnoliopsida > Alismatales > Araceae > Lemna > Lemna minuta. The sequence continues at coordinate 1,698,455 of CM044113.1, read as the reverse complement.
GGACTTTGTTTTGACACTATATCATGTGTATTCAATGACCATACGATATCGTTTCGTCAAAAACCCTAATTGATTATGGTAAAATGAAGAAGATACAAATATTTATAAGAAAAGTGATAACATGCAAATTAAACATAAAAAATATGATAGCTAATACAAATTAAGGGATAAAACATTCCATTCTAATGCATGTTATCATATTTTTTTTGTGTTTATCTATCACTCTATAAAAAAATCATTATAATCTTTATATACATTAATTTAGGATTAAGAAGAATATTTTTATTCCCATCTTTACTTCAGATTATAATTAGTTTTTAAGGTTATATAATGAGAGAAATCATTTTATATAGATTCATATATTTTTCAAGTTTTAAAATCTAAAACAAATGAGTGTATTTTTGAAATAGAAATTTATTCTCTTGTTATTTATTAAATTTAACTTTTTATCATGATAGATAATTTAATTTCTGATCTAATGAAATAAATTTGGATTAATTTGGAGTTATATTTTAAAAGATATGAATTTTCTAATTTCTAGAAATTTTTCTAGATTTTTTCTCAATTTTTTGCATTTGAAATCAATTTATTTGAATTAAATTCATTAAAATAACATTTTATTTTTGTGTGCTGACATGGCAGCTGACATGGCATGAGCAAAAAAAGCACCCCACATGGCGACATATGAGACCGCCACGTGTCGCACAGTGTACATGTGTACGCGTGTGCGAGTGCGCGTGTGTGCATGTGTGTGTGTGATTAAGGAGAAAGCACCATATTAAGGATTTTTGCTAACTCCTTAATTGCACACACCTTATACACACATATTTTCTCTTTAATTTCTGCCATGTGGGACTATATTTTCTTGTTTTAAGTGCGCAGGTGACATGAAATTACGTGAAGCGTCCGATCGCGCGATTAAAATGCAACAATTGATCGTCACTTAAGGCGCGGGGGTACGTGGTGCATTCTTACTCGTCAGCGAATCATTTTTAAAATGATTTAATCTCAGCCGTTGATCTGAGGAATTATAACGGCTGAGATTAAAACCGACGAAAATACATCCGAAGAGTTAGATCAAGACCCAACGATGACGTTTCAAGCGTTACTTCTAAAGCGCGCGACGCGGTGAAATCTCGACAGTCCATTTGCGATCTAACATTCATGAATTAACTGTAACAATTCACACTCTTGAGTTTATCAGAGCCATTGATCGATGATCAAATGCTTCATCTGACGGTTACGCCCCAATTTGCCCTATAAATTGAGATGTTCTTCAATATTGTAAATCATTCTTGGGTTATTCGAGTAATCGAACTGTTTAGATACCAAATCCCTTGAGTCCCCTGCTTCCAATCGCTTATAGATCAATTTCCGTGTCCATAGAGTGCTTGAAAGTGAGATTTTCGTTGATAGAATAGGAAGAAATCAATTCTTGAACATCAACGATCATTTTTCAAATTTGGGAATGAAAAGGCTTTGATCCAGCGAATAATTGGATCAATTCGAATGCACTCTTGGTTTAGAGATTGAATTTCATCCTAATCTTCCATCGTATAGCTTTAGATTTCAATTTCGAATTGTAATTTGAGTCAATTTCAATTTCAATTTATCACGATTTTTTATTTCAGAAATTTCTATCTCATTCACTTGATAATTTCTCTGAAAATCTCGATCTAAATTTTGTGATTTTTGATTATGTGGATTCGTCTTGGAGTCTTCTTTCAGAAAATATCAACTTCACTAATTTCTCACCACATTTCATCGTTCGATCTGATCGAATTTCAAAAGATCTATCAAAATTCTCTTAATTCTCCATGAATTCGACCCTTATTCACTACTATACTTCTTAATTCGTGATAATTTCATAAAATTAGTGAGTTTAGATTTTTAATTCGTGATTAATTTTTAATGCTAGACCGTGTGTTTCCAACGACCTCGCGGTCTCGCTCCGTCAAAGAGTTAGAGAGAGAGTAAATGGGCTTAGGCCCAATAAGCCATTTCAACACTCCTCTTCAAGTTGGTGAGTGGATATTACACACACCCAGCTTGCCACATAGCTCCTCAAACCGCGTGGTTGAGAGACCCTTGGTGAAGACATCTGCCAATTGCTGAGACGACGGAAGATAAGGAGTGCAGAAAAGCCGAGACTCACTTCTCTTTGATGAAATGACGATCAACCTAAATATGCTTGGCGATCATGTTGCATTGGATAATGCACGATGCAAATGGCCGACTTGTTTTCACAAAAGAGTTGAATTGGAGAAGGAACAGAAAACCAAAGCTTAGACAGCAGATTGGTGATCTATATAAGGCCTCACATAAACCTTGAGCTAAGGCCCAAAACTCCACCTCTGCATTAGAGCGGGCCGCCACATTTTGTTTCTCACTCCTCCAAGTGATTAAATTTCCTCCAAGATAAGTGTAGTAGCTAGTCATGGAATGACGATCCACTTGAGAACCAACATAATCAACATTTGTATACACTTGAAGACCAAATCCTACACGACGCTTGAACAATAGGCCACATCCAATAGTTCCCTTCATATAGCGGAGCACTCAATTGACGTCTTGCATATGACATGCTTGTGGTGCATGCATAAACTGACTAAAAACACCCACTATATAGGCAATATCAGGATGTGTGAGGACAAGGTAAAGCAATTATCCAACCACTCATTGATGTAGCCCTGAATCCACCGGATCATCCATAGCAACATAGGACAAATGATGATTGGCTTCAATAGGAGTCAAAAGAGGGCAAGAGTTTTCTTTTCCAAGTTTTGCAAAAGCTCGATCGTATATTTTCGTTGACATAGGAATATACCAGCAGATGAATAGGCAACTTCAATACTTAGAAAGTAGCGGAGAAGGCCAAGGTGTTTGATATCAAACTCAGTTGCAAGGTGTGTAGCAAGTTCTGTGATAGCTGTAGAATTATTACTTGTGATTATAATGTCATCCATGTACACCAGAAAAAGAGCAACTCCCCCGGGAGAGGAATGATGATAAAAGAGGGTATGATCACTGTTACACCCAAAAGAGGGTATGACCTCAATAAAAGAGGGTATGATCACTGAGAATAGCTGAAAATCCTCATAAAGGAAGTGAAGCGCCCAAACCAGGCATGAGGAGATTATTTCAACCCGTAAAGTGCACACTTTAATTTGCACACAACGAGTGGAGAAGAAGATGGAGCAGAATATCCAAGAGGCAAGGACATATAAATCTCCTTAGTAATATCCCCACAAAGAAAGGCATTTTTTACATCAAACTGTCGAGGGGACCAACCATAATGTGCAGCTAGGGCTAAGAGAAGGCAGGTAGTGTTCATCTTGGCCATCGGTGCAAAAGTCTTGAGATAGTCAATGAAAAATTTCTGGGTATAGCCTTTGCCGACCAGACGGGCTTTATACCATTGAAGAGAGTGATAACATGCATATTTAACTTAAATTCTGATCTTATTCAACTAATATCCATGCTTATTTTATGTAATTATGATGCATGTTATCATAGTTTTTATGAATTTTCTCCATTGGTATGCCATTCTACTAAAGTCCCTATTTATGCATTATTTAGGGTTAATTATGTGCTTCATGGATGTTCAAATTTTGCAAAGGTTAAATAAATATAAATTAATTACTTTCCTTGAATTACTTTGACTTTAGTAGATGAGTAGAAGAATTAATTTCAAGAAGAGAATGTTTGGATGATATCAAATACACTTCTTAAAGGATTATTTAATTTTATTCATCTTATATTCTTATTTTAATTTATTTTAGATGGCATGATATTGAAAATGAATAAATTTGTGAGCTAATAGAGAAAAATTGAGTAAAAAAGGAGTTATATTTTTGAAGATATTGATTTATGAATTTTCTAGATTTTTGGAAATTTATTTTAATTTTTTAAAGGAATTTTACAGATTTAATTCTCTTAAAAAAGGGCAAAAAGGGGTGATAATTTCCCGCAGGAACTACGGAGCTGACGTGGCGCGGCATGGGACACGTGATAGAGCCACGCGAGCCCACGCAGATGCCTGTGTGGCGCTGATGTGGTGCGGCGCGGACGTGTGGCAGGGCCACGCAGGTCCACGCAGACGCCAGGGTGGTGCCTACATGGCAAGAGGATCTTCGGGCTGGCAAGTGATGTGCCCACAGGTTAGTGGGCCTATGTAATATGTTTGGGGCGGTAATGCAATTGCTTACGGAGCTCCCACCTTATATACCCTCCTCTCTTCATTAATTTTCTCTGTGTGGGACTATGTTCCCTTTTAATTTGAAAAATTTAGGACAAGTGGCAGCGTCACGATCGTCAGATGCGGTCGCGTCAACAATGACGCATCGATCACATGGACTCGGGTCTACCCTATCGCCATCAAACGCACGTGCGCAAATTGCGGAATAAGTGGAATCTTACGCTCGCGATTCAATCACATCATTGACGAAGCTCAACGCGACACTTGGCTTCATCTAACGGGTAAAAGATCATGGTATCGTGGCCCACAATAATCGCACGGTCGTGGTCGTTGATCGGTCTTCACCGAATCGGACAGTCCGCGAAAATTGCGGTGATTTCTCTTATAAAACGGTGTTCTTCCTCTTTGTATCTTAACTCTTGATTGAATCATGAAGAAATTAAGCAGTTTTTGAGCAAAATCCTGAGTTCTTCGTGATCCCCTCGCATTTAGACTCGATTGCGATCCAACTAGGGCGGGATTGATCATGAATCATTGTGAGATTTGATTGAATTCTCCCCTTGAACGCCAAAAGTACACCGAAGGAGAAACCGATCAAATACACTCCAATCGACGCGATTTGGATCCCAATATTCATGTCAATTAGGTTAGTAGTGTGAATTAATTATTATCTTGTGATAATTGTAATTTAGATTAGATTTTAGTACTCAATTTCAATTTTTAAATCAATTTGTTCTTTATTTTTGCCAAAATTGGGTTCGGATTTTTCTAATTTTGAAACAAGGATGTCTGCTTGATCTTAAGTCCAAATCATTTGATTTTGGTTTCATTGGGTTTCTTCTTTCATAAGCTTTCTGTGGATAGAAAAATTTTAAAAATTCATCATCATTTGACCCTTCAATTTACTGTTTGACCATCTACTATTCATTTTCAATTCAAAATTAAGCATTGACTTGCGGGGGCAATTACATTCAAAATACAAGGTGAAATTTACCAATTTTGGTTTCTTTGGAATCCTCTGGTTGTTAGCTTTCTATTAATATGTGAATTGTAAGATTTGGATATTATTTGGTTAGTCAATTTGAAGATTTACATTGAAGTGTTCATTTCAGGATTTTTCTAATCTTTGATTTTTAGTAATTCATAATAAATCCAATTCTTCTCAAAAAATCATGAATTATATATAAAAAATTTTCAGTTTTCTCTCTTGTTTCTGAATATATAATTTTATTAGTATTTTAAGCTCTTTTTATTATCTGATTTTACAAAAAAGTCAACTATGGGTCAAAGTTAATGCTTTGACCTTGACTTTTAGCATTTCTTCATCAAATCAGCTTCTAAATTCTTAAAATATCTTATTTAGTATATTATATCATTAACATTAATAAAATATCATTTTTACTTCTTAAAAACCCTAATTAAACCTAATTTTGACCAAGTCAACTCTACGATCAAAGTCAACTGTGTTCTCTATGGATCGACCTGATCTTTACACTATACTTAATTTTATATCTCTATTATTGTGAATTTGTAATTATAAATTTTGTTTGTCCGATGTTTGGGTGTTTTAACGACCGCATAAAACGCTTGGTTAGAGAGTGATCAGAATTGTACTCAATAGTTTACACCCATCGACATCCCACACAGTGTTGGCTAGAACGAAGAGGCACTAAGTCTTTTATGTGTTGTTCTTGGCAAGCGCCTGAATCTCTTCCTCTATGGCAAGATGCCTGCAGGAGTTGTCTAGGGCATCCTCCATAGTTTTAAGGAGAAGGACAAAGTCAAGATGAGATAGAAAGGCACGGTAAAGGAAAGAAAGGTGATGGGAGGAGACAAATTGTGCAAGAGGATACAAGGGATGAGAGGTGCAAGATCAGAGAGCTTTGCAAAACACAATTAGTAAATCAAAAGGAGAAGGAGGAGGCCCAAAGGGTGGAGAAGAGGGTGGTGAAAGAGAAGGCAAGGGTGGTGATTCTGATGAGAAAGGTGATGGCGGGTGAGAGTGAGTGGCTTGAGCCAAGGAGGTGCGAGGTTAGCTAGAATAGAAAAGACCAACTGAATGATGACGAGTATGATGGATATTATGTGGCCTATAGGCCAATCACACTTTCATGTATCTTGTTTATGTTCATTGAAATGATATTTATTCATTGTCATTCTTCTATGATGTTTGCAATGAAGTCCATGAGCATGTGCAATGACTAAGTGAATTATGATGAGATCATAATATAGTGATCTCTATATTCGTGATATGAAGAGTCATCGAATTATATGTTCTAAACATTCTTATTCGTGAGATATTTGAGAAGGACATCGAATTATTCAGAAAGAATAACACTATCTAATCCCACTTATATGAAGAGTATGGCTGATCCTGTAGCCATTGGTGTGGAGACACTAATGACAGATAGTGGGTGCTCTTTGGAGAAAGAGTTCATTGAATTAATCCGTATAAATTCCTTAATGGTATGATACCTAACTGTCAATCAGGTTGATTCATGTCATGGTTGTGTATGTGGTCCTTTGACTTGAGATACCAAAGACATCTTGTGAATGGATGATCGTGTTTTGATTATGACTTATGAATCCCTAGCTAAGGGATATCTAAAATGTCATATATTGGATATGACATGAAGTCTACGAAGATTATTATATGATCAAGATGGGATCATCCGCCCTCGATATTTGAGGAGATTGACTCTAGGAATGAGATGCGATGAAATCCTTGGCCAAGGTAGTGGAAATATCAGAGGAGTTCTGGATGATTTCCTACTCGCATCAGTGCTAAATTGAGTGACTGATTAGGGTTTGACAGTTGACTGTACCCTAAGTCATTCATGAGTCTAATGTGGATGACAGATTATACATACATGGTAATCGATGACGGGAAGGTTCCATAAGTGAGTTCTTACATACTCCATATCTCCTAGTGTACGTGGTGTAGCTGATGGGATCTGAGGTCGATAACTTTCCGAAATTTTGATCAAAAATATCAAATGTAGCGGAATTCATTGAATCGGATATTCAAAATATTGAGGCACCAAGAACAGATGATCCTATCATCTAATATGTATGAGAAAACATACTTACAGGTTTCCTCGAAAGGAGTTCTTGAAGCTATTCAAGTTTCTAGCATCTAGAATTATCCACACGGTCTCTGGATGATTGGATCTCCTCTTCAAAGCTCTTCACTAAGAGAGAAAGAGAAGAACGAAGAGAATTCTCACAAGGCTTGCATAGGCACCTTGAGTTGTGTTCATTCTCCCCCTATTTATAGACATTTTGATGAGATCTGAGATCGATAACTTTCTCAAAATTTTGATCAAAACATTGAATGTAGCACAATTCATTGAATCGGATATTCAAAACATTGAGGCACCAAGAACAAATGATCTTTTCATCTAATATGTATGAGAAAACATACTTGCAGGTTTCCTTAAAGGAGTTCTTGAAGCTATTCAAGTGTCTAGCCTCTAGCAGTATCCATAAGGTCTTCGGATGGTTGGATCTCCTCTTCAAAGCTCTTCACCAAGAGAGAAAGAGAAGAAAGGAGAGAATTCCCACAAGGCTTGCATGGGCACCTTCAGTTGTGGTTGTTCTCCCCCTATTTATAGACATTTGGAATGTAGTTTTTTCATAAAAACCCTCATAATTATGTCTATATCCACCAACATCCATAAACCTTGTGTGTGTGACCCTCTAGGTCTATATATCTCACTAGTTAATAACTCTATAGACCAAATAACAGCTTATTTGTCAACCTTAATTAATTATCCACATCTACATATAGATTAATTAATCAAGGATCGATGTAACCCAATCGATAAGTTGAGTTGCCAGCCCGTTGGGTGCCAAGCTACACCACGTACACTAGGAGATATGGAGTATGTAAGAACTCACTTATGGAACCTTCCCGTCATCGATTACCATGTATGTATAATCCTTCATCCACATTAGACTCATGAATGACTTAGGATATCGTCAAATGTCAAACCCTAATCGGTCACTCAAGTTAGTACTCATGCGTGTAGAAATCATTGAGAACTCCTTCTTCGATATTTCTACTACCTTGGCCAAGGATTTCATCGCATCTCATTCCTTGAGTCAATCTCCTCAAATACCGAGGGTGGATGATCCCATCTTGATCACACAATCATCTTCGTGGACTTCATGTCGTATCCAATATATGACGTTTTGGATATCCCGTGACTAGGGATTCGTATGTCATAATCAAAACACTATCATCCATCCATAAAGATGTCTTTGGTGTCTCAAGTCAAAGGACCACATACACAACCATGACATGAATCAACCTGATTGACAGTTAGGTATAATACCATTTAGGGATCCATATAGATCAATTCAGTGAACTCTTTCTCCAAAGAATAGCACTATCTGTCATTAGTGTCTCCACACCGATGGCTATAGGATCAGCCATACTCATCATATGAGTTAGATTAGATAGTGCTATTCTTTCCTGATAATTCGATGTCCTTCTCAAATATCTCACGAATGTAAATGTTTATAACATATGTTTAAAGACTAGTGATCACAATATTATGATCTCATCATAATTCACTTAGTCATTGCACATGCTCATGGACTTCATTGCAAACATCACACATGAATGGAAATGAATAAATTTCATTTCAATGAAGTGTGATTGGCTTATAGACCACATAATATCCATCACATTTGGTATGAGGATTTTTCATAAAAACCCTCATAATTATGTATATATCCACCGACATCCATAGACCTTATGTGTGTGACCCTCTAGGTCCATATATCTCACTAGTTAATAACTCTATAGACCAAGTGTGATTGGCTTATAGGCCACATAATATCCATCAGTAGCTTCGCACCAACGGGCTGGCAACTCAACCTATCGATTGGGTTAAATCGATCCTTGATTAATTAATCTATATGTGGATGTGGATAATTAATTAAAGTTGACCAATAAGGTGTTATTTGGTCTATAGAGTTATTAACTACTGAGATATATGAACCTAGAGGGTCACACACATAAGGCTCATGGATGTTAGTGGATATAGACATAATTATAAGAGTTTTAATGAAAAAACCTCATACCAAATGTCTATAAATAGGGGGAGAACGACCACAACTTAAGGTGCCCATGCAAGCCTTGTGAGAATTCTCTCCTTTCTTCTCTTTCTGTCTTGGTGAAGAGCTTTGAAGAGGAGATCCAACTATTTGGAAACTGTGTGGATATCGCTAGAGGTTAGACACTTGAATAGCTTCTCTTCTTTCAAGTAATTATTTGAATTAAAAAACCAAAATTAAGTTTTTATTGCACATTGATGTGGCAGCTGATGCGGTGGAGGAATGATGTGTCGCCACGTGGCCCACATGTGTATGCGCGTGCATGTGTGCACGCGTGTGTGCACGTGTGTGTAAATGTAATTAGTGGGTTAAGCATCCATTAAGGATTGTGTTTATTTATATAACCCATTATGCACACGTTACTTATATATCAGTTCGATTGTGTATATTTTTGTCATGTGAGACTATCTTTTTTATATATATTTGCAGGTGACGTGGTGCGCTCAGAATTTTTTTCGATTGACGCAAATTAATGAGATTTAATCTCAACCCCTCATTTTCACTTAAGTGAGGGGGGGGGTATGTGGCAACATTTGAGTGGACGATGATTTGTTTTATGAAACATATCAATCTTAGCCGTTCATCTAAGGAGTTATAAAAGCCAGGATTTAAAGTGTCACATGAGAATCTCAAACGTCGATTCATGATCAGACAAACGAGATCTCGTGAGGTTCTCTCTTTGCGCTATCCTGACTCTCTGATGAAGGTTCGATGGTCACGACTTAACAATAACGATTCACCTCTTCAGATTCTATTGGGACCGTTTGATAACACATAAATCTATGACCTTTAACTCTGTATTTTTCATGAACATTTGGCTTAAAAGGAATATATTTATGTGTTATTATAATTAAGATTGCTTAATTTTGCTTCATTATGATTTTATGGTATTTCCTGGCTTTTATAATAGTTGAATATCTCTTTTCGATTATAAATTGGCAATGAAATGAATTTTTAAAGCAAATATATTTTTGTTTGGATTTTATAAGTCATTTAAATGATTATTTAGAGCATATTTCTAATTAATCTACTGATTATTGCATAATTATGAGCGTCTAGGGGCATATCTACAATTTTCGAAACTGCAAGGTAAGTCAGATAGAAGCCATCAGATCGCAACACGTGTCGTAATCTGGTAGCGGCATTTTTAGTTTAGTTTTCCTTTTATTTTTTTTATTTTTTATTATTACTATTTTGTTGTTTGTCGTTTACTCACCGTGCAGATGACGTGGATGGCGCCATCATCTTTGATGTTAAGGAGGAAGGAGAGAGAGAGCGACGTGGCGCTCTCTCATTTGCAGCAGACAGACTTCGTTTTGTCATTTACGCCCCCTTCTTCCGTCGTTTTTTGTACCTTCTCTTTTGTCGTTTTGTCTCACTCTTGTTTTTTCGTTGTGCTTTTTTGTTTGCTTACAGGTGACGTGGAGTCTATGCATCGTGCACTATCATTTTTGACGGTAATGAGGAATGAGAGAGTGACATGGCACTCTCTCATTCACTCATAAAAGAGAATCTGTGGCGAAATTAATCGCCACAGGCTCTCTTCTTTTTCGTCGTTTAGCTCCTTTATTTTGTCGTTTTGTCCTCCTGCATTTTGTCGTTTCATATCGCGTTTTTGTAGTTTTACTTAGGCAAAATAAGAGAGCGACGTGGTGCTCTCTTATTTGCGCTAAAGGAAGGAATCTGCTGCGATGTTAACCGCCGCAGATTCCTCTCACTTACCTTTTTTAGACTTTATTAATAGTTAATTACCTTTCACGTTACGTGGCGGAAATCCAGCGGCCGACGTGATGAAGACGTGGCGCGATATCATGAGCTTGATGACGGAGGACTGCTGACGCAACAGATCATCGGATGAACGACTAGAAACGCTCAGGGAAACAAACGTTGATATCTCATGATCTAGCCGTCCGATTGGGCTGAAATTTTGACGACATGCTAATCTCACCGTGCTCTTCCATTGGACGCCTGAAGTTCCCGAAAATCAATCTAGACCGTTGGATTGGGTGGAAGCCCTAACTCCTAAAGTTCTCCTCCTCCACTCCGAATTCTCTTTATCTTTTGGGTCTCTCTTGACACCAGGTCACCCGCAGGAAAGTGGGAGAAGCTTAGGCCCAAGCTAGGCATCATCGGATGCCCGAGTTTGTTCTGGAGAAGGAGAACAAGAGGAGATCGACGTCGTAGCGAATCAAGCACCACCCGGCCTAGGATTGGCACCAACACGGGGTTTGTGGGAAGATTCTGATGAGGGATTCCCTCGTAAGCTTTTCCATGGATAATGTAGGACCTTTTATTCTACTTAAATAATAGGTTATTGCATTTGTTTTCATAAATCCTACCCAAATCGTCATTTATCTCTATACTATTATACCTCTCTTCTCTCCCCTTCATCATTTTCTCCACCTTCAATCAATCTCTACCCTTCTAATTCTCATCTCTTCTCCTCTAATTAGAGCTACAGAAACATAATCTAACCAATTACATCCATTATCTTTATAAAATTCCTCTTCTAACTTCTAATATTCTCCACTATAGGAATTCATCCCTTCTTCTACTTCCGTCTCAACCCTCATTACCTAGATTCCCTGAGGATCGACCCTTGCTTACTACTGTCCTAAGTGAGGTATTATAAATGTATTGTATGAATTAGAATACACAACAAAGATATAATCAAACCGAGTTTTAGTTCACCACCGTTGATCTCATCAAGGAGAAGATCTGACGGTCACACCCAATTTTCAAAATATTATAAATTCTCTCTCTTTGATGAGAAATGTATTCAGGGGTGTTTTGAGTAATCTAACTGTTTAGACATCTAAATCTTTGAATCTCTTGCTTTCTTCATCTTCTAGATCAATTTTTGTGTCCAAGGAGTGTTTGAAAGTGAGATTTGGTGGAGAGAATAGGAAGAAATCGCTTCTTGAATGCTAATGATTGTCTTCGAAATCAAGGAATGAAAAACCCTTTAATCCGAAAATCTATTGTATCATTTCCAGCTACTAACTTGAGTTAGAATTCATGTACCCTCCTAATCTCTCTTCCAATAACATCAGATTTTATTTATGAATTGTACATTAGGTTAATTTTAGATTTAATTTTAGTTTTATCTCTCTTTATGTTTTAAAATTCTACCTAATTTTTGCTCTTTTATTTCTCTGCGAATCTTGATCCAAATCGATTGAGTTTTGATTACGTGGATTCATCTTTGAGTTCTATTTCTAAATTTATAAAATTCTCTAATTTCTCACATCAATTCGTCGTCTGATTTGATCAAATTTGAAAGAAATACCTTGAAAATACCTTAATTCTCCGTGAATTCTGACCATTATTCACCACTATACTCTATAATTCATGATTATTTCTTTAAATTTGTGAGTTTATAAGTTTTTTGACACATCTTCGCGTGTATTTATATGACTCATCATGCAGATTCATCTCGTCATACACCATCACCATGGCTTTTATCCCTTTCAAATATAATAAGCAGCTATTATTGCCTTATCGAAAAAAAAACAAAAGCTTTATGTTTAGAGTATTTGTTCAACCCCATTTTTTTAAAAAAAGATTAGGATTCAATATATATATGTGTGTGTGTGTGTAAATGTGTGATACTAGTAACATGCATTTTGTATTAGAAAATACATGGTTCTTTAGTGTTTAAGGTGTAATTCACATCATTATTATGCATGTTATCATGTTTTAATCATGTTTTGGTGAGTTTCATGTTCATAGGCCTTAAGCGAAGGATGAGATGGACAACGGCGAGAAGAAGATGAAGCGGATTGAATGCAATTTATCACTTGTTATCTTGTTCAATTATGAGTTTCAAGATATATAAGCAAAGTGGACATGATGATGATCACAATGACAAAATATTCATCTTATAATGACTTTTATGTGAAAATATATGAACCTCTAAATTTTAGAATTTTTTAGATTTTTATCCAATTTTTCTATATCTTTTATCCTTTTTTATTTATTTTGGGGCTTAAAACGAAAATATAGGGTTTTATTTTTTTTCGTGTTGATGTGATAGGACACACGTGACGTGACAAAATGGTGCCACACGACGTATATGCACTACTTGCGTCATGCAATCAAGGGGAGTATTGTTGTCTTAAAAGTTTCATTAAGCATAATGCGCTTGCTTTATAAAGAGCCCATTAGTTTTTCATTTTATCCAAGTGATACTAGTAATCTTGTTTTTCGTAGGGACATGTGGTGTGATCTTAAAGCTTCAATTGATGGTGCAATCAAAGCCATCCAATCCCATGGACTAGTCCACGAGACCGATTGACAGATCTGCTTTGTCCTTATTTGCAGAGTGAATCAACATTTGATACATGGTGCAATGTGGGCATGTAGACGATCTCTGTCTTTTGAGATTGATCAAAGTAGATTAGACAGTTGACTATTAATCTTTGTCAATTAGAGTGCATCATATGACCAAATGCTCCAAATTGAAATCATTATATCTCATGATCTTGACATAGTTTGGCACAAAAATTTTGGGAGAATTTTGTCATTTCATACTCTATCTTTTCATAGTGGTTGATTAAAAGAACAAAGCTGAAAAACTAGTTTTTTGATACTTTTATGCTTCTAGCACTAGCTAGTGATAACATGCATCTCAATATATGCATCTACATTTTTTTAAACACTTTTTATGCATAATTTCAGTCTATATGATGCATGTTATCAACTTAAAATGGAATTTTCTTCAATTTAAGGCCAAATCACTTAATTCCATATTTTTCATCAATTTGAGCATTATTCTGTGTTTTAAGTGCGTTGGAACCTTTCGAGGGTCAAACCACTTGTATTTGACTTCAAATTCTTGATATTAAATGTTTCAAGATTTCAGTGATTGCATGAAGGTTTAAGAAGAGGAAGAAAAGAAGAAAAAAGGGTTAAGAGTAAAAGAAGGAATTAACCTAGTTGACTCTAAACAAGTGAACTAGGAATTAATTCACTCATAATTTTCTTTTCTATCTAATGTTTTATTTCAGGGTATAGATTTGAAGAGGATCAAATTCTTGATCCAATGAAGAAAATTTTATGCAAAAAGGAGTTCTATAAATGAAGTAATGAAATTTTGAAGATTAACTATTTATATAGATTTTTTTGGATTTTTTCTAAATTTCTCAGAAATAAAAAAAGAAGAAAAAAGAGAAAAAATCAGTGTGGGACCTGCGTAGAGCTGATGTGGCAGTGCTGCCCACGTGAGCGCCTACGTGGCGTGTGGTCTAAGTGGGCCAGAGCATAGGTGGCCCATTAGTCAAGTGGAGAGAGAGGCATAGGGGGCATGTTAGGGCGATTCGAAGATAACATGAGGCCCCATTTATAAAGGCCCTTCAATTCGCCAAAATTTCCAATGTGTGACTAATCTAGGTCTTTTATTTTTTTTAGGCAACGTGGCAGCTCGTGAGGCATTGGATCAAGCGCGCGAATGGCGCACGTTGATTTGATGGACCGTAGTCCACCAGATTTGGATCAAGCGCATGGGGGCAAATTCTTAGTCGTTGATCTCATTAGTGAGATCCAACGGCTAGGACTTAATCACACAACGGGCCAATCCTAGAGTGACACATGGCAGCTTGTGGATGCTGCGATCAAGATCAAACAATGAAAATGAAGATAGAAGGTAGAGCCTGCGTCGTTGGGATCGTGGCTCACTTCTTCTACACGATGTGGTATCATTTGAGCCATCCGATTTCTCAAAAGAAAACAGATGGCTCAGATTAAATCACAAAATCTCCTTATAAATTTATTCTCTCTCTCTCTCTCTTACGATAATTAACTCTTGATTAAACATTAAATTGAGCATTTTTGGAGGAAAATATTGAGTTCTTCATGAATCCCTTGCATCCTAGACTCAATCACGCATGGATTGAGGCAAGAAAGTCATGGAAATTGTGAGAAAACAAAAGGTAATTGTCCCTTAAACGTCAAAATCACGCCGGAGAAGAAATCAAAGAAATCAACAAGCAATCAAAGCAATTTGAGGCTCAATCTTCACGTCAATAGGGTTAATAGTCTGATACCTTCGTAATCCTCATTTTTTAGGTCATTTAGATTAGGTTTAGATGGGTAATTAGAGTTTTAAGAGTCACAAATTCCTCATTTTCCCCAAATGTCTCTACGAGTTTTGGCCTATTTTAAAATAAAGATTTCTCCAAATTTTAAGTCCAATTCTAACGAATTTGGTATCATTAAATTCCTTGTTGAGCCAGCTTTTTGTGGATACATGATTTGAAAATTTTCATCAAGGTTTAACCCCTCAATATTCAATTTGACCAACTACTATTCAAAATCAATTCAGATTTGGGCATTGACTTTTGAGGGCTATCACTACAAATCTAGAAGGTGAAATTTGCCAATTTTGGGTCTTTGTAATACTCTGATCATAAGCTCTCCATGAATAGATGATTTATCAAAATTAGATACCATTTGACCTGTCAATTGAAGGATTTTGACAGTAACCCTAATTCTAGGTCATTTTTGTTCGTTGACTTTGAAAAGTCAGAGTAAATCTAATTGTGCTCTAAAAATCATGATCTTTATATCAAAATTCTCATCTTTCTCTGTAGTTTCCAAAAAATTAATTTTCATTATAATATCTTATCTTTTTCTTCTCTGATTTCACAGAAAGTCAAAGTAGGGTCAAAGTCAATGCTTTGACTTTGACTTTTGACTTTTCTTCTCCAAACGTGTTCAAAACCCTAAAAACATCTCCTCTCATATATTAGTACTATTTTTATTAATTATATAACATGTTCCCTTCTTAAAAACCCTAATTAAGAATTTTGACTGAGTCAACTCTTTCGATAAAAGTCAACCATGCTCTCTATGGATTCGACCCGGTCTCATCGTTGTGCTTGATTTATGAGTTTTAAATCCTCGTGAGTTTGGAATTATATCTTTTGACTGATGATCGTGTGTTTCAACGACCACACGTTTCATCGACCGCCAGCTAGTTGGAGGTAAGACAATGCCAAATAAAATTGTTGTGTATCAAATATCATTCGTGCAAAGTTTCTTCTAGTTTTCTATTGATTCTTTGTATTATATATAAGCTGCAAAACCCGAGATAGAAATACAAGCTCTCGAACAAATGATCAATAAGGGAGCATTGCTAGAGTGAGTTCTTGATCGCAATTCTTTAGAATTAGAAATTTTTTTTTTCGATCTAGGACCATAATTTGTTTATTTTGAATACTTAAATCTTAGTTTTCAATCCTAAATCATAATTTTCTTTCACGACCAAGAATTTTCATTCTTCAGAAGGAGGTTTGGCAATTCTTGATTTTATCTTCACATCTCTCATATTCTTCTTGCTTCTTCCACCGATCCGTTCCATTGCCTCCATCAAAACACAAAATTAAACCTTGACTTCAATCTTTGAACCTTTCTTTCTATTGATTCCCCCCGAACTTGCCCTTGTTCTAACCTAAGATTAATTTCAAAAAGTTGAACATAGATTTTGATATGTGAATCTGTGTTTTCAACAATTGTGTATTTTACGCTTGTTAGGCAAAATCACTGAGATTCGTAAATTTTTTCATACTCATCCATAGGGAATTTGTGATGCGTTCCTCTATGCTAGTGCTGCTATACTCCTTTCCATCATCACCCTATCTTTCTACATCCCCACCTATTCTCACCATTCTTCACATCTCACTAAATTGGGAATAGACTATATAAAGTAACTTCACCTTTTTACATCATCATCCTCAGTCGACATCACCATCATCCATGTTTTCATCTTTCTTTAATGCATAGATGTTATGTTAGGTTAAATCTCATTTAATCTCTCAATAAGTGATTCATTAAGATGAATTCAGGGATTAAGATATTTTTTCCAACGTGTGGGGTTAATTAAAATGAGTAGAGGCAATTAACTCTTAATTAGCTCATGATGGCTTGACGAACAATGAATTTAGCCGTTGAAGCTGTCCTCTATCCCTAGAAATAGGAAGGCTACATAGGAGACCAAGAAGATGACTAAGGGGACACTCAGGAGACCTCTCTTTCTCAGAAATGTCTCAATCACTCTAGCATCTCTGCGTGGTTTCTTCCCCCTGGCGTGGTTTCTCAGAAAAGCTCTTGATTGGTGTCGATGCTATTGCGAGTATTAAATCTTGAATCTTGCCAAAGAAGCTCAATTGAGATTGTCTGGACTGCCAAGTCCTGTCGCGAGAACCGCTTGAATAGTTGGCTTGACGGCGGCAACTCAAAACTCAATACCGGAAATGCAAGTAAGGAGCTCCCAGCACTACCAAGATCAGCAGTTGATTGGCGCCGTTTGATGTTGGTGCTGCCTAGAGAAATCAAGAAGATAGATGGGGCGTCAGCTCGTCGGCACCGCCACTAGAGGAGGAATGGCGTTGACAAACGGTTATTTCTCGGCGATTCATGAAGCCTCGAGAATCTTCGACAGCATCGGTGCTGCTCGGAGAAACCGAGGAACCGTCTCTACGAAAGAAGCCTCAAGTCGTTTCGATGGAACCTCCGCAATTCTCCAGCATGGGGATTGGAGGGAAATAACTTCCCCGTCGACGTCTGGAAGACGGTTTGCATATTTTCTCATCTGCCAGTAAATATGGGAACAATGTCAGAAAGACCCCTAAAGAATGCACCTGAAAAGGCCCATATGCGTCAATATTGTATTGGGCCAAATTATGTGTGCCCATTAAGATTCAAGCCATTATTTGGGCCCCACCCAAGGTCCAAAAGGCAAATTCAAAGCAGGCTAGTAGGTAAGAGCAAGCCCAACATGAATGGCGTCATGATGACATTGTAAAAGAAGAAAGAAAAGGAAGAGAGGGATTTTTTTTAAAGCGACCAGTATCGAGTTGAATAAACCCTTGGGAGAAAATTTCCCAAATGGCATAAAGAATAAACAGGCCTGCCAAAAAAATGAGCCAAAAGAATGAAGAGGAAGGAAATGGGTAAATTACCCAATTTGATGATGATTGAGGGGGGGGGGGGGTATAAAGGACCCAATTTGTGGTAAAATAAATTGATTAGGAACCTCATAAATTGGGCAAAGGTGCATAAAATTGATTATGAACTTATTGTCAATGCTATTTATCACACCAAGATGTCTCTTGACATTAATACCATATTTTGAAGGACGGGGCATTAATCTTGCATTGATGTCTTGAAATGGGAATGTACTTCACTTGAAAATTCACTTTCTTATGTGAGCTAATTCTTTGTCCTTTATACAACCCATGCACAATAATGTATGAGAAATGATGACTTTATACAAGAGGGTGAAAATTACAAAGAGAAATCGGATGCCTTGTTTGTGCCCTTCTTTTAAATTTTGATCATGAATAGAAGCGACACATCCACATTTGTCACAGGAGCTGTTCTTGATGTTATAACTTTTTTTCACATGTGACAATGTCACTTTAAATTTAATAAAAACATTTAAAAGTACAAAATTATGTTCCAACTATATTATATTATTAGTGATTTTGACATTAGAGAATTCGCAGAAAACAAACCTAAAAAATCAGAATATCTGTATAAAAAAAAAAATGACTCGCTTTAAACCATAATAGCATGCATTTATGCATGTAAATAAATGCATAAAATGCATGCGATTAATCAAATAATTTTCATGTTTTCATGAGGGAATAGATGTCAAGCTCTAGTAGCATATCGAGATCAAATCATGGTGACGCAAACCATGAGGTCTAATTTTTTTTCTAGGAAAAAACCACGAGCTGTGATCATTCCAATTCTTTGCCTCCAATCATTCATAAAAATAAAGAGAGTCAAGAGAGAGAAAGAGAGGATTTAGCCAAAGAAGATATTCCTACATGAAGGTTAGTGCTTGGAATATTTGTTTGAAAGCTGTTTGTGCTTGGAATATGAAACAATATATTCTGATTCATTTAGGATAGTCATGTAGCACAGAAACAACTAAACCATCCAGAGATGCTGGGATTTTAAGTGAGAAATGGTGCTAACAAGATCCAATATAGACAAGTTCCAAAAAGAACCCTCTCAAGGTGCTATATAACTAAAGAATAAGAGCTAGTTCTTCCACTGCCAACATTGCAGTGGATAGATATGGGACTGCAATTTGGAGGTAAATTTTTTCAATATTCTTCCTCAAAGTAGAGGGTATGCCATCAAATCATTACTGAAATCATCATGCATCAACCACTAGGACACAATGTTTTACCCCCATATATTACCTAGTTCACATTGATCAGCCCTCTAAAAACCACATTTCATATGTAAATCTTGTTAGCTATTCCATCACACCTTTGTCTTTACTATTTATAGTTATGCTCCCAAATATTACCCATTTTTCATGTCTCCCCGGCATTCATTTCCTTCTATTACTTTTCCCCCACCATGTTTCTTTTTGTAAAACTTAGCAACTAATCGCCTTATCTTAAGCAAGGATTTCTAGCTCTCCTGTGGAAGTTACCCACTAATCGCCATAGCTTCATTGGAATGTTCTAGATCTTTGTGTGGAATTTGAAATCTAATCACTATAAAAGTGGATTGTTTCTGCTCTATTTTGGGAATTTAGTTCATTTGGAAAATAAATAAAAAGAGAGAAAATAATAAAGAAACAATAATTGATCTCTCTTGCTTAGGTCTTTTTGTTCTCCAGAGAGACTTAATTCAGTTCTTTTCTATCGTTTTGTTTCATCATATAATTCTCTTTATTTGGGAGTATTGCCATCATGAATGGTACCTGGCCATCCATGTTTACCTTTTATTATCACTGTTTCAATTTGTGTCCTCTATCTCATAACATGCCACTCCGATTCTTTTCCTTGTTGCCTTCACATCATTCAACCTATGTTGCAGCCCATCCTTGTGACCATCCTTCATTGGGTGATGTCATTTTACTCATTCATTTTAGAAAAGGTTGGTTAGGGGATCCTAAAGCACCAAGTAGCCACCCCTCGAGAGAGGGTGAATGATACTATGGATATATTGAGGAATTACATCTATTGTTGAGAGGCGAGCATCGTTTCATGGCCATGCTATCATATGCAAAATGCTGAAGAGGCTGACAAAGAGGATGGAATCTAGATTTTCGAGGAATATGGTCATTTTTGAGATGTGATTGGTACTTTGAACACTTAGAGAATGATCCAACTAGGTTAGTCCATTAGGATCTTAGTCCCACATGAGGCATATCTTTGTTTTTATTCTCTTATCCTCTATATATCAAATGCAACTACTTATTTCTCTTTTGGGTAACTTTCTTTCCAATGACTAGAATTTCGGTGTATCGATGATTCGTACTTAGCTCAATCAGAGAATTTTCAGAATTTCAACTTTATATCAAGCATTTTCTGTGATGTCCATAATGAATATATTTGAAAAACATATTCAATGATAAGAAATAATATAGACTAAAGTCACGGACAATGCTCTTTTCATTTTCGAGTAAAATGGAAAGGAATTATGAAATATAAGATATCGGAAATCAAGAATCATTTACCAGCGCATCTGGAAAAGTTTTCTTTTATAAATGATTTCAATGCTGACGTCCTCCTTGAGTCTGAAGATGGTTGACCTAGACAGAAAGATGGTAGTCCGGGACCCCCCCGAGATTCCGCTTCCGGACGATTTGGCCTTTTGTGCAAAATGCCAGCACTACCTTACAAAAGAAGACGGTGCAGAGAAAACTGCTAGATTCCCTCTATCCACTTCCAAGAAAGAAAACTATGAGAAATTATAGATTCCCCCCTCCCCCATCTTTTTCTTATTCCAGAGCAAAGACTGAATCACCATGGGGAGTGTAAATTATTTACTGCTGCAAGGTTATATTGGTCATACTCTTAATTATTGAGGCTATGTCGGCGAGCATAACTGCGAAACTCCGTCTTTTCTCGCGGTCAATGTTCGTAGAAACTCAAAGAAGAATATTCTTAGAGTAGCGGGGGTCGCGGAAGATGACGTGGCAAGCCTAACCATGTGAATGGAATCTTCCACGCTAGCATCCACGTCACTCTGTCCCCCCACTAAATAAACGATTCCGACGTGAAAAATCTTAACGGGCCCTGGCGGACGGTTCAGATGCCACCACGCCAGTAAGTAGTGCTGTCGTGGCACGGATCCGTGCGACGGACCCGGATAACTGGATGCGGTGAATTATTAGGAAACTTCCTGGGTACAGAGACCTCCCCCCCCCACGTTTAAAAGATTCCTGAGAACGCAGCCGCGCCCGCACTCTTCTTCCTCGTCTTGGATTTATCTTCTCTGTCGATCCTTTCTCGTTTTCATCCATTTCCGACGGAAGAAATTCAGTTCATCATCGTTTTCGGTGGAAGGTACTTTGAGTGTCCAGATTCCATGTTCGATTTTGCAGATAAATCATTTCTGAAATGTGACGTCAATGGAGTTTCTATTGACTTGTGTGTTTCAGATTTAGGCCAGCGCCGCTCTTCAGATTCGTACTCGGAAATCGAATGGATCACCATTCACCAATATCTCTTCCGCCGTAGTACTTCCTACATTCAGATGCTCTGTGCCATCGAACAGAGGAGAAATTACAGTCAGAGCAAAGCAGAGTGCGTTAGTAGAACGAAAAAAGTGGAACGCAGGCAATGTACGAGCAGCTAGAGAGATCATGCCGTTCGGGAGAGGCAATTCCCGATTCTCACATCCCGTACCAGACTTCGACGGTTACGGCAGGCGGCGTCGTGGCGCTCTCTCGAGAACTGAAGCCACGACTGCGATGGACGCCTGATCTCCATGACAGGTTCGTTGACGCGGTCAACAAACTCGGCGGACCGGAGAGTAAGCCACTTCGTTCGTTTTTTCCTCTCCCCGTCCTCCGTTTTCCGTTAAATTTATTGCACACTTGCCACCCAATTTTCCGAGGTTTCCCCGCCTGTTTAATTAACTTAAGCAAGTGCGTACGCTTTGATCATCGTAATTAAATATTGGCGTCGGTTCAGGCATTGAAAAACAAAGAAATTCTCTATGAAAAGTAGCATTTACCTTAAATAATCGAGACTATCGTGCCGACTTACAGAGGCGACACCGAAATCGGTGCTCAGAGTAATGGGGATGAAGGGGTTGACTCTCTACCATCTTAAGAGCCATTTGCAAGTGAGTCATCTCCATTTACTCTCCTCCAGATTTCTATGGAGCTTTCTTTTTATACTTTTTCTTTGCAGAAGTATCGGTTAGGAAAGCTTGTTAAAAAGGAAACCGCCTCCGTTTCTGTCGACTCCAAAGGTGGTTGACATGTCCGAACAGCTCGCTCGAGCCTCGAGCTGATGAGTAATCCTTTTGACTTTTGTTGAGTGCAGGGAGATCTCCGGCTTCGAGCAGCGTCCCTAGAAGAAGAGAGAGTGGGTAATCTCTTACACTTCCTGTCTCTATCTGTAATAAATTCGATCGCGTTAGTAAGAATGATAGACGGTAGGGGGGAGAGAGAGGCGAAAGATAGATAGAGAAAGAGAGAGAGAGAGAGAGAGAAAGATAGATAGATAGAGAAAGAGAGAGAGAGAAGAAAGATAGATAGATAGAGAAAGAGAGAGAGAGAGAGAGAGAGAGAGAGAAGAAAGATAGATAGAGAAAGAGGAGAGAGAGAAGAAAGATAGATAGAGAAAGAGAGAGAGAGAGAGAGAGAATTAAGTAATTGACCACGGATTATTGACGTGCGCAGAGAGAATCCGACGACCGAGGTACTAAATTACCAGATAGAGGTGCAGAGGAAGCTTCAAGAGCAGCTCGAGGTAATCCCAAAAATATCGCATTCTCTCTGCTCCCAATAAGACGCTCTATTCTTGTATCTCTACTTATAAAGCAGGTGCAGAAAAAGCTACAAATGAGAATCGAGGCCCAGGGGAAGTACCTGCAGGCGATACTGGAGAAAGCCCAGAGGGGGCTGTCCTTTGGCGGTGGGAGTTTGGACGAGGCTAGGGCACAGCTCGTAGACTTTAATATCAAACTCTCCGGTGCGGCTGCTACTGATAGTATCCGAGTGAGTCAGACGTCTGCGTTTCAGCTGTATAAGGGCGAAGAAGACAGGCGCCAGGCTGAAGGGAGAATGACAAACGGGGATCTTCTTCTCCTTGACTTGAACCTCAAAGGAAGCTATGAAAAGCTAAGCGGCTTAAGAAGATAAGGAACTCGATCATCCTTTTTCATTACTTTTCCTTAGATTTATCGAAGGATTGATCACTAGTAACAATTTTGCATGATCTTGCGGCTTCCTCGCTCTCTAGCTGGGTCATGGTGAAAAGAGAATGGATCAATGACTTCACTAACCCTAGTTGACTAACCTCTTGCCGACTTTCAACTAGGGCTTACAGGTCTTAGGTGGATTCTCAAAGAACTCCAAAGTTTTAGTCGTCACATTTAATGTTATAGGTTTCTAAAAAAGCTGTTCAATTTTGAATTTTTACATGGATTTGACTCTATGAGAAACCAAATCATCTAGTTGACTTATTTGTGAACTATTTGCACTTCAATGTATGTTGACTGTTCCTGATGTGGTTTGAGCTAGGTAGTCTGATGGCTCAAAAATCGGATTGCCAATTGTATGCATTCATGGCCTCATGTTAGCCAATTATCAAGAAAATAAAGCTTGAACTTAAGGTCAGGTTTAATCTCTATTAAGTGGACAGAGTTATGTATTATTGTAGATTAACTATCATTTAATCTCATAAAAGTATTTTAATTATGTTAAATGAGAAGATTAAGACATTTCATTTATGTGTGTGGAGATTATTTATGTGTAGAGACAATAATGGGCTGAGTAATTATGATTTAGAGGCTTAAGCTCTCCTCGCTCTCTATAAATAGGAGGCCATAGTCTACTTGAGTAACCCCATGTCTATAACCTTCTAGATAGATTCTCATTTCTTCTAGAGATCAAGAGGTTATCTTGGGGATATTCAAGAGACTATTCTCCACTTAAGACATCTACAGAGATGAAGAATCATGCAATAAATTCCCGTAAGAGTTTATTTCTGTTTTATGCATATGACTATATTAATGAATTCAAGATGCAATTCAAAGTTTCTAACAATTGGTATCAGAGCTTCCTATGCATCTATTCATTAGGATAATCATGTCATTTTTATCTATTCATTGCGATATTTAGTGTTTTTTATCCTTTATCTTCGTCATGACTTCATCGAGAGGAAGTCTTGACGAAGGAAAATAAATTTCTCGTTCGGTTCTTCGTTCGCCGAAAACCCCTCGTCCGTCGACTCGTAAGTCGAAGACTATCTTCTTCTTCTTCCGCTCCGATTCTACGTCGGCTAAAAGACAATTCCGATTAAATTTTATTCGATTGTCATCGACAAGATCACCTGAAGGAAAAAAAAAACCTTCTAATATGGCGGTAATCGGAAATTTGTTTTAGAACTTGATGAAATGGCGGCGAAAATCATTTCTTGCCCCTCCATCGCCTCTAAATCGATGTGTGAACAATTGAAATTGTCTCTTGCAGCGGTTCCTACGATTTCGTACGAAGTCGTCAAGAGCTTCAAGCTTCCGCGATTATCAATTTTGGCGGCCGCCGAAATCGCCGCAATCGCCGAATCTTCGCTGAAATCACTCGAATCGGCGATAATCTTCAATGATTTCCTCGAAATCCTGCCGAAATCACCACTTTATTGAGAATCCGTTCACACGGAGAACATGAGGAAGAAGAAGCTATTTCGAGTAGAAAGAAGAACGAGCCGATTTTATCTAAAATTGGCCCAATAAACATACAGGGCAAACATACATGGCACTAAAATCGGCCCGATAAGCCAGTAAAGGAGAGGGCCGATTTTCACTAAAACCGGCCCAATAAGGTAGAACTGATCCTTTTAGGGCCCAATAAGGTATAAAAAAAGACCCAAACCAAAAAAAAAGAAAGGAGGGAGGGGTCATATTAAATAGGGCTAATGTAAAAGGCCCTTATCAATTCTTAAAGCCTAAATAGGGCTAAAAGGCCGTAATAAATTAGGCTAGGCTTATAAAAAAATTAAAAGAAGAGATTTCTCACTTTACAAATTATATGTATATCTCTGATTTTGGACTTTTAGATGTAAGCAACATCCTGAAAAAATGGGCTATCTTGCTTAGATCATTTATTCAAAATCTTAGATCAGCTATGTATGTCTCTGTCGGCTCTAGCCAGCCAAAAGGTAGGCGACTGCTGCACGGGATTATACATACTTGTGAGAATTTTCTTGCGACAATTATTCATTAATCTGTTCATTGTGAAGTGTAAAGCTGTCAAAAGATAGCTTGCCTCTTGAAAAGAACTTTTTGTCAATGACATTAATCACATCACGATGTCGCTAGCAGTTGATGTTGTTGTCAAAAGACGACTCATTAATGTGTATTGATTTCTTGAAAAATGTATAGTATAAAATTTGTAAATTTAGGTGTGAGTCACTCTTTGTCCTCTTTTAGATGAATATATCATTATACAAGCAAATAGGGTTCCTATTTTGACTTCCAAAAATTTTAAGAACTTGAAGAATGATGTCATGATAGCATTAGCATATGCCAACATTGATTGTGCCATGACAAACTCTAAACCCCCAGAAGAGGATACTAAGAAATTCTAAGAATAGAAAACTTCAAATAGAGTATGTTTAATGGCTCTAAAATGAGTGATTCTAAAAGTTTATCAAGGAGAACATGAGAACAAAGACCTGATCGCCAAGGAATTTATGGAGAAGATAGATAAAGTTCTCTAAAAATAAAGTCGTGGAAACTAGGGAATTATTTACAACGCTATCTTCTATGCAATACAAAGGCCAAGGATAAGTAAGAGAACATATCTACCAAATGAATACAATTTAAGCAAAACTAGGACAATTGGGTATGGAAGTAACATAAGTATGCTAATAGAATTTGTTCTCAAATCACTTCTACCCAAATTTGATCATTTCAAGTTAACATATAGCATACAAGAGCATAAATGAAGGCTTGAAGACCTCACATCATTTTGCGCTCAAGAAGAACTCTGATAACATGCTAAATAACATTATAAAACATGATTATTGATGCATATTAAGGCATAAATGATTTCATTTCCATGCATGTTATCATATTTATGTGTATTTTTCTATCATTCCTTGAAAAAGTTAGTATAATCTCAAAATACTTTAAAATAAGGGTTAAAAATAATGATTTAAAGATAAATAATTTAAATAACCCATCTTTACTTGAGATTCTAGATGTTTTTAGAGTTAAAATAATGAGAGAAATCATTTTATAAACATTTATTTCTATTTTCTTAAGAGAAAATACTTAAAGAATAAATATATTTTTGAAATAAAATTTAAAACTCTCATTATTTATCGATTTTTCTTTTAGAATGATAGATATTTAAATTTTGGATCAAATGAAAGAAATTTGGATTAATTTGGAGTTATATTTTAAAAGTTATGAATTTTCTGATTTTTAGGGATTTTTTCAGATTTTTTTGAATTAATTTTGTGATTCTTTTAAATGTTAAAAATGATTTTTAAATAAGAAAAAAGGGGGTTTAATCGCGCGGGGCCACGTGGATGCGACGTGACACGCAAGGCCACGTGGCAGCACCATGCGGGCCCACGCGACGCCTACGCAGCGCAATGTGACATGTTATTTATATATATCGTAATTATATGGGTTATAGTACATATAAACCTTTCGATTATCGGAATTACGCTATTCCATATATTGAACATATCTTATATACCCATCCATTTCTATTAATTTTCTCCGTGTGGGACTAAGTTCCACACGGAATCTTAAATGCAGGTGACGTGGATTAACGCGGGGCGTCGGATCGATGACGCGTTGAAATACCGCACATGGATCACGTGGACTCAAGGTCCACCGGATCACATCAGCGCACGTGCCTTATCTAAAGGAGTTATAAACGGCCTTGATGAAACGTGCGGGGGGCGCATCTTGACCATCAGATCGTGATTCAAGGGGCACGATTTAAGGTAGTTTTATAACGCATATCAAAGGCTTCATCCACACGCTCCATCAGAGATTCGGCGGCTGCGACATTTTTAAATGGTCCACGATGGACCCTTCCATCATAACCGTCGATCGTTTCTATCGGACGGTTACGCCCAAATACCCTATAAAAAGAGGCGTTCCTCCAATTTGTAAAGCATTCGAGTTAGAAATCAATCCAATTGATCTATTTAGACACCTCCCTTCTCAAATCTCTCAATTCCATCCTCTTCTACACTCATTTCTGCATCCACGGATGGGTTTGAAATCGAGATTTGGTTGAGAGACAAAGGAGAAATCGAAGCTTGAACTCCACGATCGCGTTCTTCCCGTTTTCGACGATTAAGGTGATTAATCATGTTAACTTGGGTTAGTGGAGTCGGTTTTTGCTAATCTATCATCCATTCACATTTAATTTCGATTTAGATTAGAATTTAAAGTTTAATTTTGCTTAATTTTTTGTCAATTTTCGCTCTTCACGATTTCGGAAATCTCTCTCTACTTTGGTCTTGAATTTCTCCATGAAATCGAAGTCAAATTCGATGATTTTTGATTCCGTGGATACGATTTGAAGTTATCTTTCATAATATACCATTTTCCCCAATTTCTATCATCAATTCATCGTCCGATTTGATCAATTTTGAAGAAATCATCATAAATTTCCTTATTTCTCTATGGATTCGACCCTTATTTACCATTATGCCCCTCAATTCGAGTTAATTTCATCAAATTGGTAAGTTTGGAATTATTTTTGACATGAGACCATGTGAAATCGACGACCTCGCGGTTTCGTCTTGTCAAAATTTGATTAAATGAAGTTAATTATGAAAGCACAAATTTCATCTCTACCTCCAAAACCAAGAAAAGGAAACATGACAAGCACAAACAATGATTTACTCTACCAAAGGACTAGAAGAGGCAAAATCAAGATACAACATTAACTTATTTCTATTGCCGTAAACTTGGTCATTTGAAGAAAGACTGTAATAAATATCATGCTTGGAGAGAAAAGAAAGGTAATTTCATTACTCTTGTTTGTACAGAAGTTAATCTTGCCTATGTACCTATTGATACTTGGTGGGTAGATTCAGGTGCTACTATTCATGTTAATGTGTTAGTGCAGGGTTGCCTCTATTATCAGAAGCCAAGAAGTGAGGAGAAATGTGTATACACTAGCAATGACACTTCATCTAGAGTAGAGGGGATCAAAACATTTAGATTGCTTCTAAACAGTAATCATTTTTTGATCTGATAGATACTTTTGTTGTACCATCTTTTAGATGCAGTCTGGTGTCTGTATCTACTATGGACAAGTTTGGTTATACTAGTACGTTTGGAAATAGAAAAGTTAATATCGGTTATGAAGACAATGTTGTTGGCACTGGATCTTTATTACAAGATAGTAACCTGTATCTACTTAATGTTATTACTACATCCAACTTAATTTTACATACGAGGATGAGAGGCAGCAAACTCAAGTTACATAGCACAAATTTATATTCTTTATGACATAGAAGACTAGGTCACATTTCACAAAAGAGAATTGATCGATTAGTCATAGAAGGACTTCTCCAGCCATTTTATGTTAGTTGTATAAATGACAAGAATACACGCACTACCGGAAAGGGATCTTCACGAGCAATGAAACTATTACAATTAATCCATACATTATTTGCGGGCCATTTCTTACAACAACGCGAAATGGACATTGATACTTCATTAGATTTATTGATGACTACTTGAGATATGGCTACATTTATCTCATTCATGAAAAATTAGAATCTTTAGATACATTCAAGATATTTAAAGCAGAGGTAGAACATCAACTCAACAAAAGGATTAAGAGTCTAAGATTAGATCATGGTGGAGGGTTCTATGGAAGGAATGAATGATCTGGTGAACAATATCTTGGAAGTTTTGCCCAATATCTCGAGCAATCAAGAATTGTCCCTCAATATACTTTGCCAAGCACTCCTAGTATGAATGAAATAGCTAAGCGG
The DNA here is from genome assembly GCA_024174645.1 of Lemna minuta. Classification (NCBI taxonomy): domain Eukaryota; kingdom Viridiplantae; phylum Streptophyta; class Magnoliopsida; order Alismatales; family Araceae; genus Lemna; species Lemna minuta. The sequence continues at coordinate 1,669,172 of CM044113.1, read as the reverse complement.
CAGAATTAGACACTTCAAGATATGATGGCTGAATCAACGCTTCACATGAGTTCATGGGGGTGAGATATTAAAAACAACTATATACTTATTGAATAGAGTTCCAACAAAAGCAACTATAAAGACACCATATGAACTATGGACATGAAGAAACTTCAGTTTCAAGCATCTCCATATCTAGGGATGTTGATAACATGCTAAATTAACATGATAAAACATGATTATTGATGCATATTAAGGCATAAATGATTTCATTTCCATGCATGTTATCATACTTATGTGTATTTTTCTATCATTCCATGAAAAATTAATTATAATATCAAAAATACTTTAAATTTGGGTTAAATATGATGATTTAAAAGATAAATAATTAATAACCCATCTTTACTTGAGATTATAGAGGTTTTTAAAGTTAAAATAATGAGAGAAAATGTTTTATAAACATTTATTTATATTTTTCTTAAGTTAAAGTCCTTAAAAAATAAATGTATTTTTGAAATGAAAATTAAAACTCTCATTATTTATTAATTTTGACTTTTTAGAATGATAGATAATTAAATTTTGGATCAAATGAAAGAAATTTGGATTAATGTGGAGTTATATTTTAAAAGTTATGAATTTTCTAATTTTTAGGGATTTTTTGAGATTTTTCTGATTAATTTTACGATTTTTAAATATTAAAAACGATTTAAAATAAAGCAAAAAAAGGGGGTATTTTTGCACGGACCAACGTGGATGCGACGTGGCACTCCGGGCCATGTGGCAGCGCCACGCGGGCCCATGCGGCGCCTGATGGATATTATGTGGCCTATAAGCCAATCACACTTTCATGTATCTTGTTGATGTTCATTGAAATGAAATTTATTCATTGTCATTCTTGTGTGATGTTTGCAATTAAGTCTATGAGCATGTGCAATGACTAACTAAATTATGATGAGATCATAATATAGTGATCACTGGTCTTTAAACATATGTTCTAAACATTCCTATTCGTGGGAAATTCGAGAAGGACATCGAATTATCCAAAAAGAATAGCACTATCTAATCCATCTCATATGATGAGTATGATCGATCCTATAGCCATCGGTGTGGAGACACTAAGGATTGATAGTGGATGCTCTTTGGAGAAAGAGTTCACTGAATTGATCCGTATGAATCCATGAATGGTATTATACCTAACTGTCAATCAGGTTGATTCATGTCATGATTGTGTATGTGGTCCTTTGACTTGAGACACCAAAGACATCTTGTGGATGTATGATCATGTTTTGATTATGACTTACAAATCCCTAGCCACGGGATATCTAAAACGCCATATATTGGATAAGACATGAAGTTCACGAAGATGATTGTGTGGTCAAGATGGGATCATCCACCCTTGGTATTTGAGGAGATTGACTTAAAGGAATGAGATGCGATGAAATCCTTGGCCAAGGTAGTAGAAATATCGAAGAAGGAGTTCTCGATGATTTCTACACTCATCAGTACTAACTTGAGTGACCGATTAGGGTTTGACAGTTGACCATACCCTAAGTCATTCATGAGTCTAATGTGGATGAAGGATTATACATACATGGTAATCAATGACGAGAAGGTTTCATAAGTGAGTTTTTACATACTCCATATCTCCTAGAGTACGTGGTGTAGCTTGGCACCCAACAGGCTAGCAACTCAACCTATCGATTGGGTTAAATCAATCCTTGATTAATTAATCTATATGTGGATGTGGATAATTAATTAAGGTTGACCAATAAGGTGTTATTTGGTCTATAGAGTTATTAACTAGTGAGATATATGGACCTAGAGGGTCACACACATAAGGTTTATCAATGTTGGTGGATATAGACATAATTATAAGGGTTTTTATGAAAAAACCTCATACCAAATGTCTATAAATAGGGGGAGAACGACCACAACTCAAGGTGCCCATGCAAGCCTTGTGGGAATTCTCTCCATTTTTCTCTTTCTCTCTTGGTGAAGAGCTTTGAAGAGGAGATCCAACCATCCGGAGACCGTGTAGATACCGCCAGAGGCTAGACACTTGAATAGCTTTAAGAACTCGTTCAAGGAATCCCTTATAAGTATGTTTTCTCATTGATACTAGACGATAGGATCATTTGTTCTTGGTGGCTTACTATTTTGAATGTCCGATTCAATGTTTTTTTGCTGCATTTGATGTGTTGATCAAAATTTCGGAAAGTTATCGACCTCAGATCCCAACAGCGCCTACGCGGCGATCTAACGCTTATTTATATTTATATTTGTATGGGGGTTATAGTACATATAGTCTTCCAATTATCGGAAGAGAATTATTACCCCTCTAAACCGTCGCATAATACAAACCCGATTGCTTCCCTTAATTTTTTCCGTGTGGGACTAAGTCCCACACAGTTTCTTAATGCAGGTGACGTGGCCACTCGCGGTGCGTTGGATCGGGCGGAGCGCGGAACATCGCGCGTCGATCACGTGGACGCGCAGACCACCAGATCACATTAGCGCACATGGCTATTTAAAAGCATTATAACGGCCACAATTTAATCTCAAGGGGGGCATCCGGATCGTCAGATCGCGATCCAACAGCGGCGAGATGATGCGTTTTTAAACGCTTATTCGTGCGGATCAATCTGAGCCCTTCATCAAGATCGGACGCCCATGATATTTTTGAAACGGTCCACGATGGACCGTTCCATCGTAACCGTCGATCGTTTCTATCGGACGGTTACGCCCAAATGCCCTATAAAACAAGGTGTTCTTCTGATTTGTAAAGCATTCGAGTTAGAAATCAAAGCAATTGATCTGTTTAGACACCTCCCCTCTTGAATCTCTCGATTCTAGCTTCTTCTACTCTCATTTCTGCATCCACGGAGGGAAAAAATTTGAGATTTGGTTGAGTAGATTAGGAGAAATCGACGTTTGAATCTCCACATCGCGTTCTTCGTGTTCTAGGCGATTAAGCAGTGTAATCGCGTCGATTTGATTGCTATTTGGGATTAGTGGAAGCGGTTTTTCATAATCTACCTTCCTATCATGTTTAATTTCAATTTATATTAGGATTTAAGGTTTAATTTCGTTTGATTTTCGTTGAATTCGCGACTTCTTCGTCCGGAAATTTCTTCCCACTTTGATCTTCAATTTCTCCGCGAAATCAAGACCAAATTCGATGATTCTTGATTCCGTGAAATTGATTGAAGTTATCTTTCATAGTATATTATTTTCCCCAATTTCTACCATCGATTTATCATCCGATTTGATCAATTTCGAAGAAAACATCAAGAATTTCCTTATTTTCATGTGGATTCGACCCTTATTTACCATTATACCCTTCAATTCGAATTAATTTCATCAAATTGGTAAGTTTGGACTTTGTTTTGACACGAGACCGTGTGAAATCGACGACCTCGCGGTCCCGTCTCATTAGATGTCCAGCTCAAGCATGACCTTAAGTTCCAACAGAAAGGAAACTAGACTCTAAAACAATAAATTGTTATTTTGTTAGATGATAACATGCAATCTTAACATGATAAAACATGATTATTCATGCAATTTAAGGCATAAAACATTACATTTATGTGCATGTTATCATACTTTGAGTGCATTTCTATCATTCTATGCATATTTATGTCATAATCTCAAAATGCACTAAATTAGGGTTAATTATGATAAATTAATGATAAATGATTTTATAACCCATCTTTACTTGAGATTATGAATGGTTTTTAAAGTTAAATAATAAGAGAAATCATTTTTATGAACATTCATTTAATTTTCTAAAGTTAAAATCTTTTAAAAATAAATGTATTTTTGAAATATAAATTAAATCTCTTGTTATTTAAATATTTTGAATTTTTATAATGTTAGATAATTAAATTTCAGATCCAATGAAAGAAATTTGGATTAATTTGGAGTTGTATTTTAAAAGATATGATTTTTACAATTTTAGGGATTTTTCTGGATTTTTCCTGATTTTTCCAATTTAATTTTGATTTAAAATAGATTAAAATAAATATAAAAAATTGTAAAAAGGGCGCGGGGCCCGCGCAGGTGCGACGTGGCACGCAAGGCCCCATGGCAGAGCCACGCGGACCCGCGTAGCGCGCCTACGTGGTGCTTTTATATAGTATATATTTATTTATTATACATATAGATAAAAGGGGTTCTTTGTCCTTCCCTATATGGGAAGGGTCATACCCTTAGAAACCGTCGGGTTATTTAAACCCGACGGTTTCTCAAATATCTTCCGTGTGGGACTAACCCACACCTTATTTACTATTTCAGGGTGACGTGGCGCGGGGAGGATCGTCGGATCGGCGGCGCGCGTCGATCTCACGCGTCGATCGCGTGAGCGCTGGGACCACGATCGATCAAAATCAGCACGTGCTTGATTGGGCGAGTTGTAAGCGGCCCGATGTTGGCGGCGTGCGCGGCGAGGACGATGGATCAAAATGGGCGATCGATCGAGCGCGTCGATCGCATGCACCGTGGACTCACTGATGAATCAATAACGCACGTGGCGTTTTTAAAGAATTATAACGGCCGAGATGCATCGGCGCGGATCGCATCTCAGCCGTCGGATCGTGATCCAAGGAGCGAGATCAAAGCGTTTTTATAACGCTAATCCAAGCAGAAGATCGGAGCCGTCGATCCAAATCGGACGGCTAGGACTTAATAGAAACGGTCCACGATGGACCGTTTCATCGTAACCGTCTGATCGTTTCGATCGGAAGGTTACGCCCAAATTTTGCTTAAATAGCCTTGTTCTTCGTCGTTGTATGCATTCGAGTGAGAATTCAATAAAATTGACTGCCTAGACACCTCTCTCACTCGTTTCTCTTGAGTTCTTCCTCCTCTCTCAATTCCGCATCCATGGAGGGGTAGAAGTCGAGATTTGGTGGAAAATCGAGGGAGAAATCGACGCTTGAAGCTCGGCGTGACGATCTTGACGTTTTTGGTGATTAATCGGCTTAATCACCTCGTTTTGATCGCTAAACGGGTTTAGTGGAAGCGGTTTTACGTCAATTATCCTCCTATTATCTTTAATTTTCGTTTAGATTAGGATTTAGCTTTCAATTTCATAGAATTTCATCTAAAATTCCGATTTCGACGTCCGAAAATTTCTCTCTACTTCAAATTTTGATTTCTCCGCGAAATGAAGTCCAAATTCAACGATTCTTGATTCCGTGGATTCGTTTTGAAGTTATATTTCTAAATCCACCATTTTCCCTAATTTCTCACCTCAATTCATCATCCAATTTGACCAAATTATAAAAGATATCTCGAAAATACCTAAATTCCCTGTGGATTCGACCCGTATTTACCATTATACCCCTCAATTCTCTCTTAATTCCCCAAATTGGTAAGTTCGGTATTATTTTTGACACGAGACCGTGTGAAATCGATGACCTCGCGGTCTCGTCTCGTCATTAGACATTCAAAAAAATCTTGGGGTTTCAAATTTTACAATCCTAGTACTAGAAGTATCTTTGAAACTAGAAATTCACATTTGTGTGAGGATATTGAATTTGATGGAGGAAATAAAGTTAGAAGTACTCATTTTAAGGAAGAACATGATGATAGTGTTAATGCGGAAGATAATTTAATTCTCTCATGTGTTCAAGAAAATGTTTCATGTCCCTCAACTTCCTATAGTCAAATTTTCATATTCTCAAGAAGAAGTATCATCAAGAGAATCCACTACTGAAAAGGGAAGTCAAATTTCAAACAATTTTTGTATATATCTTCAAGAACATGAGGTTGACCTTGAGATAAACGAAAATGATCCTATTAATTTACGACAAGTCTTGCAAAGTTTCAATGCTCACAAGTGGATTGGTGTCATGAATGAAGAGATAAAATCCATGCATGACAATGACATTTGGGATCTTGTTCAATTACCTGAAGGATTGAAACCTATGAGTTGTACATGAATATTTAAAGCCAAGAGGGATTCAAAAGGTAATACAAAAAGATATAAGATGCGTCTTGTTGCAAAAGGATTTACTCAACGTGAAGGCATCAATTATAATGAAACCTTTTTTCCAATATCATCAAAGGATCCATTCAAAATTATAATGATACTTGTTGCTCATTTTGATCTTAAGTTACATCAAATGGATGCAAAGACCACATTTCTAAATGGAGAAATCGATGAAACCATCTATATGGAACTACCTGAAAATTTTATCATTGGAGGTTCAAAGTCCATGGTTTGTAAATTAAAGAAATCTCAAATGGACAAAAGAAATCTTCTTGCCAATGGTATGACAAATTTTATAGAATCATTAGTTTGTTCAGTTTTGTGATAAACCTTGTTAATGAATGCATATATCATAAGTTTAGTGGGAGCAAGTATATTTTTCTTGTATTATATATAGATGACATTTTACTTGCCACTAGTTATCTAAACTTACTACGTGACACCAATAAGTTTTTATCAAACAACTTTGAGATGATGGACCTTGGTGATGCGTCTTATGTTTTAGGCATTCAAATTTACCGAGATCGTCGTAAAAATATCTTAGGGTTGTCACAAAAGGGTTATATTCAAAAGCTTTTTTAAAGATATGACATGAAGGATTGTAAAACATTAGATACCCTAATTTCTAAAGGAGACAAACTAAGTCTCAACCATTGTTAGAAGAATACAATAGAAATTCAAGAGATGCAAAAATTTTCAAATGTACAAGTTGCTAGGAGTCTTATGTATGCTCAAGTTTGTTCACGACTAGATATTGCTTATATCGTGGGGGTTTTGGGTCGATACATGAGTAACCCAGGTATGGCACATTGGAAGGCAGCAGAAAGAGTTTTGAGATATTTACATATGACAAAGAATTATATGCTCATGTACAAAAAATCAGAGGAATTTGAGATCATTGAGAATTTTGATTTTGATTTTGTTGGATGCATTGATAACAGAAAATCAAATTCAGGCTATATTTATTTGCTAGCAGAGAACATGCTAATTAGAAATGATAATACATGATTATTAATGTATATTAAGACATAAAAGATTTTTATTCCTATGCATGTTATCATATTAGTGAGTATTTATCTATCATTCTATGAAAAAGTCATTATAATATCAAAATACTTTCAATATAGGGTTAAATTATAATGAATTAAAGATAAATAATTTCATAACCCATCTTTACTTGAGATTATAATTAGTTTTTAAAGTTAAATAATATGAGAAATCATTTAATAAATATTCATTTAACTTTCTAAAGTTTTAAATCTTGAAGAAATGAATGTATTTTTAAAATAGAAATTAAATCTCTTGTTATTTATTAAATTTGACTTTCTAGAATGATAGATAATTTAATTTTTGATCAAATGAAAGAAATTTGGATTAATTTGGAGTTATATTTTGACATTTATGAATTTTTCTAATTTTTAGGGATTTTTCAAATTTTTTTCTGAATTTTTCTGAATTTTTAATAAATTTTTAAGGATTTTCTGGAATTAAAAATCGAATTTTCTAATTAAAAATCTATTTTTAATATTATTATTAGCACGCAGGTTACGTGGCGCAATCTTCAGCATCCGATCTATCGCGATCGATGATCAAGAGCGGGATGCGACATGACGCATTGTGGGACGTCCGATCGCTCGATTAAATCACGATTGTCGATCTTCACTTAAAGGCGCGGGGTACGTGGCATGATATGATTCGTTTGGAATTGTTTTAATCTCAGCGATTGATCAAGAGGAGTTAAAACGGCTGAGATTAAAACCGACAAAAAACGCATCTGAACATCCAATCGCTATCCAACAACGGATGTTACATGTGTTTTTATAACGCACGCGATGTGGCTTCATCTCGGCGGTCGATCGAAGATCCAACGACCATGACTTAACATTAATGATTCGCATCCGATGCGTTTCATCAGAGCTATTGATCGTGAATTAAATGATGATCGGACGGTGACGCCCAAATCGCCCTATAAATTGCGATGTTCTTCGAGATTGTAAAGCATTCGAGAGCAATTCGAGTAAATCGAACTACTCCGACACCAAATCTCTTGAATCTCTTGTTCCCAATCGCTTCTAGACTCATTTCCGCGTCCACGAGTGTTTTGACTGTGAGATTTCGATGATCGATGAGGAAGAAATCGATGCTTGAACTCCACGATCGTGATTTTTTGAATTTTTATGAATAGCCTTGATTCCGGCGATTTTCTAGATCAATTCAATCACAATTATGGGTTAGGGATTGTGTTTCATCCTAATCTATCTTCGTATAGCTTTTAATTTCATTTTAGAATCGTAATTTGAGTTAATTTTGTTCTTAATTTTGGATTTTTGTGAATTTTATTTTCTGAAATTTTACCTCTATTCATTTGATGATTTCTCCACATAATCAAAGTCAAATTCAGTGATTTTTGATTCCATGGATTCGTCTTCGAGTCTTCTTTCTTAAGATATCAAGTTGCCTAATTTCTATCATCATTTTCATCATCGATTTGATCAAATTCGAAGAGATCATCACGAATTTCCCTAATTCCCTGTGGATTCGACCTTTATTTACCATTATACCCCTCAATTCGTGAATTAATCTTTAAATTGGTAAGTTTGGACTATATTTTGACTCTTGACTGTGTGTTTTCAACAACCATACGGGGTCAATTCGTCACTAGCTATAGGAGCTATCTCGTGGAAAAGTGCTAAACAAGAACCCATAGCATCTTCCACTATGGTAGGAGAATATATAGCATGTTACGAAACATCAAATCATGAAAATTGGCTAAATTTTTTTTATCACAAATCTAAAGATAGTTCAAAGGATTGAAAGACCACTTAAGCTTTATTGCGACAATCAGTCAGCTGTTATCTTCGCCAATAATAATCAGAGCTTAAAAAAATCTATACATATAGATATGAAGTACCTAGTTGTTAAAGAACGAGTTCAAAATGGCCAACTGTCTATTGAGCACATCATTACAAACTCCATGATAGCAGATCTACTCACTAAGGCAGTGTCGGCTAAAGTCTTTCATGAACATAATGCTTAAATGGGCCTGTCATTATATGATAATATGTCATTTCAGTGAGAGTTTTGTATTTTGTGTGCTTAAAATGTAACAAACATATTGTTTAATTATCAATTTCGTCATTATGAACAAAATTTTAGTTGATCTCACTTTAGACTTCAGAGGACTAAGTTGGAAATGTACATGTATGAATCACATTTCATGTAATTTCCATGCTACACATCCACACATGATCTATGTCATTCATTTGATTAGTATACGTGATCATTGTTTGGGGTTTAGTTACGCTTAATGTGACAAAAATCCCCTTGGTTCATTTTTGATTTGATGATGGATGAGATTGGTGAGAATGTCTTCAAATGATAGGAACAAGTTTGAGCTCATTCAGTGATAATTCATAATATTAAATTATATATACCTTTTCTAAGTGAGAGATTATTAGGTTTAATCTATATTAAGTGTACATAGTCATGTATTATTGTGGATTAGCTATCATTTAATCCCATTCAGTGATTCAATTATGTTAAAGGAGGGGATTAAGACATTCATTTCACCCCTCTCTTCTTAAGTTTAATTACCTTTCGAAGTTTTCCCCTACTCATCTCCACCGCCCTACTCGGGCGATCTTAGACAGGGTAGAACATAATATAGGATCGAGAAATTTTGACGCTTACGTCAAGTCTAGTGCCGAGCGTGGGATTATCCATGACGAGTGATCCAACGCCTCTGGACATGGACCGAGAGGATCTCATCCTTCCCATCATCGCAAGTTTCCCCAATTTACCCAAAATTGACTTCGCTTATAGGCACGCTTGCCTGGACTTAAGGTTAGATTACCACAAATAGAGCCTAAGACTAGCATGTCCCTGAGGTTAGGATTGACTGCTATAACCACAATCAGTCTTGATTACATTGATTAGGCACGAGGGTTTCCTACCCCCTCTTGCATCAATGGGTTAGGCGGGAGCTCTTGAATAGTATTCATCAACTAGGGGAGCTCCATATGTGCAACACGATCTGATGTGGTAGCGTATGGTTCGTCATGATAAACGAGTATCTTGGACACAATGTAGAGCCTTTCATTTGGTGCTCGTGATTTGATGCATTAGAATGAGCCACGTGACCTGGTGGACTTGGTCCACCAGATCAAATTCCTTTGATGAATGCCACGTGTCCTTCATAAATAAAATACTTTATTCCCACTTGAAAATGTTTTTTGGCTTTATATATGTGACCCATTAACACTAATATATAAAAATAAATATCCTTAGAGATTAATACTCCCCTTGGATGGTGCCACATGTGCACTGATTGCTACCATGTGGTATAGGCCTTTGCGTCATGCGTATGCGATGTCACATCAACATACAATGTCAAGACGTGCAAATAAATATTTAAAATTCTTGAAAATATCTAAAAAACTTCAAAAATAGGAAAATCATAAGAAAAAAAAATCAAGAAATTCATAAAAAATCCAAAAAGGGAAAAATTTATTAAAAATAGGGAAGAATTTAAAAAACCCCTCAAACTTCAAATCTTTATATCTTTTTATAGAAAATTACTTTTGGATGAAATTTTTGCCATTTTGATCCTTGTATTGGTTTCTTTTTCACCATGCCTAAACTAAAATATGAAAAATGACAAAAGGGTAATTCTGTATTATAATTTGTTTGTCCTCTTCATTCCCCATTATTCCTCATTCATGTCTATGATCACAAAACTCACACATATGCCATTAAATTGTCTTTATTTGAAATTCCAAAAGGTGAAATGCCAAAATATGCATGAAATTAAAGGCAATTTAATATGAATTTTATCTTATAAACGATATGATATGATACATACAAAAATTTCATCAAAACATGATAACATGCATAATAATGACGTGAATTATACTTTGAAATCATCAAAGATTAATGATTGAATTTTTAAAAAATGCATGTTATCATAAATTCAAATATTTCATCTTTGAGTTATATTTTGACCATGTAATTTTTATTAAATTTTTCGGCAATGATTTTGGATATTTTTTCCTGATTCCAAAAATGAGTTTAATTTACTACGTGTTTTCCAATCAATAAACTTAACATGGGTCCATTTAATGTTTATTCTTTTTGACATTCCATTTGAAAGTTTTTTTCTCTATTTTTGGTCTTGAAAAATAATATTATTGAATATAAATTCTGATAACTATATTATTTCTCATCTACCCTTATTTAGGAGAGAGGTTGGTAATAGTGCTGAAAGGAGTTTTACACTTGTCATACATTCTTCACCTTTATTAAAAAAATTCTTTTATTTCAATCCAAGACTCGATGATGTTGGGGTACCTCATGATGTTGAATCTGATGGATATTATGTGGCCTATAAGCCAATCACACTTTTATGTCTGTTTTTTATGTTTATTAAAATAAAATTTATTCATTGTCATTCATGTGTGATGTCTTCAATGAAGTCCATGAGCATATGCAATGACTAAGTGAATTATGATGAGATCATAATACAATTATCATAAGTCTTTAAACATATGTTCTAAACATTCCTATTCATGGGATATTCATGGGATATTCCTCATTCATGGGATGTTCTAAACATTCCGATCAATAAACTTAACATCGAATTATCTGGAAAGAATAACACTATCTAATCTAAATCATATGATGAGTATAGCTGATCTTGTAGCCATCGGTGTGGAGATACTAAACATAGATAGTAGGTACTCTTTGGAGAAAGAGTTCACTGAATTAATTCGTATGAATCCATGAATGATAATTATACCTAACTGTCAATCAGGTTGATTCATGTCCCGATTGTGTATGTGGTCCTTTGACTTGAGACACCAAAGACATCTTGTGGATGGATGATCATGTTTTGATTATGACTTACGAATCCCTAGCCATGGGATATCTAAAACGTCATATATTGGATACAACATGAAGTCCACGAAGATGATTGTGCGGTCAAGATGGGATCATCCGCCCTCAGTATTTGAGGAGATTGGCTCAAGGAATGAGATGTGATGAAATCCTTGGCCAAGGTAGTGGAAATATCAGAGAAGGAGTTCCGGATGATTTCCTACTCGCATCAGTACTAACTTGAGTGACTGATTAAGTGATGGAGAATTATCTCAAAACATGAACACAAGGGTTCCAAGTGAACCTAGATATGCACTAAGGAAGAGAAACCATTCTCAATTACAACAAAATACTATACTCCTCCTTATGCATGAGTTTGAGAAACTCACCATTCACTAAATGAATGAAGAAAGCCTCTCCAAAAACATTGAAAGAGAGTATAGATTCAAAGGGAATTGTCTTCCCTCCTCGTCCAATTATATACTGATCTAAAGATTGACTTGGTCAAAAGAAATTAAACTTTCATCCTTAGATACTTAGAATTCTTTGAATAGACCAAGTCAACCACCTCTTACCTTGATATAGGTTCCTAATTGTCCAAACCATATCCCCTATATAATAGGTACCTTGTATAGTTACAATTATTGATCTCAAGAAAATCAATAGGAACCTCTTTGATATTAAACTCCCTACTTTCTTTGAAAACCACCCATGGGTAGAAATTTTTGAAGAGATCTATATGCTATTACTTAAAGGAGAAGTGTTTTCAGATTCTACCTCAAAAAAAGCTTATGCATAAGTAAAACTATGCATCTACTTGTTGATAATCAACATGAAGTAATCTGTCCTTCAAGAAGACAATCAAGAAGATCATTCTCCCCACTATATCCTACTCAAGCAAGAATCCCATGGTTAAAAAATGAAGATGAAGAGTTGTCATCACTCATCATGAAAGCAATGAAGACTTCTCAAGCTCTTATGAAAACTAGAATGTCATTGATTGAGTTCAATCACCCGATCAAGCATCTATGATAAAAGTCTGGTATGAAGGAAGCTTATTTGGTGAAAATTCAACATGAAGGAATAGTTCCACGGTCGTGAATAATATCAAAGGCCTGATCCGATTTCTCTCCACCGATCAAGTAACCAACCCTACGACTAATATAACCGTTGAAGGTGAAATCATCAATATGAGGCGCTATAAGCGTAGAGGAAGTCCCCCGGTTTATATTCGCTATTCTAGAGATTTGATCTACCGAGCTTACATAGGTAGAACCTACATCTACAGCTCCCGAATGCCAGAGTCGGCGAAGGACTTTTTGGAGTATTATTCCAATGCATGCTTATGTATGGGCCCAGCATAGGCTTTTTGAAGGAAAGGCAGGATCTGCGCTTCTTTATAAGCAGCTTCGGAACTGCCTTTTCTTCTTCTCCCAAGGAAAAGCCTGAGACAAGGATTATCTTTCTTTATTCTAGAGGATTAGAAGGACAAGAGAGTGTCCGATGGTCCAATGAGAAAGAAATAAAGGATGGCAGGCGGATTGGATTCGTTGTGATCGGTTCATTCTAGATTCTGAAGGAAGGAACGAAGTCACCTGAGCTACGCGAAGGTTCCGAAGGTTACAAAGAGTCTTCTATCAGGAAGGCAATGTCATTTACAACCCCGGTGTTTTTTGGATGCTTCTCAGCTCCACCAAGCCAAAAGGAAAGAACCGCCGGAGGCAGACGGTAGAGTATAGACAAAAGGCTTTGATAGTTCGATTACGAAGTAAATGAAGGCATCAAGCATTTAATGCTTTTTCAAGAATTTTCTGGATAGTGCGTGAGTTTCTTGAAATGACATCTTATCAATGTCATTTCAAGATATTTCTAGAAATCTCTCTCTCACTCAAACTCTCTAGCTTATTCTAGAGAGTTCTACTTGTGTCTATATAAGGATAGTGAGACCCTCATTGTAAGTAAGAACTTCAAGCAAGAAGTTAAGAGTGTTTCTTTGTTTAGTGACTCCCTTGTGAGTGTGCCTCTATTGGAGAAGGTTAAGTTCTTAACCTTGCAAGTGTTTTAGTGCCTACAGTAAAGACTGTTTTACGTCAAGCAATACGTGGAGTAAGTTCCGATATAGCAGTAAAAGCAAGACGTGTAGGCGGATCGACTCATCAAGTTCAGACGGTGTGTACAAGGCCCGGGAACAAATTCACCGCCGTACGGCTGACCGGCGATTACTAGCGATTTCGGCTTCATGCAGGCGAGTTGCAGCCTGAAGGCCCCGCTGACCCGAAGTGATTTAGAACGATTCTTCTTTATCGATGGTGATCAGTCATGGAAATCGAGAATTTTCCATGGTACACTCTACAATAAGTTTTGGATCAGAAAAGAAACATGAAGCCTCCATGGTAGGACTATTAACAGATTCCACATGAAAGTTCTAGTACCTACGAAGCCCACCCCGAGACTGCCACAACCACCATGAGTCCACACGGGATCAAGCTTCACGCAATTAAATCTCACAACTGCGAATCACTCACTAAATATCATCTACGTCGCCTATTGATCAAAGCGAGAACTTCAAACAACGAAAAGTCAAGCCACCCCGTCACCCATGAAACACGAAAATGGCATCACTGAACTCCTCGTCGATAATCCGATATTTCCAAAAGATTCTCAACGATATCTCGTCGATATTTCAGCGATACCCCATGACCGGGACTTCATCCTAACTGACATCCAAAGGAGACCCTAGTCCATCCAACCGATTCTGCAGCCAATGAACTCATCCCCGACCGAACAGACCCACCTTTCAGTCAACGGTCGTTATGGAATCCACGTAAGAAACAAAGAAATTTCAGCGAATATTGTAACTGCTCATACGCGGAAATTAAGACGACGCGTCTTCTTACCATCATTCCCCATCTCCGTATTCTATAAATGGAGATTTTTAAGAGAACAGAAGCAGTTGTTTATTAAATGAAACTTTTCCTTTTGGAAATTTTATGTGTTCCGTGTTCTTCCCATGACTCCCACGAAACCTCTCTCTGAGTTTCTATCCCTCTTTCTTTTCTCCCTCCCGTTCTGTCCTCTTTCATTCATCTCAAAGTAAGAATCATCAGAGGAACTTACCTTGATCGTGTTGTGATCTTCAAGAGCATCCGCTTCACGTCAGCTTCAGGTATCATCCTCTCTTCTCTCACAGTGAACAATAGTTCATTTTTTATATCATAAGTCCAACATTATTCTCATCTCCCTATCCATTCTGTCTTTCATATATCTGCTATCCGAAATCTATACTATATTAGATAATCCCAATCATAGTTCTCTCCACCCTAATTACTCTTCACATCCTTCTCCTATTATCAAGTAAACCATATCTCCCTTTCATTCAATACCTCCTCTCATCTCATCTACCACATTTCATCATTCATTCATTCACCTATCTGATTTATCATTCCTCTATATAATCACTGAAATATATCTTTAATCTTTCATATTATCAATATTATTTCATCCCCACACTACATAATTATCATAACAATAAATCCTATCCATTAAATAATAGAAAATATCTACTCATCAAACCCTTAACTATTATTATCTTCTTTCCTATTACTTTCTGAGTTCTCTCTACCATATCTTTCCTAAATTATAAACTTATTCCTCACTAATATCATTCATAGGTCCTCTTCATATTGTAGGATATAGATTCATATTCATATCATTCATCAATCTTATTTTAATTCTCCCATCTTTCTTTCATCATTATTCGTTCTCACTCATCTCTTCTTATTTATTATACTTTCTTTATACTTGTCACAATCTTCTAAAATATCCTACATCATTAAGGTTTGACAATTGACCATACCCTAAGTCATTCATCAGTTTCATGTGGATGAAGGATTATACATACATGGTAATTGATGATGGAAAGGTTCCATAAATGAGTTCTTACATACTCCATATCTCTTAGATTACATCGTCTAGCTTGGTACCCAACGGGCTAGCAACTCAATCTATCGATTGGGTTAAATCGATCCTTGATTAATTAATCTATATGTGGATGTGGATTATTAATTAAGGTTGACCAATATAGTGTTATTTAGTCTATAGAGTTATTAACTAATGAGATATATGGACCTAGAGGGTCACACACTTAATGTCTATGGATGTTAGTGGATATAGACATAATTATGAGGATTTTCATGAAAAACCTCATACCAAATGTCTATAAATAGGGGGAGAACGACCACAACTCAAGGGGCCCGTGCAAGCCTTGTGGGAATTCTCTCATTTCTTCTCTTTATCTCTTGGTGAAGAGCTTTGTAGAGGAGATCCAACTATTTGGAGACCGTGTGGATTCCGCAAGAGACTAGACACTCGAATAGCTTCAAGAACTCTTTCAAGGAAACCCGTAAGTATGTTTTTTCATACGTATTAGATGATAGGATCATCTGTTCTTGGTGCCTCAATGTTTTAAATATCCAATACAATGAATTCTGTTGCATTTGATGGTTTGATCAAAATTTCAGAAAGTTTATCGACCTCTGAACCCAACAGAACCCAAGCACTTTCAATGCCAACAATGCTTTATTTCTCAATTTTACACTCCATGCTTTAATAAAAATTGTGCATTGATCTCATTAAATGGAATACAACACCCTTGAGTCATCTTAACATTCTCTCATGAATCTTTCATTTAAATATTTTATTTAATGATTATTTTTTAGATTTAGATCATCTTACACCCTATTTCACTAGATATAATTGATACCTCCAAAATGATAATTGTATTGATGCATGATATACCATATTTAGGTGCCAATCAACAATTTAACAGTAAAAATATCCATTTCTTTATGGCTGAATATGGTGTAAATATGACTGTCATATCATATATCATTTCCTATACTTTTCTTATATTATAATACTCACCTCAGTTAACTTCTTTGAAGTCAAGTGGCTGAATAGCCACACTATTATGAGTTATGCAGATGTCATGACATAAGTACACATAAAAGGACAACGATGTGTGAGTGGATATGGCCCCTTGGGGGCATTTTTGTATCTCTCTCTCACACACGCTGATACAATGGTTGTATAACCCTCTCTTCTCTCATTCTTCTTCCTTGTTGTTGCTATTCTCTATTTCTTCTTCTTCCTTCTTCTTGAGGATTTGCTTCTACAAGATGCAACTTACATTGAGGAGGGGGTAGGAAATGGACTCTCCACCTTTTTAGGGGAGCGAGGTGTCATAAAGATTTTTAGCATTGAGATTCATTTTACCTTCTCTACTAACCCTTTTTTATTTTTTATTTTAAAAATAAATAAAAAAACTTCAAGAAAAATAGAAAATTTCACTTGCTAATGAACTCAATTTTCATGTATTTATAGTTTTTATTGCGAATCAATTTCATGTGACAATAGTTATGTTTCCTCACTTTTTATTGGGCATAAGTGAAGGCCTAGGTGATAAGATTGGATGCTTCTAGAGGAAGATGATCAAGAGAGACTACGACGACACTTGTAAGATGAAAGGATGAAATAGGATATGAGTGTGGCTATATATATATATATATATATATATATATATATTTGTATATCTCTATCTATCTATCTATCAATAGATCTATATATATCTATATAGTTAATTATGTTTTTATATCTTTGTAGATGAAATATATGATTGAATTCAGAAATGAGATGAGGAGGTGAAGATGAGTAAGAAGGAATAGGAGTAGCGAGAAATGTATGAGATTTTTGTGATGAATGGCCAAACAAAGTAAAATGAGAATTAGTATTTCACTATCTATGGAGGAAATTACAAGGGAGAAACTGAGCCAAATCCTTACACAAACATTGTTTAGATATCATTCCTTGGCCAAGTGATGCTAGACTCATTCTGATTCATGATCCTTAGCTTGATTTTGCCACTAGTATAAGCTTCATTATAAAAAAAAAGATGTCATTCCTTCGAGTATCTTGATGCTTAGATAGTGCTAAAATCCAAAAGAGGAGAGAGAAAATAAAATATTTTACATGGATGCTCTTAGGATTTGAGGGCATCGAGTGTAAAATTCATCCATCCTTAACATCAAAAATTTTTGTGTGCTCAAATGCTTGATCAGATATCGCTTTAATAGACATGTATATATCAAATACATGCACTAAGATCAGAAGGCTTCTTATTCCACAACACCTCCATTCTTTCATAAACAAGGTGATTTCACTTGAAAAAAAATCAAAGTTCACAAGAATTTTCCCATTATCTTCATAAGTATTATAGTAGTATAGAAGGGGAAAAGACAAATGTACCCATAAAATTTTAGCTCAAAACACTTTCGGGATTATTAGATGTCTTGTTTTTAAAATGGATCACTTTTGGCCAATGAATCTTGATAGGGCACTCTAGAGAGAGCCATGTTTTGCACTCTCATTTTCTGCAATAGGGTCATCTTTAATATTCAAGGTGGAATCAATTTGGCCCATTCGATCACATCGAACAAGATGGGAGGATCCTTGAGAATCCCACATGGCATCGCATGTTTCTAAAGAAGAAACCGCCAAAATTTTGACGACCATCAGATTGCAATCAAGCACTCTACATAGTGCCATGTGTTGTGGTATCATTTTTTGTTATAAAGGTGAGCAATAGAGGTGCTCCCCTTTATCACGATCCCATGGACTTGGCTGCGGTATCAAACAATTGTAATTGGCGCCACATGGGAAATTATGCAACATGGGAGCCATTATGCAATTGCGTGCGTCACTACGTCTAGTTGGCTTATCTGAAAGGTGCCATAACAAAACTTCTAATCCCTTTGTTCACCCATTTTTACCTCAAATAAATTTCAAGAAAAAATCCCTAAAGATTCCTAAAAATTCTAGAAAAATCCTTGAACATTAAAAAATTAATATCTCCAAAAACTAAAAATCATCTTTTTACCAAATTTTTGTCATTGGGTCAAGAATTTAATCCTCAATATTTCTATGCCATTAAATTTTAACATGATGAAGAGAATTAAGAGATTTTCCTTCTTAAATAGGATAAAGTTTCTATTTAGAAGGAGATTATGCCAAGTTTGGTTTAACCTCCCTAAAACTAGGGAAATTAACCACCTTTGAATTTCCTATAATGTGGATGATTTGAACATGTAGTTTGACCACCTTTGACCCTTGATGAGCAGACTTAACTCAGAAAAATTTGAGAATTCAACCACTCAAATTTAAAGAACTTCAAATGGGTTTAGTATCAAAATATAAGAAAATTAAAAGAATTGATGCACGATAGGACATGGTCGTGTTTATACCATATTTAGTCATTATTGAAAGTCTCGATAAGGTGGTGATTTAACCTAAGAGGGGAGAGGGGGGTGAATTAGGTTTAAGTGTTACTCGTTTGTGTTCTACTCTTCTTCTTCTATGATTCGTTGGTTTAGCACTTGTTTCTCATCCTCACTGTGCACCAAGGATTATTATACTGGTTGAGGGACCTAATGTCTCTTAATCCAGTTCCGAGTACTATCAACTCGGAGCCTCAATCCTCACCAAAAGAAACCTAATCCTCTCACCCTTCAAATGGGTGAAGGACAATGTTCAATACAAGGTTTTAGGTTTGCCCCTAACGGCAACCCTAACACTCACCTTTGCCTGACCCTACAGTACTATCCTCTAGGCCTCGACCTCCTCGGCTCCTGGACGCCCTAAATCACTCAGGTCGATCTCCACACAATTGTTCGTCCCTTCATGCCATGTTGTGCCTCTCCTGCTAGTATTACCGACCTCTGGTAACGCGAGACCTCGTCTTCAGGTTCCTCCTGATCTTCTTGCTTCCCAGGTCTTGACTCCTTCTCGTCTCAATGAATGAGACACTCCCCGACCTCCGTTTGTGTAAATGCAAGAGACTATTTGTCTAACTGCTGATAGCTATGTGATAAGATGATGGCAAATATGTGAGAATGAAGTTAAGAGTATATGACACACACAAAGCACTAACTTCTGATGATGATTCTCTTATCTAAGGTTGACCTTTGACCTAGGGTTGACTTTTTGACTAATCAAGGTTGACTTGCATTGCAAACGGTTGACTTTGACTAGTTTTGGTTGACTTTCTGACCAGATTTGACTTTGACTTAAGATGGTTGACTTTGACTAATATGGGTTGACTCTGACTAATCAAGTTGACTTTGACCAATCAGGTTGACTTTGTATGATTTGGGTTGACTTTAACTAATCATGTTGACTTTGACTCACTAGAGTTGACTATGACTATTCATGGTTGACTTTATGATCAGAGTTGGCTTTGACTATCTATAGTTGACTTTGGACTAGTGTAAGTTGACCTTTTGACCAATGTTGACTTTCTAACCTCGTTTAGCTAATTTGTGTCGATATAGACGATGAGAATAACTTTAGTGAGACTGATAAGTTAGTCAAGACACTGACGGCTGTAACTAAGAGTACAGAAATATGCAATTAATAACATAACAAACAAAAGGAAAGGTAATTATAAACTCACTAATGAGCTCCAATTTGAGGATTGCTGCAACTGTAGTTATTAATCTGATAGGACAATCTGATGATTATAAATGTATTTACGATTAAAGAAATAAGAATAGAAATTAGAAATAACGATTGCCAATTACTGTTTCTACAAATCTGAAACTATGACTGCAACCAAATCTGTATATGTGTTTTCTAAATTAACGGAGATGATGACAGAGTTTGAGAATGAGGATTACCGAGTATCTGCCACTGCAAATCTGAAAACTATGACTATTCGAAGAATAACAATCACGAAAGAGAATGAATTGAATAATTTGTGAAACAAATAATGGAAGAAATATCTACTCTTTGATATGAACTAATCAGGTAACTTTGATATGAACCAAATAGGTGGCTGTTCAACGGATAACACCCACGACAACGAATAGATTGAATGACTGGAGTGTTAAGTCAATAATAATGGTGAAAGAAATATCCAAACTTTGTTATGAATCAATTCGTTGATTGATACAAGATATAATAAATATAGAGAATTAAATATCAATAGATTTGTGAAAATCACAACAAGTATCACAATAGATTTGTGTAACAACTTAGATAGGAACTAACAAAAAAAAAATGAAACATGAGAAACAGATAGATATCAATTGTATTACACAGATCTAAGAAAGTAGGTAGATTAAATAAGGAGAATGATTTCATGAAAGATCTGAGAAAAGCTTGAGGATGATACGAAGGGTTAGCAAAAATTAAATTAATGAATACGACGACTGATAATCAATTCAAATAGAAAGAGATGGAACAAACACGAAAGAGATGATGACTAATGACAAAATGAGGAAATCAGCCACGAGAACACGCTAGAGAGGATGACAGAGATTTCTGAAAAATAGATTACTCAAACCTAGGTGACAAGATCAATGAATAGATAATGATGATTTATTCTATGAAAAACTTGATCCACAACACTAGGTTGGGAAAAAATTGCCCTCTCTTCTTGAAGTGTTTGCAGAGCGTTCGTAGAGTGTTTGTTGAGTTTTTTTGTAGAGCGTTTGGAGAGATTTCCAAGCAATTTGGAGAGCGATTGCTGAGCGATTTGGATAACCATTTCACAGCGAGAGCAGAGCCAAACTTTTGCACTCACTTAGCAAGTGTTCGAATCATCTAAAACAGAAAGAAAACCTAGTTTCTATGTAGAAGAAATATTACCTTACTACCTTTATAGATATCTAAAAAAAATAACACCAAGCACATATATATATATATGCTAGTAATAGTAATACAAGTAAATAATCTTATTCATAATGAGGGATATATATATATATGTGTGTGTGTGTGTGTGTGTGTGTATCTGTGAATGACACTATGTAACTTGGAAGTAAAGGATATGCATGATGTATTTATATTCAACCAAGAACTACATATGAAATGCATATGCATGATGTATTTAGATGAGATATAACCTGCATATGAAATGCAAATGAAAAGCTCATACTAATATGATGAATGCAATTAAACAATGAATTCTTGAAACAAAATAAAACTTCATAGATACATTAGTTGGTTAGTGGAAAAATAAAAGTAGAATGAGATAAAATAAGATAACATTAATGAAGTATCTGAGAATGTAACTCAAAATAAAATGACACAGATATACTTGAAAATGAAAAGAGAAAAATTAGAGTTATCCTTAACACTCCATTCATGCCCTAATCATGCATACATCCATTCAATAGATGTAAACATTCAACGCTAGTTCTCTAAAAATTATGAGATGGATATTATTATTATTATTATTATTATTATTAGAGGGTTGATTAGCAATAAATATAGCATATGACACATGGATGTAGCTATTATTTTAGATTTATAAAACATAGATCACCAAAAAAATTTAGGTTTAGGGGTATTTGCCTTGAACCCACAAAATAATTTCGTAGTTGGATCAGGGATTATCTCGTAGGGGGCATTTATTCAAGGAGATATTTTTTATGTTTTCCTGAATCGTTTTTTTTAATTTTATTTTCTATTAAATTTGGCCTCTTAGAAATTCATAAACAATTGTAGATCAAGACAACATGGAATAGTATATTCAGAATTTGTGAGAGGATCTATATAAATTGAGGAGAATACCAATATTGTAATTGGGGAATAGTTGAAGAATTGGATCAAAATCAAAATAAGACACATGGAAACCAAAATACAATCTTATATGCAGTAAATCTTTTGAACTTTAAAATTGATGCACAATTTATTAATTATTTACCTAATTATCATGTTTTAACTTAAAAAATATCCCATTATGTATCTGCGAGAATTAGAAGCAATACTATTTATATCATATACCTGGAGTTTCTTATGAAGTATTAAAGATAAAGGTCTTTTCACAAATCTTGTATGGGTGGAGCCAAATACTAGTTTAGGAATCTAGAACTGAAATTTTTGTGTTGAAATGAAGTAGATGAATACTTTTAAAAACAACTTTTCTTCACCAAAAAACCAAGAAATTTAGATAAGCTATTCAAATTTTTTCATAAGGGTAAGAGTCATTTTGCAAAGCATGGGAATGATTTTGAAATTTTAACTAGACCATGTCCAAACCATGGATTTGATAATAGGAAATTAATGAATATTTTTTATGAAATATTAAGTGAAAATTATAGGAATAGAGTTGATGCTATATGTGGTGGATCAATCACGGATAAGTTTAACAATAACTTAGACGAATTAATTGAAAAATTGGGTGAAAATGATAGTCATTTTTTGAGTTGGAGTCACCACGGTTACAATATAGAACAAAAAGAGGAGGAGGTCTTGAATGTCAAGGGTTTAGAGCCCAAAAATGAAAGAAATTAACTAGCAAAATACAAGGACATGTAGGGTAAAGTATAAAAAAATGGATAGAATGCTACAAATACAAGTAAATAACTCTAACATTGCCAAAGTGGTAAATATTATTTGTTTTATGTGTTATTTAGGGATATTATGTGGCCTATAAGCCAAATGACATTTCCCGCATCTCATATATAGTCATTGAAGTAAATTGATTTATTATTATTATTGTGCATTATTTCTAATGAAATCCATGAGTATATGCAATAACTAAGTGCATTATAATGAGATCTGACGATACGAATGCGTGCGATCATTGAATACACACGATGTCGTGTCAAAACAAAGTCCAAACTTACCAATTTAAAGATTAATTCTTGAATTGAAGGGTATAATGGTAAATAAGGGTTGAATCCACGGAGAAATTTGAGAAATTTTAGAGATATCTTTGAAATTCGATCAAATCAGATGACGAATTGAGATTAGAAATTAGGCAATTTATGATATTAAGAAAAGATAACTCAATTTGCTAATACACGGAATCAAAAATTGAGTGATTTGGATTAGAATTCGCGGAGTAATTGAAGTTTGAAAATGATAGAAAATTCGATTGCAAAATTTGATTAAAAACCGAAATTAAAAAAAAATAAACTTTATCTACGATTCAAAATGTAAATCTAATGCTAAATGATGAAAGATTAAGATGAAAACACACAATCTAACCCAAAGTCGTGCTCGAAATGATCCAATTAATCTCCGGATTCATGGCTATTCATTCTGCGATTTCGAAAGACAAAGATGGAATTCAAGATGTGATTTCTTCTTACTCCCTCAATCAAATTCTGATTCAAATGCACCTCGGACGCGGAAACGTGTCAAGAAGGCAAAGAAATCCCATGACTCTCGAATTGTGGTGTCTAGACAGTTCGATTTCACTCGAAATCCAAGGGTGTTTTTCCGTCACGAAGAACAGTTCTATTTATAAGAGAATTGGGCGTAACTTTCGGATCAACGGTCTGATCGCGATCAACGGTTGAGATGACGCGCATGTTGATGAATCAATGCAATTAATACGCGTCCATCTGATTGGCGATGAAGCGTCATGATGTGTCCACATCGCGCGCTTTGAACAGACACGTCGTTTGATTTATCCGTTGGATTTTAATCTGACGATCGCGATCAATCGGAGGTCCACCGATCGTGATTAATCTCAACCGTTATAACTCGATAGATGGACAGCTGCGATTAAGCTCCATTTAATCGAATCGATGCGTTATAAGATGCTGCCACGTACCCCTCGAGTAAGTGACATCCGACGCGTGTGATTAAATCACGCGATCAAACGTTTTAAACATCGTCATGTCATCTGAAATAAAAGACAGAAGAAGATAGTCCCACACGGAATAATTTAATGCATTTTATCTAGTATATAATATACGACGGACTTAAGCGGTTAGCTTAAATCCGATTACGGATGCTTATAACCTATTTATTAAATCCGCACATACGTGTCACGCACACACATGCATGTCACTCACACACGTCACGCACACACGCGTGTCCACGTGTCACACCTCCGCGGGTCTCCGCGTCGCCACATGGCAGCGCTCCGCCACATCAGCGCACAGTAATATAAATTTTTTTTATTCTTTTTTAATCATTTTAAAATCGAAAATACAGTTAAATAAATTCAAAAAAATTCTAGAAAATTCCTAAAAATGAGAAAAATCATAACTTTCAAAATACAGCTCCAAATTAATTTAAATTTATTTTGTTGGATCAGAAATTGAATAATCTATCATTATAAAAACTCAAAATATTAAAATAGTAAGAGAATGAATATAAATACATGAATATAAATAAAGATATTTTCTCTTATATTTTCATCATTAAAACATAGTTATGATCTCAAATATAATTAGGATTAAAATCACAATTGTTCAATTATGTATAATAATTCATAAATTGATGAATTTTTAGATGATAACATGAAATTATGTAAAATGATAGAAATATATTTTAAATATGATAACATGCATACAATTAGAACAATTAATGCCTTTATTTGCATTAATAATCATATAAATTCATGTATAAATAGCATGTTATCAAGATCATAATACAACAATCATATGTAAATATATGTTCTAAACATTATAATTCAAGGAATATTCAAGCAGGACATAAAAATACCTAAAAATAATAACACTATTTGATTTGACTCATATGATGCATATAGTTAATCTCACGGACATCAGTATGGAGTCACTAAAGATTAGTGACTCTTTGACAGTAGGTGCTCTTTAGAGAAAGAGTTCACTGGATTGATTTGTATGAATCCTTGAATAGTATTATACCTAATTGTATGTTAGATCGATTTATGTCATTGTTATGTCACATTCCTTTGATTGGACACATCAAAGATATGTTAGATGGATGATTGTGTTTTGAATATATCTTCTGAATCCCTAGCCATGAGATCTCTAAGATTGGATATTTCATGAAACTTAATAATAAGATTAGTGCTTTTAGAAGAGGAGGTGATTGTATATTGGAGATTGATGAAATCAGATTCAAGAGAATATGGGAAATTGATATGACGAATATGGTGTAGATTTTTTTTCTAAATCTATATTTAGATCTTTGTAATATATATTTAAGAAATAAAGAGAGTAAGAAGAGAATGAGAATGATAGAATAGAGAGATAAGAAGGATGAATGTGCATTTTTGAGAGCATGATAAGCGAATGATATGTGTTAGATTTTTGTGATGAAATGATGAAAATCCTATTATCAAAAAAATAAAATAGGTTCTACTATATATATGGAAGGGATTATAAGAGAAAAATCAAATCCAAGTCCTCACACAAATCCCATGTTTTATGCTAGTCCTTAGTCGGGTGATGTGAGAGTCATCTTGATCTCAAGTCTCTACTTGATCTTACCTCCATGATAAACTTGAACACCGAGAAATGCAAGCTTGGGCCTAAGGCTGTCTTTTTCTTCTCGTAGCCTAATATTTAGAGAGAGCCAAAAATCAACAAAAAGGAAGAAGAAAAATCTTTAAATCCTTCGGTTTAGATGTTATCTTAGATCAAGGGATAGATTTAATCTCTTTTGGTGCCACCTAATGAATCATTGGTGATGACCATAAAAAAACCTCCTCAGGGGGTGGGGGTGGAAGAATAAAGCTTAAAGAGGTGGGCCCCACAACCACCTCCAAAAAAAGGCAAGTGACTACTTTTTAAGAGGTGGTAATATTATCACTTCCCAAGGAGGTAGGCTTTCCTAAGACTGGGGTGACACCCCTCTTGTTAGATTCTTAGGTCGATAAACTTTTTGAAATTTTGATCAAAACATCAAATGCAGTGGAATACATTGAATTGGATATTCAAAACACCAAGCAACCAAGAACAGATAATCCTATCATCTAGTATGTATGAGAAAACATACTTATAGAGTTCCCTTGAAGGAGTTCTTCAAGCTATTTCAAGTGTCTAGCCTATAGCGGTATCCACACAGTCTCCAAATGGTTGGATCTCCTCTTCAAAGCTCTTCACCAAGAGATAAAGAGAAGAAATGATAGAATTCTCACAAAGCTTTCATGGGCACCTTGAGTTGTGGTCATTCTCCCCCCACATATATACAATGTAAAGAAACAAGCAAACCAAACCAACCTATTTCAGCAGAGGATTAAAGCAACCTTGAATCCAACACTTACATATTATAATAACTAAAGGGAACTTGAATGATGTAAAAAATATTTTTCTTAATCTGGACTGATAATCAAAGACAAAAGAACCTTGCCAATATTTAAATTTATGAAGAAACAAGGGGGCAAACAAACTCTGAGTAAATATAATGGCAAAAATTTTGAAATCCTTTGAAAATGAGGTCTGAAAAATTTGATGGTAGAATAAGACAAAGATCAAAGAAAAGATTGAGTCTTACATTCATGTGGAATCTCAAGAAAACAATAGAGCTCTAGAAGCAAGATAAATCCGCTACCCCTTTTATTGTGAGGAAGATGCCAAAAATTAGAGAAAAATAGAAACAAATGACATTAGCTCCATATTGGCCCATTAAGCATGTCGAAGCCTACTCAGACATGATTTTTTCTATCCAGATATTCCCAAATATAACAAATTTTTTTTATTTGCATGATATCCAGATAGACGGATACAGAGATAAATATACAGATGGATTTATAGATGATAGATGGATATGGATAAGAAGATGGATAGATAAATATATGGATGGATATATGATATATTGCTGGAAATATAGATATACCAGTAGATAGATAGATTGATGGATGAGAGATAGATTTTCAGATTTATAAGAGATAGATACATATATCGATAGGCTAATGGATAGGAAGATTGATATAAGATATAAGGTTTGGTAGATAGATAAATGGATGGATGGATGAATAGACAGATGGGCAGAGTGAGAGAGAGAGAGAGAGAGAGAGAGAGAGAGAGAGAGAGAGAGAGGGAGACGACGACGACGACGAAGCCTAAATTTGGTTTGAATGTTTTCCAGCTTTTCAGTTGTTTAGATTTCACTCATTACACTGGATTTGTCGCCTGCCCTTGGTTTTCAAAACCGTCACTCACGCATTTACTTACACATAACAGTACACGCACTCGCTTACTCGCTCACTCACTCTTTTCTCTCTCCACCCTCTCTCTCTCTCTCTCTCTCTCTCTCTTAACTATGTCTCACTCGGAGGAGCCGCTTGAATCCCCTGGTGTCCCTTTATTTCTTCCGCTATCTTCTCGGCGTCCATGGACACGCCAGCCAGTCCCCTCTTCGAAAGCCCAGCGAAGAAGAGTCCCGTTCCCTCCCTCCCAATGATCTGGATACGGTCTCTTTGGGAACCCATTCTCGTCAAGCAACCCTCTTCCATCCTACACGATGACATAACTATAATCCCCGGAATAAGAAGAAGAAGAAGAAGAAGAAGAAGAAGAAGAAAACGAGTAAGCCCAGAACTGGATACCTGGAAATCAATATCCCTCACCTTGAGCCAGTCTCCAGCCGAGCTCCTGTAACCCGTGGCGAAGATGATAGCATCGAAGCTCCCCATCCGGCCGTCGACAAACCAGACTTTTTTGTCAGCGATCGCCGCCACCCCCTTCATGACCTGAATAAAGAAGAATTCATGAAGAATTCTTTATGCGGTAGCGATGGACGACAACCGAATCGGCGCCGAACCTTAATTTCTCCGTTCTTGATCTTCCTCAGGGTACCGACGTCGATAACCGGAGATCTTCCGGTTTTAGTTTTTGAGGAAAAAGGCCCCTCCTTTGGCCGGATAATTCCGTACCTGGAGAGATCCCCGAACCTGAACCTGCTCATGAAGAGGATCACCGCGTCCACGGTCTGGATGGAGAACTGCTTCAGCATGAGCATTCCCGCATGCACCATCTCCTTGGTCAAGACATGGAACTGCGGGGAATAGCAGTCGATCGCTCAGTGCATGTAGCGGATACTTGCTGAAACAGCCGTAAATGATAAGCTTACCGGACCTCTGACGGAGATTGAAGTCTGAGCTCCGTTCTCACAGAGGTCGTATGCGATCTCCATGCCGGAGTTGCCGCTGCCGACGACAAGGACTCGTTTGCCGGCCAAGTCAACGGCGGACTTGTACTCGCCGGAGTGGATAATCTTACCGGAGAAGCTAGACATCCCGGGGTAGTCCGGGATGACGCCCTCGGCGTTCTCGCCGGTAGCGACCACGAGGAACCTCGACCAGTGCTCCTCCATCTCGCCGGTGACGATATCGCGGGCGCTGGTGATCCAGATCCGACGGTCGACGTCAAAAGTCGCTGACTCAACGGACTTTGAAAAGCGCGGTTTAAGGTCAAATGTGTAGACGTAGTCGTCGAGGTATTTGACGAAGTGGTCTCTGGACATGAAGGTGGAGGTGGAGGAGGAATGGGGCATGTGGGGAAGCTCGCAGAACTGCTTGGCGAGGTGGAGCTTCACTCTGTCGTAGACTCTCTTCTTCCAGAGAGAGCTGTGACAGTCATCTCTCTCTAGAATGACGCTCCGGATGGAGTAAAGGCTAAGACAGGCGGCGACGGCGAGACCCGAGGGCCCTGCACCAACGATCACCACCTCCGTCTTCTTGCCTCTGTCGACTCTGGCCATGCTATCCCTCTCTCTTTCTCTGTCTCGCATTTGGGCATCGCTGGGCGCCCTGCTTTATAGCCGATCTGTGCCGGCGAGTGACTGTTTACCTCCGCCTTATCTGCTCAGTAATCCTCATGGATAGCGTGAAATCTCTCTCTCTTTCCTAATGCAGACTCTCTCTCTCTCATTCACTCACACCCCGGAAGATAGAGGCATGAAACGATCTCTTCAAAACGAGGACAAAGCTTCAGTTACTTTCTCTCCTCACGGATACCGTGAAATCTCCTTGATAATGCGACTCTCTCTCTTTCTCTCTAGCTCATTCGCCTCTCTCTTCTTAATCAGGGTAAAGCTCAATTCTCTCTCTCTCTCCATTCTGAGTCAGTGCCAGAAGAAATTATTCTCATCATCATCAATGTAACAAACAAAAATATTTCATAAATGCAAGGGCGATAAAGATGCTAAAATTCGCCCATGCATAGAATGGAAGAAATTTTTGGGGAGATTATACGGACCTTCTTCTTTGGGCAAGCTCATCTCGAAGACAATGCAATAACGTGAACAGAACGCAGCTAGTCATAGATTAATTTTTCTTCCGATCAAGGATGCAACCCAAAATTTCAAGATTTGGCCGCATAATTGCATATCAAATGAAGAGAATAAACCTCGCTACGGCCATTTCTTCATGATCAAGTTGTTTCAGAAGTAATTACGCCATCAACTCACCATAGCAATGGAATCCAGAGTGTACGGTGAATCTCTTAAGAGAATCAAAGAACGCGGATCAGATATTTCATTCACGACGGAACCACTGGAGGTTGATGATTGCGTGCACATCAACCAAAATGGGACAGTGAAATCAAATAAGACAACTCATTTATGAAATCCAGACATTCTAAAAATAGTTATGGGCACCCTTTTTCCATGGAATATCGAAACATGCCATAAATCATTCCTCGATGATAGATCAACCGCTGGGTATTGGTAAAAATCTGACCAGAGATTCACTTCCCCCTTTTCAGCTCTTGAGTACTTTGAAACCGCGTCGTTCAATCCGTTGCAACTCCTTCCCTTTTATAGAAGGAAAATTCATCCTCGAAGGTAATGCCTTCGAGTGATCGAGAGAAAGAGATATCTTTCTCATCCTTCTCTTTGTCTACCTTATATCTATCTTTCAAGATCTCCAGCTATCTCTCTATTGATCTCTCCTTTTCTCAAAGTCAAACTTGAACATCAACTCTCTCTCTCTCTCCTCTTTTTCTTGTTCTGATTCTCCTTTCATTTCGTAGAAGAAAAAAATCATCAACTATGCTAATGCCTTCAACGTGTAGCATTTTTAGGATAGTTAATTTTGTAGAATTCAAAGATTTCAGTGAAATTGTTCTTTCTATTCATTAACTTTGAAGAATTTTGACTGTGGATATTGCTAGAATTATTGAAGTTATTTTATGTACTTTTCATAAATTTTCTAATTTT
Source organism: Lemna minuta (assembly GCA_024174645.1). NCBI lineage: Eukaryota > Viridiplantae > Streptophyta > Magnoliopsida > Alismatales > Araceae > Lemna > Lemna minuta. The sequence goes on along the minus strand of CM044113.1, from coordinate 1,638,388 downwards.
TTCGTTTATGAATGTAAAATCACGCTCTTGTACCTACATATAAATGGAACATTAAAAAGTTAATTTAATTGACTTTTTAGGTCTATTCTGACAAGAATTATAAAAAAAATTGGAATCAGAAAAGAAACCTATAAAATACAACATGAATTTTCACATTCAATCAATTATTATTTATACATCAGAATCAAATTTCTAAAAATATCTGTCCCAGAAAAGACCTTTTTAATCTTATTAACCAACACAAATATACACAAGATTTAGGGCGTGGACATTAAATTCTTTAATTTTTGTTTAAGAAATGTCCATTAACTTAATTTTAATGGAATATCCCGTTGATTTATTAATCTAAATTCATGATTGACTGATAGCATATCTAATCTTGCTAATCATCAACATCATTATCTACAAATTTATTGATACCAATTTGGGAAAATAAGGGATAGAATGATATAATGGAGAGTAACGCATAGTCCAATGGGACGGCTGAAATCGGGGCATGGAAGATTGTGTCGGAGGATTCCAGAAAATAGGTGGGGAGTCAAACTTCTGGCAAATAAACCCTACGCCGGGAGAGCTACATTAGATCAGACAAGGGTTCTTGAAAGCGAGATGCTGGTTTCTGATAAGGACTATCTATCGCCTTGTCGTCGTCCTCCTCTTCTTCTCTGGCCATCGACATCTTTCAATCCTCGCTGTAGGGCATGTAGAAGGTCTTTCCCTTGAAGCTAAACTCCAAGAGAAGTAGAATCTCTTCGGCAACGTGTCTCGGAGGAGAGATGGTGAGAGCAAAGAGAGCTGCAACGGACTTAATGGGCTCCTTCGTGGCCTTGTCTTCATCTGAGGTAACGTAGTCCCTCTCCGTAGGGATTCGAAGAAATTCTGTCCGCGTCCCCGTCTATCCGCTTCCACGGCACGGACTGGCGTACGTGTGCGCAGTTATTTCCCTCAGGTTGCCCTCGGGAGGGTCTGTCCGCGGACACCCCCCTTCCAGAAAAACCCGAGGGAAAAATGTATTTTTCTAATTATATTTGATGTGTCCGGACCGCACGCGGACGACCGGCTAGCCAGGATCGGTGGTCCGGCAATCTACAAGTCCGCCGGACCGGGCCGAACAGGATCCGGACCGGACTCTGGACCCCGATGGCTAGCTGAAGCGGGCTTTTTGGATTTCTTGCGCGGACGGGTGATTCCTCTTCCCTCATCACTCACCTCGCCGCAGAGAGAGGTTGGAAATCACTCTCCACCCCATCAAATGGAGAGGAGTCCAGGACGGACATCCGGACTCCGACCCCTGACCTTTAATGCCCCGCCTCGCGGTCAACGTGTTTCGAGCCTCGTACTCTGTCTCTCTCCCATTGGTCCTCGAATTAGAGGCCTCGAACAGTCGAACCGAGAGGACTTAGGAGAGATTTCTGGTCAGACCGAATAAGTCAGCCGTAACTTCTCCCCCTCGCCGAGCGTAAGTCCGTAACGTCTCTCTCTCTCTCTCTCCTCTCCTTTGTCTGCCCCGTGGTTGAAGGAATCATAGTCGAGCATAAAGTCTCCTATCTCTCCTCTTCGTTGCCTTCCTCATCGCCATGGGGTTTCAGGCCGGCTGCTGGTAACAATCTCTCTCTCCATTGCCCGGTGGTCAAGGAAGTTAAAGTCTGCCTTTAAGTTTTCTCTCCCTTGCTTCGCCGCGTGCTCAAGGGATTCCAAGCAACTAAACCGGCCCAAGAATCTCTCTCTCTCTCCCTCCCTCTTTCTCTCTCTCCTTGTACCCTCCGTAGCCTTTGGCGCGTTTAATGCCAGCCTTAACGTTCTCTCCCTTGCCCCGCCGCGTGCCCAAGGAATTCCGAATCTCTCTCCCCTCCTATGATATATCTCTCTCCCCTCCTTTTCGTCAGTGGGCTCAGTCCCTCTCACGCTCTCTCTGTTCATTCCTCTTTCTTTCCCTCTCTTACTCTCTCTCGCTCTCTCTGCCTCCCTCTTTCCCTTTCTCTTACCCTATCTGCCTGTCTCTCTCATGCTCTCTTTCTCTGCCTCCCTCTCCACTCCTCTCTCCTAGTATCTCTCCCGTCTTCTCTCTCTGGCAGCCTAGTGCCTCTCTCTCACTCTCCGTTCTTACCAGGGCCAGTTTAAGTGGCAAACCCGGAAGGCCCATTTCTAAAAATGGGCCATCAAACCCATTGCCAGCAGAGCCCTAGATTACCCACAGTGCACGAATTAGGTTCCTCGAATGCTTGTAAAAGAGAGATCACATCTTCGCAAACAAAAAACAGTGGACTACCGAAATTGACCGGCATGATAGATACAAAAATGGGAAATGGACCGCCCTGTTCACGATGGTGAACCAAGCGCTGTTCAAACCTTTATTGAAAGTAGAAGACGATAACAGTCAGTGATATCCCACTGGCGCTGGAGTTTCTCTCAGCTCAAGCCCCTGGCGGTGAATATCCTGCACACCGAGCAGCATTGCAGATTTACTCACAAGCAGTTAGATAAAAGATCGATGAATCTCTCAGTAGATAGATATTATCTAGATAAATTCATGTATAGTAGATCTAGAGGGAGAGCGAGAGGGAGATTGATACCGAAGCGAAGTGGTTGACGTCGCGGTGATGGGCCTCGTCAGCGCGGACGGAGAGGACGACGTCGCGGAGAGTGGCGTCGGGTGGCAGACGCCAGTAATCGATAGCAATGGCGGGTGCAGGAACGTTCTCAATCGTCCCCTTATCCAACTCCTTCAGAAACTCGGTATAAGAGTGAATTGCCTCCTCTTCAAGATAGCCCACCATTCTGTGCGCGTATTTGGGCGATAGAAGATAACCTACAAAGTAGGCGTTGAAGAAGACTCCCTGTACGGCCAACACAAGCGCTCTCTCGTACCATCTCGGCTGCGAGACCTCCATGAAAGTCATGAGATGCATCCTCTCGTTCTCGGCCTCCTCGAGCAAAGCTCTTATCCATCCTCCACTATGCTCGAATCTTCGTAGCGACTTAAAGTGTAGCAGCATTCCTGCCACCATTCCCGGCACCGCCGCCACTGTCTCCAGCATCATCGCTCGGCAGCCATACCTCCTCTGCAAAGTGCAAGAAGAGATTAATCAAAGCCCTAAATCGCTAAACCTTGTCGGTCTTCCTAAAACCTCTGCGACGTGCAACGTCTAATAGTCTATAATTGTGACTCTCGGTCAAATAATCAAACACGTTGCAGGGAAAGCAAGGGCTTAAGTCTATCAAGTACGTTGCAGGGTAGCCAGAAAATTAGGGATTTCCGTCTCTCACTGTTCTTTCTGCTCTGCCCGTCAAACTGTCAAGAGTTGCAGGTTGAACCAGAAATTTAGGGCTCGAGTCTCTCATTATTCTTCGTATTTTCTAAATCAAGCCGCCAAGTAGGCTGCAGGGTATTGAAGAAAACAGGGTTTGAGTTTCTCATAGTTCCTGCTATTTTCTAGGTCAAATGGGCAAATTTGCTTCGGGGTATGTCGAAAAACTAGGGTTTCAGTCTCGCATTCTTATTTCTGTTTTAGAGGTCAAATAATCAAAAGCTGAAGCGTATGCCGGAAATTTAGGAGTGGAATGAACAAATCTGCACCTGGAAGAAGATATCTGTCGGAGCGCGGAGGACCTTGACAGTCCAGTAAGCAAGTTTGTCCCCCAAGCTGGAGGGTTTATGGTGCTTCTCAAGATCAATGGACAAATCGGCCTGGTACGCCTCCCATGGCTACAAGCGCACGAAGAACGATGAAAATCCGAAGGAAAGAAGGGCTGACGGGGTGGCTTACCATGAAGGATCTCCATCTCCAAGATGTACCGTCTGCGTTGCTGATCTTCGGAGGGCAAACTCCCCAATAACTCGACACCTTCTGCTTCGTCTCCGCGTCAGCCTCTTTCGGCGGCGGCGGAGGCGGCGGCATGGAGTTATGGAAACGTGCGCGAATCGCCGTCGCTGGAAGCGGCGCCGCCGCCAAGGCGCCGCCACTTAGACTCTTGCTGAGCTGTCTCAGCAGCATAGAACTTTTGACCGTCGCGCTCATCTCGATTAACCAACGACGGAACTCGCTTTCTCTCTCTGAAGTTTGATGTGTCCATTGATCTTCCAATATCCTTTATATATATACAGCGGTAAAGGATTTGTTTAAACGAGGCGGTTTTTTTATACAGAGATTCCTCATCGATTCTTTGCTCGGTCCGTCCTTCTCAGGAAATCTCGTCATTAGCGACTGACCTGACTTGGACGTTGAGAGAGAAAGAGAGGGAGAGATAGAGAGCGTGTCGTCACGAATGACGAAGCAACCACCACACAGCCGGCAAACTCACCCCGGCGATTAAACTATTCACCGTGCGCAATGAGCCGAGACGATTGAACTATTCAAAGGAAAAGAACCTGTCGACGTCATTGCTTACGCTGTGAGGCTGGTGTTCATCTAGAAGCCAGGCCAAACAGCCGCTTTGGGTCAGCGGTAAGAGGATTATCTAAGCCATTAGGTCATTATCATCTGCATTGAAAAATGAAAATAATAAGCAAGATTTTGAAAGGTTCCATATTCAGAGGGCAGCCTCATTTGAATCTGGTCCGATCAAAAGAAGAAGGGTTACAACGGAAATGATGTCATTTCAATCTGCCATTTTAGGTTCCAAGAGGCCACAGGAGTGTCTTCCTTTTTTCTCCAGCTGAAGGATTGTTTCAGCTAGTGACTGGGATAAAATGCGCCGAAAATGTCAATAGAAGAACCTCCCTGTAAAAGTCAGACAAATGATGTTTAAACTTTCCCAAAAATTTTGACCTAATTTTGATAGGTAAAGAGAGAATCAATGTCAATGCGAGGTGTCTACAATGGTGCCTTCAAAGATTTTATACATCCTGACTCATTATATACGGAATATATCTCACATCTCAAAATGTGATGAACATAAAGCAGTTTGTCCTTGTGCTTGCTCATTAAAGAAAGGGTTATTTGCCCCATCTATCCCAACCTTTTCAAGATGTCAAACTCTCACATCTTCAATGAGTTATATGATTATGTTCAATGAGGAGAATGCACGGATGAAAATTATAATGAGAGATGAAGAAAAGTTCTTCACCAACATCTAATGTCAAGTCAACCATATCATCATGAAGAAAAACGGTTAATCAAGTTTGCATGTGACTGACGAAGTGTTTTATGCGGTCGTTAAAACACATAAATGTTGGTCAAACAAAATTTATAATTCCTAACTCACAAGGACAAAGATATAAAATCAAGTAAAGTGTAAGTATCAGGTCGATCCATAGAGAACAAGGTTGACTTTTTATTGCAGAGTTGACTTGGTCAAAATTAGGTTTAATTAAAGATTTTAAGAAATGGAAATGAGATTTTATGAATAGAAATAATATAAATATATTAGATATGATATTTTAAGATTTTTGACCCCTGATTTGACAGAGAAAAGTCAAAAGTCAAGGTAAAAGTGTTGACTTTGACCAATAGTCGACTTTCTGTAAAATCAAAAGAATCAAAAGGGGTTGAAAGATTACGAAAATTATATATTCAGAATCTATAGAGAAAATGGAATTTATTTATATAAAATTCATGATTTTTTTTATAAGAATTGGATTTATTATGAATTATTGAAAAATTAAAGATCAAAAAAATCCTGAAATGAACACTTCAATATAAATCTTCAAATTGACTAAACAAATGATATCAAATCTTGAAATTAATGTACCAATAGAAAGCTAACAACCATAGGATTCCAAAGAGACCAAAATTATCAAATTTCCAATTTGTATTTTGAAAGTAATTGATCTCGCAAGTCAACGCCCAAATTCGGATTGAAAATGAACAATGGTTGGTCAAACGTTAAATTGAGGGGCTAAATAATCATGGAATTTCACGAATTTTCTATCCACAGAAAAGCTAATGAAAAAAGGAAGCCAATGAAACCATAATCAAGTAATTCGGATTTAAGATCAGAGAGATATCCTTATTTCAAAATCAGCAAAAATTTGAATAAAATTTGGGCAAAAATGAGGAACAGATCGACTTTAAACACAAAATTAACTATCAAAATCTAATCAAAACTTAGATTACCATCAGATGAATGATCGAATCTCACTGCTAACCCAATTGCCATGAAGATTTGGCTTCAATTTACGCGGATTGAAGAGTATTGGCTTGATTTCTTCCTCAGCGGACGTTCAACATTCAAGGGGAAAATTCGATCGAATCCGATGATTAATCACGACGAATCCTGCCTCAATCGGATCGCAATCAAGTCTAAACACAGGGGAATCGTGATGAACTCAAGATCTTCCTTCAACTCGCTTAATTGCTTCACGAATTGAACAAAAGCTACAAAAAGAAGAGAAGAACATATGTTTTTAAAAGAGAATTCCTGCAAGAAATCCGAGCCATCTGATGCGGTGAAGACCGATTGATGGTCACGATCACACGATGATCGTGGGCCATGATCGTGTGGCAATCATGAGCCATGATCCCACGTGAACTTGATTTCCGCCGTCCGATTGCCATCATCTCGTCGAGGTGAGTCTAGATGTGTCCACGTGTCTCCCCACGATGCGCCATAATCGCGATTTAATCAAAGCCGTCTGATCTTCATTAACGCGATCAACGGCTTCGTTTAGTGCATGTGCTTTGATGAAGATCAGGAGCTCCTCGTGGCTCCACGTGTCGCAAGGTGAGACGTTGATCAAGCTCACTTAAGTCTCCTTTAGCGCACGTGCTTTGATGATGATTTCCTGGACTCGAGTCCACGCGATTGACGCTCCCTTATCTAGTGCGATCGCATCTGATGTCCAAGGTGCGGCCACGTGTCCTGTACAGAAGAAACCTCGTGGGAACATAGTCCCACACCGAAGAAAAAGCGGGAAATGTCGACTATAAAACAAGGGGTGGTGTAACGCATTTGCGTTACCCCCCCAAATTACTAACCTGTGGGCCCTCCAAATGCCAGCCCCCACTCGCCACGTGGCACCCCTCGCAAGCGTCCGCATGGACTTGCGTGGCCCCTGCCACGCGTCCCCGTTAGCTCGGGCCACCTAGGCTCCCCGTGTGGGCTCGCGCAGCTCCGTCACGTGGCCTTGCGTGCCGCGTCACATCTGCGTGGGTCCCACATGATAGGCTCGAGATCGTCGTATATTCAAGCCTAACAAACTTACTATTTATAAGCTAGGAAGCTATGAATGATAGAGTAATGTAGGGTGTATAGCTTTCTAGGTCGATCCACAGGGATTCTAGGGCACAACAATATCAATAATAGGATTAGATATGAGGATTTGGGCAATCGGGAGAGAAATGTAGTATGAGGGAGAGGGAATTAGAGAGAATAAGGAGCTAGAGAAGGGATGTTTTCAGGAGAAATAAATGAGGAGTAATAAAATAGATAAATAGCAGAGGATAATTAGGGGGAGATAGAGGGAGAATAGAAAGAGAGGACTAGATATAGAATGAGAGAGAAAGATAGAAGTAATGTAGATTTTGAGAAAGAACGGAATGGGAGAGAGAGAACCGTGATGAGAGAGAGAAAGTGAGATTAGAGAATTAATATAAAATATGAGAGAGTAAAGAGAGAGAGACAAGATAAGAAAGGGAGAAGGATGCCGCTGAGATTTGTTGACCGAGGAAGAGGGTTAGAGAGAAACCGAGAGGTGGAGCGCCAAACTAAGAAACCGAGCGATAGAAGTACGGATAGAGAGAGAGAGAGACAGGAATTTAGAGGGAAAATGAGAGACAGAAAATGCCAATTGAAAGAAAGCGGTAAGAGAGAAATCGAAAGGGAGAGAGAGAGATAGGGTCAACAGATGTGTGAGAGATAGAAAGATTGAGAGAGAGAGAGAGGAAGGATGATGCGGCGGAAGAGAGGAGAATCGACGGAAATCGCGGAAAAAGGAAGCAAATGGAAGACGTGAAGAAAGGAGGGTAGGTGAGAGAGAAGACGTGAGGAAGCCGGATAGGCGGAAGAGAAGGACTGAGCGGAGTGAAAGAAGATGATGAGCGGGAGAAATCGAGAATGGTCGCGATAAAAAGTGAGAGAAAGATAAGCGAAATTGCGGGAGGAAAAATAAAGAGATAGAGAGCGAAATGAGAAGGGCGAGACAGCAGTAGCAGAAGAAGAAGAGATTTCGGGGGAGATGGAGAGAAAGGGAGAGAGAATGAGAGCGAGGGTGAGAGGAAAATTGAGAGAAGAGGTTGGAGAGAATTTGAAACGGCGGGGAAGCGAGAGGACGCAAGATAAAGAAGCGACAAAGATAGAGAAGTACATTGGAGAGGAAGCGGAAGAGAGGGTAAGGGAAAGAAAACACGAGACGGATACAGAAATCGTGAAATCGAAGAAGGTGAATTCAGAAAATTTGGAGAGAGAGAGAGCAGATACTAAAATGACGAGACAAAAACGCAAATGAGAACGCGATAGGAGAAGAATAGAGAGCTCGGAAGGGAGAGGATGAATATGACTTCGGAAAATGGAGGGACGGAGAGAATACGCGAGAAATTAGAAAGAGGAGATGTACGGTTGCGAGAAAGTAGGAAGCAGAAACGAGAAGGATTGATAGAGAGGGGAGAGATAACAAGCGCGACGGTGATTGCGCAGGATAGGGGGAGAAACTGAGGACGAAGAAGGGAATTAAGAGAGAGAATGTACGGAGAGAGAAGGTTAGATCGCGAGAGAAATAGGGAGAGAGAAGATGAACGCCAGAGGAGTCTAGAGAGATGGCGCGGAAGCGTGAGAGGGGAAAGAGAGAAAGGAAAGAAGGAATAAAGGAGAGAGGGAATAGAAGAAGGCAGAAACAGGACAGATTGAGAGAAGAGCGATGAAGACCGTGACGAGAGAGAAAGGGAGAAAACGAGGTCGCGAGAAAAACGAAAGAAGGAGAAGGAGGCAACGCGATTACGCAAGAGAGAAGAGAAGATTTCGCGAGAGATAGAGGAAGATGGAGACGGGAAAAGGAGATATACTGCGAAATGATTTTAACTAAAATATATGAAGTGAGGGATATAGAACTATAAGAGGTGAAATCGAGAGAAAGGTGGAGAGGACGAGAGAGAAGCGGCTGCGGTTGAACTGGGGAGAAGATCGCGGTGAGGAAAAGGGTAAGAATTTGTAAAGAGAAACGAGAGGAGAAAAATTGTAACTTGAGAGAGATGAACAGGATATTAGAAGTAACGACCGGAACCGAAAAGTGGAACTGAAGAGGTGAGGCGACAGTTGGAAATAGAGAATCGGAAGGGGTGATGAAGGGCGATGACGAGAGAGAGAGACAGAGAGAAGCGATGATTCCAGAAACAGCGGAAGGACGGAAAGATGCTGCGATAAAAACAGTAAGCGAGATCAATGACTGAGGTAAGAGAAAGAGAAGGAAGAGCAAGAGATGGACTGGAGAAGGAGATGGATTTCAGAAAAGAACGAAGGAGAAAACAAAAACCATTACATTCAACTTCATCCACATTACATCATTCCGATAAGAAGGAAACCTGCTAAAAACATTTGTAAAACAACCAACCCTAGGAGAGAGAATGTTTGAGGAAGAAGAAGCCGAAAAGCTGCAGCCCCCCTTCCTTTTAAACCCCTGCGAGGAGAGATGCATTGACTATACTCCACCGATTCTGCAGCCACCGATTCTTCTTTGACTGGGCTCCCCTCAAGATGCCTTGGACAGCCCATTAGCCTTCTACTCCTCTATTTTAGATGATTTTGCTTCCATTCTTATGCTTGTAAGTTCCTGCAATCAAGGGGATCAAAAAATAATGTATAACATTTCTTCTTTGATGTACTGATGACATATGATTATTAACTCGTGAAATAGTGCATATGATGATAGATTTACGAGTTAATTGAGCTAACTATAAGTAATTCTTAAATGTTTATATATACTTTTCGTGCTTTTATCACCACACGTCACGTCAGCTCTGCTCGTCACGTCAGCCCTGCTCGTCACGTCAGCCCTGCGGTTCTGCGGAATTAAACCCCTTTTTGCGATTTAAATTAAGGAATAAAATCGATAAAAAATCAAAATATATTAGAAAAAATCCAAAAAATCTAAAATATTCAGAAATCCATTTCTTTAAAATTATACCTCCTTTTAATCTCAAATTTTTTCCATTGGATCACAAATTTCTTCCTTTTTAATATCATGCCTTCTAAAATATAAATTAAAAGAAGAATATAAGATGAATTCATAATGAATTAAGATAACCTCTTAAGAAATCTTCTTTATGTCATCCTAACATTCTAATTGAAATTTATTCTTCAAAATATTTACTTAAAGTCAAAGTAATTTTTGAAAAATGATTAATTTATATTTATTTAACCTTGTAAAAGATTAAACCTTCATAAAGCACATAATTAACCTTAATTAATGCATAAATATGAACTTAAGTAGAATAGCATGACAATGGAGAAAATTCATAAAACTAAGATAACATGCATCATAATTACATAAAATAAGCATGAATATGAGTTAAATAAAATAAGAAGTTAAGTTAAATATGCATTTTATCACACCCCCAAACTTAAATCATTGCTAGTCCCTTAGCAATAGAAAGATAAAGAATTGGTTAAGCATTGATAGAATCTGAAATGAATGTTATACCTTAAACAATATCAAGAAGAAAGTAATGTACTAGAAACTTAGGGTCACGACATTCCTCCGGCAAACACTTTAATCCATCAAATGAACTAAGAACTCTTGCTCTATATACTAATAATATAAATAACTTAAGAAAAAGATTTATCATACCAAATCAATTGTTGATTCCTCCTTGCACTATGGACATGAATGATAAAGGCACAAGAAGTAGAAACAAGCATCATCCTTTTCATACATAATGGCTATAAAATAGAATCGGCTAAAACACAAGGGAGGTAGCTTACCATTCTCATTCTACTTTTTTTCTTTTTCTTTCTTTCATCCTAATTCTACATTTTATTTTTCTTTCTTTCTTCCTAATTCTACCCTTTTTATTTATTCATCCTAATTCTACTTGTTTCAAGCCTTTTTGAAGAAAGAGATTAGATAATGCTGAATTTGAAATTTATAAGGCTTTTTATGCAACTTATTGAAAACAACATTACTCATTTCATGGTGCTCATCCTACCCATGTTTCGTCCTTAGTAGACATGCAGCTTATTCCCCCGAAGAGGTTTTGGTATCTCTATGGATCAGGGAGCTTTAATATGTCAATAATAGTAGTGCCAATAAAGGATGATACAAGCTACGACTTGTTATGAAAAGTGGAAGGATGTGCATGCAAGGAGTCATTAACTCAAGATTTAGAAAGAAGAATGAGTGGATGAGAAGTATAGAAAGTTTTGAAAAATCATACTATGAGCCTGAATAGATTCTTATTTTAGACTTTGTGGTTCCCCAAAAGAATACATAGATCTATAATTTCATCGACTCTACCACCTCCTCAACATAACACTTAAGGTTTCTCTTCCCATGACTTTCTAAACAAGTGAAGGTGTTAATGTACTCTATGCTTTAATATTTTATAAGGTTTTGAAAAAATTATGCTTCTATTCACATGGTTTAAAATCAGATCATGCATAGAATACTAAATGAAGGAATGAAAAAATTATAAAAATTTTAAGTTTTTTTAGAAAAACTTCCCCCCCCATACTCATTCCTTTTATCGTCCTCAAGAAAAATCAGCATGCTCATGGAAAAGAGATGAAAATCATTATGCATGGCATGCAAAACTAATAAAAAGGAAAAGAGACAAAGGGGATAAAAGAAAAACTTAGCGGGAATTTGCATTGGTTGCATTCTTCTCTTCATTTGTGGAGTTATTTTGGGGCTAAATTTCTTCCTTTGATGTTCGCTTCTCCTTAGCACCTTTTGAGTTTATATAAAAACAATAACAAACATCAAAGCAAACAGGAAATAGAAAAGTAAAAATAAATGCAAAAACAAAAGTAGAAAGTAAATACAAAAATAAAGATAAGGTTGGGTTGCCTCCCAACAAGCGCTAAATTTTCAGTCTTTAGCTATACTCAACTCACTCTAGCGACTAATTAGTAGCTGATATCTCAAGAAGTTCCAGCTCTTCACTATGGGTAGGTGGTGGTCCTTCTTCACCAATATATGGTTTCAACCTATATCCATTTACCTTGAAGGAATTTTTGGTCTTGGGATCTAAAATCAAGACCGATCCATTGTCAAACACTTGAAGAACCTCATATGGACCATCCCACCTAGAGCGCAACTTCCCTGGAAAGAGTGTAAGACGAGAATTATAAAGCCATACCTTTTCATGAATATGAAAAGTTTTCCTATTAATATGCTTGTCATGAAAGGCTTTATTTTTTGCCTTCTAAATCTCGGCATTTTGATACGACTCATTATGTAATTCTTGGAGATCAAGCGATAGATGAGCTTTTTAATAGCCCAATATGCTCTATGTTCTAACTTGACGGGGAGGTGGCAAGGTTTGCCATAAATGAGCCTAAAAGGAGACATCTCGATGGGTGTCTTGAATGCGCTGCGGTAGGCCCATAGAGCATCGTGTAGCTTCGCTACCCAATCTCTTCCATCCGTGTGAATGATCTTCTTCAAGATGTTCTTGACTTCTCTATTGCTGACTTCTACTTGGCCATTTGCTTGGGGGTGATACGGGGTAGTGACGCGATGGTGAACTCCATACTTCCTAAGTAAACTCCTGAAATGAGAGTTAGTAAAATGAGATCCACTATCACTAATAATAGCTCTAGGACAACCGAATTGAGAAAATATATAGCTAACAATGAACTTAATAACCACTCGATGATCGTTTGTCCTCGTCGGTATCGCCTCGACCTATTTAGACACATAGTCCACCTCTAAAAGAATATACTCTTTTCCCTCCGATGGTGGAAATGATCCCATAAAATCAATCCTTCAAAGATAAAAAATTTCTACCTCAAGGATTGTTTGCAAGGGCATTTAATCTCGCTTTGAGATGTTTAATGCAGATTGGCACTTTAGACATTCTTGTAATACTTGATCGTATCTTTGAATAGAGTTGGTCAATAGAAGCCACTTTGTAGCACCTTCGCTCTAGTCTTTCTAGACGCAAAATGTCCTCCACATAAAGAAGAGTGACACATCGATAGAATGTGCTCTTGCTCCTCCTCTGGAACGCATCGCCGAATAATCTGATCAGCCCCTACATGGAGAAATTGGGGTTCTTCCCAAAAATAATATCGAATATTATAGGAAAATTTTCTCTTTTAGTGCGTGTTCCAAGTACTCAGGGACAGATTTTGTGACTAAATAATTAACAATATGCGCAAACCAAGGTAACTTAGTCACAACGGCGAGAAGCTGTTCGTCGGGGAATGTGTCACAAATCTCACCTAAAGATGTGGTATGAAGTTGAGAAAGATGATCGGCCACTGAGTTCTCACTTACCTTCTTGTCTTTAATCTCCAAATCAAATTCTTGAAGAACGAGAACCCATTGAATTAGTCGCGGTTTAACCTCTTTCTTGGACAGCAAGTACTTCAATGTAGCATGATCTGTATACACAATGATCTTTCTGCCCAAGACATTAGGCTTGAATTTCTCCAAAGCAAAGATGACCACTAACAATTCCTTTTCAATAGTATTGTAGTTAACTCGAGCGTCAGCTAGCGTCTTGCTTGCGTAGTATATGGCGATCAGCTTCTTGTCGATCCGTTGCCCCAAAACCGCGCCCACAGCAAAATCTGAAGCGTCACACATAATCTCAAAAGGTAAGTCCCAATTAGGACTTTGTAAGATCGGCGCTTCCACTAATGATTGCTTCAGCTGCATAAAGGTGTGCTTCCTGATAACATGCAAAAGTGCTTGTCTTTATCATGCATTGTGGTCATTAAATGTCTTAAATCATAGATTATTTTGCATGTTATCATGTTGATTATGCTTAGAATAAAGGATTTCCATTCCACTTGAAAATAGAATAGTTAGTTACAAATAATCAGTGATATTATGAAAAATTAGAAGTAATAATTACCTTCAGAATAATTACTTTGACAACTATTTGTTTTCTGTTTACAAAATATTTTTTTTATATCATTAATTACTTTCATTAATGTCTTTAAATTTCTGTTTACGTTATTAATGCCCTTTATGGGATGATATGTACTAATAAGTGTTCGAGGTAGTGTGGACAGGAGATGCACAGCGTCAGGTGTGAAACAATCACGCAAGGGAGCAATAGGCTGCATACACGGCGATGTGTACACGGCCAACTATTAGCTCACCTGTGGAGTACGAGGTGAAGACGTGCAGACCATCCTCTACCAATCAATGAAAAGGAAATAAGCGCCAGAGCAATCGCGGCATGGAGCGTAGCGGCATATGCAGAGCAAGACGTAGCAAGATCATAACGAATCGCAAACAAAGGCTTGCGATTTCGAAAAGTCAATAAGAGGAAGAGGGGAAACTCTCGAAGGGCCATCTTCTTGATTTTTCGCTCTCGACGAATCGTTGGCCTGGAGGACACAAGCAAGATTAAGACTAGATCAAGGGATTTCTGACGACTTCAAGAAGTTAATTGAGTTGAGGACATCAATTTGAAGCTTCGAGGTTTGTTAGAATCGGTTTAGGGTTAGAAAATAATTTTGCTTTGTTTTCTTTCCTCTTTGAGTTGAATTAATTCTTCTCTAGATTTGTGACTGAAATAGATTCTTATAGCAGCATTTTAAAAAAATCGTTATTTCCTTGTTTCATTTGAATTTCGATTCAAGTTAGATTTCAGGATTTATATTTTCAGTTTGTTAATTTTGTCGATTGTTTTTCTTTCTTTTCTCTTCCCTCTAATCGAATCATTTCATCTTGAGATTTAGTGACTGAGATTAGATCCTACGGAAGTTATAACTCATTTTTTTGTATCTTCTGAATTTCGATTCAACTGAAATATTAGGTTTAGACTTTTAGTTCTTTAATTCTAACAATATTATCATCCGTTTTTCCTTCAAACCTAGGTATTTCTTTATTGAATACTGATAGAAGTATTTTCCTATAGAAGTTATAATTTCCTTTGTTTTTAAGCATCTTGTGGAGTTATATTTAAAACAATTTTAGGTTTAGATTGTCATTTCTTCAATTCAGTTAGTGTTGCCCTTTCCTTTTTGGCAGAAAACAAAAAAAATATTAAGGCAAAATAATCTCTACTCTATTATTCCCTTTTTGTGAGTGAATTCATTCAGAATACTTAGGTGAGAGTTCTGTTTAATCAAATCAGATCTGATACAAGTTGAGATGATTTAAAATCAGTCTGATTCTCTATTCAATAGCTATAGTAAGAAGGGAAATAGATTCTTAAAGCAAAAAAAGAAGAAGAGACAATTACAGAAATCAAGAAAGAGAAATAAGCATAAAATAGAATAAAATAGATATGAGTGTGAATGTGAATAGATAAAGTAGATAAAATAGATAAAATAGATAAAGTAGATATTGAATGTGAATTTTATATATGAGTAAAAGAAGCTCTTAAGGTAAGAAATTTATAATCTCTCTTTCAAAGTTTAATTGAAA
Organism: Lemna minuta; assembly: GCA_024174645.1. Lineage (NCBI taxonomy): Eukaryota > Viridiplantae > Streptophyta > Magnoliopsida > Alismatales > Araceae > Lemna > Lemna minuta. Next base: position 1,622,907 of record CM044113.1, on the reverse strand, counting down.
AATTAGAATTCTTCAGAAGAGTCTATTTTTCTTTAGTATAATGATCGGAAGTTGATGTAAAAGAGAATATGGTGAAATAGAAAACGTCCATTATGAGATCACAATAAGTTGACTTTAATAATAATTTTCTACGACTATTGAGTTTAGATGGATGAGAAGAAGGTCTGCATCAAATAAGAAAAAGGAAGAAAAGTAGACTTTGCCATAGCTTCCCTTGGATCGACCTCTTCACTAAGCCTAATCTTTAGATAACTAGGAGTTTAAAGGGAAAATTTTATTTACATACATGTTTATTGATTAAGTCCAGATAAAGGCATAATGACACAATTAATTAGGTTAGTTTTAGACTTATCACTTCCCTTCTTCCTCAATGATAAATCTTTTTCCTTGTATAAAAGAGAAGTCAGTGGTTTCGAAACTTTAGCAAAATCTTCAATAAAACGACGATAAAAGCCAACATGCCCAAGGAAACTTCTAACTTCCCTTATCGACGTAGGGAGTGCAAGGTCTTGGATCACCTCGACCTTGGCCTTATCCACTTCCAATCCTTTGCTTGAGACTAAATGCCCAAGCACTATACCTTCTCTTACCATGAAGTGGGACTTCTCCCAACTAAGAACTAGGCGTTTCTTAACACAAACGTCGAGGATTTGCGTTAAGTGCTCTAAGCACGCATCAAAACTCGGCCCGAAAACTGAAAAGTTATCCATGAAGACCTCCATGCTCTCTCCTATAAAATCGGAGAAGATGGCCATCATGCACCTCTAGAAATTGGTAGAAGCGTTGCATAATCCAAATGGCATGCGCTGAAATGTATATGTGCCAAATGGACATGTAAATGTCATCTTGTCCTAATCATCGAGTTGTATCGCTAATTGATTGTACCCAAAATAGCCGTCGAGGAAGCAATAAAATCCTTGACCTGAAATTTTGTCAAGAATTTGGTCAATAAATGGCAAGGGAAAGTGGTCCTTTTTGTCGCTGCGGTTAGCTTCCGATAGTCGATGTATACTTGCCACTTCGTCGGAAGATGCGTTTAAAGTTCTTCACCTTCTTTTGGACGACATGCACCAGACTGACCCATGGACTATCGAAGATGGGATAAATGATACATGCATTAAGCCATTTAAGGATTTCATCCTTAACAGTATCCCATACCTTAGGGTTTAGCCGTCTTTGTGCCTCTCTAGAGGGACAAGAGTCCTCCTCTAGGAAAATGTAATGAGTGCACAAAGAGGGATCAATTCCCTTAAGGTTCGATAAATTCCATCCAATTGCTTCTTTCCTTCCTCGCAAGACTGCCAATAGTCTCTCCTCTTGGTCCTGATCTTTCTACGAGGATATAATAACTGGGTTAGCGCAATGATGATCAAGAAAAGTATATTTTAACATAGGAGGTAGCGGTTTTAGCTTGGGTGCCGTCTCGCTTAAGAAAAATGGATCGTCCTCGGGCTCCTTGTAGCTCTCGTCCTCAATAACTACCATCGTCTCCTCGATACAACTCGAAATCTCCAGATCCTCGTAAATATCGACGGCGCCTACCTCATCGGACTCATGTGAAGGATGTCGCTGATAACACATAAATCTATGACCTTTAACTCTGAATTTTCATGAACATTTGGCTTAAAAGGAATATATTTATGTGTTATTAGAATTAAAATTGCTTAATTTTGCTTCATTATGATTTTAAGGTATTTCCTTGCTTTTATAATATTTGAATATCTCTCTTAGATTATAAATTGGCCATGAAATGAACTTTTATAGCAAAATATATTTTTGTTTGGATTTTATAAGTGATTTAAATGAATTTTTATAGCATATTTCTAATTAATCTAATGATTATTGCATAATTATGAGCGTCAGGGGCATATCTCCAATTTTCGGATGCTAGAGTTTGTTCTGGAGAAGGAGAACAAAAGGAGATCGACATCGTAGCGAATCAAGCACCACCCGGCCTAGGATTGGCACCAACACGGGGTTTGTGGGAAGATTCTAAGGAGGGATTCTTTTGTAAGCCTTTTCCATGGATAATGTAGGAGTTTTTCTTCTATTTTAATAGTAGGTTATTGCATTTGTTTCCACAAATCATACCCAAAACCACCTCATCTATCTCTATACTATTTCACCTCTCTTTTCTCCCCTTCGCTTCTCTTTTCTCCACCTTGAATCAATCTCTACCCTTCTAATTCTCATCTCTTCTCCTCTAATTAGAACTACAGAAACATAATCTAACCAACTATATCCATTATCTCTATAAAATCCCTCTTCTAACTTCTAATATTCTCCACTATAGGAATTCATCCCTTCTTCTATTTTCGTCTCAACCCTCATTACCTAGATTCCCTAAGGATCGACCCTTGCTTACTACTGTCCTACGTGAGGAATTATAAATGTATTGCATGAATTAGAACACACAACAACGATATAATCAAACCGAGTTTTAGTTCATCAGTCGCATCAAATTGTTGATGCTCACCTTCATCGTGCTATCTCCTACCTGAAATATAACTTCACCCTTGCCCCAATCCGTAATCGCTTCACGGTAGCCAAAAATGGTCTCCCTCGTATGATGGGAGCGTCAGTGAAGTCCTTCGTGGTATTTCATATCCACGATAATAAAGTCTACCGAAAAGTAGCAGTTTTCTACCTTAACTATCACATCCTCTACAACGCCGTGAGGTCGTCTCACGGATCCATCCGCTAAGCTCAACTCGATAAACAATGGCTGCAACTCGCCAAGTGGGCAAATGTCATACACTCCCTTTGGGAGGATATTGACACTAGCCCCCGTATCGAGGAGAGATCGAGTGAAAGTCATGCCCCCTATCTGACAACTAATCATGGGAGCTCCCGGATCACGTCGCTTATGAGGAAGTGTACTCAACATGATAGAACTAATGGTCTCACTCATATGGATACATTTGCCTTCCTCATAGGGATACAAAGTCCTTTTAAGAACTTAGCGTAGGATGGAATATGCTGAATAGCATCTACGAATGGGATCGTGATAGTAACATGTTTAAAAGCCTCTAGCACTGTATCATCACTATCACTCGTAGAGACTCTGGGCCGGCTTAATAACTGAGGATAAGGCACTGGAGGTTTGTAAACCTCGGGATTGGGCTCTGCCCTACTCTCCTCATTGGGTGCCTCCTCATCATCGGAGTCCTCCTCCGGAATTATTGTGGGAGAGGGACGGTCATCCTTCTCCTCAAGCGGGTCCTTGCGGCGCTTGTGGTCCGTATAAGGATCCACTAAGACCTTGCAGCTACGTAGGCCCGAAATGGCATGTGCCTCCTCCGATGCACTATCAATGCGAACTTCGTTCACATTGTGGGTGCAGCTCAATGATGCTTTCCCTACATTCCTAGGGTTTGATAAAGGTTAGGAAGGTAATTGATCTATAAATTCAACTCGCTTACCTTTCCTCTGCTCAGTAGAAGTATCAGAGAAGTGGGCTTTAGCCCCTTCGACTCGGTCGAGTCGGTCGCTAACCTCATTCAGTTTACTCATCATTTTTGCTAATGCACTCTTGATGGGGCCAACTGAAGGTGCTAGAGGTGGGACTGCCGGTGGCGATATAACTGCTCGGGGAAGACCGGGGGCGAAAGATGTTGGCCTCAGGTTCCCCGAAATGAACACCTCAGAGGAAATCTTCAAATTGACCCGTCAAATGAAATCCAAATCTTGTAATTTATATGTCAATGGAAAGCTAAGAACTAGAGGAATCCAAATAAACAAAAATGATCGACTTCTAATTTTCAAATTGAATGTAATTGACCCCGAAAGTCAACATTTGACTTCTGATGAAAGATGAATAGTGCTTGGTCAAACGTTAAATGGAAGGGTCAAATGAACTCGAAAATCCATGAATTTGCTATCCACGGAAAGCTGATGAAAAGAGAAATCTCATGACACCAAAATCAAGTGATTTAGAATTATAATCAGAGAGATGTCTTATTTTTAAAATCAGTAATTTTTCAGACTCAAATTTGGGGAAAATGAAGAACACTAAGAACTAATTTGCAAAATTAAACTTCTAAATCTAATAAAAAGTCAAACTACCTCGTGATAATCGATCGAATCTCACTACTAACCCAATTTCCGCAAGAATGGGGCTTCAATTCTCGTGGATTAAGGCGAATTTGCTCGGATTCTTCCTCGTGGACATTCAGAATTCAAGGGGAAAAATTCGATGAAATCAAGGAGGAATTCGCGATCAATCCCGCTCCAATTGCGTCGCAATCGAGTCTAAACGCGGGGGGATCACGAAGAACTTAAGACCTTCCTCAAAATTCGCTTAATTTTCTTCACGAATCGATCAAAACTTGAAGAACAAAGGAAAAGTACATCGTCTTTTAAATTTCACCCGATTTTTGCGGTCGTTTGATCCGTTTGGAACGTGGGATTGATGGCCACGATCGCACGACGATCGTGGCCCATCACGTGGTGGTGATCGTGGCCTCAATTTCGCGATAAATGAGCCCCGATCGCGCAGCGATCGGGCCATGATCGTGTGTCTTGCTTAGTCGCTGTCGTCCGATGGAGATCCGGCGCTCCAGAAACTTCCACGTATCGCCAAGGTGAGAGGAAGATCGGGGAGAATCGTGGCTATCTGATGGAGATCGCACGGCCGATAGCAATTGCACGTTTGATGACGATCGAACACGCCATTTCCATCCACGCTTCAGCAGGTGAGCCTTCCGATGCCTCCTGATGAAGATTTCGATCCATTGTCCGATGAAGCCACGTCCGATGAAGATTCTGCGATCGCTATGTGTCCACGCGTCATCAGGTAAGCTCTCCATCAAATCCACTTACTCCTTGTTTTGTGCACGTGTGTGATGGATGATCGCGTGGACTCGGGTCCACGCGATCAACGCTTTATGCCTAGATCTGACAATTGCGCTGCCGCCACGTTGACAGATCGTATTCATGAGCCGTTAAAACACAAAAAACGTTGGTCAAAAAATTTTTATAAAACCGAACTCACAAAGATAAGATATATAATCCAGTAACGTGTGAGTATCGGGTCGATCCACAAAGAGCAGGGTTGACATTAATCGCAGAGTTGACTTGGTCAAACTTAGGTTAAAAAAAGAGTTTTATAGGAGTAAAAATAAGATATAAGGAATGGAAATGATATAAATAGACTAAATAAGAAGTTTTAACAATTTAATTCTCGGATTTGACAGAGAAAAGTCAAAAGTCAAAGTCAAAGCGTTGACTTTGACTAACAGTAAGTGTTCTGTAAAATCAGAGAATCAAAAAGTCTCAAAAGATTACGAAAATTATATATTTGGAAACTATAGAGAAAATGAAATTTAATGGTATATAATTCGTATTTTTGGATAAGAATTGGATTTACTATGAATTATTGAAAATCAAATATCATAAAATCCCTGAAATGAACACCTCATAGGAAATCTTCAAATTGACTGGTCAAATGAAATCCAAATCTTGCAATTTCTATTTCAATGGAAATCTAAGAACCATAGGAATCTAACAAGACTGAAATTATCAAATTCTGATTTGTAAATCAAAAGTAATTGACATCAAAAGTCAACCTTTTGACTTTTGATGAAAGATGAACAGTCCTTGGTCAAACATCAAATTGGAGGGTCAAATGAACTCGGAATTTGATGAATTTATTATCCCAGAAAGCTGATGAAAAGAATCCAATGAAACCAAAATTAAGTGATTTCGAATTATAATCAAAGAGATATCCTATTTTCAAAATTAGCAATTTTTCAGACTGAAAATTGGGGAAAATGAAGAACACTATGAACTAATTTGCAAAATTAAACTTCTAAATCTAATAAAACCTCAAATTACCTCTTGATAATCGATTGAATCTCACTACTAACCCAATTGCCGCAAGAATGGGGCTTGAATTCTCGTGGATTGAAGCGAATTTGCTCGGATTCTTCCTCGTGGACGTTCAGAATTCAAGGGGAAAATTCGATGAAATCAAAGAGGAATTCGCGATCAATCCTGCTCCAAATGCGTCACAATTGAGTCTAAATGCGGGGGGATCACGATGAGCTAGAGATCTTCCTTGAAATTCACTTAATTCCCTTCATGAGTTGATCAAAATTTGAAGAACAAAGGAGAAATACTTGGCTTTTTAAAGAGGATTTTAGCCCAAAATTGTGGGCAATTGGTGCGGTCGTGGGAGCAGTTTGATGGCATCGTAGAAGCGGTTTCAATTGAAGATGTCGTGGCTCCCAAATTGGCCATGAATTGGCCTTGATTACGCTTCAATCGAAGCCACGATTGTTACCGCCCCCACTATCTTACCAGGGCCCACCATCCGGTGGGCCCTCTAACTGCCAGCCCCCATGTCTGCCACGTGGTGCACCTCACGGGCGTCCGCATGGACTGTGTGGCCACCTGCCACGTGTCCGCGCCCTGTGTGCCACCTGAGCCCCGCGCGGGCCACCCGTGGCTCTGCCACATGGCCTCAGTGCCGCGTCGCACCCACGCGGTGGTCCCGCGCGCCACGTGAGCATGTCCGCAGCTCCCGCTCGCCACGTCAGCACCTGCATGTAAGAACCCTCCCTTTTTGCGATTTTAAATAAGGAATATTGATATAAAAATCAATTTAAAAATCAAATAAAGAGTGAGAAAAAGGCCATAAACTTCGGAAATTCATAACTTTAAATGTATAACTCCTTTTTAATCCAAATTTTCTCCATTAGATCACAAATTTCTTCCTTTTTAACATCATATCATTTAAAATATATTTTTAAAGAAGAAATCAAGATGAATTAGAATTTACTTAACTCATTTCTTAATAAACATTCTAAATCATGAATTCATCTTGAAATTATCCTTCAAAACATGCACTAAAGTCAAAATCATTCATTAAAAGGGATTAACTTCTATTAACAAAAGATTAATCATCTATTAAGCATAAAATTATCCCTAATTTGTGCATAAATATCCACTGTAGTGAAATGACATACCAATGGAGAAAATTCCGAAAAAGTATGATAACATGCATCATATTCACATAAAATAAGGATGAATATGAGTTTATTAGGATAAGAATTCAAGTTATAAATGCATGTTATCACACGTCACCTGCAAAAGAAAAACGTGTGGGAACATAGTCCCACACAGAAGAAATAACGAAGAATCACAGGCTTAAATACCGGAGCGGTTTAACGCTATTGTGTTACCGCCCCAATCATCTTACCAAGGCCCACTAACCTGTGGACCCTCCAAATGCCGACCCCCTCCTGCCACGTGGCGCCCCACACAGGCGTTCGCGTGGACCCCGTGGACACGCGTGGCCTCCTGCCACGTGTCCGCGCCCTGTGCGCCACCTGCGCCTCGCGTGGGCCACTCGCGGCCCTGCCAGGTGGCCTCAGTGCCGCGTCGCATCCGCGTGGTGATCCCGCATGCCACGTCAGCTCCGCGCGCCACATCAGCATCGGGGTCTGTGGAATAAAAAAACCCCTTTTTCGCGATTTTAATAAGGAAAAATCAATTTAAAATAAGATAAAAAAATCAGAAAAAGGCATAAACTTCAGAAATTCATAACTTTAAATATACAACTCCTTTTTAATCCAAATTTTCTCCATTGGATCACAAATTTCTTCCTTTTTTAACATCATGTCATTTATAATATATTTTCAAAGAAGAAATTAAGATGAATTAAAAATTACTTAACTCATTTCTTAATAAATCTTCTTAATCATAATTTCATCTTGAAATTATCCTTCAAAACATACACTAAAGTAAAAGTAATTCAAGAAAAGAGATTAACTTCTATTAATTTTACTTTGCAAAAGACTAATCATCCATCAAGCATGAAATTATCCCTAATTTATGCATAAATATCGACTTAAATGAAATGACATACCGATGGAGAAAATTTCTAAAAAGTATGATAACATGCATCATATTCACATAAAATAAGCATGAATATGAGTTAATTAGGATAAGAAATTAAGTTATAAATGCATGTTATCAGCTGCCCGTTCCGCCGCTGCACATAAGAAGGGTTATGAAAACTATAATAACCCTGATTCGGGTAGTTAGACCTACCCACTTGGCTCAAACCTGGATATGTAGTAGGATTTGGCCGAAATGGAAATGGACCTTGGATGGCCATCACGGGACAATCCAGCTCAACGTGCTCAAAACTAAAGCAATGTGAACACGGAAAGACATCGACATGTGAAACTGGCGCGAGACCATCAGAACGCGGTCGGATCTTAAGCAAATCCAATTTCTCAATCTTATCTAAAAGCATACATGTCTTTGCCACCTTTGCATCCAACATCCCTCCCTTCGTGGGAGCACTCTGTTCTCCGCCACCAACTCAATAAACTCGAGGGCTTCATCCTCATATTTGCTCATGAATGTGCCTCCACTAGCGGCATCGAGCAAATATCTATCATGTGCACCTAAACCATCATAAAAAATCTGAGTAATCTCATGTTTAGCTATCCTAGCCCCCGGCGGTGGAGAGCGTTCGGAAAAAGCACTGAAATAAGTAAATACTCTCGAGAGGGAAGACTGTGAGCGTACCTACGGGGCCGAGGGCCGGTTGGTCATGATGAATAGTGGCGGGCTTCCTCTGCGGCTGATGTCGATAGGCACGTGAAGGAAGTGCAATTAGTCCAAGGGTCTCCCCAGGAAGCCCCGTGAAGTCAAAAAGGGGGGTAAGGGCGGCTCTATCGGGCGATGTCACGGATGGTGAAAATAGAGAACAATCCGGGTTCGCGCAAGAGGTGGAAAGTATCACCCACGTGAATGAAGTTAGGCGGAACGGCGTGAACGTTGATAGAGAGAGCTCCGTGGGTCCTCCGTGCGGAATGGTCACATTCGAACGGCGTTGACCAGGTGGACGGCAGCTGGAAAATAAGCGAGCGCACGGGGTGAAGGAGTGTTTCGCAGGTATCTTGCACGGGGGCTTTCGGTGGGACGCGGGATCAGGATCGCACCACAGCACCCGTGGGCTGCAGAGATCTTGCGCGCGAAACAAGCCACCTGGTGAATCGTAGCAAGGGAGCCAGCTGATAACACGCAATCTTAACATGATAAAACTTGATTATTAATGCAATTTCAGTCATAAAACATTACATTTATGTGCATGTTATCATACTTTGAGTGCATTTCTATCACTCCATGCAATTTTATCTTATAATCTCAAAATGCGTTAATTTAGGGTTAATTATGATGAATTAAAGATTAAAGATTTTATAACCCATCTTTACTTGAGATTATAAGTGTTTTTAAAGTTAAATAATAAGAGAAATCATTCTTTTTATAAACATTCATTTAATTTTCTAAAGTTAAAATCTTCAAGAAATGAATATATTTTTGAAATAAGAATTAAATCTCTTGTTATTTAAATAATTTGACTTTTTACAATTAATTACATAATTAAATTTCAGATCAAATGAAAGAAATTTGGATGAATTTGGAGTTGTATTTTGAAAGTTATGATTTTTACAATTTTTAGGGATTTTTTTGGATTTTTTTGATTTTATTTTCGATTTAAAACGTTTAAAAATTAATAGAAAAATGGCAAAAAGCAGTTTATTTCCGCGCGGGGCCACGTGGATGCGACGTGGCACTCAGGGCCATGTGGCAGCGCCACGCGGGCCCACGCGGCGCCCACGCGGCACCTACGCGGCGTATAATTACATATTATATTCATATAGTTTACATATAGTAATGGGTTTTCAGCCTTCCGTAGACCGGAAGGGTATTCAACCCATTAGATCGTCGGGTCTTATAAACCCGACGATTCCCTTTCTTTTATTCCGTGTGGGACTAATCCACACGGCTTTTAAATGCAGGTGACATGGCGTCATTCAGAGCGTTGGATCGCGATCAGAGCACGCCGATCGAGTGGACGCGCGGTCCACGGATCAAGATCAAGACCACGTGCCTTTTAAAACAAGTTATAACGGCCACGATTTCAGGCGACGTGGCTGACGGAGGAGCGTCGATTGGGCGGAGCGCAGGAGATCCACGCGTCGATCGCATGGACGAGGACCATCGATCATTTGATCGTGCACGTGGCATTAATATGGAAGTTATAACGGTCCTGATTTAATGCGCTGAAACGCATCGCGATCATCATATCGCGATCCAACGGGCGCCGTTCAATGCGTTCTATAACGCATATCGCGAGATGGAATCTGGAGCGTCCACCGGGAATCTGACGGTCGCGACATTTCCATAACGGTTCGATTTGATGCGTTTAATCCGGACCGTTGATGCGGATTAAATGCATCAATCGGACGGTTACGCCCATTTTGGCGTATAAAACGAAGAGTTCTTCGTCTTTCTGTAAGCATTCGAGGAAGATTTCACTTAATCGACCTATCTACACGCATCTTCTCTTGAATCTCTCACTTGTAATCACTTCTAGACTCAATTTCCCATCCACGGAGTGTTTATAAGTGAGATTTCGTCGATCGATCATGGAGAATTTGTCTCTTGAACACCGATGTTCACGTTTGAATTCGCGGAATGAATACCCGTCGATCCGGCGATCAATTGGATCGATTTGATCGTTATCTCGGGTTAGAAAACAAGTTCTTCCTCTAATCTATCGTTATGTATCATCAATTTTAGGTTTAGGATCTTAATTTAGTTCAATTTTGTTTTTAATTTCAATTTGTGTTCTTCGCGATTCCGAAAATTTTGTCCCACTTCTATCTTTGATTTCTCCGCGATTACTAATCCAAGTCGAGTGATTTTTGATTCCGTGGATAGATCTTTAGTTATCTTTATAAAACCACCATTTTCCCTAATTTCTCACCTCAATTTTTTGTCCAATTTGATCAATTTCCAAAAGATATCTCGAAAATACCTTAATTCCCTGTGGATTTGACCCTTATTTACCAGTATGCCACTCAATTCGTTATAAATTCCCAAAATTGGTAAGTTTGGAATAATTTTTGACGCGATACCGCGTGAAATCAACGACCTCGCGGTCTCGTCTCGTCACCAGCAATTCTCCGATTCACGCTTGGGTCAACACACACTTGGCACCCATCGAGAGGATAGAGGCGCGGCGAGCGAGCAAATGGAAATAGGAGCGCGATTTGAACCTCAGCATGGACCTTGGTCAGCAAAGGAACAATCAGTGGCGGCATTCAAGCTACGGAAATGGGAGGGGGAGGAGGAAGAAGGATGGGGCAAACTTCCGTAGATGGATGAAGCCGGAAGACCACGGGGAGCGCCGGGAGGGGAGGGCGATCCCTAGAGTTCGTCGAAAGGGGAGAACTGGAGAGAGAGGAGTGGAGAGGGGTGCTTCCATGGGGCGCTCGTGGGAGGAATGGGAGAGAGATTTTAGGGTCAAGGAAGGAGAGGGAAAGAGAGGCGGCGCCAGCATGCCGACGTCAAATCAAGGAGGAAGTTTTTTTTCTTGATTCTTCATTTCGTGTATTGCTAAAGACACCCCTTACCTACCTTTTATAGGTAGGTTAAAGAAAAAGGGGGGAATAGCCCTTATGGGCCCTATGGGCCCAGATGAGCCTAGAAGGGCCACCAAGGTTCCCCTTAATTCCGTACATCACGTAAGGCCTCCTAACAATAGGCCACTAGGAAATAGCGATAAAAAGAGAAAATTCGAGGCCCCTAAAACAAGTGGGCCACAAGTGAGTTCTAATGATGATAAGACCAACCTTTTCTGAAACCGCGCTGGTTACGGCGTGTACCGGAATCCTAGAGTATTGACATCAGCCCGAGCTCTCCGGGCGGGTCTGCTTCCGGCCCTCGGTGCAAGATGGTCCCCATCAGTCCTCCTCGGTTCCTAGGATGCCCATTCATATCTATATCAAAAAGATCACATAACAGCAGATGTATATATATAAGAAAGTCAGAAAAGGGTTAGACGAAAAGTGTGATGTTCCAAATGCAAATGCTTTACTCTACTCCACCAAAAAGATAGATCAAGCTACACACTATCACAAGTCACACCACTAAAGATAATAATACTAATAGACCACTGCTAACAGAGAATGTATGTGATATATATCGATATCGACATCTCAAATAAGTTAAAAACACAAAATAGACTACCAAATTTGCACCAAAAGTGTCAAATAATGGGCAAAAATAGGTAATCTTACCTCACTATACCTTTTCCACCACTGAGAGGGTCTGATTATTTATCTACATGTCAGTAACAACAGAAGATAGAAACCTAATTATAACCTCGAAATCAAGCAACAAAATCAATAACGCATGCTCCCCGGCAACGGCGCCATTTTGACAAAGCGTTTAATGGGGTCGTTAAAACACACAAACGTCGGTCAAAAAAAATCTATAATTCTGAACTCACAATGATAAAAATATAAAATCAAGTAAAGTGTAAGTATCGGGTCGATACTTATAAATTGGTTAATCAAGTTTGCATGTGACTAAATGCGTTAGCTTCTGAGTTAGGATGATCCCTATTAACTCTAAAATATAAGTCATAGTCATGCATCATTTATCTTGTTTAAGTGCTGATAAAGACTATAAAAAGGAGAATACCCATTTCTATATAGTTGAATGTGATGAAAATTTGACTAAGTCATGTTATGCATCATTTATTACATTTTCATTATATTATGAGGCTAACCCATTTAACTTTCCTGGAAGTTAAATGGTTGAATTCGCACATTTTTATGATTTATGTGGATACAAGGACTTAAGTGAACTTCAATTGAAGCATGGATACAAACTATCTAGAAGGAGCAGAATAAAATGAGTACTCCTTCTTTTTAGAAGGTTGGTCAACCTTTTCTATCTTTTTAGGAGGATGGTCAAGCCGTTCCACCTTTTGAGGAGGTTAGTCAAACCTTTCAACCTTTTTAGGAGGTCAGTCAAACCTCTCCAACTTTTTAGGAGGTTGGTCAAACCTTTTTTTATATATTTAGGAGGATAGTCAAACCTTTTCACCTTTTTAATAGGTTAGTCAACCACCTTCTTATGAGTAGTCAACCCATTGCACCTTTTTAGGAGACTAGTCACTTCATTTATCTTGGAAGTCAATGATAGTCAAAGTGATTCTTGACAAGTCAAAAGTGATCTAAGGCAAAGTTGAAGGGTCAGAGAGGTCAAAATTCTTATCTTTTCATTTATTATTAATTAATTTATATCTTTCCTATTTTTTAGGAAAAATCTATATTTATAAGATGAGAAAGAGGTAAGCCCATCTCCCTAGAGAAGTGGTATGATTACCACCTCTTAGAGAGTGGGACAACCACTCTAAGGAAGTGGTTATGGGGCCTAACTCCTTAAAAGGGGCTCTCCCACCTCTTTAGGAGGTGATTGTGGTCGTTGCCTACAGATTTAATCTCCATCATTCATTTGGTTGCACCCAAAAAGACTAAATCTCCACCATTGATTCAAAGGAGCCTCTTAGCCTAACATATAATAGAATCTTCTTCTTCCTTTTTTTGCTTTTTGGCTGTCTCTTAGCATCAGGATACCAGAATGAAAAGGAGAGGCTTAGGCCCAAGATTGGTGTTGTTTGGTGTTCAAGTTTTTTGTGGAGGCAAGATCAAGTGGAGGATCTAGATCGTAACGAGTTAAGCATCACTCAGCCTAGGATTGGCATAAAAAATGAGGTTTGTGCAAGGATTTGGATGTAATTTTCTCTTTTAATCCCCTACATGGATAGTGTAAAACCTGTTAACCTTTTTATAGTTTATGTTTATTCTCTTTTCTTTAAATAATGATTCATCATTACCCAATTTTCTGATTACCTGATTTCCTGATTTTTCATCATTCTTCCATCATCTTCCATTCTATCATTCTCGTTTCTCTATTCCATCATTACATTATCAATATTTTCATCATTATTTATCATAGAATAGAAATATATCTATTTAGAATTTTTGTTCATATCATATTCTATTACTTGATCCCTCCATATTTCTCCAAAATATCTTCTACCATTACTTTTTCCCTAACATGGTATTTCTACTCCCTAAAAGCACTAATCTCGTTACCTAAGCTCCTTGAGGATTTCACTCTTACTTTACCATTTTACAAAGTCAGGAATTATAAATATTTTTTCATGAAATTGATTTAAAACAATGACTAAAAATACCCTCAAATCGAGTTAATCAATCGACAATTAGTATAGAAGTCAAAATTGGGTCAACTTCCTTAGTTTAAGGAGATTGAACCAAGCTTAGTTTTCTTAAATAATCTCGTCAATTATTTTCATGATTTTAGGAATTATGGATCTAATAAAGAAAATTTAGATGAAAAAAGAGTTGTATTTTTGGAGAAATTGAATTTCCAAGTGTTAGGATTTTTTGAATTTGCAATATGTTTATATATTTAATTTATGTTAAAAAGGGTTAAAAGGGTCAGATTTTTGCAGCCAACCAGGCCATGACATGTGGAAACTACATAGGGGGACACCTAGGCATGATGTTCACACAAGTGGTGCTTTTCATGTGGCACGTGCGTGGGGCCCATACAGCTTGCATGGAATGCTTATGTAGCATTACACAATGCAGGAAGAGACTACAGGGATATATATTTCATGTGTAGCACTCCATTTGAGGTAAGTGTGTAAGCTTTATTTTTATGCTTGAAAATATCCAAAATTTGTCCCATGTGGGACTAAAAAAAGGCAAGCATGGATAGGCACTAGGTGTCATCTTGGTGCTCTAATTGGCTTAGCCTATCGGAGCACTTGATTTTCTAGACCTAATCTCAGTGCTCTAATTGGGTCCGCATAATTTTTTTGAAAGTCTAGGACCTTGCTTTTCACCAAGGCACATTGATCAAAATCCAATGACTCAAATCATCCAAATGGCTTCCTCTTTAAAAAGGGGTGTCATGTGTCACGCTCTGAATCTCATGATGTGAATACCATGAATAATATCATTGTTTATGATTTTATCTTTAAATGGGGGCCAAGAATTGTGTCATGTCTCACATCGAGATCATCATGATCAGACAAGTGTGATTCAAGCATTTTTAAACAGGCTTGACAACCTGTTTTTAGTCCAATCAAGTGTGCCACGTGGCGCACTATAATGCATCTAATCAAAATTAAATGGTTCAAAATTCTCTAATCTGAAATATAATATTTCATGATTTAGAAGGCATTTTGAGCTGAATTTTATGGGTAGGTTAGTATTTTCACCTCTATACATTCATTATTTGATTCAAAACATTGAGCCAAAAAATTCCATGACATGAAGGAAAAGATAATTTTACATTGAAACCCTAAAACACATATTTAAACCTCAACTTTATCTCTCTTAGCATCAAGCTAACAGAAGGAAATAGAGATGAGTTCAAGGCCCATCTTTATTTGATGTTCGTTCTTGACATGGAGACTAAATCAACCAAAGAATCACAATCAAAGCAAGTCTAGCATCACTTAAGATAGGCACATTGCTATATTCTAAATTCACATCTCTTTTCATGCTCTCATCTTCCATTCAAAACATCAACCCTCATTATCTAAGATTCATGCAGATTCAAACCCTCAGTTTAGCACTATATTAAGTGAGGAATTTAGAAATATTATTGTATGAGAGGAAGTGTCCAAATAGTTTATTACTTCAACTCCATGAAGTTTCCTTTAGAATATGAATATTCTTTCTTTTTAAATATTACTACAAATAGTAAGACATGTAAAAGATTTCACCTTGAACGATGGAAATGCTAACATATCCAAGTATTCAATATGCTTAGACATACAAAAATGAAATAATGCATGTATCTCGTCTAGATACATCTAGAAAATATTTCAACATACTAAGAAGAGGTCTTTTAAACACATGAAAGGTATTGATACATAAGAAATTATATTAAATCATGCATGTGTTATATATATATGTATCAATATTATATTTAATTTATTTCTATATTAAATAATATTTATAAACTCTTTTCATGAATACCATGTGTAAAAAGATATATAAATATATGTATGAATACTTATCTATATATGTGGAGGAATTAGTGTACTCTTCATGTTTCAGTGTATTGATAGTAAGTTATCACCTATTGGAGATCTATAGAAAGAGTGCACTTTGATTTATAGTATTTGGGGGAGCACATGTATATACATGTATATCAATATATTAGCATATACTCAATGTAGGATCTATGAATCTATGAAGGATAAAATTCTACACTAATGTATGTTTTTATTAAAGTTGATACATGGAAGACTAAGTAAAGATATGTTGGTGCGGTGAGCACACTAGTCCCACCATCAAAAGAGCCAACATCACCATTGCTAAGCTAAAACCCGTGAACTATACCTTGTCTATTATTAGGATTTATTTCCTAATTTATTTTTGAATTATTTTCATTTTTATGATGATATTATCTCTATCCTCCGAGACATAAAAGTATGCCACCGATCTTCTTGATTCATTTGGTGTATTTTGTTTTAGATTGTTTTCTGCTTTTCTGAGAGTGTATTCTAGGAATCTTTTGTTATCACCATTGCACTATATCTATCTCACACAGTCCCATGTCGTATGGCATCAGTTTGTGTCATTTGGCAATTTTCCCATACAGTTTCACTTCATTCCATGCCTCATTACATTTATCCCCGCCCCCATGTGCCTCTCATTTCCCCCAGGCCACATGCTGCCTAAGTGCACATCTGCCGCCAACATCTCCTAGTGGGCCTTCATCACTTAACTCCCATGCATCTCAACATTGCACTTGTGCCACGCAGACATTGCTAGCCCCCTCGTGTGCTTCCATCATTTTCTACATTAGTCATGTAGGTTTGTCAATTTAATCTTGAACCATTTGGAATTTTGAATGTGGAGCTTTGTTTTCACTTACTGTTTTTTGATAGTCCTCCCAACCTCAACCTAGGAATGGGATTGCATCATCATTGTCTCTTCTATTTTTCATAATTGACCATCTGTTTTGTGATCTATTTATTCATCTCTAGATTGCCTTATTCGTCCCTCCCATTTCAGTTCTAGTCATCGTACATCAGATGTCTAGTTGAAATTTTGTGACATATTATAATATGTATGAATGGAGTAATCTATAAAAATATGAGTATATTGTAAGACATATGGATGCATACTTATTACGATACTTATGGACAAGATCATATGGATGAAACATGTTTGAAAGATACACCCAGTAGTATGTGTACAGATAAGATATGGATATAAATAAACAAGTACATAAGATAAATATTAAACACATGTCAAATTATAATTCAGATAACAAACATGCATGATAATTTAATCAATTAGTAAAATTTCTTGGCACATGTTTCTTAACATAGACCACGACAGAGTTGACTTTCTTGACATGCTTTGAGCTTTGACGTGATAGAATAAATAATATATTTCTTATCATGTTTTGACTATTTTGGAAGTATTAAATATCAAATCAAGTTGGTCAATCATAAAAAATTTCTTGGACTTTCAAAAATTTGTTTCTCGGCCTCGATAACCATTGGGTTAAAGATACTCAATGGGCAATATAATTTACAAATTGCAAAAACAACAGTGAAATAATTCATTTATAATGTTATACCCGTTGGGAGAAAGCTCCTGATAGTTCAATTCCTCTCGATTCTCTACTTCAGCTTTTCATTTAACATTCCAAGCTACCCCATGTTTTCTTCTCCTTGATTTTAGTACTACCGGATTTATCTAAGTGTTCAAATTTTCCCTCAGCTGATAGCTATTGTTCTCCAATCATCGACTGCAGGTTTAATGCTAACATTATACATGGAAATTGCAGCGTATAGAAGCATGTATTGCATGTGCCTTCGAGTAAAAACTGTTTCACCATACAGTAAAGAGATATGCCTAAAAGATTCACAAGTATGAGAGTTTAAGTGTGTGTGCCTTGCATTTATGAATAGTTCGAGAGTTTTATTGGCGTTCTCTCTCTCTCTCTATCTCTCTCTCTGTCTCTGTGTCCAGTCACGACACTCTAACCAGGGAAACCTGCCTAACAGGACTAATGCATAATTTGAGAAAACCAAGAACTTTCTGAAAGACGATCATTCCCTCTTTTCATGCAAGCTAGAAATTGAGAGTAATAACAACTTTCTAAAATTCAGTGGGAAGAAGACCTCTTTACCGAGTAACTAGCTCGCAATAGGACAGTAGTAACCGGATACGTCAAAGGCGCCGTTCCAGGCTTCCAAAAGTCCGAAAACCAGAGCCAAAACCGCAGCCCCTCCTCCACAATATCTACCCGTCTTTCTCAGGCTCTTTCCTCGCCTAGACAAATATAGCGCAATGGGAAACTGCAACTCCAGCGTCCCCCGAGCTCCTCAGCCTTCCATCCGCAATACGTGCCAATACCAACATGAGTCGTCTCTGCCGACCAGAATGCTTGTGATCTTGACGGTGCCCTTCCACTGCCCAAACTGCGCCGTTAAGGTCAAGAGGAAGCTCCACGATCTTGAAGGTGTGGAAACGGTCGACGTTGATGTGGTCAACAACCGCGTCACCGTTTCGGGTACGATGGATACGGCATCTTTGGTACTTGCGATCTTCCGGAAGTTCAGGAAGCATGCACAGATCCTCCTCGAGAGGGAGGATGGAGGAAAATGGAGAAGACGATGGGAGAGAAACGCGTACAAGGGTGCTCGCGATGATAGAGGATTTGTCGACGGAGGTTATGTGGGCCACCATAGCGGTTTCTACAATGATGAATACGATGTCCGGGGACCGGTATGCCATCAGAGCTACAACGGATGCGGGAGCCATTGCGATCGGCAGCTCCATATCCCGCACCCGCTCTACTGCGACGAGTATCGGCAGAATTGCTCCATTATGTGATCGTTCAACAAGAGCTAGAGAGAGAGAGAGAGAGAGGGAGAGTTTTCTCGTTTAGTCGTCATTCAATAGTATATCTAAAACAGTGTTAACTCACTCCACGAAACTGTCTTACTCCACGAAATAGAGAAGAAGAAAGAGATTTGGGAGAAGGGTAGAGTCTTAACGATTACGGCGAGAGAGAGAGAGAGAGTTTCTTTTTAGTTGTCATTCACGATTATATTAGAGATGGCGTTTAACGATAGGGCGAGGAAATTTCAGTGATGGACAGAGAAAAGGTTAGTGTCCCCCAGAGAATCTGGCAAGGGGAGAGAGGGAGAGGGAGAGAGCAGAGTGAGAGAGAGAGGGAAAGACCGAGAAAAAGGTTGATCTTAGAGATGGGACGGGAGGGAGTCTTGGATGATCCTCGTCACTGGGGGCATATTTCTATTTATTTATCTTTCTCTCCTACAAATAGAGGCTTGTAATCTCCTCTTTAATCATCTATTATCTAGGACTTCACTATTCACACATAATATAGATTTATATATACATGTTACCTATATAGTAAATAGAAGAAATATATCGATATTCTTATAAATTGTCTGCAAATTATATTATAGAAATATAAAATCTAGAATCTTTATTTATTTTTACATATATTAAAAAATACTCATATATTGTTTGAAAATATACAGCATAAATATTGAATCTGTAATTAAGAGTTATATATATTTGTATAAAGACGTACATTCACTTTATGTTATCTACAAATGATATTTCACAAACCTATCTATAATCTATGTAGATCCATTAAGCTTGAGTCACATGCACATTTGAGAAAAATAACTCCAGAGTTAAGCAAGCTGAGGCTGGAGCAATCTAGGATGGGAAGTTTAGTCTGAGCATGAGGCAACCATGCCAATGGAAGTCTTGGTGCGTCCTTGGCATTTGGGAAATGAGGCAACCATGCCAATGGAAGTCTTTCGTGTGTCCTTGGCATTTGGGAAACCCAACGAGAAGTGACAACAGATCGTGTACTGGAAGCATGCTAAGGATGACTTTTGTAGACAATTTGGCCACCGTGAGTAAGGCTAAGCATAGAGGTGCTTGATAGTGTCGCCCAAAAATGGTGGTATCATGAGGTGTGACATTCAAAGCCCTTAGGAGTTTAGGTGGGCGAAGGTGCTCATGTGAGCTGAGGTACCTACAGGGCAGTGGCGGCAAGGAAGGGAACCCAAGTTGACTAAAATAAACTATTTAAATTTTGCTACCTATCTATATTTACATACACCGCACTGAACCTCTTACCAATGCTCCAAGTATTCGCCCTCTGTGGGCATCATTTTTTTCCCTCATCCTAGCTCCAATTGAGACTCTTCCTTTGAAACTCCTCTTGATCCTCTAGACTGCACTTCTCCTTTTTCCTCCTTGCCTACATGATCAGTTTATTACTATACTTATACCTCTTCGTATTCTTAACCCTTGGCTCTTCAAACCACACCCTCCATTCCACATGAGCCACTTACAGTTCCATAAGCTCAACTGGATCTAGTCTAGGATATGATAATGAAAGAGGAATACTAAGCCTTGATACACAATCAAATGCGGATTCTCATTCCTAACAAACCAACATGACAAATCTTGGATGTAAATGATCTTTCATTTAAATACCATGGTGATAGCACCCTCAAAATTTTTCTAGGGTAACCATGTTGCCAATGTCTTTAAGCAAGAACACAACTTGACTAAATGTTGTGATCAATGTCAGAACAGTCTCTATTCTGCTCATGATTTTGATTAAGAAAAATTGGTCCATTTGACAACTCTTTGTTTCTAACTAATACCTTTTCATTGATGCATTCCTTTCATCATTATAAAGGGGTTTCAACACATAATTCTTGTTAATAAAATGCATGTTATCATGTTTTGAATGATATTTTTGCATTCATCATTTGATTTCACTCATATACTCAACTTGCATCTATTTAGTGCTAATTTGATAAATAAATAAATATGTCTTCTCATGCATCATTCATTTAAATTACTTATACTATGAGACTAACCCCATTTGACTCTTTCAAAGTCAAGTGGTTGAATTCTCACATTTTCTATGAGTTATATAGATTTAGGGACATAAGTACACAAGTACGAAAAAATGGATATGAGTGACGATAAGAGCGAAGAAGAAACAACTCTCCACCAAATTTGAAGACCAAGTCAATAATATTTTTATAAAATAAGTGATAAATAAGTTTTGGATTTGGTAGAGGGACCTATTTTTAGGATGATCCAAAATTGATTTAGATTAAATATTGGGTCAACCTCATTATTTTTAAAGAGGTTGGACCAAAATTTATTTTTATTAAATGAGAACGTCATTTTTTCTCATGATTTTAGATATTTTTTATGAAAATATATAGGATTAAATTCTTGATCTGATAGAGAAAATTTCATGGAAAAAGGAACTGTATTTTGTGAGATATTCAATTTCAAAGTTTAAGGATTTTTCTTATATTTTTCTGGAATTTTTCTAAATATGTTTGGGACTTTTTTCTGATTTTTTAGCATTTTTACAGAAAATACCTCTCTGATTTTTGAAGTGGAAATTTATAGAAAGGCCCATCCATACTTATAAAGGCTAACACACCTTTTTTGGGTGCAATAAGAGTGTGCCACATGACACGCTCTAATTGCACGATCTCAATCAACAACTAGGATTTCTCTTAATTAAAATCATGATATCTCATGATCTAGATAGAGTTTTCAACTTAAATTTTATGTCCTGATTTATCTTTTAGCCATATATCCATATATATCCCTTGGATTGAAGAATTGAGCTTGAAAAAAAATAATTTTAATGATTAGTCTTTTTTACCCTTATTTACACTCAAACCCTAGGAACCCGCCTATAAAAGCCTTCATTTTCTCTCTACTTACGTTTTTTAGCTCTCTCTTAACATCAGGCTACTAAAAGGAAAGGGAGAGGAGGTCAAGGCCCAAGGAGAAGCATTGTTTGATTGTCAATCTTGTAGTGGAAAAAGAAGTAAGCAAGGATCATAATCAAGCATCACTCGGCCTAGGACGGGCACACCAATGAGGTTTGTGCAAAGATCTAGATTAGATTTTGGCTTGTGAACATCTCTATACACAGTAGACATGTGTTTTCTTTTTCATATTATTTTTCTTTTATTTTAGTAGCTTTGACATCATCTCTGTGTGCATCTCTCACTCTCACCCTCGTTGTGCATTTATCCATTGCTACCGCCATCTATTCTTCTAATCTATCCATCATATTATCTCCATTTTCATCTCTATTAATCTAATTATCTCATCTCTTTTCTAATTTCTATCTTAATTCTAAGAGAAACTCAGAATTATCTCTCATATACACCTCCACGTGCTCCATTTCACCTCACACATCTTCCTCTGCCCTCATCTTTCTTTTGAACACATAAGCCCATTACTTTAGCTCTCTGTCGATTCAACCCTTGCTGACATGATACTAAGTAAGGAACTATATTTTATTGCATGAAATCGATGCATAACAATGAAGAAAAATACACGCGATCAAGTTCATTAATATGATCATATTGATCATTATTAACAAATATTAATGCATAATTTTTACTAGTATGATGCAAGTTATCATGTTTTTATGAGATTTTAGCTTTCATTATGTCATTCTACTCATATGCTCAATTTGCATCCATTCAATCTTAATTTGATAGAAACATGAATGTGTTCTATCATGCATCATTTCATTTCTATTGCTTATATTATTAGACTAACCCCATGTGACCTCTTTGAAGTCAAGTGATGGAATTCTAACATTTTATTTGAGTGTATGGATGCAAGGACATGGGTACTCACATATAGGAGCATGGACTCCCATCATCAATGAGAGCGAGGAAGAAACAAACTCTCTATTAACTTTTAGTCCCAAGTAAACCCTATGATCATGGAGAAAAAGTGGTCAGTTGGGTCTTCATGTGATAGATGGATCATGCAATCTTTTTAAGATGATCCATAATTGTAAGTAAAGTAAAAAATGCCTCAGCTTATTTATTTTTTAGGAGGTTGTACCAAACTTAATTCTTTTGAAAGACCCTTTGAATCTTTTCATGCTTTTAGAAAGTAATTGTTGAGAAGATAGAAGATTAAATTTTTGTCTCATAAAGAAATTTGGTGGGAAAAATTTATATTTGGGAGATAGATTTCTCAATTTAAGGATTATTGTGGATATTTAGGTATTTTAAGATTATTATTTGACTTTAGAAAGGGGGGTTATTGTCATAATGAATCAGACCACAACACATGGCATCTCAGAGGACAAACAACCTATGCACTATGATACACACACATGGCACTTGAACATCGCACTAGCATATCATGAGATCTGCCATGTGAGTTGCGTATCAAGCCTACGTGACCTGTGTAGCATGCTTGGAAGGCACCATGCAAGTCGGAATATTGAGGGCATAATAGTGATTAATGCAAAACATCCCCATTAGAATGATAAAGTGGCTCTATATTTTATAGGCGAGAAAATCATAAACTTTCTCAATGTGGGACTAAAAGATCCCTTTTGTGCACACATGTGGAAACACTCAAGAAATCCAATTGGTGATGCCAATTAGAGATGTATGATCTCGTGGACTAAATTTACAAGTTTGAACTAAAGGAGGGCATCACCATTGCCGCTTTTATCGCAAAAAATCAGATTATGACACCTGGCGCCATCGCTAATTCCCCAATTGCATTCTGACTATCTATATTGGTTTGGTGCTTTCTTCTTTATAAATTTCCACCAACACACGTCGCACCCTCAAAGCTTCCAATCATGATCAACACCATCAGACAACCCAAATTTCTCCAACATTTAAAAAATTCAAAATTGCCTCTTCTAGCCCAATCAGACCATGCCATGTGGTGATCAAGATCAATGGCTAGAACTATTCCAAAATCAAAATCATGATAACTCAAGATCTAGAAAGATTTTGAGCTGAAATTTATGGGTATACTTTTCTTTGCATCCTCTAGCCATTCATATCTTTTGATCAAAGAATCAAGTAGAAGAAAATTTAATGATTTTAAGTTTTGATATTTTACCCCTGATGTAATTAAACCCTAATATAAACCCAAATTTATTTTTTCTCTCCTCACATTTTTCTCTCTCTCTCTTAGTATCAAACTAGAAAAAGGGGGAAAGGGCCAAAGCCCAATTTTAGCATTGTTTGATATGGAAGCTAGTCATGGAGGTGAGGTCAAGTGAAGGATCTGAAAAATCGAGACCATGAGGTAGTTGAAAACATACAATCAAGAGTCAAAACAATTACCAAACTTAACAATTTTACGATTAAATCACAAATTGAATAGTATAGTGGTGAATAAGGGTCGAATCCACGGAGAATTATGGTAATTTCTAATGATCTTTTCAAATTTTATCAAATCGGATGATGAAATATGAATAGAAATTAGGGAATTTAGTATCTTTGGAAAGAAGACTTGAAGACGAATTCACAGAATCAAACATCACTAAATTTGGATCAAGATTCGCGGAGAGAAATTTTTGAAATTAAAATTCACGAAAAACTGAAATTAAAATTGAAATTAACTCAAATTACGATTAAAAATTGAAATCTAAAGCTATACGAAAGAAGATTAGGATGAGACACTCCCTAACCCAAGATTGCGCTCGAATTGATCCAATTATTTGCCAGATTCAAGGCTTTTCATCCAAAATTCAGAAAACGCAATCATTGATGCTCAAACTTATATTTCTTCATATTCTCTCAACAAAATCTCACTTTCAAACAATCTGTGGACGCGGAAATAAGTTTAGAAGCAATTGAAGCAAGAGATTCAAGGGATTTGATGTCTAAACAGTTCGATTTACTCTAATTGCCCTGGAATGCTTTACAATGTCGAAGAACACCTCTATTTATAGGGTGAATTGGGCATAACCGTCCGCTCGTCAATTAATCTTTGATCAACGGCTCTGATGAAATGCACCCTTGCGAATCGTTACGATTAATTCGTGGCTATTTGATCGAAATGGACCACCGAGATTTTGCCACGTCGCGCGCGTCATAAGTAATGCATCAAACGCTCACCACTTGATCTTGATCGGACGCTCAGATGCGTTTCTGTCGGTTTGAATCTCAACCGTTATAACTCCTCAGATCAACAGCTGAGATTAAATCATCATAAAAAATATTTGACAACGAATAGAAATGTACCACGTACCCCCGCCTTAAGTGACGATCAACTGTCACGATAAGACGTGTGATCGAATGCTCCAGATTGTGCCACGTCACCTACGCACTTATAAAATTGATTTTAAATTATAAGAATCAATTTTAAATTTATAAAAATTCAGAAAAATTCCAAAAAAAATCATTAAAAATTCAGAAAAATTCATGAAAATTTTAAAAAAATCCCTTAAAATTAGAAAATTCATAACTTTCAAAATACAACTCCAAATTTGTTTCATTGGATCATAAATTAAATTATCTATCATTCTTAAAAGTCAAATTTAATAAATAACAAGATATTTAATTTCCATTTCAAAAATACACTCATTACTTTAAGATTTTAAAACGTAGAAAATTATATGAGTGTATATAAAATTATTTCTCTCATTATTTAACCTTAAAAACTAATTATAATCTCAAGTAAAGATAGGTTATGAAATTATTTATTTCTAATTCATCATAATTAACCCTAAATTAATGTATTTTGATATTATAATGATTTTTTCATAGAATGATTGATAAACACGAAAAAAAATATGATAACATGCATAGGAATGGAATCTTTTATGCCTTAATATGCATAAATAATCATGTATTATCATGTCTAATTAGCATGTTATCAGGATCACAATCAAAGCAAGTCAAACATCAACACTCCCAAGTGAGTCCATGGCAATGGAGCATCACCAAAGTGCTAGAGGACACAGTAGGGTGAAAGCATACCTTCAGTGTCAATGGAGTCATAGACTACAAATGGGGGATTGGTCTGCATTGACTTCAAGAAAAGGTGAATTTGATGGTGATGTGGTAGTCATATGTTCCAAGTCCAGTGCATGGGTGACGAGACGAAACCGCGAGGTCGTCAATTTCACGTGGTATCGCGTCAAAAAAATTCCAAACTTACCAATTTTAAGAATTAATCACGAATTCAAGGGTATAATGGTAAATATGTTATCAATGGGCTCTCTACAAAGGTCTTCAATTCTTTTGGTTGATGTGGGTGGGTCTATTGTGCAGCTAATTATGATAGTACAAACTCAATAGTGGTGGCATGATTCAACAACACAAGGATGGCTGGGTGTTGATCATGATGACAATTCCTTTTGGGTGGATGCGATTTGAACCCACTCCCAAGAAGAGACCCTGCAGGGGAATGATAAGTGTGAGTGAGGTGGAATATCCACCCCTCCTTGTATCATATGCTTCAGCCTTCCACAAAGGCTACAATGTTGGCTGGAAGATGTGGGGATGGGCAGCTCCTCCGCTAATGACAAAAACAATAATCATCCTTTAAAAAATAGAGTTTTGAAAATTAGGGAAAACGAAATGTACAAAAAAAATTCAAAGAAAAAAGGAAATGGTTGCTGATGATGCTAATGTCATCTCCACCACTAGTGCTAGAGTTGATTGCACTTATGGTGGAGCATGTGTCCATGCTTCACCAAATAACTTTTACCTTCCCATTGCCTTGATGAACGGTAACCATGCTTATACCTATCATCTTATAACCCCATTATATCCTATGATCGCCTCTACTTTTCCATTTTCGTGTCCTTTGATTTTCTAAACAGTCCATATCATTAAGCTCTTCATGTACTTAGTGGAAAGTTGTGATGGATCTAGAGTATTAAGCCATAGTGCATCATGATACATGAGACTTAGTATCAAGCTCTATTGATGCCAACATCATGATGTGTTAGTGGGTCTTCATCCTAAAGTATCATATAGATGACTTCGTGGCTTGTCAGAAGGCTCAATCACTCAGACACATAGTGTTGACTATATTTAGACACTTTTATGATTGCCCGCATTAACTCTATTTAAATTTTTATCTTTGGTCATCAATCTACATTGGTCTATCTATCAATTGGAGATCTCATATCTTATAATATAGTGATCTAGAAAAGAAGCTCTTTATGGAGAAATTTTTAGGGTACGTTTCTCAAAGGAAGACTTCCAAGATTGACTTTTCAGTGGCACATGAAAAAAATTCCTTGAGTTTAATTTATTAAGTTTAGTGGTATGCTCGTCTTATGGATTTACCCTTTGCAATATTAATCTCAGAGTGAGGCTCAAGACCACATTTGTGAGCTTCATGGTACATGAAATATATGTGGATGACATTCTCTCGAATAGTATAAGATTTATATGCACTTTATATGCACTTTGAATATACAAGTTTATATGCACTTTGTGACATACAAGTTGGAGAGACCAAACTATTTCCTTGGGATTGAGATTGCTTACCAATCAAGTAAGAACTATTTCAGAGGAAGAATGCCCCAGATCTTCTCCAAGAGATAGGTTTACTTGGGTGTAAACTACCTACATCACCCCTAGAGACACGACCCAAATTCTTAGACACTAACTCACCTATGATGGAAAAAGCCAACTGGTACTAGTATCTATTGTGAAGTAAATCTATTTTGAAGTATCACCACCAATATTACTTATGTAATTAGAGTTCAAAGTCAATTCATTAAGGAACCACAGATGGTGGTTTGGGAGGGTGATTTATTGGCTCTTTCATACTTATAACATGTAATTTATACATTACATTTTATGTTTATTAATGCAAATTAAGGCATAAAACATTCCATTCCTCCGTATATTACCATATTTTAAGTGTATATCTATCATTCTATGAAAATTTAAGTTATAATCTCAAAATGCACTATTTTAGGGATAATCATAGATAATTAAAGAGAAAATATTTAAATATTAGATTATTCTCATCTATATTTGAGATTATAATTAGGTTTTAATGTTGAATAATAAGATCAAAAACTTTTTCTTCACTCATTCTTTTTTTTAACTTTTTTTTTCTAAAAGAAATGAGTGTATTTTTTAAATAAAAATTTATTCTCTTATTATTTCTTAAATCTAATTTTTTTAGAATCATAGTTATTTAATTTTTTATCAAAAAAGATAAATTTCAATTAATTTGGAGTTGAATTTTGAAAGCTATGAATTTTCTCATTTTTAGGGATTTTTCAAAACTATTTATGATTTTTAATAAATTTAATTAGATTTATTTCGAATTAAAATGAATAAAAATTGTATATTTATCACGTGATAACGTGGTCGCCGACGTGGCGAGAGCACAAATGTGTCACCACGTGGCAGTGTATGCACACGCCACATGGCGCACACGTATGTGTGTACCCGCTCGTCGTGCGTGTGTGCGTGCGTGTATGAGTGCGTGTGTGCACGCACATGAGTGAGTGTGTGATTAGTAAGATAGCACCCTTTTCAAGATTTTTGCTAACTCACTAATCGTATATCACTTATACACCCCTCAGTTTACTGTTATTTTTGTCATGTGGGACTATTTGTGCTTATTTTTACGCGCAAATGACGTTGCAGAATCTGAAGCATCCAATCACACGATTTAATCGTGATCATCGATCTTCACTTAAGTGAGGGGGCACATGGCGCATTCTGATTGGGTGATAATTTATTTTAAAAAATTTAATCTCAGCTCTTGATCTGAAGAGTTATAATGGCTGAGATTAAATACGCCCGATGGACTTCGATGGACGCATGGTGACATCTCAGGTCCCACGACGTGGAAAAATCTGGGCACTCCAACTTCTCCTACAAGCGTTTCATTTAAGCCATTGATTGAAGACGACGAGCCAAATCCAACGGCCATGCCCAAATCTGGCTATAAATACACATGTTCTTCGACAATATAAAGCATTTGAGGGTGTTTCAGGAAATTGAACAATTTAGACATCTATATCCTTGAATCTCTTGCTTTCCTTTGCTTCTAGATATATTTCCACCTCCAAGGAGTGTTTGAAAGTGAGATTTCGTGGAGAGAACAGGGATAAATCGGTTCTTGAATGCCAATGATCGTCTTCAAAATCGTGAAATGAAAAGCCTTGAATCTAGCAATCAATCGGATCATTTCAAGCATTCTCTCGAGTTAGAATTTGTGTTTTCCTCCCAATATTTCTTCATATAACATCGTATTTCAATTTAAAATATTAAACTAGTCGAATTTTAGATTTTCTATCTAATTTTGGTTTTTTGTCTCTTCGCGTTCGGAATTTCTATCTAATTTTTGCTCGTTGATTTCTTCAGGAATCTTGATCCAAATTCTATGATTTTTTAGTCTGTGGATTCTTCTTCGAGTTATCTTTCTAAAAATATCAAAATCACTAATTTTTTACCTCAATTCATTGTTTGATTTGATCAAATTTGAAGAAATACCTCAAAAATACCTTAATTCTCCGTAGATTCGACCCTTATTCACCTCTATACTATCTAATTCGTGATTCTTCATCAAAATTGGTGAGTTTGGAACTTGTTTTGACACGTCTATGTGTGTATTCAGTGACCTTGGGATTCATCTCATCACATACATCCAACTATTCCCCTGCAAAGCTCTTATCTATTAGTTCCATGATCATCTTCATATTGAGGTATAATCTTATGGTGGATATGATGGGGAAAAGGGAGATTAACAGTAGGCAATAGGGGATTGGAAATATATTGGAGATAATCTAGTTGCCTAGAATTTCTGGAAACAAAAGTTCATCTCTTAGTCTAGTGCAAAAGCTAAGTATTGAGTTATGGCTGCTACTCATGAGATGGTATGGCTACAATCTTTTCTGCAGGAATTATGTCTCACGACTCCAATGCTTATGTTAAATGTGTGGTTTTGTGGTTGTGCGGTTGTGTGGTTGTGTGGTTGTTGAAAACACACATCAATGAGTCAAAAATATTCCCGAACTCACTAGTAATTAAATTTAATCATGATTAATTTTTCATGATGGTGAGAAAGGATGGAATCCATTGAGAATTAGTGTTTATAATTTAAATACTTTATTATTTAATCAAAGTTGATGATAAATTGGGGTAAGAAATCAGGTAAAAAAAATCAATATTCAGAAAGAGAACTCAAAAATCTTTCCATGGAATAAAAAATCTCAAAAATTTGATCTAAATCTATAGAGAAATCAAAGAGAAAACATACGGAGAGAAAATTACTTTCAAGGAGAGAGAAAGTGACCAAAATTTAAAAATTATTTCAAATTATTATTCAAAATGGAAACATAATGCTAAATGGTTATAGACTAGGGAAAATAAACAATGGCTAACCCAAAGCAAAGGTGAAATTGATCTACTTAGTAGTCAAATCAAGGGCTTTTCATTTTTCAATGTCAAAATGAAATTTTTGAAGTTCAAGTAGTGATTTCTCTCTAATTTTTAATCAAAATATTGATAAAAATTTACAATGGACATGGAAATGAGTCTACAATGTGATTTAATCAAAAGATTCAAGGAAGGAATTTTCCAAAAGGTCTAACCAATCAGATTTTCTAAGAATGCTCATACCGCTGAAGAGAGTGAAAATTCAAAGAGTTTGAATTAGGCATAACCATTCGATTGCCCCTTCAAATGCAACCAACAGAAAAAATTACTCGAGGGGAGATGAATTGATTTTGGTTAAGTCGTGGCCATCAGATCTTTAGTGGACTGTCCAGATCATTTCACATCTTTGTGTGAAGGCAAATCGCTATTTAATGGCATCCATCAGATTTTGATCAAATGCTCCATATTACACCACGCATCACACAGTAGTCCATCAAGTAAGAGGAATCATGACTCTTACAACTCCTTGATGGATAGCCAAGACTGATCACAGTGATATAACATGAATCATCACCAAATGAGATTGCACCATGTAATGACAAGCTCAATTTAAACAACAACTTTTTGTTTGATTCAACAATTCATTGAGCACCATGTCACCCAAAACAAAGACGAAGATTAATCCCAAATTAAAAAAATCAATGATAATTTTGAGTATGTATAGAATGGCCATATGAAAGGCCCATAAAGGCATCTAAAAGTAACCATTACTCCCCTTAAACAACACTAAGCAAGCACCACATGCATGGCACATGGCGACCACAAGCACCCAAAAACCCATTTTCGATCATTTTAACTAAAATAAATTTTGATAAAATCCCAAAAAATTCAAAATTTAATATCTTTTAAAATATTACTCATCTTTTTGTCCAAATATTTTGTATTGAATTAAAATAAAATAGTCTATGATTTTGTGCAATTTGATTTAAGAAATAATAGGATAATAAAATATTTAACTCCAAATTCGCTAAATTCTTTCAAAATTAAAAGTAAATAATTTCAAAGTCTATTTAAAAATATTTTTCACTTATTATTTTCATATAAATCATACAAATCTGAAATAAATTGAGGACAATAAGAGAATTTTAATTTTAAAAGTTCAAACTAATAAATTGTGTAAAATTAGCATTTAAACTTATACATTTTGAAATTTTTGATATAACTTACACATAATGAGGAAAATTCATTTAATTTATGATAACATGGATAGAGAATATATTAATTTTTCCTATAAATTCACTAATAGTCATGTAATTTTTATGTGTATATTATAGGTTACCATTACACTTATTCAATGTGATAACCAGACCCTTATCTTTATTGTTGGAAACCTTGTCTTTTATGAGAGTACTAACTATATTGAGATTGACTGTCTCCAAATCCATGACAAGGTGTTGATATGAATTATTTCAACCCTACATGCTGATGGGATCTGAGGTCGATAACTCTCTGAAATTTTGTATCTAAACATCAAATGCAGCGAAATTCATTGAATCGGATATTCAAAACATTGAGGCACCAAGAATAGATGATCCTATCATCTAATATGTATCAGAAAACATACTTACAGGTTTCCTTGAAGGAGTTCTTGAAGCTATTCAAGTGTCTAGCCTCTAGCGGTATCCACACGATCTCCGGATGGTTGGATCTCCTCTTCAAAGCTCTTCACCAAGAGAGAAAGAGAAGAAAGGAGATAATTCTCACAAGGCTTGCATGGGCACCTTTAGTTGTGGTCGTTCTCCCCCTATTTATAGACATTTGGTATGAGGTTTTTTCATAAAAACCCTCATAATTATGTATATATCCACCAACATCCATAGACCTTATGTGTGTGACCCTCTAGGTTCATATATCTCACTAGTTAATAACTATATAGATCAAATAACACCTTATTGGTCAACCTTAATTAATTATCCACATCCACATATAGATTAATTAATCAAGGATCGATTTCAACCCAATCGATAGGTTGAGTTGCCAGCCCGTTGGGTGCCAAGCTACACCACGTACACTAGGAGATATGGAGTATGTAAGAACTCACTTATGAAACCTTCCTGTCGTCGATTATCATGTATGTATAATCCTTCATCCATATTAAACTCATGAATGACTTAGGGTATGTCAAATGTCAAACCCTAATCGTTTACTCAAGTTAGTACTGATACGTGTTGAAATCATCGAGAACTCCTTCTCTGATATTTCTACTACCTTGGCCAAGGATTTCATCGCAACTCATTCCTTGAGTCAATCTCCTCAAATACTGAGGGTGGATGATCCCATCTTGATCACACAATCATCTTCGTGGACTTCATGTTGCATCCAATATATGACGTTTTAGATATCCTGTGACTAGGGATTCGTAAGTCATAATCAAAACACGATCATCCATCCACAAGATGTCTTTGGTGTCTCAAGTCAAAGGACCACATACACAAACATGACATGAATCAACGAGATTGATAGTTAGGTATAATACCATTCAGGGATTCATACGGATCAATTCAGTGAACTCTTTCTCCAAAGAGCACCCACTATCTATCCTTAGTGTCCCCACACCGATGGCTATAGGATCAGCCATACTCATCATATGAGTTGGATTAGATAGTGTTATTCTTTCCATATAATTCAATGTCCTTCTCGAATATCCCACGAATAGGAATTTTTAGAACATATGTTTAAAGACGAGTGATCATTATATTATGATCTCATCATAATTCACTTAGTCATTGCACATGCTCATGGACTTCATTGCAAACATCACACAAGAATGAAAATGAATAAATTTCATTTTAATGAACAAAAACAAGATAAATGAAAGTGTGATTGGCTTATAGGCCACATAATATCCATCACATGCGTCATCATTTAACTAGCTCAAAGACATCTTCATGAAGAGCCTCATTGATGTTAGGATCTCAAGTCAATAAACCTCCTAAAACTTTAATAAAATCATTAAATGCATCAAAATTCATAGAAGCACCAAACGTACAAATATTTAAAGCAAAGAAGTAACAAGAAGAAATGTCAAGAGCTTGCATGCAGTCATTGATGGGATATACCCATTTGACTTGAGTATAATCATCAACCAACACTATGCAAATAAAGGCAGCTGAATCGATCAAACACAAGAGGGACCCCAAACATCATATTGAATGAGATCAAATGGATGAGATGATAAATAGAAGAAAGTAGGGTAAGTAGAAAGATGATTTTTTCCCACTTTGCATGACTTTCGCACAAACTTATATATAGATAACCTCGGTAAATGTTATTTACCTTTAGAAAAATAAGGATGGCAAAGTCAACAATATCAAAAAAATATAAGAAGAAATAGAACTAAACAATAAAGGAAGAAGCCCATGGGAAGGGTGTTCAATATAAGCTCACAAGTCCATGGTCTCTCTCTTGCCCCAAGCCAACCCTTCGACATGTTTAAAGGTCCTTGAAGACACAATGGACAAGGAAGAAAAGGGCAACACATTTAAGGACATTGCTAGTGTCACTAATAGAAACATAAGAGCATCGTATAGGGTAAGGGAAGGATTTGGTTTGGTCAATAAATACCTATTACCTATTAAATATGCACGAATGATATTAACAGTAGATACGATTAAGGGAAGTGGAAGGGAAGTGGATAAGAAGTGGAAGGATTAAGGGAAGATAGGATGGAAAGGGGTCTGGTCATATGAGCCAAAGGAAAAAGAGTCAATTATCCATGAAAATCAAAAGCAAGAAAAGTGTGTGTGCCTAACGATGAAACCACGTTATGGGTCAAAGTGGACACCTAGGATTTCTTCCAAAATTCATATTGTGATGGGGAGAAGTTCATCTAGCTGTTTTTCCCAACTAATGTTACAAACGCATCGGGGAGAGCCAAGCTAATAGAAATAGATTAAAATGCAGCTTGAGCCCATTCAAGATTCTAGAAGTCTTAGCATCACTTCTCCAAAGCATAAGTAGTCTTGCCACAATAATTTTAGGGTGGAAAGGTGAACTTACACTTATCAAGAGGGTGTATCCAAATGCGAGAAATCAACGATTCATGGAGAAATCAACGAGCTAAAATTAGGTAGAAAATCCAAATGCGAAGAGAGAGAAAACTGAAATTAAATCTAAAATTTGACTAATCTAAGATTCAAAATTAAAATCTAATGTTATAAGAAGAAAGATTATGAGGAAAACACAAATTCTAACCCAAGATAATGCTCGAATTTGCTCCAATTGATCACCGGATCAAAGGCTTTTCATTCCACGAATTTGAAGACGATCGTCGGCGTTCAAGAATCGATTTCTCCCATATTCTCTCCATAAAATCTCACTTTCAAACACTCCTCGGATGCAGAAATGAGTCTAGAAGTGAAGGGAAGCAAAAATATTCATGGATTGAGATTTCTAAACAATTTGATTTCTCGAAACACCCCTCAATGTTATACATCATCGAAGAACATGTATATTTATGGATAAACTTGTACATCGTAGTTGGATTTGACTCTTCATCTTTAATCAATCGGCTTAGATGAAACACTTGGATTCAAATCATTGCCATCAATTTGCATCCGTTCAATCAGAGATGAAGCATCCAGATTTCACCACGTCACGTGTGAAGAAGAATCATCGCGCAATTGTGTTCGTCCGATCAGGAATTGACATCTGAGATATCGCCATGCATTCATCAAAGTCCATCGGGCGCATTTAATCTCAGCCATTATAACTCTTCAGATCAACGGTTGAGATTAAACGTTATTAAATGAATCCTTGCCCAATCAGATTCTGCCATGTACCCCTTCACTTAAGAGAAAAACGCGTGATTGCACGCTCCACGTTTCGCCACGTCACCTGCACACAAAAACAGAAAAATGTAATCACACATGACGAAAATTAAAGGGAATGAGCGAGTATATAAAGGGGTGAATGATTAATGAGATAGTGAAAATCCTAAAAAGGTGCTTATTCTCATTAATCACACGCTTGTGCACGTATGCACACACCCGCACACATGTGCGTGCAAATGCACACGTGTGTGCCACGTGACGTTCTCATATGTCGCCGTCTAGCGCCACATTTTTGTCCCGTGCCACGTCAATACACGATAAAAATATAATTCTGTTTCTTGATTTTAATTAAAAATAAATCGAATTAAATTCATAATAAAATTAGAAAAATTCTAGAAAAATCTCTAAAAATTAGAAATTTCATATCTTTCAAACTTCAGCTTTAAATTAATACAAATTTATTTTGTTAGATCAAAAATTAAGTTATCTATCATTCTAAAAAGTCAAATTATTTAAATAGAAAGAGAATCAATTTTATTTCAAAAATACACTCATTTTTCTTAGAAAATAAAACTTAAAAAATAAGGGAGTATATAAAAAGTATTTTTGTTCTTATTATTTAACATTAAAACCTAGTTATAATCTCAAATTTAGATGGGAATAATCTAATATTTTAATTCTTCTCTTAATTATCCATGATTATCCTGAAATTAGTGCATTTTAAGATTATAACTTAACTTTTATAGAATGATAGATATACACTCAAAATATGATAGCATGCATAAGAATGGAATATTTTATGCCTTAATTTGCATTAATAATCATATAATTTCATGTATAAATTACATATTATCAGATATAAAGGTTTTCCCCAATTTAAAATGGGGGATGAGAGAAAAAGTAGAGTAACTCTTTTTTATAAAATTAGAGAAGGGAGAAGTTTCCCCTTACCATTTCTTAGGTTAGGTTGACTTATTCAATTCAAACTTAAAATGGATATGTGTGTGATCAGCGCACAGGATGTTGCTTTTACATGTGACTCTAGATGACAAAAATTTCCTAATGTAGCTTTTGCTACAAGATGAATTTTCAGACGTAGTTTGTCACGTTAGAAAGCTACCGATCTTGTCCATATTCAAGTATACCTAGATAAAGGGATAGAAAACTTGAGCACCAAAAAGTGCTTCTTTTTGTTTCCTTGGCAGTTCTCTATGGAATCTCTTTCCCATATTCTTGTGACAAGAGTAGACACCTCAAGAAATGCTTTCTATTAACCTCCAACCAGTTTCCAGGTTGAAATCTCAAGATCCTTATAAAAAAAAACTTTTTGTGTGGGGGGGAGGGGAGCAGAGAGAGAGATTGATTAAACAGGTGTCCATTCCCAAACCCTAAAATCACGAGGGGTTTTAAGTGATTTAGATGGCTAAGATTGCTCTACTTCAGCCCTACTGTTTCTATTTTGGGATGGATTTCGCCAAAACAAAATTTTGACTTGGCTTTCCCCAAAATGAGCTACACTTGGGCCTCTTTTCCTATTCCTTTAATATTGGGCCTCCTTATTTGATTCAAGACATATTATGGGATCCTCCTCCCCTCCATTGGCATCTTGGCTTTAAATCTCAGTTTAGCGGAGTCCTATATTTCATAAAACTCAAGAGAAATATGAGATATTGTCCACTTTAGTCAAGAAGTCAAGTGGGGTTAGTCTTATAATCCAATTATTAGCGCTAAAATTAAATAATCAAAGACAAGTAAATGATTCATGATTTTTATTCTTTTAGTCATAAGTTATGGATGATATATGTGTTTAAGCAAATATAGGCAGATAAGTAAATTAAAAAACTCACATTTATCACGCACGAATTTGATGTTGTCACCTAACAGTTATGGATCATCTTAGAAAGATAGGATGATCCATCTATCACATGCAAGCCTAATAAACCAGTTTTCCTTGATGATCATATGGTTGAATTGGCTCCAAAAGTTGATGGCGAGTTTGTTTCTTCTTCTCTCTTGCCAACGATTGGCCTCCACGCTCTGTTATTTTAGCACCCATATCTTTACATTCACACAACTCATAAAAGATATGAGAATTCAACCATCGGACTTCAAAGAAGTCAAATGGGCTTAGTCTCATAATATAAGCAATTAAAAAATGGTGCATGATAAGACATAATCAAGTTTACACAATCAATTAAAACTAAATAAAAGAAAATTGAGCATACAAAAATTACATAAAAACTATGATAGTGCGTCGTTTTATCAAGAAATATGCATTGAAATATGTTAAGAATAATGAAAATGAACCTATTAATGGCATGTTACTCGTAGGGTCACAAATTGAGATAGCAAAATTGAGAAGATACGGACGCACCCCCGTGAAATCATAGTGCCCAACTATTCCCAAGTCGTATGAGTTCGTAGAACGCTGCAGTAGCGGTAGGGCAGTAGTGGCCACGCGGGTGCTGGCCTTGCACAACAGCGGCCCAACTAGGTGATAGTAAGCCGAGAAGCGGCTTCTCAGGTGGGGTGGTGGGCTGGTGCCTGCCATGGATGAGACAGCGGCGGCGAGGCTGCCTTGGGGGGCAGCGCCATCGGCTGCCTTGGGGAGCGGCAATGGGAAAGAAATGGATTTTTATCTGGGTTAGAGGAATTTGTTGGCTTTTCTTAGGACTTCTTGGGCATTTCCCTTATGAGGTTCTTCATCTTCTATCTCTCTTCATCCCATGAGCTTCAGTTTCTTTTTATCGTGCTGGCATTAGCTCTGATACCGTGAGATAAAAGAAAGAGGACGACTCGAAGAGAGGAATGTACGAAAAAGCATACAGAGGTTGTACAGAAATGCTTTGACTATTTGGCACGACATTGATTGATCTTAACGGCTCTCAGTTCAAGTATCTGTATAAGCCATTACTGAAACTGGTTTAGCTCATCCGATTGAACTGGTAAACAGGCGTTGGTCCTCTTGGCTTGTCTTCTTCCTCACCGCATTGTCATCTTCACTGGCTGTGGCTGGTGGCTGGTGGCTGGCGTATTCCCAGTCATGCGGTGGCCGGAATCTTTTCTGCCAGTCTCGTCTCGAAAAGATCCACTCGATCATAAACGTTACATTTCTCGGCAGGATTTTTCATGAAGAGAAGAGAATATATGCAACTTGGGAAATGCCCTTCAGACAAGATTGCTCATCGCTCTGCGGAGAACCACTGCATCTTCGTTCGATAGCGCATAAGTCAGAGAAAAGACAAAGGTAGGTGAACAAGTAGACAAAATTTGGTTGGCCCAGCAAGACTTGGGCCCATTAATCCCCACTTGATCCATCAATGTACGACTCTCGGATAAAGCAGCGGAAAAAGGACTCCGGGGTCCACCGGATAATACTCGACACGTGAAACAGGTAAGTCCACCTGGCGGGATCGAAGGAACCAACGGCCAGGATTCACCCAAACTTTGCGGTCAAAGTGGGACCCAATTGATCGTGCAATGATGAGCTTTCACGATCACGGACAGCCCAGTAGCGTAGGACCACGTTTCGCGTATGGCCCAAATCTTTTCCAAAGCGTAAATAATAGTCAAAGCAAGGGTATCCACGTCACTTGGAAAATAGAGTGCCATCATTTGAGCTCCATAAATGCACTGTCCGCCGAGCCGGCAAGATGGTTATCCCGTCAATGGCGCCCCATTTAAAGCCGCCGCGTCAGCCACGATCCCTCGTTCATATCCATCTATCCCTACTTCTCTTATTATTCACTAAAATGCCCACTCCGGTGACTGTTCGTGACCTTAGCTCTATCTTCTGCTCTCGAACTGCTGCCGTCGTCGTCTTCTCTGGATACCACGTCAGCTTCCCGGTCGCCGGAGCTCCGCCTCTGTAGACCACTTGCGGCGGCTCCCTGGGAACTTGCGGTGAACATATTTTACGCAAATTTTTTTTTGCGGGCCGACCGGAAATCGAAGTATCGGTGAGAGCGAAGAAGCTGAGAGATTAAGCGAACTAGTCTGTGATTAAGCGATAATCTCTCACACGCGGCTTGCTCCTAATGGCAGGAACAGGATTTAAATGTCCGCGCGCGGGGCAGACCGGAAAGACGTAATGGCCCCTCATGTTCTCTGAGCGGGTGGCAGCGTCTATCTCGGGACACTCGTAGGGTATTCAAGTAGTAGTAACATTTCAATGCCGTTCCGTGAAGGTAATATAAATCCTACTGCCTCGCTCCCTCTTTATCTTTTCCTACGTCTCGTCCTGCTCGAGGCTCTGCGAATTGCGCGGTAATGGCGGCAGACGAACAAATGACGTCATCGCCGGAGAAGCTCCTCTCCACGTACCTCGGCATCAGCTTCGCGGTGTTCCTTGGGTTATTACCCAAGGCGGCGATAACTCATCTCCCCAGCATGCAGGCGCGAAATCGAGCGTTATCGCTGAAACTGATACAGGCGGAGGAGCAGATCCGCCAGATGAGGTTGAGGCGGCAGGAAGACTCGAGGGCAAACGCGCGAGTCGTGGAGATCTTCGCCAGTCACAGGAACGCGTGGCAGCAGGAGGAGAACCGACTCCTGGCGCAGATAGAGAGCGCGACGGACGAGATCGAGGCGCTGAGAAAGAAGATTGAGGAAATGGAGGGCGATCTGAGTCGGCTGAGGAAGGATGTCTGCGAGAGAGACGAGGTCATTGACTTCATGTCGCGGAAGGTGGAGGAGTGCGGGGAGGAGGATTTCGCGGAGAAGGAGGTGGAGGTCGAAGTCGGAGGAGACTACGGAAGAGGAAATTACGGGTGCAGAGGGAATCCCGTTCCCGATGTATATCTCTACGAGAAAAGCGCGAGTTTTGAGGAAGCAGCGGTGTTGTACTCCGAACATCACGGTTTCAGAGGGGACTTTCTGCTCTCCAACTCTTATCAGGTGACGAACTCTCTATCTCTCTCGATTTCGCTTACGTTTTTTTGACTCTTACTTTGCCGGTCTCTCATCTTCAGGATTTCCAGTACGAGTCGATGGGGCCGATTTATCCTCCAAAAACCTTCATTGCGAGGTAATGTCGGGAATTTCCTTATTTCCATCGCCATCTTTATCTCTCTCTGCGTTTTTCAGGAGGGAGTCACCCGTGGAAAGTGGACAGCGAGGCTACCGGAGTGTCCGCTAAACTGAAGCAGCTAGACCGCGAAATCCTCAACCTGGAGCAACTCTCTGGCGGAGACCCATCAAAGTTTCCATCTTCCTTGCGGAAACAAGCCAAGAGATACCATTCCTTAGCCGCAAAGATCGACGATCTCTGCAGAAGAATGGTCGGTACTCTGTTCGTCTGTCTTTCTGCGTGCCCATTATCTCTATATTTCTAACTTTTATTTTCGGCGGCAGCAAGAGAGGGATCCAGGGAGAGTCGACTCTGGGGTTGGAGTTGCGGACGCAGAGACAGACGGAGTTCTTGCTGGAGGTGTTCCACCTTCAGCAGAGGGCGACGGAGACGAGACAGAAGCTCGCGGCAGTCCAGGTAGAAGTGGGAAGAGCTGCGGTGACGGAGGAGATGTCTGCGCAGGCTAAGGTTGCTGCGCGCAAGTCGATTGACTGGGTGAGGACTAATTTGAAAGAGATTCAGAGGAGTCTCGAGGTCTGGTTAGCGAGGATCATGGGCGACCTCGAAGGAATTCTTGCCAGAAACGGCGTCTCCCGTGTTAAAGACTACTGTATATCGAGATTCCCGACCGTCTGACTCTTGGGTTTCTCTCACCTCGCTCTTCTAGACTGTAGAAGAAGAGAGGATGATAATGGAAAAGTAGTCTTAGAGCAGAAGAAAGTTCCAGTGAAATGCAAGAGGGGAGGGACAAATTATTGATGCTGCGGATAAGATAGATTGATCGATCATCTGGCGGTGGGGGGGTAGCCTTCCTTAAGAGGCGGCGGCTTCCTCCAGGAGCTGCTTCACTTTCGCGATGTAGTCGCTCATGGCTTCTTCCTTGGATTTGCCTGCAGGCAAGCCAACGGATCGCCCAAGTTGTCAGTCATCCTCGATTGACGGCGAAAAATCCGAGAGAGAGGGAGGTTAAAACGTAGAGAGAGAAAGAGGGGTAAAAAAATGAAAGATGAGAGAGAAGAGAGAGAGCAACCTTCAAATGACTTCCAGAAGTCCCACTTGTACCTGTCCTTCTGATTGAAGATGCCAGGGCGGGCTGCAGAGCGAATACAAACGCTCGTCAGAGATTCCAGTCCTTTTCCATAGGGAGATGGCCCAATAAAACAACAGGAAATTTAATCAATGTAAGCCACAGGCCCAGGCCTGTTTCCAATGCTGGGCCTCGTATCGACTTAACCGGCCCACGAAAAAAGCAATGGAAAATTCCAGATTTAAAATTCGGAAAAATCGTTAAAAAAAAAAAATCTAGGATAAACTCAGTTCGAATTGGGAAAGGTGAAGACGGAAGAATTACAGGTGTTCACTGGACCGACGGTGGCCTGCTTGAAGAGACCGTACAGAATGAGTTTGGTCTCGTCGGTGGTCGTATCCGGGAGAGTCTTGGCCTTCGCGGCGTACTCCTCGAATTCTTCCTGCGATAGATTCAAATGGATGAAAAGCAGTAACAACTTTCGCGGGAACTGAAGATTGTGAAAATAAGCATAGGCTCGAAAATCTCCGTCGATTTCACCAGATCGCTGAGAACCAAGACCTATAACGGCCTAATTCCCCGACCAAAAAAGTTTTCGATACGGTGATTGATCAAAACGGTGTACAACTGAAGAGATGAAAGGTGATCTGACGAAGCAGAGGAGGAAACGAAGGAAAAATCTTCACCTGGAGACCCATCTCCCTAATCCGGAGGCCTGACTCTCGCCTCCTTGCGTGCCCTACACTTCCACTGACAGTTGACCGAAGGCGGGACAGACTTTTAATACTGTAGCAGAGCCTTTACAAATCCAGCAGTGAACAATAAATAATTCCTCTTATGAGAAAAATTTACGGGAAATGCCACTATTCTTGGCGGGTGCACTATCCTTGTCAGACACGTGGCAGGATATGGATCGCCAAGAAAATATCGTCGGATATTCCAATGCGCATCGAACGGTCCGCATTCGGAGGACATTTTTGCCCTTGAACCATCATGGGCCAGCATGGCAGAATAGTGAGCAGTGTGTGTAAGGGACCTCAAAAATGGATGATCCATAATTCTCTGCATGAAGAACCATGGCCACCGGATCCAATTGGACTATTGAATTGAATGAGATCGAAATCCCAAGGTTAAAAATTCAGAAGCCATGGTCTGCAAAAGATTATTCAGAGAGAGGCCCTACTCATGACTAGAGACTCTCACTAATCGCCTTCTTTAATCGCCCATTTTTCAACGAGAGACTGCTTAGATTGTTGCCCCTCGATGATCATATCCATCAATCTAACCATGGTCTGCGAGAGAGAAAGAGGTGAAAATAGAAAATAAAAATAAAAAATCTATGTCCAGCTTGCACAGGTCCGTTGGGACCATAGGGACCACTTAACCCCCTAATGGTTTGCTCTAGTTGGTATTGATCTATGAAAGAAATCATCAAGAACACTTTCTCTAAGATTTAACCATATCTTATTCCTTAAGTTAATATCCTCTTATGAGAAGGGTGAATGATTATATCTTAACCAATCAATCACCTTTGAGGACTTCATGTCTTATCTAGTCTAAAATGTTTAGTGAATCCTTTGATTAAGGATTCGTAAGTCAAAATATAATTATCTATCCACAAGATGTTTTTGGTGTCTCAAGTCTAAAAACCACATACAAAACCATGACATGAATCAACTTAATTGAAATTTATGTATAACACCGTTCAAGGATTCATATAGATTTTTTTAATGAACTCTTTATTTAAAGATCAAGAGAACTTGCTCATCTCTTTGGTTTTGTAGTCCCAAAGCTTCCCTTGATGAATCTATGTTCCTCAAAGGACATGGTGTCTATGTTATCAAATTCTTGATGGACTTGATGGACTCGATGGACTCGATGGACTCGAATCTCGTCTGTGTTGCTCAAAGTAAACTAGCGTTGACATAAAAATATAAGACTTATAGATTCAAGGTCTAAAATAGTTATTTATGTGGATTCGAAATTCAGAACTTCTTATAGAGCAAGGCTTGTGGAATCCAACACTTCTTGTAGAGCAAGTCATTGTTTTGCATTGCTATTTTTTGGATCTAAGGCATCCAATGGAATTTGATATGCACCTTGGAAACAAATTGGATATCGCCATGATCCATGATGGGAGAGAAAAACTATAACAAATGCAAAAAATCAAAACAAATCATGATCATATCACCTTCCACGTAACCAGATTCATGATCCATTTTCATGATGATGATCCTATCAGAAGTCCCCATGTTAGCGTATGTTGGAGGATCATCAAGCACGTCT
The DNA here is from genome assembly GCA_024174645.1 of Lemna minuta. Classification (NCBI taxonomy): domain Eukaryota; kingdom Viridiplantae; phylum Streptophyta; class Magnoliopsida; order Alismatales; family Araceae; genus Lemna; species Lemna minuta. Next base: position 1,579,585 of record CM044113.1, on the reverse strand, counting down.
GGCAAGGATCAAGGAGGATCTCGTTCTTGCATAGCTTCAGGTCGGAGCAACATGCCATCAGACGTTCAATAGGCAATCTCATGATCGGTCGTGAGTGTCCACAATTTTTCATTGTATATTCCCACATGTTAGAAGGCGAATAGAAACTTGATGAGATCTTTCAAAAATTCTATAAAAATAGAGGCGCCTATCGAAAAGATACGATGAAGGCTTTGGGATCAAGGTCTCGCTGGCCAATCCATGTGGCTTGCTTGACAAACTTCAGCGATAGATACATCATGAATTAGTTTGCGAGCATCGCGATATGTCCTCTATCCTACTACAGGCACCACGATAACCTTTACCAAGTTGAAATGATTTTTTGAAGTTTTTTAGATATTCACCCTCTAACATTATCCATACAATCTCTAGCTGAATGTACTTCCTTTTGAACATCTTATTCAATATTCCTTGAGATCCTTGAAGATATCCTCTATACCAAATCTCATTAGAAGAAGGGGAAAGTCAAGGAATTATGGAGAGGAAGAGAAGAAAGGGGGAGGGCTTCCATCAAGGCTAGCATCACACTCTTAGGGGTGGTCTCCCACCCCTCATTTATCGACATCTAGTTTTAGAATTTGTTAACAAAACCTTCATAAAGATATCTATATCTAACGAAGTCCATTGACTTTACATTTATGACCCTCTAGTCATATATATCTATCTAATTGATAACTCTATTAATTCAATAACATTTATTGATCAATATTATAAATGAAATATATCAACACAGATTAGTTAATCAAATATCAATTCAACCTAATCAATAGGTCGAGTTGCCAGCCTTCTGGATACCAAGGTACACCTCATTCTTTTAAAGATATAAAGTGCACAAAAACTCTCTTATGAAACCTTCACTAACCTCAATTAACGGTGTTTGTATAATCCTTCATCAGCATGACACTCTTTAATGACTTAAGGTATGGTCAAATGACAAATCCTAATCAATCACTCTAATTAATAGTGTGATGTATAAAGGAAATTATCAGTCTTAAATGCTCATTCACCTACATCTTATTTATGAAGCCAATTTGCGCTTATACAGAGTCTGGTTAATTCCATATTAAACGCTCATTCACCTTCAAGGACTTCACATTATATCCAATTTATGGGCTTTTAGACATCCCATGGTTAAGGATTTGTAAGTCATAGTAAAAACACAATCATTCATGAACAATCTCTTTGATGTCTTAGGTCTAGTGATCAATTATATAACTACAACATGATAAGACTTGATTGATAGTCAATTATAAAACCACCTAAGAATCCATATAAATCAATCCAGACAACTCTTTATATAAAGAGTACATATTATTTATCCTTTGTGTCTTCGCACAAATGCCCACATGATTAGTAATATTGATCAAATGAGTGAGATCATATAATGTTATTCTTTTGGGATAATTTAAATGTCCTTCTAAAGTGTCCTTTGGAGAAGAATATTGGAACATATGTTTAAGGACTAGTGATCTTTGTATTATGATCTCATCATAATTATCTTATTCATCATATAGATTTATAGACTTCATTACAAATATTATACAACAATGATAATAAATAAAAATTTATTTCAATTAATACAAATGAGACATGAAAGTGTCTTTTAGGCCACATAATATAATTTAGATTCTACATTAAGTCTATGTCATACTCTATCTTTATGTGCCACAAAGGTCGATGTGGGACAAAGTAGGAGAAATTGGAATGAAGTTTTAAGGGGTGATATTTTAATGGAGGGATGTTATGAATTTGGAAAATTGGTGATCTTGAAATTCTTATATTTAATCCCAGAATTGGAGAGGAGGGAGGTCAAATTTTAATAACCTTGAGGAGGGGTCTCTATTCAACGAATTAAACCAAATTTCACAACTAGTGTGCAAGATCCACCCAAAATATATGATTGGAGGTTATCCTAGGGTTCTCACAATTCCTACCGCAAGAGATTTGATGAGATGATTTACCACACAAAATGAGAGAAGAGAGAGTTTATTAATTGACATTCTTGAAAGATGTAATCTTCATGGGAATAAAATTATATTCTATTTCTTGATTATTCCTTGATTTGAATGAAATCAGAGAGACAGAAAAGAACAAACGATGGAGAGAAGGCAGAAATAAGAGAATGAGAGGGAGAAATGAAGAAATTATGAGGGTACGTGTGTAGTGGAGAGAAAATGGTAGAGAGAGAGAGAGAGGGAAAATCAAAATGGGGAGGCAGAGTTAATTTTCCATTCAAATAACTAAAAAGAAAGTCAACATGATCCTATGTTATAGGAGGAGATGTGGCTCTTCAAAAGGTGCTTCCCAGTGATGCCTCCAAGGGCTGCATTTCTCCTGAAATGGAAATGATTAGATTTTTCACCTGAAGCCGAAGAGCAATATTTTGTGCGCTGATAATGAAAAGTCCTCCAGCATTGCTAATGAGTTTGGACCATTCAAGATCTCTATAACAGGCCTGCAAACATTCCAGATAGCCTCTAATCACCTTATCATGAAGAAGCTTCCTGCAATAACACTTTCATGGGGTATTCTGGTACTGTTGCAGTACAGCAATAATCATAATTGTCTGTCATATGCAAAGTCCTCAACAGAGAGGAATCAATAATGCCCTCGGATCAAGAGGGAAATGATTTCTTCATTTGTTCAATAGCTCTTGAGAAGAAAATTACATCCGCCATTTTTATAGAGATTCAAAGCTCTAACTAAGCTTTTTGTACACTGCATAATAACTGATAAACAGCTAAAAAGAAGGATGGTCTTCTAGAATTCCCGACCATAAATGAATGAGAAAAAAGCAATGAAGATGAATTTATGGAGAAACAGATTCCAGCACAGGGACAATGGCAGATTTAAGCTCCACATGGGAGACACGGACGGCCCCGATGAGCCTCTCCGGCAGCTCCTCGTAGGTGCAGGCCTGTGAGAAATTAGATTTATTTTATTCAATATTCTCATTAAACTAACGATAAATTTGTTTACCTGTACGAGGAAAGCCATGTCAACAACCAGCGTTGTGATGACTCCGCAGACAAGTCCGAGGACCCCATTTGCCACGGTGGATGACCCAATGTCAACATCAATCTGAAGAGTTGACCATTTAGAGTTTTCAAAGAATCAACAATTTGACTCGTTAGGGTAATCATTACAACATAATCTAGCTTCACACTTACTTCCAAATAGTTTGATCCACGAATGTATGTACAGTCAACAGCCTTGCCAAGGAGACATGGAGTGCTCCCCACACTCTGCCGCACGATCCATGATCCCTAAAAAACAATTTAAGGGTTTATGATTTGGAGTTTATGAGAAATGGTATTTAAAAAAGAATAAGTTGGAGGTTATTAGAATAGTTCTTAATATAGACCTTTGGGACTGAGGGGATGAGCTTGAGGCGACTGTTGCGAAATTCGTCATCCCCATCGACAAAGACCTGGAGAAGGGAACCAGGCTCAAGGCGCTTTGTGACATAGTAGAAGACCATGCTGTAGTGCATCGAACCAGGAACCTAAATGAAAGTGAAATAGATTAGTTAGGCTGAGATATTGGTCCTGGGAAGGTTGACAAATCTCGTGAATTTTTGTAATCTATGATGGATTCAGCTGGTTCAATACTCCTGGAAATCATGGGTAGGAAGTATGAGATACTAGAATAGGATAAATCTTTAGAAAAAGGTTGTCATCAGAAATAAGAAACTTAAAAGAGAGGGGATACATGTATATATTTATATGAGAGAGAGAGAGAGATGTTGCTCACCTCTCGTTTCTCAAGATATAGAGAAAATAAGAGAGTGAGATGGGGATGGGCGAAGAAAATAGGTCAAAGTACAAATGGGTAGAGACAGAAAGATAACAAGAAACCTGATTCAACTCCCAGCAATTGCGAGAGAGAGAGAGAGAGAGATAGGACCATGCGTGCGTTTGAGTCAGATACAGCAAAAAAAAAGAAGAGCAAGAAAAGACAGTGTTAAGACAAGTTTCTCGTCAGATCAGGGTCAATGAGGAGGGGGAGAGAGAGAGAAGGAGAGGGGGGGTGTGCACAGATAATAGGTGATGTACCTGATACAGTCTCCACATGTAAAGAACAAGAAAAATACCGTATCAAGTCACACTCACACCCACTGCTGGTTTACTCACTGTCAGCCAGACCCAGCTGCATCCACTGTCCACCCAAGGCCAACCCCTCCCCTCCCTTTTCCCCCTCTCTCTTTCAGGTAATCACTTGATAACCCTAAAGGTCTCCTCGTCTCCCTCTTTATTCACAAACCCTTCCCATTACTGCCCAAGAAGTGATAACCCTGATTAACAGTGACATGTGAGATGGCACATGCAAAGATTAGTCTTCAGCTTCCTCAGAGGTGATCTGATTCTCTTATACTTAGTGAGTGGGTACATCATGCGAGCTACTTCTTGTCATGACAGCTACTTATGACATAGATACATCATGGGATATTATCATTACTCCCCTTCCCAAACAGCACCTTGTCCTCCAGGTGAAAATTAGGAAACTGCGTTGTGATTTGGCCTAGAAATTCCCATGATGCTTCATAGCAGAGGTCTTGAAGAACATCAATGATCAAAGCAGTTGGGTGAGCATTTTTGCTGGTCTCTTTTTTTATTTTTGGTGCATTCAAGAATTGGGCTGTTGATACAGATAATTGCTCACATACCTGTATATGGTGGTCTTTTGAGGGAACATGAGCAATACATGTATTTGGTAATGCCTCTGTCTCCTTGGATAGAATCTCAGAACATACCTTTCTGATATCCTTGACCTGTCCGATATAATGCAAAGCATGGACTGGAACTCATTTCCTTTGACAATGTCATTTCAGTTGTGGTGGATATCAAGTTTCTTGAAGATCACAATTTGAAGCATGTTGATCTGATCTGGTAGTATGCTAAATATATACAGATGTGCATTTCTAGGGGCATTGCTGATTCCAGCTCGGAAGATCAACTTTTCCCCCTTCAGATGCATTATTTTGAATTCTGTTGGGCATTGGTGGCCAATGGTTGTTGCTTGTCTTTGCTTCTTGATCCGCTACTTTTTTTATCTCTTGACTGAACCTTGATGTAAGATTGTATACATCTGCATCATCTAACATTTTCTTGATGTTGACTGTTGATTGCAAGATATTGTCCAGAAACATCTCTTTGTTCTTGACTGCCTCGATTCTTGGAGGGGGGGACAAGTTTCAAGAAATCTAGTGGGGGCAATGTCGTTATTCTAAAACACAGAAGCTCTCCTCTGACTGCAATGTCATTTTCTAAGGAACAAGAATGCAGGTTGTCCATTTTTGAACATGGCAGAGAACTGATTACCAAACAACTTCTTGAGTTCTGCAGACTGTGCATGTATCAATTGCATAGATTGCATTAACTGCTGGAACAACAGGTGGTTATCATTTCTTGACTTATCAATTTCCTCTTGCAACTCACATTGTTCTTTCCCCATTGTGGAGTGCTTACCTTCCACATTCTCCAATCTTGATTCCAATGTCTTCAATGTCATGCTGCCAAGATCTTTGGCTCTGATACCAAATGATACGATTCTTCATTGAAACAACTTTCAAGAATATGCAATAGAACCAGAATCAAGATTCTATCGAATTACGACAACTCTGTCAACTGAATTTCGACAAAGTAGTTCCACAGAAAAACATGGAAATGACCGAGTACTGCTGAGGGCAGGAACCCAAACGCCTTGCTCTCTCTAGCTTGCTCTAGAAGACTCCTCATGGACCTCCAAACACCTCAATCTTCTGTACTTCCTCTAAAGTGTCAACCTTTATTTATAGATGTCACCAAAGTAGGTAAGGTTATGGTAAGATCTAGTACTAACTGAATTCAAGAAAAACCAAGAAACACAATTACCGATCCAACCTTGTCGGTAATACACATACCATAGGGTTGTTTCCCTTCATGGTATCTGAGGACCCACTCTCTAGCCAGGAAGCAACCAGAGAAACTCTCGCCGAATGCAGCACTCTTTCTCCCAAAACCTCCTCCTTTCAATGGTTCCCCCACTGTCCTTATTCCTCTTTGCCTTGTATAACCTTTCCCCCCTCGGCCAGCTCAGCGGACCTGGCCTCTATACTTTCTCTTATTCCTGTCACTCGTCCAGGTCAGCAATGCCTGGACAGCTAATTGGGCCTGTCTCATCATCCGCATGCACCACTTTAGTTGCCCTTTCTCCTCTTTCTTTCATAGACTCTAATAGGGACTGTATCAGGTTACAACTGGTCAGGTTACCTCCTCTAATTATATGACCTTTATTCTTATCATGCTAGCTACCTCTCATATGTACATCATGGGATCGTATGAGTTACCTATCTCTTGACATAGAGAACAAGAGAAACACAAACCAACTCTGTCTCTATTTTCGCAGTGGGAGTGAGTAGCAGGCTAGCAGCCCACCTTGTCACTAATCCCCAGAGAAAATATAGAGGGGAACAAGAGACAGGCAACACTATAGAGAGAGAAAGAGAATGAGAGAGAGTGAGAGTAGAAGCAGAGAGGACAATGCTGCAAAGAGAGAAGACCAAAAAGCCAGATTTAATTCTTTTTTTTTGTCAGGTTGAAGGATGTAAGAGCCTCTATGTAAAGCTAACTGTTATGGGTACATGTATCAATGGGCAAAACTGTATATGTAATAGTTAGCAGAAATAAATAAGACTCATAATTACGATGGCTAAAATTAATGGTCCAAAAATAACCCATTAATTTTAGCAACTACCCGATCTGTTAAGTCCCCAGATCGGGTAACTGCTAGGAAAACTAGCCGTTAGAGCTGGCCGTTATAAACGGCTAGCCTAACGTCTGTCTTCCTCTTATAAATACATGTGTTTTCTCATTAAAGATATTGAGTTTTCTTTTGCTTAATACTGAGTCTCTGCCTATCTATGTTCAATTCTTCTCTCCTTTCACAACTCCTTCTTGGCAAAAGCTGTAATTTTACACTAACGATTTAATGAGTAAGAAAACAAATCAGAAATCTTACTTGCAAATTCACCACAAGAGAAAATAGCCCCTTTTCAGACGCAACCTGAAGTGAAAGAATGCCACAAAAAGTAAAATAACAGTCAAGAAAATGCTGTCTCTCTCTCGCTACCTCCCCCTCCTCCTCCTCCCTCTCCCGCCCCCCCCCCCTCCCCTTCTCACCCAAACAAAAAATTAATCACTGTTTCAATCACAAATTAATCACTCTTACCTGAGCAGCACAGCCTTGGCGCCTTGAAACATGATCCATTCGCTTCACATCTTTGAACCAGTCTACTGCAACAAGATCCATCAGGTGTTTTCCAGCTGGAATCTGCAATTTCATGTAGAATAAACATAACTGTTGACCAAAAGTTTGTAGAAAACACCATTGGATGCTTTATTTCATAGTTATACCTTAGATTTATCATAGATAAAATGTTTACTGCGAACTCTGAAATTGTTTCCATCCGATATCCTCCAGCAATCGCGAGTGTCCTCCCTTTCATCCCGGCGCAAATTGCCAAAGAAACAAGACAGGTCGAACGTATCCGACAACTTCTCCAGGAGCTCTATTTTAAAATTCCCAAAATTGGAATATTCAACTTTAACAATAACGATGAAAGTATTCACAGGAGTGAAATAAAAGCAGTAATTCCTAGAACTATTGCCAACCAGTTTTCTTGACTTCCACACCAAATTTTATGAACTCCTGAAAGTATATATAATTTTTAATTAGAAAAAGACCATGACCAGTGAAATAGTATCTTGAATTGCAGAAGTTGAGTAGAAACCTCTGGCTCGGATTCAGGAACTAGGAATTCCTCGTCTTCATCAGATTCTTCATCTAATGGTTCGGATGTTCTACTGTATGATTGGATACGATCAACAGATGAACTCTGGTGAATCAATCCCTGTTTCTTTTGCATTGTTTTAGAAGAGAGAGTTTTGGAAATCATATCAACCATCACAGGCATTCTTGGGGCAGTTCTGTGTTCATCCTTTTGAGAAAACCACTCCCGAAGACCTGATAACAATTCAAATCATAAAACAAAAAAGAACAATAACTTTTTTCACAAAATAAAAATCCCAATCTTAAACTTTATTAAAGGAACCTAATCCAAACTATTGACATAAGCACATGAGAAAAATTACTAATATAAAGCATTTCAGCATTAGGACTCAGGGGTTGAATCAATCATCATGATGGCCAGATGCTCTTGACAACCGAGATCACTGGGCCCCTGATTGCCATCAAAAGCTGCCTGATAGCTACTCGCCCATAAGGCCCTGAGGGATGATTAACTGAATGATTGAACCCTTGATCTTTATAGATCATTTAATCACAACCACTTCATTGCATCAAACTCTAAAACGAACTTGGGATTTGTAAACTATTTTATAAATATGAAACTTCAAAAATAGAAATAATACAAAAAACAAAAAAGAGAGCTACCTGCAACACTACTTAACATCTGTAGTAGGCAGCGCTGTTGAAATGAAGCAAAGTAACCGACTCCCCATCCCTTTAAGTCAACTTGCATTAGATGCTCCACTCGAGTTCTAGCTTTCCCCTTACGAGACTTCAGGGGGGAAATGATATAACCACCACCTTGAAGAATATTCAAGATTAATTATTAAAAAAAATTAAATAAATTGTATGAGATAAAGATGGATTCAAAGAAATTTACTTTCAATATGAGCTCTAACAAATCCTGGTTGTGGCCCACAGCTAGGATGCTCTCTGGAGCGAAATAATACAACTGTGACACACTCAAAAAATCAAATACCTATTAATAAATAACATAAATAAATAAATATATTTAAGAAAATGACGAGTGCAAGAGAATAATCAGGTTAAGCTCTCACCATAACTTCCATCATCATTACGGCGCCAGTACCGTACATAGCAGAGGTCCCGTGGCCAAACAAACCTAAATACATTCATTTCAATGACAGCATTAGAAAATTCTTTAATGTATGAAAAAGAAAATTTACTAGCAAAAAATAGATACTTTAAAGATTAAATAAAACGAAGGACAGGAGATCAGATAGTCATTGAGTTATCTCAAAAAAACAATTTACTACTAACATATTACATGGAAAACCAGTCAAGCTGCAGCCTCTGGTAAAGAATTGCTGTGTGCCCATCCACTTCTTCCACCAAGCTGCCGTCAAGAAAGCTGCAGTCCCACCTGTAGCGTGGAATAGGCAAAAGAAATATAAAATAGAAGTTACTAAATAATAACAGAAAAGAAAAACACAAATCAAGGCAACTTACTCAAACCGTGTCCCATCCAAACTCATTACGAGCTCAAATACAGAATCGCATGAGCTCTCGATTACACCGACAGCCTTCATTGCTCTACTACAACTTCTAGGCTAAAAAAATAAAGATATTGAGATGAAATACTGTAGTTAAAGAAGTATTTTGATAATAATTGGTGCCATGCACTTACAAGGTATTCAACTTCAAGAAGCTCTTCAAAAATTCTGAGTCCTGAAAATCCGGAGATCACAGAATCTTAAAACCCCATCAAGAAGCTTTTCATAATAGGGGTGAGAGAAAAAGAACAATAAGAGGTCTACTTGCCGTTCTGGCATCTGACTAGGCGCCAATGCTTTCTAGAAAACACTTGATCGCTGCTGTTTTGGCTTGAGAGCCCAGAGTCTACTTCCTGGGTCCAATCCAACACTGATTCAGGAGGACCTGCCCATCATTAAACATTATATTCGAGACAATAAATTAAAATTGCACAGTGCTGTCAAGAAACCCAAAAAATTTGGAGATTAAATTGTAAGATACCATTCCCAATTGTTGTCCTCCTAAGCAACGTACGACGATTCTCTTCTTCCACCTCCTGACTGTCTCTACATAATTCTTTGAAATATAAGAACTTAAAAAGTAGCAACATGATAAAAGAACGACATAGAGGAATACAAAATTTCTCTGCTTGTTTTTTTATCAACATTACTGTTTGATATCTGAGTAAACATTTTTTTTCAACTCTCCAGTCTTTATTTTCCCACAATTTTGGAATTCCAGTTTTTGAAATTCCAGACCTTGAATGGAGAATGTCACTGGATAAACTTCAAATTTTCATTTCAAAACTACCTTCTAACATGGAAGAAGGGACAAAGGGATATCCTATTGTTACTAGCCTAATCTAATCTCATAGCTACATAAGAGTTAAAGATAAATAAAGCCCACGTTAGACTGCTCTTAGGGCATTCTTGACCTAACCCCATACTAACACCCACAGAGGTTATAAAAGGGATGAGGATCCAAAGGGAACAGTAGCACTTGTTCAAAAAGAATGTGAATGCATCTCAACTTATATCCTCACATAAGGCTGATGGGAGTTTGTTACACACTGGGGCCAAACGAGGAGATGGTACTGCAATTCTCAACCTCACTGTAGCACGCATCCTGTACGAATGCTACAAATAGGGTTAGGGTTGAAAGTTTCAATGAATGGAAAATGTTAGATAACAGTCCCTAATGGGTCGGATCCTACCCAATACTAGATCCGTTACTCTATGAAGGAGTGAGCCGTTGGGTGATTAGATGGTTATAACTAGCCGTTATAACTATCCGTTTTACCTCTGATTAGACTGTATCCGTAATCCTACGCTGTATAAATAGACTAGTTACTGATGAATAAAATTTACCCTTTTTCTACGCTTCTCTCTCTCTCTCTTCTGTACTCTTATTCTGTCAGAAAATAATATAATGTAAACGGAGTATCTATCTACCTTTCGACTAGAGTTCATCATCTATATCCTTCTGCTCTACACTCTCACGTTCTCAGTGTCTTTATCTCATTCTTCTTTGTCTCCTCTTGTTTCTTCTCTTGTCTGCCCTTCATCAGGGACCAAACAGATTGAGATCTACTTATATCTCCCTTGATCTCTCTCTATATATCTCTATGTTCATAAATGAACCTCAGGTATCATGTTTGGATTCCAATCTATCTATCAGAGTTTGTGTCCCACTCACTGAAACTTGCTCTCAAATTAATTCAAGCGGAAGAGTTTCAGCAAGATTTCAACAATTGGGAGTCTAGTGTTTGAAATTTCTGGTCATAAATGAAATCGTCTCGAGATATATTTCAATATTTTGATTACCTCCATCTTATTGAGGAAGAAGAGATGTTAGAATACCACAACCTATGTTTTCTTTAGGAGATTTGGAAGATTATAGAATTAATATATTCACATTTGGGCAATGACTTAGCTCATATTGATAGATATGTACCTATTCACTGGACAGGAAGCATAAGACAACGAAGTAGATGAAAGTGGATAGATCTTCCAGAGAGGAGGATGCTGTAATAAGTAGCTAGATTTCTTATTTGTGATCATATACTTCTGAAGAATCCAATAAAGGTGAAACAGAACTCACGGTCTAAATAATTAAACAAGAAATAAATCTAATGAGCAACTTACCTAACCCACAATGGCAAATCTAATGCCCTTAACTTTTATAGAAATGAAATATTTATGAGGAATAGGCAATTGGCACAAAGATGACATAAGAATTAACGTCAGTGTACCAATACCTATGGATAGTCAATAATTATTATAAAAAAACTAAGTCATTATCATCTTTAAGTTATTTTTTATTTTATAGTAGACGTACTTGTTACTTTTTTAACAGTAAACTTGTAGAGCCCTATTTAAAGGACCTTTTTACCATTAAATTATCATCTCCTTCATCCTAAATTTATCTTTCACCCTAAGTTCATTTTCCCTCAGTATCCACTCTCTCAGTCCCTCCATCTGATGCATATCTATTGAGATCTGACGTTCTCAGAAAAATTACTTTGTTTAGAACTAATAAAATTTCCCTAGATTCTTAAATCCTTACACCTACTGTGCTGTTACTGCGTTTATGCCCTTATCATTTGTTTAGGTAAATCGATCTACATGACCGGTATGCAAGGACCTCGCCGATTAGGAATAACATTTATTTGGAAAGGTCATTAACTGGATTGCACTTTTTAAGACTCCTTCATTGAGGTGGTGGTACTGGAGATCTAGGATGCCAGAAGGCTTAAATGATATCAGTGCATTGGCCCTATCATATCACATATTAGTTGAAACTAGCCCACCCAATTGGCAACTAATGCACAAACTTATCAATATTTCAAAAAAACCTATAAGATTAAATTACTCACTGGCTTTCATTGTCAGAACAGGAAGGAACTCTTCCGCCATCCATTTGGGTTTTGTACTCAAAGGAAGGAAATGAGCTATTTGCATTCGGCAAGGAGCCCTGATGCTGAAGAAGAAAATTAAGAATAGAATGACAAATACAGTTAATGTACTGTTTCCTCTATATTTGAATAAAATATTTTCTCAGAAATTCAGATGAAACACAAGTACCTGATATATGACGAGCTCAATCCTTTCCCTCCAAACCAAAGCGTCCTGAATGTTAAATGCCGCTATCTGTTACAAAAACAATGTAAGATTGAACTCAAAATGAAAGGAGATTTTTATCAACTTTCCTTTACGTTGTCACAAATTAGAAAATTGAAAGCGCAAAACATTCTAGGCAAATGAAAAAGGAAACAGAGGTCATTAAAGTGCTATCATGATTAAATCAAAATAAGGAAGGGCCAGGAAGAAAAGGAAGAAATATTAAAAAAAAAACCACAAAACTATCATTACACCACCCATTTTCACCTAAACTCAATAAAGAGAACGTAAAGCCATGTGGAAAAAAACAACTGTTGAGGGCAAAGAGCTGAATGCGTACCGTTATCCTTTGGTTCTTCTCTTTCTTGTTGTAGACACATAACACGTACACCATCTACAAATAGAAGTATAAACACTAATTCTGAATGTTCATGCAACTTCAAGGCAAGTAACATGAAGGGCACAAGTCTAAACTTTATTGAGCATTTTATTGTGTCTTTATCTTCTCTACCGAAGTGGCTCAAGTTCTTTTGGGATTTTACGGCAATAGTGAAAATGAACTAAGAATTTTTCTCTTCGTTCGTCATCTTAATTTCCTTCTTGTGCGATTAAGAAAAACTGACTCTTCCGATAAATTTAGAAGAAACTCAAATATTAGAACAGATATAAATACTCACCCGCCCATGGTGGGTCTTAAGTCCCCGGTCCTCCACCCGACAATTTCCATCAATGAGGAAAGTCTTGATCGGGACCTAATTCAAAAAATAAACAAGAACAGAACCAATGAGAGCTATAGAACAATATACAAAAAACAAAAGAAAAATCACCATATTATCTTTCGGTTTCCTCTTGTAGTACGCGAGGAGTCGGGATTCGAGGACGAAATAGCGCATGTGGATGAATGAGCGGCCGATCTTCCTCCGGCCGTAACGGGCCATCCATCCTTCGTAGACGACCTTCTTCACGGATCCCGACATCGATCTGTCCGCGAAACCTCTCCGGCTCGACTCAGCGTCCTCCGACGACTTCATAGGACTCTGCGATCTTCACGAACAGGCGGAAGACAAGACCATCTCCAATCCAGAAGGAGAGCGATCGACCCGCGGCAAAATTCTCAGGGAGGAAGTTTGGGGATCTCTTGCTCGGTCGCCAGTCATTTCCCGGGAGCTTTACTTTTCTGGACGACGGTTCCGTCTGTAGAATAATATTATTTGAAAATAATCTTCATTTCTTGAAAATAAATTGATTTTATTCGGCGTTCGCTGCGGCTCCTAAATTGTTTCTTTTTTTAGTATACCGGATAACGGTCAAAATCAAACCACGACTATTTTCTGGAAAATTAAATTTTAAATAAAAATCAAGGCGTCGCTGTTACTTTACCGGTCGAAATAAAACTCCAGTAATTACTTTTTTCATTTGCATCCACGAAAAAATTGGGAAAATTAATGATGCGTGATTATAAAGACTGGAAGAAATATGGGAGAGAAACAAAAAAAAGGAAGAAAGAGGAGACTAGAAAGCCCGGAGAGAGCAAGTTGACTTTTAAATTACTCTAATAATGCAAGGATATTTTTAGTCGTGTTCATGAGCATAATATAACGTATAAAAACAACTATATATGATTGAGATTTGTTGAATTATTAGGGTGGTCAACGGGAGACAAGCATGAGTTGTGCCACATGCATTGTGACAATGCCCCGTGCAATTTCATGGATTGATGGTGAGAAATCATGTGATTTAGACGCATTAAAATCATTTGATTAATGGTGAGAAAATTATTGAAGGCTTAGTCGCTTGCAAAAGGAGCGTCGACTTTGAAGGAGTTTACTAGTTTAGACGATTATCTTTCAAATGCTATATCCATGGGTTATCGCTCGTTTAAAAGGTAGAGTGGATCTTGGGTTTGTTTTCATGACCATTTCTATCTCTCTCATGCTTTTGTGATGATGAATTTTGTTATGATGATTTTGCTATTGCAAACTTTGAGAGTGGGAAGATTTATTGTGTCTGTCGCGGACGCACAAAAACCATATGCTTTTGTTTATTCTTATGGTTCAGCGCAAAATCAATAATAAATTAAACATAGCTCGACATCTAAATTTTGACTTAATATTGAAACAGTATGTTAGCATGTTCTATGCATTTTTAGAACTTCACAGGTTTTAATCAAATTTTAGACGGAAATTTCATGCATAAATCAAATAATTCTGATTAAAATACCAAAATTTGGTAGATTGATTTATCGAGTTTGAAATTTCACCAAATAAACAGATTATATAAATATTTGTTGGCATTTTATTCCTTGAATCCACAAAAAAAAATTATGTAAATCATCCATCGTCCTGCTTCTGTGTCTATGTTGTGATTACTTTGATCCACCTAAATTCTCCAATCAAATGTTTGATTTGGGGCACCTTTTTCAACCATGGGGGAGGGTGGATATTAAATCTCCAAAATGATGTCTAAACCCCCCAAAGGAAGTGGGTTAACCACCCTTTTACAATGGTAAGCTTACCTCCTTCCTTAAAAATAGGATCCCTTGAAAATAGAGTAGTGTCACTCGAGAATCAGGTGTAATGCCTTAAAATTAGGAAATAGGCTTCTTAAATAATAGGTTTCCCCGTATCTTATCATCTTTAACCTCTCAATAATGCTTTTGATCATCTTTGATTTGTCAAAATTCATTTTGACTATCATTGACTTCCAAGAAAAATGGATTGACTTGTCTCCCTAAAAGTTGGAACGAGTGGCTTCCGTAATCAGGCGGTCGACCAACTCGAGCACGTTGATGCTTTAAAGAAATGGTTGACCAATTATTTGAAAAAGGTAGAAAAGATCAACAGACTTCTCGAGAGGATAGAGGGCTCATTCTCCTCTCCTCGTGCTTAATAGTTTCTCTCTATGTTTACACTGCATTGCACCCGAGTCTTCGAATCTATATAAAGCAAAGAAATGTGAGAAATTTATCATTTGATTTCACATAAGCCAAATAAAGATTAATCTTATAATGTAAACAAATATAGAAAATGATGCATATTAAGAACTTATAATGCTAAGATCATGTTTAGACCATACTTCATCATTATAGGACTGGTATTGTTGTTATTTATTTAATAATACCTAAATATGATATTTGATGTATGGATTCGCTCATGGGGCCCAATAATTATCAACAACCTCCCCCCCCAACTATCTTTTATATATTTCTTCTTTATCTGTTCTTCAATTTTCAATTGATCAACAATTGAAAATCTACTGTCTTTCAAATGTAAGTTTTCATGTAAAAATGAAGTTAATTGCAAAATAAATTTCCAAATTTTGAAGCTGGGATAAGCGTACCGTATTCGCGAGTTTGTCTTTGTGAGGACCTGGCTTCTTATTGGCTGGGGACCGCGCTCTTATTCCTCCAATGGCGGGGAGCCACGTAGAAGATCACCCTATCACGCCAAACGGCCTCTACTAGGTTGCTCCGCTTCCCTTTGACGGCGATTCATCGTAGGGGAACCGCACTCTAAGCAGGCATGGGGCAACAGCTCAGTTTGGCGAATTTCCAAGGTGCCGTCGGACCGGATCTTGTCTCTCTCTTGATCGTTTCCTGAATCTCGCGGGATTGATTTTGCTTGCTGTTATTAGATATTTCCCTTTCCTGGAATAATATATCCTTGTTTTTTCTTAATCGCTCAGGAAAGGGGTGGCGCGAAGAGCAGATCCGAAAGATCTCAGACAGGGTTTTCGACAAACTGAAAGAGGAAATGGGGAAGGATCGGCTGACCTTAGAGGATGTCTACATCTCTATCCTCAACGTGTACAAGTACGTCCGCTGCCTTTTGAGTTCTTTAATCTTCTCTGCGTTTCACTCTCTGTCATTCGCTTTCCAACTCCGTTCCCTGCAGCGACATTAATAAGCGTTTGCCTGGGCCTCACAACGATCCACCGTCCAAAGAGGCCGTGAAGGCCATGATCGAGGTAATTCGTCCGTCGTATTTTCATTCAACTGCTCTACATGGATGTCAGAGTTTCTCCTCGTTTAGTCTCTAATATCTGCGAACGATGGCAGAAACTAATCAAAGCTTCTGCCGATTGAATCAAATTGAATTCTTTAAGAACAGATCAAAGCTCGACGAACTCTTTTTGCCCTCGTGAATTCCAGAAACAAAGAATGAGCCTCTATCCCCAGTACAGGGAAAGAGAGTTAAATTACATAACTGCCATGGGGCCCAAATAGGCCCACTCATAAAATGAAATGTATACGCGAGCCCAAATAGGCCCACTGATAAATCTTCTCGACGCAGAAATACGACATAAATATGGACGGACTGCTGGACCGCGAGGAATTCGCGGAGTTCATCCTGAAGATAGCGGAGGACGCGCTGACGGCGGTTGGTCAGAACCTCCTCATCGCGATCGTGATCGCCCCTGCCGTGGCGCTGTTCACGAAGAAAGCAACCGAAGGCATTCCCGTCGTCGGTACCGTCGTCCAGAAGATTCCGAACTCCATCTACGCCTCCGCCGTGGCTCTCGCCGCGGTCCTCGTCCAAAATGCCGCTGCCAATTCCCCCTCTCAGTAGCTCCCCCTTCTTCTAGAAACACTATTTAAACTCTCGTTCTAGGATCAGAATAAATGCTCCGCGGCTCGTACACTGGGAGTCTGAACGCGCGGCAAAAACGTTGTTTGTGTCGCGGGATGATCTTGTTCCACTAGGTCGTCGTTTTTTCCGTTTGTCGGTGAAGAGGGGCAGATAAACAAATATCTAATTAAAGGAGGTTGATTTTTGATT
Organism: Lemna minuta; assembly: GCA_024174645.1. Lineage (NCBI taxonomy): Eukaryota > Viridiplantae > Streptophyta > Magnoliopsida > Alismatales > Araceae > Lemna > Lemna minuta. The sequence continues at coordinate 1,562,367 of CM044113.1, read as the reverse complement.
TCTTTATATGTGAACGGATGTGAGCCAGTGGTTGGGGAATGGGGGTTGATAAATTACGGTGAACTGATTGATGGTGAGAAAGTCGTGTCAAGGAGGCACCGGAGGCAGGAGACCCGGAGACAGCTGGTCGCCGCTCGTCATGTCGGTCATCTAAATCTCCGTTACTCCCACGCGATCAATTATTTGCGGGACGACGAGGAGCCAGGACTCATCGCAATTCTCTACTTTCAGGTGACTTGATTTTCCTGACTTCCATTCCCGCAAAGTTCTCGTAAAATCAGACGCAGATCTGCGGAGGAATCGGGACTTTTCGCTCCTGGGACAATTTGAATCCGTAGGTCCCGCGTGCTTGCCGTGCGAATCTATCAATTATTTGCCTCTCGTTTCAGATCGAAGATCCCTCCTCTTTTTTCCTCGAATATCGGCGTTTTTTCCGAAACATCTTCTCTCCAAGCCAGTTTGTCATTATTTCTCCTAGGTCAATAGTGGTCCTCTTATCTAATGCATGTTGACTAGGAAAAGTTTGTCAGATATCTATCTCCCCGATGAAAAGCCTATCCAGACGTTCGGGAGAAGAGATCATTACTCTCTAACTTTGTCTTTTCGCTTGCGCCGAGAATTTCTCTCTTGAGAAGGGGTCAAATCAGACGCAGAACTTTAGATTCCCACTCGTGCAGGCTCCCGGTGAAAAGGTACCACCATTCATATATGGGCTCATTTCGAGGTCACGCGCTACCCCGGAACTCTGTTCCTCGCGGCCGGGCTTTGGCACGTGTGGAGCTCCCTCTCCCGGTTCGTCGCCGGTCCACAAACCTTCAGAGCTCGATCGTGGAACCCCGTCCCTGATTGGCTCTTTAACGGCCGCCTCGTCCACCTAGAGCTCTACCTGATCGTGGGCGGGTCCTTTTTTGACCTCTGCATCGAGCTTCTCTACGCACCCCACCTTCAGATCTTCGTAAACGGTGGCGTCCTCAATCCCGCTCACATGAACGACTTCGAGCACGCCGGTATGCTCTTCATGTTCTTCCTCTTCGGCGTCGCCGCTCTTCTCTCCCAAACTACCCGGTAAAGTGCTTCTCAGGAGCAGACTTTTTTTTTTTAATGGGATGCTGACGTGGACCGCATGTTGCAGATTCCTCCCGCTACAGGAAGAAGCTCTCTGTCTTTTAGGTGCAACGGCGTTCATGACCGAGTTCCTTCTGTTCTACTTCCACTCCACTGCCCACACCGGGCTTGAAGGGCACTACCATCTTATCCTGGTCCTCCTCGTGGGGCTCTGCCTTTTCTCCTCGTTGGCGGCGGCGATGCTGCCTTCGAGTTTCCCTGCGGACCTCTGTTCCGCCCTCGGTCTTACTCTGCAGGGCCTCTGGTTTTACCAGACGGCGTTCGTGCTCTACGGCCCTATGATGCCCCGAGGCTGCGGTCTCAAGGACGACCAAATTACCTGCGATTCTCACGGAAGCGAAGTCCGTGGACTTCTTCTCGCCAACTTCCAGCTATTTTCTCTCCTCTTTATCGTCCTCGGAGGAGTTGTCGGTACGTACTGGCTCGCCGCCAGGGAGAGGAAGAACGCTGACTGCTGCTTGGCCCAATAGTGCAGTCGAAAGAGCCCATCATCGCGGAGCCCAGCCCGGCAGGTGGAAAGCTATTTTTGGGGTATTAATTTGTGAAAGGCGCGAGGCGGAAGACGACAAAAGTACCGGGGGGCACGAGATTCGATGCGACACCGAGACCGTTAGAGAGAGGAGGAGATGGCTGGGTGCTTTTCGTACGGCGGAGGCAGCCGGGTGGCCGCCTTGATTGTCCCAATAAAGAGCCGAAGAGAAATGAAGAGATGGAGAGAGAAAGACTGATAGATACTCTTCTGGGTAACATGTGCCGCGCCAGAAATCTCTCTCTCTCATCATCTCGTCGGGGGATTGCTGCTGGCCTGCTGCTGTAGAGAAGGCTGACCGAGTCACCTCATCTCTTTCCGGGAAACGCCGTCCTCTCTCTCTCTCTACATCTATGTGATCGCGTTTTATCTCGGGCCCCGTAGAGAGAGAGATTGAGAGATCCTGGAAGTACGGCGGGGGTGGGGGTCCGGAATGGAACAGAAGAGAGAGAAAGTGGAGCGACGTGTTTTAATGGCGTCGCCACTGGCAGAGCAGTAAGAAGAAAGGCGAGCGAGAGTAAAAGCAAAAGAAGACGACGAGCAAACAGCGTCCTCATCCTCCTCTCTCTCCTACACTTTTCTCACGTGAACTGCTGCTATACTCGAATTCTTCTCTCCTCCCGGGGAAACCCTAGAAAATCCTTTCCATCCCTAGATCTTCACCGTCCCCAACCCTGATATCATCTCCTAAAACGGTAAGGGAGAGAGAGAGAGATAGAGAGAGAGAGAGAATAGAATGAAGAGAGAGAGAATCGAATGAAGAGATAGAAAGAGAGAGTACCCCAGCTTCAAAAACTCAGAGACAAATACAGTAGGAAGACGAGGTATCTCTCCTGGACACCATTAATGACGGTAAAATCCCAAGCCGCAGCTCGTCTTCTTGCTTTTCCATCCCCGGTGGCCGGTCGGCCTCTGCGCCGGCAACACGGGCCCGCCGCCGTAAATTCAGAAAACGAAGCTTTTATCGTCGGAAAATCTCCCCCCGGCGTCGTCTTCCTCGATTCCGGCGGCGGCGAGGACCACCCGAGTAAAAACCTCGCCTTTTTCTTCTGAGTCTCAGCGAGTTCCTAAACAGCCGACAACTCTCTCGCCGCCGGTCCGAGCAGAGGAAACCGGCCAAGCTCTCTCTCCCTTATCTCACTTTCTCTCTCATCGCCCACACCTGTAGCAGAAGCTCGAAGGGGGGCCGTCACGTGTGGGCACTGCTTGTCAGGGAAAGGCCAGGGGCAGGAGCAGCGCTCGAGTGGGTGCGCTGCCCTTTTCTCTTCTCTCTACCCCACTGAGCAGCAAAGAACAGGAAGAGGAAGGGGAGCATTTTCATTAATGGCGGGGTGTTAAAGAAGGGGGTTTTGAGAAAGGAGGGGGATTGACCGTTGCACAGCCTAGAGAGAGAGAGAGAGAGTTTCGGATAGAGGGGGATAACGAAGTTGGTCAGCTCCCAAGCTGGAGGTTTCCAAGTTGACGAAGACAGTCCATAGAATGACTCTACATGTGGGCAGCTGTTCGACTTGTCAGCCGTCTGATGATGGGCCCATGGCGACGATGGAGAGAGAGAAGCTTGCGAGTTTCGTTCATCAGACGGTCTGCGGCCGGGAAGATGTCTTGTCACATCTTTTCGTCTGGAAAACCGAGCCCTCGCTCGAGATATTCCGCCGGAAGAGACACGAAAAACTCTCTCTCTCTCCCTGTTCCCTGCTCTCTTCCTCTTTCTAAACGGGAGAGGGATGCAATCTGGACGACGGTTGTTAGAGTCCGCGTATTTTCATAAAAATGACGCCTTTCTTGTGAGTTCTGAGGCAGCAGATAGGACGGCAGCCCCGTGGACTCATCCGCTACGAGAACGCCGTTGCTGTCCTCTCTCTCTCTCTAAAAAACCCCGCATCATCTCTCTCTCTCTCTCTCTCTCCCGCTCTGCACCTCTCTGCCCCATTTCCTGTCTCACTGTAGAGTCGGCACAGCGGCAACACCATCTACAGACCCAGAAAGGGAAGAAAACTACCCGCACACCCACCACTCTCTCTCCTGTCTTCTCTCTCTAACGAAGCATTAATGACGGGCGAGAACCCTCGTTCACATACTCTCTCCCGCTCCGGCCCCTCTCTCTCCTCCGCTGTCTTTCTCTGAGTCCAACTCGCCGCATTCTTTTTCCAGTCTACGTCTCTGAATCTCCCCTGCCTATAAAAAGCCTCGTCGATCCCTACGACCAGAGGGAAACCCTTTTCCTCTCCCTCTCCTTGCGCTTTCTGCTCCCTGAAAATGGCGACCCACTGCTCTTCCCTTCCCCCTACGCCAGACCCCCGTTTTTAACTGCTTCCCGTTCTATTCTCCCTGCTCCTCCTGCTCCCTGCCCGCCTATGTCTGATTCCCACTAACCTACACATCTTCCTTCCATCCTCTTTCTCCTGCGTTTTTTTTAATTGCAGCTGCCGCGGAACCCAAGGCAGGATAAGCAGATGAACAGCACGGCAGCAGCGGCGGCGGAGCCACAAGCATTCCGGCCGCCTTTCACGGCCTCGCAATGGCAGGAACTCGAGCACCAAGCCCTCATCTTCAAGTATCTTATGGCGGGCATCCCCGTCCCTCCCGAGCTCCTCCTCCCCATTCGCCGTAGCCTCGAGTCAATGGCCGCTCGGTTCTACCATCACCCTGCCAGTAAGAAGCTTTCTCTCTCCGTCGCGTCATCATTTTCCGCGAAAGATTCGTTTCTCTCTCTTACTTTTATTCTGCCTACAGTGGGTTACTGCTCCTTCTACGGGAAGAAGCTGGATCCTGAGCCCGGCCGATGTCGGAGGACCGACGGGAAGAAATGGCGGTGCTCTAAAGACGCTCACCCCGACTCCAAGTACTGCGAGCGGCACATGCACCGCGGACGGAACCGTTCAAGAAAGCCTGTGGAAACGCAAAGTCTCTCCCAGACTCAGTCTTCCTCCTCTTCGCCCTCCTCCACTGTCACTTCTTTAGCTCCCGCAGCCGGCGGAACTCCCGGGGGCGCCGCCAACTTCTCCGGCGGCGTGCTCTTCCCCACTGCCGCCGCCGCTCAAGCTCCCACTCTCAGTCAGCTCCAAATGGAGTCTTCCGCATTTGGCAAGGACTTCGGGTCTGGGCTTTCTCTCTCTAGAACAGAAACTCATGATGGCGTGTGGAGAGAGAAACTGAGTGGTCATGATGTGCAGGTATCTGAGGGGGGTTAAGGCAGACGTGGACGGGCACAGCTTCCTCTCGGAGGCGTCAGGAAGCGCGAGGAGCATGGGAATGGATTTCTCTCTGGACAGCGCCTGGAGGCAGCTCCCTTCTCAGGCGCCTCCATTTTCTCTATCTAAGTCAGGAGGATCTCTGCTCCAGAGCAACTACGGTACTCAGCTTCATCCTTCGCAGGATTACGGTCAAGTGACTCTGAGCTCACTGTCGAAGCAGCAGTACAGCTTCTTCGGCGGCGATTATGGCGGCGGAGGCGGTGACTCGACTAAGCAAGAAAGTCAGCCGTTGCGACCCTTCTTCGATGAGTGGCCAAAAGCGAGGGATTCGTGGTCCGAGCTCGAGGACGAGAGATCCAACAGAACGCAGTTGTCTATCTCTATTCCCATGGCTTCCTCAGACTTCTCCACCACAAGCTCGAGGTCCCCTAATGGTGAGAATTAAGGTTTTCTTGGAATGCCTCCCGTTCTAGTTAGATTCTCATGGCCGTTGTTTTTAACGCGCAGACGACTGAAGATTAGACTGGAGAAGCTTGAAGTTTCCTGCAGATTCTTCTGATGGCCTCTCTCTCATAGGGTACGCTCTTTTGTTTGTCAGAGAGGGGATAAAACTGAGACTCGGCTATGCAGCCTCCTTTTGCTTCGCGGTGTCCTTTGACTTGTCATTATCGGACCTCCTGGTAGAGAGAGAGAGAGAGAGATAAACATTCTGTGAGGGAGGGAGATAGAGAGCAGGTGGTGGGTCTTTTGTAAAAGTTCAGAGAGAAATTTGTACCCAGGTGGCCGGTCACCTCGTTTTGAATTTGGATCGGATAGAAGAAAGAGCAGAGAGTGTACGAGAAGGATCGCGTCTCTGACCCAGGAAAAAGCCTAGGAATGTAAGAGAGCGAGGTTGATATCCAGTTCTGCTGCCTCTTCTGATCGATATCCATCTCTGGAATAGAGAGTGGGTGGGTCTCATGCGGGAGAGAATGTCTTCTCCTTCGCAGTGTCGATCAAAGCGAAACTGAAATCCAGTTTCTCTGATCTTAAGAGGGAAACTGAGGAGAGAGCGATGGAAACTCTCAATCGGAAGGAGGATGAAGAAATTAAGACGCGTACGGCGTATCAGGGAAGTTGAGAAAAAAGTGAGACAGAGAGGGAAGATCTTCCACGCCGCCATGCCCATCAGAGAGAAATTAAAGACCCAGTTCAGATGCCTATTTAATCAGTACGTCTCTCAGAAAGAGAAACTTGAGAGAGAGAGAGAGAGGGACGTGGGTCTCATGGGCAATCTTCCCCGCCGCAATGTCGATCAGAGAAAAATAGTCAACAGAGGCCCTAGGGCACAGCTGGACAGCCACTGTGGTCTGTGAAGGAGACAGATTTCTGCCGGCTCTTCCGCCGCCACATGGCCCATCTAAGCTTGTCCGCATCTCTCCCTGTATCGCTCTCTCCAGCTTCACATTTCTCTCCGGCCCTCGTCTAACGATTTACTTCTGTAGGTCTGAATCGCTGTCTTTCTGTCGGCCCGAGCCACCCTAATCACCGTGTAGCTGCGGCGCTTTCCTTTGACTTGACCTTGGCGCCGCCTAGCGAGAGAGGATCAGGGGCGAAAAGAATATTGACCGTCCGATTTGAAGGCGACATTATTTTGGGAGGCGGCGTCGAATCTGGCGCTAAATTGTCGTACAGCTGGCACCCAAGTCACAGCCACCGAAGTCTGAGCCAGCCACGTGGCTTCTCTAGGCCGGTCTCCACGATCCGTTCTCTGCGAGGCCCAATTCTTATTGGGCTCGATTTCTCTAGCCCATTGTCCATAAACTCGCGGTCGAGATTTGACCACGTCCCCTCCCGTCTCGTCTTCCTTTCTTGGATTTTTAGTTCAACTTGGGCTGTGAGTACCCTGATTCAGTGAGAAGAGGATAAGGCGGAAGAATGGATTCGATGTCGATACTGAGCCCTTCACCGCTTTCCATCTGCCGGATTTCGCCCCGAAGTGCCGCAACTCTGCGAACGGCGGGGATACCCCTTTCCAGGTGGAGCTCCTCCCGCCGGCTTGCTGCCCAAAAGATCCCACGAGGATTCGGCCCCGCCCCCGTCAAGCGGGGAAAGAAGAAGAACCAGCAGAGGACAGGGAAAGACGATGAAGAGGAAGAAGAAGACGACGACGACGAAGACGACGACGTGGATGAGCCAGAAGAGGCCACGATACCAGAGGTGGTCACGAACCGCATGATGAAGCGCATGGGCTTATCTGTCGGAGCTCCGCTCTCCCTGGGTCTCCTCTTCTTCCCCTTCTTCTACTACCTCAAAGTCGGCCTCAAAGTCGACGTTCCCACATGGGTTCCATTCATCGTGTCCTTCTTCTTCTTCGGCACGGCCCTGCTTGGCATCAGCTACGGAATCGTCTCCACCAGCTGGGACCCACTCCGGGAGGGCTCCCTTCTGGGCTGGAACGAAGCCCAGCGCAACTGGCCTGTCTTCTGGAACTCGCTCCGCAACGGTGGGGCCCCCCAAGAGAAGAAGAGATCCCGTAAAAGGTAGACAAAATTTTAGAAGAGTCAACGCTTCTCTCTCCGTGGTTTTATAGACAAAGCGCGGCGGGCTCGATCGAGAGGAAGTTCAGGAGTTCCTCTCCTTCCGGGTCGTCTTCCAAGAGGAACCCGTCGGAGAAGAAGCCGTCGATCTCGAATTCCAGCGAAGGGGACGCCGGAACTCGCTCGTCCTCTCCGAAGAATAGGTCCTTGGAGATGAATCTGGTGCAGCGGTGGGCTTTGGTGCGGATAACTTGACTGGCAAACGCACCATCCGTTCTTTCTCTTTCTTCTCTCTCCTCGCTTCTGGTCGGACGGCGGCGGCGGTTATGGATCGGTAGCTCTTTCCCCTCCGCTGCCGCCCTCTTCCTCAGGCTGGTGTTCCAGTAGTTCTTTATTTCGTTGTCTGTTCGGCCCGGTAGTCTTCCCGCTATCAGCGACCATCTGCGCAAAATCCAAGTGATGATGACGTAAGAGATAGACAGGCAGAGAGAGCGAGGGAGAGAGAGTTGACCGGTTGCCGAGGAGGTTGTGGAGTCTGACGATGAGCTCTTCTTCGTCGGGAGAGATGTTCCCTCTCTTAATTCCGGGCCTCAGGTAGTTGAGCCACCTGAGGCGGCAACTCTTGGGGCACCTGTTCAGCCCTGTAAAAGAAGAGTTGGAAAAACCATTATCAGGGTCTGCGCGACAGAGTTAGGGTTTTTATCACCTGCGTTCTTGGGTAGGCTTCTCCATCGGCCTAGACCGTGGGCCGAGATGTACTCAGAGAGAAGCTTGTCTTCATGGCTTGTCCATGCGCCTCTCTTCACTCCTTCCTCTGGGCAACAGCTGGTTCTCACCATCGTCTTCTATTCTCCGGCGACGTCGCCGGAGCAGAGAAGAACAGGATTTATGGAGGAGGGGGTGACCCGTTTGTCTTGTCTTCCACCCACTTTCCTGCTGGGGTGCGGTTCTTCACTGGGACTGTCTGCACTGAAAAGGAGGGAAATTTCTCTTTACGGGCCGGCCGGTGCACCATTGATGAGCCGGAGGAGGAAGTTCGGGGAGAAGATGCCACTGGCTTTGCTTTTCGGGAGGGTGGTTGTTGGGCTGCCTCCGTCTTTGGTTTCCAGATTTTGATCACCGGGTAGACCTTTTCTTTCTTGCTGCTCCTACAAATACTCATCCAGATGCTGCCACTCGGGAGAGAGAGAGCAATATTGGGCTATGTGAATGATCTAGATAGAAGTAAGTGGTACCAATAAGAGCCCATAACGCTCCACCACCCTTTTTCAGAGATGAAGAGCCCATACCAGTTATGCTCACATACATTCTCAAGAGAGAGGATTCGTATAAGTAGCCACATCAAATTACGAGCAATCAATCCCTTGATTGGTAAATGACTAAAATCATATAAATTTTAATTTTAAGGAAATTTGACTTGCCAAATTTTAAGTCTTCATGGGATACGCTGGCTTGAGAACTCTTAACATTCACATTTATTTTCATTCTTTGTCACTTACTTTGGACTTATTTATAGTTGACCGCGCAATTTCCTCAATCCCTTTCCCCAATTCACCAACAATGTTATCATATAATTTTCTTAGGGTTCTAATTATTTTGACGAAGAATTTTATTAAAAAATAGAGAAAATTTTGATAATCCAAAATTTTGGAAACTGGAATGATATGCATAAAATCATGTACATTGAAAGCACAAGTTCATGTATAAAAAATTATACAGGTATTCAACTCTTTGAATTTTATTTACTTAAAAATTTAGAATAATGATGAGCCAAGGTCGAATCTATAAGGAAGACGGTTATAAGATTAAAATAGAGTAATATCTTCATATTTTTGGATTAATAAAGCATAAATGATCAATGAAAAGAAAAAGTTGTATTACAAAAAATGCAATGAACTAATCAAATGCTTCCAAACTCTTTTTGAAGATTGAAAGCTCTTGATTGAAGGTGAAAAATGTGAATTACAATTTGAAAATACAAAAATATGGATGAAAAGATTGAGAAAATTGAAAAGAAGCATGGAAAATGATTCCAATATAAAGATTCCCGATGAAAACATGCTCAAGTGATGCTCTTTAATCAAATGCAGCTTCACGAGCTTGTACACTTTGCTTGGACCTGACGTGATGCATCTCACATAAGAAATGAATAGAAAAGAGAAGAAACTTATAAGAAATGATGTTCCATACACGAACAATCAATTGGTGCTCTCTTTCTTGCTAACTAGCCAAGCATTAGACATCAAAACATTAAAAAAACCTAACTTTTTTTTCCTCAGATTTATAATCAGCCACACGAGGACATGGAGTATAAAATGAAGATCATGCCCAAAAAATTTTAGCTCTAAACTCTGTCAAGTTTTTTGGATATCTATATTTTAATTTGGAAAAATCTAGACCATTGATTTCTTTTCTCGCTCCTCATCATTAACCTCCATTTTTACGCCAATGAAACCACGCCCTAGTCAAACCCTAGTTTTTTTAAAAACATTATATTTTCTTCTCTTTGTTCTCTCCTCTCTCCTCTTTTGATGACGCATGAGACGGAAAAGGAAGAGAGACAAAGAGAAGGGAACAAGGGAGAAGAGGGAGAAGAAGATGTGACAAAAGAATATGAGAAAGGGGGTGAGATGGCGACGAAGAAGGAGGCCAAAGAGAGAAATGTGGGGGTGGAGAAAAGTGGCGCAAGAAGTTTTTGCATGTATGCATGAGAGAAGAGAGCTAAGAGGGGAAGAATTGGCTGTGCGGTGATTCGGATAATGAGAGGGATAGAAGAGATTAAAGGGAAAGAGGAAGAGGGAGAATTCTCTCGCTGCACAGAAGAAGGCACGATGAAATAGAGAGGCGATGGTGGAGATGGAGGCATAAGGAGTGGGTCTGTGCCAGAAAAGATAGAGTGAAACGCTTGTGCAAGAGAGAAGAGCGGAGAAAAGAAGAGAGGAAAGAGATTGAGAGAAGAATGACAGAGAAAAAAAATCTTCCATGATGGAAGAATTTTCTTCGTCCATTCATGCACACATGCACGCACATGAGAAAGAGGGGGAGAAGGGAGATAGAGATGCTTCCACAAAGAGGGAGACAACAAGAGGAGGAAGAGGGACAAAGAAGAGGGAAAGGAGATAGAGAGGGTGTAGAAAAGATGTGAAAGAATAAAAATTTTCCACAATGGAAGAACTTTCTTCTTCCATCTGCACGTGTATGCATGAGTGAGAGAGTAGAGTGATGAGAAGTGTTAGATATAGCCCACTAAAGGGTTAGATGCATTGCTTCTCTTAAGAACCCTAGATTTTTCCCACTAACATAGAGCGAGAATGGTCATGGGATCTATGAACTCATGTTGGTCTAGGCTTCTTTTCCTTGTTTTCTAGCTCTTATGCTTCTTCTTGTATTTTGTGGTATCTTACACTCGGTCACTCTTGTCTTTCTAAATTTAAGAAAATCTTACAATAGCTATCTTTTATCTAAGTTTGTGTGTGAGTCATGTCAAATGGACAAACATCATCGCTCGACTTACCCTGCTTGTGACTCCATTCCATCCTCCCCTGCCATCGACTTGATTCATTGTGACATTTGAGGTCCCTCTTGAATTCGTTCTCCTTTATGTCATCTTTATTACCTAGTGTTTTTTTTTTAATAATTATACTTGAGTCATCGAGGTATATCTGATCAAAGACTATACACAATTTCTTAACATTGTCCACCAGTTTATATAGGAAATCATGCGATGAAATGAGAGGGAGGTGCAATGTTTCCATCGCACAAGAGAGGCAAAATAAGAAGCTCAGTGCGAGGAGAGGAAGTGTGACAAAGAGGGAAGCACGATAGAGAGGGAATTTATGTGCAACGTAAAAATTTCTATTTGGGAGAGAGAGAGAGAGAGAGAGAGAGAGAGGAAGGAGGACGGCTATACGAGGAGGAGGACACCTCCCACTCGAAGCCCGTGTACCCGAGGAGAAGAGGACGGAAGGGAAGAAAAGAGGAAAGAGGAGAGAGAGACTTCTGCGTATCTCGTCTCTCTCCATCCGCCACGTGAAGAAGGGCCCTCGACGACCCATAGCGACTTGGCGGTTCTCGGAAAACCTCTCTTGCCCTTACGTTTCCCGCCCTGCCCACCTAGCCTTTCCCTTCCCCTCACCTGGTGAATTCATTTCTCGTCTACCGACAAGCACTCGCCTATGATTTCCTCTCCTATTCACGGTGACGTGACGTGGAAGAAGAACTCGCATTGAGAAAATCGAAGAAGACGAGAACAGAAGAGAGAGGACAAGGAAAAGAGGAGAATCATCTTCTCCCCCTTCCCCCCCGTTCTTGTGGAGCGAGACACGAAGGAGGAAGCCGCTTCGTAGGAGGTGTTGGTTTCTCACACTCGTAAACTCACTCACTCACTATCGGATTCAAGAAGAAGAAAGAACGAAAGAAAAGAAGATGATTTCACTCACACGCAGACACTCTGTTTCACGAATACACGCCTAAAATAGGCAAAACAAGAAAGAAAATACAAAGGAAGAAGACCGTAACGACCATAACGGTCCGAGTGATGACGTGGCTTCACAATCGCCGTTATAACTCCCCGAATCCGACGGTCTTTAAAATCTACCTCTTCACTTAACACTTCAAATCTCATCTAAGCCTTTTATTCATGATCGGACGGTACATATTATATCCTTCAGGAGGAACCCCGCCCGCTGTCCACGTGAAGGGATCCTCGGCGCCCCTTCCCCCCTTCTGCCCCTCTCACTGCCACTCGCGACGCAGAATCAGTGGCCTCCTCCTCCCTGTCCATCAGTTGACCCGCGCTCGTTCGCAGGTGACGTTCCACCAACCTGACGAGACTTTTCCGCGATTTCTCCTTCCCACCAGGTGCCCGTTCGTTCGCGTGTGACGTCCCACCCACCCAATGAGATGTTGCTGCGGGATTTTTCCACCCCACTTCGTTGTCGTGGTGCCACCTCACGGAGCGAGGCTTCCATCGCAATTTTTTGCTTGACCTAGTGTCGATTTGAAGAAGGCAAAGAGGCGAAATCTACTTGGCCGTGAACTTTCCCCTCCCCGCCCCCTGTCATTTCACCCCTCAGTCCTACCTGCCATTTCTGGCTTGACTCCCTGAGAGTGAGTTAGTCACGGGAAGAACTAAGGGGGGAGGCGAGGACATTCGCGTAGGGGAACGACCTCCATAGCCACCGATGTGACTTGACTTCCCTCTCATCCCCCTTCTTCTGTCGCCAGCGCGCCAGCCCGTGCCCGGGTCTGACCGCCTCCAACGGTCTGTCGTGCGCGTTGATTTAGCTTGCAGCCTGTCGAGAGCGCACGCCGGTCCGTGCAGCCGACCGGTGACGACTTCGTCGATTATCGACGAGGTCTGACCTTTGATACCAAGCACCGCTCTTCACCAGACGCCTCTGCCCTCGTCGGTTCCCCGCTCCGTCATGACCCACCAGGCTACGCAGCCCCGAAGGTTAGCTCCGTACCCTTCCTTATTTAAGTTTAATTACTTTTCGAAGGGTTTTCTCGTCTTGATTCCACCGCCTTTCAGACGACTGTAGACACTGATAGAACGGAGTATAGGATCGTGACTTTCTGACGCTACGTCAAACTCGTCATTGTTTGTGAGCGGCCACCTCAAGCTACTTCACGACGACTGTTTCGATGTCTATTCGGACGTGGACCGAGAGGGTCTCAAGCTTACCATCATCGAGCGTTTCCCCGGGTCGTTTGGAGTCGGTATTGCATCTCGGCTCGCCTGCATGTACTTAGGTTAGGAGGTCAACCTAGAGTCTTAGGTTCCTACACTTCTATCGGATCGGGCCGACTGCCCCATCCGGGGACTGTTGCACTTCATTGATCAGGTACAAGGGTTCACTCCCGTCCTGCATCAACTGAGACCGAGACCGAATTCAGATTTGGATTGAATGGTGTGCCAAAAACCAAACCGTGACCGAGAACACCCAACCCTAATTAGGATAAAAACATGATTTCTAATCCAAGATAGCGCTCAAATTGATCCAATTTCTTGGAGGATCAAAGGCTTTTCATTCAACGTATTCAAAGACGATCGTTGGCATTCACGAATCGATTTCTCCCTATTCTCTTAACGAAACCTCACTTTCAAACACTCCGTGGATGTAAAAATTTATCTAGAACCAATTGAAAGCAAGAGATTCAAGGATTTTGGTGTCTAGACAATTTGATTACTTGAAAAAAATCGAAGAATGATTTACATCGTCGAAAAACATCTCAATTTATAAGGAGAATTGGGCTTAATCGTCAGATTTCAACATATAATCTTAGATCAATGGCTCCGATGAAACACATATATGTAAATCGTTATGCTTAAATTGCGTCCGCTGGATCAAAGATGGACCGCCAAGATTTTCGCCATGTCGTGCGTGAAACGACATCCGTTCGATCTTGATCTAACACTCTTGATGCATTTCATCGATTTTAATCATAGTAGTTGTAACTCCTCAGATGAATGGCTGAGATTAAATTGTTTTAAAATGATTCATCGGCAAACCAGAGTGCACCACGTACCCTTTTCACTTAAGGGACGATCGACAATCGTGATTGAAATCGCACAATCAGATGCTCCACATGACACCACATCAACTGCACACATAAAAATATAAAAATAGTCCCACATGATCAAAATCAAGGCGATTTGACGTGTATATAACGTATAAGCGATTTAGAGAGATAACGTTTTCCTAAAAAGGAAGCTTTATCTCTATAATTACACTCTTGCACATGTGCGCACAAGCACACACTCACACACTCACACACATGCGCACACACTTGCACACACACGCGTGCACCACGTGGTGTGTTCATACACCGCCACATGGCGACGCCATTTTTCCCCTGCCAAGTCAACTTCCACGTCAGCACGTGATAAAATCTGATTTTTATTATTCTTTTAAATTTAAAATAAATCCAAATAAAGTCATAAAAAATCAAAATTCATAACTTTTAAAATAAAACTCTAAATTAATCCAAATTATTTCATTAGATCAGATATTAAATTATCTATCATTCTAAAAAGTCAAATTTAATAAGTAACAAGAGAATAAGTTTTTATTTAAAAAATATACTCATTTCTTTTAGAATTTAAAACTTAAAAAAATAAATAAATTTATAAAAAGTGATTTCTCTCTTTAATTAGCATTAAACCAAATTATAATCACAAAAAATGGGGATAATCTAATATTAAAATATTTCTCTTTAATTTATCATAATTATTCCTATATTAATGCATTTTGAGATTATAACATATTTTCATAGAATGATAGATAAACACTAAAAAATATGATAATATGCATTAGAATGGAAATGTTTTATGCCTTAATTTGTATTAATAATCATATATTTTCATGCATAATTTACATGTTATCAATCTCCTTATTAATTAAGTATAACAATATATATTAGTTGTTTTAGGATTGATTGAATCCAATTGATAGTTTGAGTCATCGACTTGGTAGGTGCCAAGCTACACTACAAGCTCAAGGAGATATGGAGTATATCAGAACTCCCATATGAAACTTTTTTATCATTAGTTATTGTGTACATACAATCCTTTTCATCCACGTGGGACTCATGAATGGCTTAGGATATGATTAACTATCAAACCCTAATTAGTCACTCAATTTTAGGATTGATGCGAGTAAGAAATTTTCAAAAACACCTTCTCTAATATTTTGAATATCTTAACCAAGGATTTACCGTATTGCGTTCCTTTTGAGTTAATCTTCTCTTATACTGAGAGCAGATGATCCCATCTTTAACACTCAATCACCTTTAAGGACTTCATGTTGTATCTAACCTATGAAATTTTGGAGATCCTATGTTAGAGATTCAGAAGTCATAGTCAAAATACAGTTATCCACCCACAAGATGTCTTTGGTGTCTCAAGTCTAAGAACCATGTACACAAACATGACATAAAACAACTTAGTTTACAGTTTAGTATAATACCATTCAAGGATTCATATAGATCAATTCAATGAAATTTTTCTTCAAAGAGAACACACTATCTATCATTGATGTCTCCACACTAATGACCACATGATCAACTATATTCATTATACGAATTGCATTTGATAATATTTTTCTTTCTAAATAATTGGATGTCCTTCTTGAATATCGTATGATTAGATCATATGTTTAAGGACTAGTGATTATTTTATTATGATCTCATCATAATTCACTTAGTCATTGCATATAATCATGGACTTTATTATAAACATCACACAATAATGATGATGAATAAAAGATCATTTCAATGAATATAAAAAAAGATGATTGTATGATAGCATTCAAAACACATTATATCTATCACCTTACACCCGAAGACTAATAGTCTAACCTCCTCTGGTTGTTGGTTGGAGATAACATCAAGTCTTGGGATATGATCTTTCCATGAGTTAAGTTTGCCTATAGCTCTATGATGAATTGAGACCGCGAGGTCGTTGAAAATATACGGTCAAGAGTCAAAATAAATACCAAACTCACCAATTTTATGATTAAATCACGAATTGAGGGGTATAGTGATAGATATAAATAAGGGTCGAATCCACATGGAATTAAGGTAATTTCTGATGATCTTTTCGAATTTTGATCAAATCGGACAATGCATTGAGGTGAGAACTTAGGGAAATTGATAGGATTTCAAAAGAGAACTCAAAGACAAATCCATAAAATAAAAAATCACTCGATTTGGATCAAGATTCGTGGAGAAATCCAAGAGCAAATTAGGTATAAATTTCAAATGCGAAGAGAGAGAAATCTGAAATAAAATCTAAAATTATCTAAATCTAAGATTCTAAATTAAAATCTAATAATACAAGATGAATGATTAGGATGAAAACACATAATCTAACCCAAGATAGCGATCGAAATGATCCAATTAATCGCCGAATTCAAGGCTTCTCATTCCGCGATTTCGAAAACGATCATCGGTGTTCAAGAGGCGAATTCTCCCTATTTGATAGAGGAAATCTCACTTTCAACCACTCCGTGGACGCAGAAATGTGTCTAGAAGTATTTGAAAATAAGATATTCAAGGATTGAAAACAAGAGTTCAATTGCTTGAAATCATCCAAAAATGCATTACAATGTCGAATAACATCTCAATTTATAGTGACTTTGGGCGTAATTGTCCGATGATGCGTTTGATCTTTGATCAACGGTTCTGATGAAATGCATCAATGTGAATCATTACGATTAAGTCATGGCTGTTGGATCGGAGATGGACCGCCGAGATTTCACCACATCGCGCGTGAAGAAGAAACGCATGAAACGGATGATCTAACGATTAGTATGCGTTTTCGTCATTTTTAATCTCAGCCGTTATAACTCTTTAGATCAACAACTGAGAGTAAATTATTTTAAAAATGATTTGCCAACGAATAAGAATGTGCCACGTCCGTTGCCTTAAGCGGCGATCGACGATCGCGATTTAATCGCATGATGGGACGCTCCATGTGTTATCACATCACCCCCTACTTGGATTGTCAATTGCAATTTGATTAGATGCACCAGATTTTTCCACGTCACCTGCGTGATTTTTAAAATCGATTTTAATTAAATAAATCAATTTTCAATTTAGAAAAATTTAGAAAAAATTATCAAAAATCCTTAAAAATCAGAAAATTCATAAATTTCAAAATATAACTCCAAATGAATCCAAATTTATTTCATTGGGTCATAAATTAAATTATCTATCATTATAAAAAGTTAAATTATTTAAATAAAAAGAGAATAAATTTCTATTTCAAAATATACACTCATTTCTCTTAAAAATTATAACTTAGAAAAATAAATGAGTATATAAAAATTATTTTCTCTAATTATTTAGCATTAAAACACAATTATATTCTCAAATATAGATGGGAATAATCTAATTTAAAAATATATTCTGAAAAATACATAATTATACCTAAAATAGTGCATTTTGAGATTATAACTTAAATTTGCATGAAATGATAGAAGTGCACTCAAAGTATGATAGCATGTATCAGAATGGAATATTTTATGCATTAATTTGCATTAAAAATCATATAATTACATGTATAAATTGAGTGTTATCACTCTACCATTTGTAATACCTGCTAGATCCCTTTTGAGATTTTGTATAGTTACTCACCATGTAAGCCTATTGACCTCCTCCCAATGGCTAAGTGACGGAACGAATCGATGCAGTTGTTAATTGCACACCGATTTGTGTCAAAAATAAAGCCAAACTTACCAATTTAATGATTTAATTACGAATTGAGGGGTATAATGGTAAATAGGGTTGAATCCATGGAGAAATAAGGGATTTTCAAGAGATCTTTTGGAATTTGATCAAATCAGACGATAAATTGGTGATATAAATTAGGGAATACCGGTAAGTGAAGGTTATTTGGGACGTGTTCTAAATGGTCTAGCGAAAACCTATTGATGGAAGAGGCAAAATTTCATCTTCGAATCTCGCTTAATTGAGAGGCAAATATAGCTTTTGCACATTTTCGTTAATCCATGAAACATGGTCTATATAGACACATAGATCCATGGATCTATACATCTCGATCAGAAAAGAATCAATAGAAAAAGAAAGAATTAGAAAGATAACTCAAAGACGAATCTATGGAATATTACTTGATTTGGATTAGTATTCATGGAGAAATCAAAGAGTGATGTGGAGAAATATTTTCAAAAATTAAATCGGGAATTTACCGAAATTAACGATGAAATTAAAATAAATGACGATCCTAAATTACAAATTGATGATACATAATGAGAGATTAGAGGGAAAACACGTATTCTAACCTGAGATAGCGATCGAAATGATCCAATTAATCGCCGTATTCAAGGCTTTTCATTTCGCGATTTCGAAAACGATCGTTGGTATTCAAGAAACAAATTCTCCTTAATCAATTGACGAAATCTCACTTTTAATCACTTTGTGGACGTAGAAATGGGTCTAGAAGCGATCAGAAGCGAGAGATTCAAGGATGGATTGTATAGATAGATCAATTGAGCGAAATCATCCAAGAATACATCAAAAATGTCGAAGAACATCTCAATTTATAGTAATTTTGGGCATAACTGTCCGATCGGGCATTTCCTCTTTGATCAACGGCTCTGATTGATCACATTAATGCAAATCGTTACTGTTAAGTCGCAGCCGTTGGATCGTGATCGGACGCTCGATATGAAGCCACATCGCCGCGCGTTATAAAACGCATTGAAACACCGTCGTTGGATCGCGATCGGACGCATCAGATGCGTTTTCTCGCGATTTAATCTCGACTGTTATAACTCTTGTAATCCGGTAAACCTTGATCTCTCCATGTGTCCAATCAATTTAAGTGAAGATCAACGGCCTTTAAATCTTCACGCGATCGGACGCTTCTCACGCTTACACGTCACCTCCTCGCCTCGACCGTCGATCACGATGCGATCGGATGGCTATGATCATGCCACATCACCTGCGCGTGATAAAATATTCAAAAAATCGATTTTTAATTAGAAAAATCGATTTTTAATTCCGGAAAATCCTTAATAATTCAGAAAAATTCCGAAAAAATTCCTAAAAATTAGAAAATTCATAACTTTCAAAATACAACTCCAAATTAATCCAAATTTCTTTCATTAGATCAGAAATTTAATTATCTATCATTATAAAAAGTCAATATTTAAATAACAAGATAATACATTTTTATTTAAAAAATACACTCATTTCTTATTGAAAAACAAAACTTTAGAAAAATAAATGAGTGTATATAAACATTTTCTCTAATTATTTATCATTAAAAACCTAATTATAATCTCAAATTTAGATGGGAATAATCTATTCTAAAATATATTCTTAATTATGCATAATTATCCCTAATTTAGTGCATTTTGAGATTATAACTTAAAATTGCATGAAATGATAGAAATGCACTCAAAGTATGATAACATCCATACAAATGGAATGTTTTATGCCTTATTTTTGTATTAATAATCATGTATTATCATGTTAAGATTGCGTGTTATCACTAAGCATTGTAGAGTCCCACATGAAGGCGAGTCATTCTCCCAACATACAAAAAGTCTGCTTGAGGATATTCATCTCTGCATCACGACTAGTTATGCATAGTGCAAGCAAAACACTGATTCACACTAATGTTTTCTTGCCTTTGAGATAGGGGAGCTTATAATTGTGAGACTCCAACAAGAGAGATTTTCTTTGAAGGGCACAACTAAGCTTCATGCACATAGCATGAGTATGTTTCAAATCCTCAAATGAGTAGGGGAAATGCCTGCATCATTGATCTACCCTCCAAGTGGGGAATAAAACTCCACCTTCAATGTCTCAAATCAGGTCCCCTATAAAGCTCCACCCAACACTCTTAGCCCTCCCCTACCCAAGATCTTGCCTAAGAGTTAGTCCATCTCATCCACTCCTTGTACTTTATACTACTTGGCATGAACATGTGAAGGAAATTTCTTGTTCTTTGGTAGGGACCACCATCATTCAATGACTTTTGTATCATGAAGGACACATAGGCAAATTTCAGTCAAGGTCTACTATTGTCCCTCGATAAAGTCGAGTTTTGTTGACCATAGGGGATTGGTGGGGGACCACACCCCTCCATTGGAGATCATTTTCCTACCACCATCTAAGGAGATGATTGACGAGACGAAACCAAGTGGTCATTAAAAACACACATTCACGTGTCAAAACAAAGTCCAAACTTACCAATTTTGAGAATAATTCTCGAATTGAGGGGTATAATGGTAAATAAGGGTTGAATCCACAGAGAAATTTTGAGATATATTTTAGAATTTGATCAAATGAGACAATGAATTGAGGTGAAAAATTAGGGAAAATGATAGATTTGGAAAGATAACTCAAAGACGAATCCACGGAATAAAAAATTACTCGATTTGGATCAAGATTCGCGGAGAAATTGATGAGTGAATTAGGGAGAAATTTCCAAACGCAAATTAAGAGAAATCCAAAATTAAAAGACTAAATTAACTAAATTAACGATCCTAAATTACAAATTAATGATACATGACGAAAGATTAAGAAGAAAACACATAATCTAACCCGAGATAGTGATCGAAATGATCCAATTAATTGCTGGATTCAAGGCTTTTTATTCTGTGATTTCGAAAATGATCTTCGGTGTTTAAGAGGCGAATTCTCCCTAATAGATCGACGAAATCTCACTTTCAACCACTCCGTGGACGCAGAAATGAGTCTAGAAGTGATTGGAAGCAAGAGATTCAAGGATGGTGTTGTATAGATGGTTCAATTGATTGAAATCATCCAATAATACATGAAAATGTCGAAGAACATCTCAATTTATAGTGAATTTGGGCATAATCGTCCGATCAGGTGTTTCATCTTCGATTAACGGCTTTGATGAAATGCGTGGATGCGAATCATTACGATTAAGTTGTGACCGTTGGATCGGAGATAGACCGCCAAGATGAAGCCACCTGATCGAGTGAAGCTGAATCGTCGCATAACGCCTACCATTCGATCTTCATCGAACATCTAAGATATCTCCACGTGTCCACATAAGTCCATAGGATGCGTTTAATCTCAGCCGTTATAACTCCCTTGATGAACGGTTGAGATTAAACATTTTTAAATACGAATCGTCTTCCAATCAAAATGTGTCGCGTACCCCTTCACTTAAGGGACAATCAACGGTTTTAATTTAACGCTCGATTAGACACTCCGTATGTCGCCACATCACCTGCGCGTAAAAACAAAAACAAATAGTTCCACATGGCAAAAAATCAAAAGAATTCATGCATAAATAAGGAGATAGCTTATATCCTCAATAGGATGCTCCCCCCTTATTCACATACACGCACACACGTGTGCACACGCGCACACACGCGCACACACGCACACACACGCACACACACGCACACACGCGCACTCGCACACATGCACACGTGTGCAATACGTGGCGGTCTCATAGATTGCCACGTGGCGCTGCTATTTTTATTCACACCACATCAGCTTCCACGTCAGCACGCGATAAAAAAAATATTTTTATTCATTTTAATTCAAAATAAATCGAAGTAAATTCAAGAAAAATCCCTAAAAATTAGAAAATTCATAACTTTCAAAATTCAACTCCAAATTAATCCAAATTTCTTTCATTGGATCATAAATTCAATTATCTATCATTATAAAAAGTCAAAATATTTAAATAACAAGAGAATAAATTATTATTTCAAAAATACACTCATTTCTTCTTGAAAAACAAAACTTAGAAAAATAAATGTGTATATAAACATTTTCTCTTATTATTTAACAGTAAAATCTAATTATAATCTCAAATTTAGATGTGAATAATCTATTCTAAAATATATTCTTAATTATGCATAATTATCCCTAATTTAGTGCATTTTGAGATTATAACTTAAAATTGCATTAAATGATAGAAATGCACTCAAAGTATGATAGCATTCATACTTATGGAATGTTTTATGCCTTAATTTGCACGAATAATCATGTTTTTACGTGTTAAGATTGCACGTTATCAATGATCACAACTAGGATCCCATCTATGGGGATGAAGCAACGTCTGGAGCACCACCTCGAAAACTACGCCAACGCTAGGCTTAAACCTAGAATTCCCATTATTAGGAGTCACTTGGGGCATTTCTTCATTCCTCATCTTTTTAGTGTATGTCTTTCATTTCTTGCCTGTTTGTCTCCCTTTGATGATATTTTCTCTCTCCTCCTAGATCTATATATAGGCCTAGGTTTGATTGTGAATGGTTGGCTAATCTTTGATTGAAAATTTTCATTCTTCAAAAGAGTGTGCCCATGGGGTTTGCCGCCACCACCACTCGTAGTGGCCACCTTTGTATTAGGTCCTATTCTTTCCTCTTCCACTTCATCTCCCTTCTTGAGATCATTCTTCTGCCACCCAAAACAACCATTGCTAGACCCAATCTTTTTGTTTATGTAAAATCATTCAAGGATGATTCACTCATTATTTCTATTCTTTATGTGGATGATTTTATTAATGATACCAAATTTATCTACAAATTTATCTACAAGACTAAGAATCAAATGACTAGAATGAAGAAAATTCCTTATGCATGTGCCATGGGTTATCTCCATTGTTGCATTTCAACTGAAGTGTGATATGTTTAGATCTCTTTGGATAAAGAGCAATATAGTGTATGGAAGCTTAGCACTCAAAAAATGAATTATTTGACCTAGAACTATTTTAAGCATCAAAGACAAGAAGAAAAAAATCTATCTACTTTTGTCATTCTAGTATGCTCTTAGTTCCAAAGATGCTTAACAATCTAAGATTAAATTGAATAGTCATGCAGAAAACATGCAAATTAATGCATCAATAAAATGCATTTTATGCATTCATTTACATGAGAATGATTATAAATGCATGTTGTCATGATTATAAATGGATGTTATCATGATTAAAAATGAGTATATTCTTGTCTATCAGATATTTTATTATTTAGGATTTTAAAATATTTTTTAGAATTTTTTCGCATTAAAATCACAAAGTAAATGATTTATTAAGTCAAAAATGTAATTTTCTATTTATTTATAATTAAAAAGTCTTGCATTTACATGCAAATAACTCTCAATTCATGGTATCATGACTTAAAATGAATAATTTTACTTCTAGATTAATTTTTCTAGATCTTATGGTGATATTGGGAAATTTTTAAACTTCAAAATCATTCAAAAAGTTAATTTATAAAACCAAAAAATGATTTGTGATTCAAAAAAATTTAAAAATAACCTTTTGGTTGACTTACATGATTGTAGGACATTGTGCTATTGCAGTTGTTTATCAAATATTATTCTTTGTTTTTAATAGGTAGGTTGACAAAATGATTTAGTGTGGTCGTTGAATACACACAATCTTGTGTCAAAAAAAGTTCCAAACTCACCAATTTAAAGGTATAATAACTAATGAAATAGTATAGTGGTGAATAAGGGTCAAATCCACGGAGAAACAAGGGAAATTATGAGATATCTTTGAAATTCGATCAAATCAGACAATGATTTGGGGTGAGAAATAAGGATTTTAATATATTAAGAAAGATAACTCTAATACGAATCCACATAATAAAAAATCACTGAATTTGGATTAGAATTCGCGATAATCTGAAAGTATTTTTGAGCAGATTTTATGGGAGATTCATTTTTTTTTTCAATATATATCAAATCATGCCTCTAATCTTATAAAAGGGTATAAAAATATAGTGTTTTAAAATTTTTTTGTGTACTCTTACCATTAGCTAGCCGCAAGAAAGAGAGTAGCGATTGATAATGAACTAGATTATGCATGTTCTATATCATTGTTCTGTGTTGATTTCATGCAATGAAATCTATAATTCCTTACTCAATATAGTTGTGAGTGAGTGGCATTCCTGTAATTCTCCCTCTACTTCTCTCTCTACTTGTATGGTCCCTCCCCACTACATAAGGGGAGGCACCCCCCCCCTTCTTGAGTTAATCAAACCCTAGACTACATTTTCTACATGGTATCAGAGCTTTGAAATCGAGACGGCGGAATCTCCCGTACGAGACGCTGAAGAAAAAAAAAAAAGTACTTGCGAATCCATCCTACCGGATTCGTCTCGTCTCCAGTATTCGCCGCCGCCTATATCGAGACGGCGTCTTCGTCTCCAGTATTCGCCGCCTTCGTCTCCAGTATTCGCCGCCTATATCGAGACGGCGTCTTCGTCTCCAGTATTCGCCGCCTCGCCGCGTCTTCAGTACTCGTCTCCAGTATTCGCCGCGTACGAGGCGCAGAGATCGAGATTCGACCACCTCCTTCTTCCTCTACACGGCGTCACCTGTGTTGCGGTTTCTTGCTACACGTGGTCCACCGCCGACCACCTCCTTCTTCCTCTACAGAAAGCGTCTTCGTAGAAAAGGAATTTGTTTCCTTGTGACGTTTGCTTCGTGCCGTCTGCTTCCCTACTACTACTATGGCGGACGAGAGTATTACGTCGGCCTCTGTGCCGGGCCCTCAACCGCCTGCTACTGCTACATCTGTGGTCGCATCCTACCCCGCGTCGATCGCCTTCATCAACAATTTACAAAGCCCGACGACCCTTTTCGATGGGACCAACTATGTCACGTGGTTTGCCGCCTTCCAGCGGTTCCTTGAGATCCACGGTCGTCTCTCTCACCTCACCGACGCCCCGCCTCTCCTCGAGGCACCCCACTTCTCGACTTGGGTCATCCAGGATCGCGCCGTCACCTCCTGGATGCTGAAGATGGCTATTCCGGCAATCGCCGAGCCGATGCAGCTCATTTCCCCATCACGGGCCATTTGGGATGAGTGGGCTCGTATGTATGGCTATCAATCGAATATCGGGCGGACCGTCGACATCTTTGAGGGCCTGTTCAAGACCAAGCAGGCGGGTCGATCTCTTCAGGATTATTATGGGTCTCTTCGCTCGCTTCTCACCCAGCTGGAGGTGCATCAGCCATATACGACTAACATTGCGACGCAGCGCCGTTATCGTGAGGAGCTTGCCGTCGCTCTATTCCTGGCCGGCCTTGACTCTCCCGTCAGCTCTCAAATACGCGGCCCCATCTTGAGCGCCCAGAGCCTTCCGACACTTGGTGAGACATTCTCGACTGCCTTACGTGTATCTACAAGTATCGTCTCCCCGGCGGCTCCCCTATCATCGACCGAGTCCACCGCACTCTTATCTTCCGGGCCTCGCTCCCGGAATCGTGGATCAGATGGTGGTCGCGGTCGGGGTCGCGATGGTCAAGGACGGGGCCGTGGGCGTGACGGTCAACTCTACCCCCCTGCGAGCATTGCCGCGGTATGGTCATCGCTCGACCGTTGCTGGGAGAAGTTCGGAAAGCCGGCCCCGAGATGGCTCACGCTATCACTACGATCAACACCTCCTCTATAGCACCGGATTCGCTGCTCATATCCGGGCCGAGTATGATCGCTGATGACAACACACACACTGCTAGGGGTTCTCCGTCCGAAGGTTCTCTCACCTCTCATCTGGCCTCTACGTCGACATCAGGTACGGCTCTTCTTGCCTCTCCGCCAGGGCCTTGGATCATTGACTCGGGGGCATCCGCGCACATGTCAGGTACCCCATCCCTTCTTTCTCGCCTATCCCGCTTGCCTAATCCTGACTCCGTTTCCATTGCTGATGGCCGTGTCTGTCCCATTGCGGGCAAGGGCCTTGCGACTCCGACATCGTCTCTTCCCTTGTCGGATGTCCTATATGTTCCGAACTTTCCCGTTAACCTACTCTCCATTAGTGCGATTACGAAGACCCTCTTCTGCTCCGTCTATTTCTTTCCTTACCACTGCACCTTTCAGGACTTGCGGACGGGCAAGAGGATTGGTTTGGGACGTGAGACCGGACGCGGCCTATACGAGCTCGTCCCCGATACTCCCTCCACTGGCTTCCGTTGTCTTCTCTCCCAGGGGGATTCTCCACTCCAGTGGCATCGAAGGTTGGGCCATCCCGGTATTACCAAACTTCGTTTAGCCCTTCCGTGGATTACTCTCTCTACTTTTGAATGCGAAAGTATCTTGTCTCGGCCGATGTCACCTTCTTTGAGTCCACCCGTTACTTCTCCGCTGCCCCTGCTCCTCCGTCTCCTATTCTACCTCCACCACCTACTTCATGTCCGGCCGCTCCGCCTTCTAATTCCAGTCCGGACGTCGCTCCCTTCCCTCCGCTACTCGAGGCGGGATCTCCTGATCCGCCATCCCCTCCCCCCCCACCACTTCATTTATCACCACCGGCTCCGTATGTGTCTCCATCCGCTCCGGTCTCCGTCGAGCCACCAGATGGGTCCTCGCCCTCGTCCACAGGTCCGGCACCCCCTGCATTGCCGCCCACCGACCTTCATCTACCCGTCGCACTACGCAAAGGTACACGTACTTGTACCCTCCATCCCATTTCTCATTACGTCCACTATGACCACTTGCACCCCACCTATCGTGCCTTCTCCCTCTCCCTCGCCTCCGAGTCGATTCCTCGGTCCCACGTGGAGGCTATGGCGATTCCACACTGGAAGGCGGCCATGGATCAGGGAGTTCGCGGTTCTTACCGGCCCGTCGTACATGGATCTTGGTTCCTCGTCCACAGGATACCAATGTTGTTACCTGCCGATGGATCTTCACTCTGAAGTACAACCCCGACGGCACGGTCAATCGTCACAAGGCACGCCTCGTGGCCCGCGGCTTTACTCAGACCTACGGGATTGACTACAAGGAGACTTTCTCTCCCGTCGTACGCCTGAATTCTATTCGGGTACTTCTCTCCTTGGTCGTCAATCAAGATTGGCCCCTACATCAGTTGGATGTTTCCAACGCCTTCCTTTACGGCGATCTCACCGAGCAGGTCTTTATGGAGCAACCACCCGGATATGCGGTTTCGGGTTCGGCTGCCAAAGTCTGCCATCTCCAGCGCGCCCTCTACGGACTGAAGCAAAGCCCCCGTGCATGGTTTGCCAAGTTCAGTGAGCTCATTCTGACCCAGGGTCTCACTCCCTGTCTTTGTGGACCCCTACGAGTGTTTCGCCGACACACGTCCACCGGCACCCAGTGATTCTAGCGGTATACGTTGATGATATTTTTGCTAGCAGGGAACGACGGTGCGGGGATTTCTTGAGGTCAAAGCCTATCTACATACTCACCTCACTATTCGAGACTTGGGGACTCCCAAATATTTTTTTAGGCATTGAGTTTGCTTTTTCAGCCCGGGAAGTTGGTTCTTAACCAACGGAAGTATGTGCTTGACATGCTTGAGGAGGCCGAGCCTACTTGGGTGCAAACCCCGGTCCTCCCCCATTGATAGCAAGCCTTGCTTACAGGGATTCTACTTCTCCTCTACTTGCGAGATGTTGAGACTTATCGGCGTCTCGTGGGCAAGCTCATCTACACGACCGCCACACGTCCCGACATTGCCTATACGGTGGCGCTTCGAGTCGAGTTCATGCATGCTCCACGGGACATCCATTGGCATGCCGCCCTTCGTGTGCTTGCCTACCTTAAGCATGCTCCCGGGCGGGGCCTACTCTATCAGCGCCATGGCCATCTCCGGGTTGAGGCTTATTGTGACGCTGGCTATGCAGGTGATCGTGGTGACCGGAAGTCCACTTCTGGATTTTGCACCTTCTTTGGCGGGAACCTTGTGACGTGGCGGAGTCAGAAGCAACGTGTGGTGTCCCTCTCCAGCAGCCGAGGGCCGAGTGCCGTGCTATGACTCGGGCTTCCTCGGAGATGTTGTGGATACGTTCTTTACTTCACGAGCTTGGTTTTCCCGTACAGGAGGCTATGCCGATGTACTGTGACAATCAGGCCGCCATCTTTATCACCAATAACCCGGCCTTCCACGAGCGCACGAAGCACATCGAGATCGACTGTCATGCGATACGCGACCGGGTGCTCTCTGGACTCATCTCTACTCCACACGTTGGCTCCTCCCACCAGTTGGCGGATATCTTCACCAAAGGGCTTAGTACGACCTCCTACGACATCATCTCTCGCAAGCTGGGCTTGTTTGATATCTACGCTCCAGCTTGAGGGGGAGTGTGAGTGAGTGGCATTCCTGTAATTCTCCCTCTACTTCTCTCTCTACTTGTATGGTCCCTCCCCACTACATAAGGGGAGGCACCCCCCCCTTCTTGAGTTAATCAAACCCTAGACTACATTTTCTACAATAGTGTAAGCAAAGTTTGAATCCACAAGAGCTGAGGTAATGAGATTAGATGTTCAAATGAAAGCAACAACGTGGAAATATGTGCAAGTGTAAATGGGGTATGTAGAGATGAATTTAAGTGATAATTTTTAGGTTTATTTTTAATTAAGAGAGAAATCAGAATTTAAATAGAAAATTAATATAAAAACAAATGAAATGGGTGTGAGATGATGGCAAGGTGGGAAGAGTAGTTGACGATAGCAACGAGAGAAGAGTGGTCGACGATAGCGATGAAGTGATGTGCAACGAGAGAAGAGAGAGAGTTGTGAGTGTGGATGATATCAAAGCTACTAAATTAACAGAAAATAAAAAGAAAAATTCACTTTTTATGGACATGATCACAAGCAAGAGTTCAATCCCGATCATTGCACAAACCCCATTGTGATGCCCATCCTAGGATAGGTGATGCTCAATCCGCTTCGATAGCGATCCTCACTTGATTACTTCTCCATGACAAGAGTGAGCATCAAGAAATGCTCTCCTTCAGCCTTGACCTCCTCTCCTCCTCCTTTTGGTAGCCTAATGCTACTAGAGAGCCAAAAACAAGAGAGGAGAGAGAAAATAGAGCCTATATATAGATAGGGTTTTTAGGGTTTTAGTTAAACAAGGGTCGAGATCTTCCACCCTTGTGATCAAGGGTGGAGATACACCACCCCAAGGATGTCCAAGGGAGTGGTAACCTCCTCAAAGGAGTAATCTTACCCCTTACTGAGGTGGCCCAACCCCTTTCTAAAGAATGAGTCTCACCTCCTCAAAATGTAGTTCTTATGATGAGGATGAGTAAACGAGGGCAAAGCTAGATCCAAATGTCTACATGCCTCTCTTACCTTATATTTAGGTTTTGAGTTATCCCAAGGCCAGATTGAATAAGCATGATGATCATTTATTAGAATTTCAAAACCTAATAGGTCATTCTGGTCGGAACTAGTATAATGAAAAATCATTCAAAAAAACTCATTGCTTTATATTTCACTATCCACCATGACTAGTAGGAGTTATATCTTCTCATATGACCAAGGGTGGACAATCCTATCTCGACCAAATAATCATCTTCATGGACATCTTGTTCTATGTGAGCTGTTATAGTTTGGGTCACATAGTGAGAGACTTATTGAACAAAATGAAAAGTATCCATCTATAAGATGTCTTGGGGTGTCTAAGCTCTAGAATTGCCTATATGCTTTTGAGATCTAAATCAATCTAGTTGTAATATCATCTTGGGATTCATCTAGATCAATTTAGTGAACTCTTTCTCTAAAGAGCACTCAAAACCTGCCTTATTATCTCCACACAAATACTCATAGATCAAATATCATCATCCTATGATAATAGCATGCATTGCTATTATATTCAAATACTTGATATCCTTCTTAGATATCATACGAATAGAAATATTTAGAACATACATTTGATTGATTAATATATATGATGTGTATAATATAATTGGCTTCTGGGCCACTCATAATATAAGGTTAGACTGATTGATGCAAGACAATGAAAGAGAAAGAGAAAACGACAAAACAATGAAAATAATTTAGGAAATAAATTGGAAAATGATTGTGGACGAAGCCCAAAGCGTGGGCTTTGGTCCAGTGAAGACGACAAAGTGCGATCCCCATGCGCCATATCCTGCTCTTTGCTTCCTCTCATCCACATGCAACGATTTGATTGCTTGACAACGTTCATTGGCTTCATTTGATGGGTGGTCCATCTGCCATAGCCTAGAGAAACGAGGGGCGAGGGAGAGAGAGAGAGAGCCTTTCCGTGGCACAGAAATACAGGATTCTTCTTCTCTGTCTCTCTCTGTGGTTGGCGGAGACCCCCCCTTCCCCATCATTACTTTCTTTTAACTTGGCTCACTCTTCTTCTTCTCATAGAAACGAAGCCATACGAGGAAGGAATAAAGCTAAAGCCCGAGAAACCGGCTGCAGCCGGTCCCCCCATCGCAAGCCGTAAAGTTTCTAGGCTGAAACCGCGAAAGTGTAGAGTGGACCCCAGTCTCCTTGCTGCTGTAACTCGCCGACTTCTACCACGTCGTCGTCAGAGAATACGGTGCCCGCCGCTTGGAACGGTGAGGATCTAGAGAGCTTCTTACCGTCGCCGTTTGATAACGGTAATTTCAACAGAGAGACGACGGAGAGAGCTTCTTCCGCATCGGGAGGTACTTAAAAGGGTAGGGAGAGGAAAGAAATCTCGGAACCAGCAGAAGAGAAGGGTGCGCGGGAGACGGAGGAAAGTCCTTTGGGTCTTCAGTTCCTCGGTTCTGTTATGCTCGGCTGCTCTTGTTGATCGAAAGAGTAGAGGAGGATTCATCATATATCCAACAAGGGTCACATGTTTCTTAACGTGAAGTTGCTTAGACTGGTTTGTGATTCGCGCTTGCCTCGTCTGCTTCCTACGACTGATTTCTTAATTTTCGTTGTCATTCTTTTTGTTTCCTCGTGTTCGACTGCCAATGCGAGTATGGTAGCGAAATCCGGTCAAGAATTCTCATCCGTCGTTTCAGTTCCGATCATTCTTTTTTCTGTTTCGTAACCAGCAGTTGTATCTTGATGACCATCGAAGTTGTATTTTTTTCTGTTCGTTTCTTTTTCTTTTTTCATTTGAAAACCCTAGATGCTGGATGAGACAGCAGGATTATCGTTAAAATCAAAAAGAAATACGTCTCATGTGATTTTTTTAATCGGCTTTAGAGTTCTTTTTCGACTGCGGTGTACATTCATTCTAATTTCCTGCTCATCTCGGTTTTTTCCTTGTCTGCTCGCATTTATATGAAAGGTGGCAATAAATCAGTAACCAGCGGCGGCGGCAGGAGAAGTTACAGACTTGCAGGAGAACAGCATAGCAAAAGCTGGTCGAGGAAGGAAGTAGAGGGCAGAGGTAGTTGGGGGAGCAGTCTGAGCAGAGAGAGAATTTGAACGATGCTGACCTTTCTCTCGTGCTCGAAGCGGCTGGGAGGCGCAGACGAGGTCGACTCAGCGCGTGGAGATCCTGGTCTGAAGGAAACCAGGAAAAGCCTGACATCTCAGGTTCTGGACTCTCTCTCTCTCTCTCTCTCTCTCTCTGAGTTCGCGCCTCTGCGTTCTGTCTCTATCACCCCCCAATTTTCCAAACTCACATTCTCTTATGCTCTCTCGTTCCTGCTCTGTTTCTCTCTCTTCTACCAGTTTCCTTTCTCATGCTCTCTCAGGCCCTCCCTCTCTTCCTCTTCTCTCTTTCTGTCTCCTTCCTTTAGGTTTCGTTTTTCTCTCTCTCTCTCTCTATCTTTATCTCCCCCCTCTTTACTTCCTCCTTACCATAGACATCTCTGCAATAGATCAAGCGAATGGCTCTAAAGCTATCTACATCGAGCCGAACAGGCAAGCAAGAGGAGACAAACTGCTCTGCCGCTCGGTTAGGGTTCCAGGAAGTCGGAGAATTATTCCTCAAGAAACAACAACGCCAACAAGATGCATCCTTCGACGTGTTGCCGGAGGATGTTAGGGGTAACTCCAACGAGTGGATGGCACTGGTTGAGCCCGGCGTTCTCATCACCTTCACTTCTCTCCCTGGCGGCCTCAACCACCTTAAGCGCATCCGTTTCAGGCAGCCTCTCTCTCTCTCTCGTTCTCTCTTTCTCTCGCTGAGGAGCTGGTTGGGGTTTCAGCAGGGAGATGTTCGACAAGTGGCAGGCGCAGAGATGGTGGGGAGAGAATTACGACCGCGTGATGGAGCTCTACAACGTGCAGAGCTTCAGTCGACCGGGCCTCCAATCTCCGCATCGCCCGGAAAACGAGGTGACTAATTCGATATTCCCCTTTTCCCCTATCACGGAGGTCGAAGAGGGAACAGAAACCTAACCCTAGATCTGGCAGTTTCGCCGGAGCGCCGGGGAGGCTGACGTGGCGTCGAGGACGACCACGTCATCAACTTCGAGCGACGTTGACGCCGCAGAGTGGGTCCTACAAGACTACCCCGGCGTATTCGTCACCGTCCGGCAGGTCCACGACGGCCCTCGTGAGCTTCGCCGTGTTAAGTTCAGGTTCGAGGTTTTATTCAACATTCGACGTGGAAACTGGCTGACGTGGCTCACGGATTTGCAGCCGGCAGTATTTCTCGGAGGCTCGAGCAAAGCAGTGGTGGGAAGAGAACTGGGAGAGGATCCAAGCCCAGTATTTATAGCCCAGAGAGATCATATTTACATGCTAGCATTCTCCTCTCGTGCGCCGGCCGGCCTTCGGCCCGGGCACGACGACAGCATTGGGCTGCAGCCTCTTCCCCGGTTGGCTCGGCGTCAACTGGGCCAGCTTCTGCGCAATATCCGGAGCCTTAGGCAACCGCCCACTATCCACGAGTCCTGCATACGTCACAAACCTCAAAGCTCTCATCTCTCTCCATTCTGGTGGGAGGAGAACACGCATTGCATAGTAACTATTTACTTGCCTGATTTGTTCATTGTGGTGGGCCCATGACGAGGCGGTTTAGAAAGCTCCTTCTTCTTCTCCGCAACCTGCAGATAAGAAAATAGGCACTGTTCATCTCCGGACTCTTGGAATTCCGAGAGAGAGAGAGAGAGAGAGTTACCTTATCTGTTTCCAGCTTTCTTTGAGTCCCTGCAAATATAGAAGACGACATATGAAGGTGTGAGAACTGAAAAATTCCCACAAAGCAAGCCCTCTCTGGAGAGAGAAGGAGGCTTAGGACCTTGTCGATGAGACGCAGCAGCCGCAGGCTTGGGTAAAGAAGCAGAGCCCAGGGGCTTGGAAGAGAGGATAGCGCCAGTGGAGAATCTACGAGAAGCTTTTGGCTCCAAGGCGCACTTCCTCCCAACTGATGAGATAATTAAAGCTAATGATGCCGTTTTATTTTATTAATCAAGGAACTTAACTCTATAAACGGGAATAATTTACCAGATGGAGGCGTTCTTGGAATTCCGGTCAACCCTGAACTTACAGGCACCAGGGGTGCGACCCTTTGACATCCCTGAACAAACAAGTGCTCGATTCAAGCCATGACTTAGGATCGAAGTGCTGAAAGCCCATGAGTGGAAAGATAGAATATGTGGGCAGACCAAATTGACGAGCAGACCGAAAGAGATTGGTTGGATTGATAGAGAGACCGAGAGATAAGTAAACGGAGACATGTACACATAATTATAGAACGGAAAAAGGAAGAGAAACCTGGAAAAAGGGATGCTGCAGGGCTTTTGCTGCTGTTGGCCTCTTGGAGGGATCCCATGAACAGAGCAACTGCAATGTGGTCACCAATAAATGGGAGGGAAGAGGTGAGAGAGAGAGAGAGAGAGAGAGAGAGACTTTTAATAGTAACCTAACAAGGAAGAAGAAATATGAAGGAACTGAGCAAAAGAGAGATACTCACGGAGATGAGATCAACGGCATCATCACTGGCCGAAGGAATCAGACTTGAAAGAGGGAACCCCGCAAACTGACAATATAGAGAGAAACGAAGGCGAGTTATCAAAATGGCAGCCATCTTCATTTCAACATACATGAACCGCATAAAAAGAGCAGAAGAAGATTTCATCCAACTAATTTTTTGCAAGATAGCTTTTCTACTTCACATTATACAAGCTTATTTCACAGTTATATCCTAATTAAAAATATCTTAGGTACTTATGTCACTAAAGCTGTTGCAACGGACACATTTTTTGCATCTACTCATTCTAATGGAACATCATGTTGTAGCCTATGTTGAATCTTTTTGACGATTGCCTCCCTCTCACTATGTCACCTCAGGTTCATTTTTATCACTAATATGTGGAGGACATCCGAGAGAAGGAAAATAGGCATCTAAAAACCAAACCTCAGGAAACTGATATCTCGCGGCAGATGCAAGCTCAAGTCCTTGAGGCCAAGAATTGTGAGAAGGGGAGCCGATCACGCTGCATATCTTATGGATTTCATCTGCTTCACTGAGTTCCATCCAAATGAATAGATAAAAAGAAAGAGAAAAAGATAATTAGATAGATGGATAGAAGGATGGATGCATCGACAGATGCATGATAAGATGTATATATATATATATATATATAAAGATAGAGAGAGAGAGAGACATAAGATGGTGAAGAAATGATCAGCACCTTGCGCCTGGAAAGAGAGGGGAAAGTGTGAGAAGCTCAGCCATAATCGCGCCCATAGCCCACATATCTACAAACCCACAACAATTCGTCTAAATAATTAAAATTAGACAACAAAACTTTTACTCTTCTTTATTTACAGACTATCCCTAAAAAATGTTGCACAAATGTCCCCAAGAGTGGCAATCTTTACCCACGGCCCAGTCGTAGACAGGTGCCTGAAGCAAGATCTCCGGAGCTCGATACCTGATAAAAACAGAAAGAGCAAATGCATATATTTTACTACATAAATCAGTTAAAAACAAGTATAAGAGCATATAGATAAATTCAACAAACCAGCGTGTGGAGACATATTCAGTGAAGGGTGGCTCCGAGGAAAGTTCGCGGGCAAGACCAAAATCTGCTACTTTGATGATATTCTTGGTCACAAGCAAGTTTTCTGAACTTACAACTTTCTCCAGTGAGAAAAAAAATGATAACACGAAAAATTATTCATCAATTATTAAACAGAGTCATACCAGGCTTCAAGTCACGATGGAAATACCCCCGCTGATGCATATGAGTGAGAGCATGAAATATTTGGAAGCACCAGTTTTTCACCTCATCCTCAGAAAAGGGCTTTTCACGATCTTTCATGAGTTGGTATAAATTGAAATCCTTAATAAACCGGAAAGAGTGTTAAACCACCTTTGAAGAAAACAAATTAGAGTCGGGATTAAACTATACCATGTACTCAAACACGAGATACAACACATCAAACTCTCTTATGACCTCTTTAAGTTTCACAACTCCAGGATGGTTCATCTTTCGAAGGGACTGAAAAATAACAATAATTGTTTAGGGTCGAGATTTGCACGACAGTGTTGGGATTTAAGGTTTACTTTTGGATTTTAGGATAAGGATTAAGGTTTAATATTTAAGTGTAGAGTTCAAGAACATGGGATTGATGATCAAGTTTATTATTCAGGGTTGTACTCTAACGCAAACTCAGCTCAGATGATATAATTTGGACTTAAGCCAACGAAAGCCTTGATACATAAGAAAAAACCGCTTTAGCCCAGGAGTCCAAAAGGGATTGTGCTCAACTTGACAAGCAAAAGGAACGCAACAAAAATCATCAATTTAATGAAAGCGATGCGTTTGGCTAAGATCAAGGCCCTACATATCTAAGCACAAGAAAAAGAAGAAGAACAAGGACACTATTTTTACAGGAGACCACAAGGGGGAGAAGAAAAGCTGTAAACTAAAGAAGTAGATGATACTGTGACTTTGGAAGGTAACACTGGTGAGGGGAGTATCTAATATAAGAATTAAAGGGAGAAAGTAGTACAAAAGGGCATGACCCTTGGCAAGACAACTAAAGTGATTCTGACAGTAAACATATGCCAATGGCCAACATCAAAAGGCAAAACTGAAATGATAAGCAGAAGATTCTGATGACTAATAAGTTTGGACAACTGTGCTGACAAGATTTCAGCCGTTCATATGAGTTTTCCATTTGAGTAGAATATCTTTTCGGCAGCTTGCAGAAGATTTGAGCCAAATAAATATATGGTCAATTAGTATGTAAGCCGCTTTGTCCACAAAGAAAAATAAACTCAAACTGGGCCTTTACTATGAGCAACTGTGCGACATCATATAATGCTTGGGTTTAAACTAAGGGTCTAGGGGTACTGTTAAAGTGTTTAGGTCAAAGTTTAGTGGATGGTGTTTGGGCCAGAGCTTTGGGTTCAGCGTGTAGGTCTTGGTTTAGTGTTCTCTTTATCAGTTGTCAAAAACACAAAAAAAGGGGAAACATGGCGCATACCTTTACTTCCCTTAGATTAACACAATCCTGCAATGAATAGTACTTTTTCTTCATCTTCTTAATCGCAACCTGGAATAAATTAAATAACATAAATATCAATGAATGCAAAAATACAAGATACACGACAATTCATACAATTTCTCCAGTCAATTTATTCACTGCCCTCCAGACAGTGCCAAAAGTGCCATCACCAACTTGCTTGACTATTTTGTACCTGAAAATCAAAATAATTAAAACTAGAAAGACTTATCGGGTACATTTGTAACAGTAATCATGGAATTTATAAGAACAAACTTACCGGTCAATTTTCATTGATCTAAGCTGGAAATATATCTAGTACCAAGATCCAAGCATAGGAAGGAAATAGATAAGATCTACTATCAGCCAAGAGAGACGAAATATCTCAAAGCCCAAGTATCCAGTCAGAAGAAGGAACCAGGTTAGGATCTGTGATCAACCTAAAGGGATAAATTACCCCTTTGATTTTTGGGTCATATGGTTGGTCGGATCTTCATGAAACAATGGTGCCATTAGAGAAAGTACCCCATAGCCAACTGTAATAGCAACTGACGAGAAAACTACTCATGCATAATTTGATGAAATAAAAGGATGACTAAGGAATTTATTTCCTGCAAGAGGAGAAAAAGTAGATCAGTAACTCTATAAAGAATTCTTGAAAATAATTAATACTTTATGATCCGAGACATACCTATAGAACACATGAACTTATTCAAAGGATGAACCGTGACTTCAAGAAATGATGGTACAACATTTTGGGAAAGAGTTTTGAGATGTAATTTGGTCCTAACGGCGCTCGAGAGAAAAGATAACAGGAAATTCTCCCGAGAAAGGAACCCAACGGATATCAGCCTTCCGTGAGTTGACGGCACTACGCTGTTGGAACGTAGACCAAATGCCGGCTTGGTCCATGACTAATAAGCTTCAGCGTAACCTGAAAACAAGAAATAAATAAATAAATCAGCTAAAGTCGAAGCACAAGAGGAAACTAAGAGAAAAGCGTGCCAAAATTCGACGCCCAGATCATGAGAGAATAATTAGTTGGAAAACTTTAAGAGAAATCTCTAGCAAGGTACACACTATCTAAGCACAAATCCGGCATTTTCTTCCGCCACGAGTGAATGCAATCTATAACAAGGAATCAATACCTAGGAAGAAGCCCGATAGATCCACCGTCTTTGCCGCGAGGGGAATCATAAAGGAGATAGAATCCGAGCAGGTAAGATAGCGACGGACGATGAAGGTACCCGCGTGAGTCTCGCCCATATATACCGCCACCCCGAGGTTAACCTGTCCCCTTATGTGCTTTACGAAAAGCCACTCGGATGGCAAGTTTACCGAGGAAGTTTTGTTTTCTTTCGCGTAAATGAAGGCTTATCCTGCTCCTGCGGAGAATCGGAAACGGGAAACGCCGGTGTTTTATTATTTTTGCCAGCAAAAAACGAATTTCGCGATTTATTATAAGATTTATTGAATTGAAAATGAATGAGAAGATGAGAGTTGGACCGAATGGTGTGCCAAAAACCGGACCGGACCGGGACCGCCGAACCCTAGATGAGAGGATGGCGAAGAGGGATGCAGAAATCAAAATTCAACATGTTCTTAAAATCAAGAATAAAGCGATATGTAAATCAACCCAATCACTAAGACAATCAAACACGAGAAGACATTTTCAGACTTGTCCAAGCAGGGAAAAAACATCGGGCAAATTCGATCTGGTAAACGAGTTCACTTTGCGATCAAAGTATTGAAGGTACCTGCCATGCTTGACATTTGACGAAGCTCGCTATAAGAAAATCGGTGATGAAGCATAAGTGCATAATGATTGCGAACGGTTTTCAATAAGATAATATTTTCTCTTCGCATTAAATTTAAAAGCTAAACTACTGTTTCTACAGCGAAATCAACTATTTCGCCATGGTGGATGATCGGACGTGGGCCACAAGAGATGCTTCCCACAAAAACTCGCGAGACGAATCTTATCCTTCATTCATCTCTTTCACTTTGCCTCGCTTGGAGCTCAACATGGCGGGAGATTCAGTGATCAAATCAAGACTTACAGATTTGTTTGAGACAGGAACACTGAAGAACGGCGTTGAGGGTTTGAGGGTTGAGCGTCGTCGGTGTGGAGGGCTCTCGTCGGCTGGAGGACTGACTCGTGACTGGCGATTAAAATATTGAAATTCCTGTCTTCTATGCGTTGGCATCTTAAAGGATCGGATTATTTTTATTTCGAGTAAAATAAAAAAGCTTCTCGTCAATAAATACCTCATTGCTCATCTTCTCATTCATTTTCAATTCAATAAATCTTATAATAAATCGCGAAATTCATTTTCTCCATTTCCCCATTTCCTTAATAAAAATAAATAAATATATCCTAAGAAATATATCCTAAGAAAGATAAATATATCCTAATAAGTAAGAAAGATATCCTACGGAAAATCATCACATCAATTACTGCAGAGAAATCATCAATTATTCATGTAAATCATGACATCGTTCTCCTTAATATCCTGCAGAAAATAATCACATCAATTATTCATGTAAATCATCACATCGTTCTCCTTAATATCCTGTAGAAAAATCAATTACTGCAACTAATATCCTACAGATACATCAATTACTGCATCTAGTATCCTGTAGATCCCCATCATGAACACCTGATTGGAAGAAGAGAGAGATCCCTATCATGAACTTTAGGTTTTCTCCTAGTTGGGAAATCATGGCTGATTGAGTAATGTCCTTAGTGACAAGAAGTTGCATTACTATTTTCACATGTAATGTTCGTAGTTGCATCAATTTAGGGATATTTTTTTAATAATAAATCAATAATCTGTAAAAAGCTCTCTCTTTTAATAATAAGAAAATTGAGGCTCCCAAATTCGTCGATTTTTCTTGAAGAGATGGATATAAGCTAGTTATTTGGAGATAGCAATCTAGGAAGCGATTTTTCCATCCACCAGTCATTTTGCAACTCTCTCATAGCGGTCGAATTCGGATTTCATTGGGCGGCGAAGGATTGAACAGATGAGATCACGAGAGCTCTAGAAGAGATAGATCGTTGTCAGGGGCTTGCCGACAGTTTCAAGAGGAGATCACGTATGAATGAGAGAGAGATTTGATGATGGCTTCAAGAGGAGATCGCCGTCAAGAGCTCGTCGACTATTCAAGGGAGATTCGACGATAGTTTTGCAGTTTCGCACTTTCGTGAATTGGTGATTCGCTCGACAGCGCGAGAGAGAAGTTTGGTGACGCCGAACTTCAAAATCGAAAGGTACCGAAAAATAACGGGACTAACAGTTCAAGCATCAATTTCGCCTTGAATTTTCAGTCCGAGTGGCGACGAGTTGTGTCGTTGACCTTTGCTTGATCTAGAAGATCTCAATGAGGACCAGTGAGAATCATTTGTCAACGAGGATCTCGAATTGTTTCGGCGTCCTCTCGCGTATGAACTTTTTATTTCTCATTGGTTTCTTTTTCTGAAAAACAAAGAAACAAATTGAATAAGAAATAACTTGCTTGAGTCCCTTTCCTTCGTGCTTACCTTGCTGAAGAGCAAGAATCCATAAGACGAAGAAGACGGATGCCGCCTTGGAATATTTTATCTAGTATTCTGGCGGCCACTCTTGTCGATGGTCGGTTCCCAGGGAGAGATAGGATCTTGCTAGGAGAAGACGGTGGGAAAGGCAATGGACATGCTGGGGGAGGAACCGGACGTGGTGACGCTGGCGCTGGCGGCGTTGACGGCTACGGCGCCGGGAGAGGAGGTGTAGGAAAGGGTGAAGGTTCTGGTGGCGGTGGTGATGGAGGGGGTGGCCGTTGAGGTGGAGGCGACCGTCTGGTGTGAACCATCGCAGATCCACTCAAGATCTTTGCTTGCTGAAAGGCGAATTTTTTAAAAAAGAGTGAAACTTTTTTAAAAAAGAGCGAAAGCGGAGTTACGGATTTGGGAATTTTTGGAGTTATGGATTTGGGACCGACGGTCTCGGTTCGGTCCGGTGGACCGACCTTCGGTCGGTCATTGGACTTCCCTACTCTCATCGTCCTTCATCTCTGAACTGTGTCCTAAATTGATCTGAAATCTTTTTTCAATCTAACCTACAGAAAATTATAATTCTTTTTTGTCGTGATCTAACCGGCAGAAAATTACAATTCTTTTTTGTTAGTTTATACTCTCTCTCTCTCTCTCCCACAAAGCTTTCTTTTTTTTTTTCCACTAAGCATTTTCCTATCCTCACCATCTCCATCTACGCCACTACTTTCTTTCTCGTCATCCTCTTCTCCATCAGCTGTCTCCTTCTCTTCTCTCTCTTATCCTCCCTCTCGAGCAAAAGAAATTCCCTCGTGCAGCTAGAGAATTCCGCACCCCATCTTCTTCTTCCTCTCTTGTCTTTCTATGGCTACTCTCCCTCTCTTGTCTTTCATGATTCCTCTTTCAATAGCAACTCTCCCTTTTCGCTTCTCTATCACGCACACTTGTGGAAAAGAGTTTCGTCTCCCTTCTCTTACCTCTCTCTACGACGCTACCTCTTCATCTCTGCATCATCTCTCTCTTGCATGGAATCTCTTCTTCTACATCTTGCGATCTCTCCATCCCTCCTCCACTCTCTCTCTTTTCTCTTTCTCATGTGCCATATAAAGTTTTCTCGCGCACTAGAAAATTGTATCTCACAGTCACAATGGGTAAACAAAAATACGGAGAAAAGACTGCGTCCCCAGGATCTAAGTCTCACGTGTAGAAAATACCACTACCGTGTGCATTCCTGTTTTATTATTTTCGATCTAATATCTTCTTGCAGGCACGTTGCTGATGGCAGGCCCCAGCGGTGATGGTCTCGAGTTCGTCTTCATAGAGGGCGTCAAATTCACGGGGATACGCACCCCAGAGGAGCAGCGAGCCTTTCTCCAAGACACCCTCTCGGTATTTGACGGTACGGGAGTTAGGTGGGACCAGATGTCTCCACAGGAACGTGAGAAATTGGGATATACTGTGGACCAGTTCGCCCGGGCGATCAAGAATATCAATCAGTTCAAGGATGTTGACTTCATCGAGAAAGCATGGACGGCGGCAATGAAGGGCGGAGGGATAGCGATGATGCACAGAGCTAAATTACTCGACGTTCTGCGATTCTCTAATTGGTTGAAATCTGCTGAAGGTATGAAAGCTATGAAGGCGTTCGCAGTTGAGGCGCGCTTTCAGCGAAGGGCCACTGATACCGTCAACCCACTCATGGTCGCGAAATGCGGTATGTTGGATCAAATGTATGAAGGCGACAAGAATTGAATTTGATGAGGAGATTCAGGAGCACGTGCGGGAAATCGCACGTTTGAAGAAATTAACTGAGGAGAAATTAGTTGCGGTTACGGAGGAGAACTACCCTGCATCTGCATACGTTGAGCTCCCCTTGATCATGCTTCAGGAACGTGCGTATGAGATATACGTTGACATGTCCCGTGTACATGGCACCAGATATTTCCCGCGCATGCTTGGTGGGTTCGAGAGTGCCGTCCAGCAATACGGCAACCGTGTGCCTCAAGAACATAAGGTGGAATTTGTCCAACGCCCGGAAGTGTTTGAGGAATTGAAGAAGTGGATGGAAACTGCCATCCTCCGCCTAGCTGCTGAAGGGCAGACTAGGCTGGCTCAAACCTTTCGTGACACCTTGGCAGCTGCGACTGGCGAAAGACCTGTGGCGGTGACCCCTCCCACAGAGGAGAGACGTGATGGACAGGACGAACGTGGGGCTCCTGAACCGGCCGGAGGACAACCACAACCGCTTCAAGCTGAGATTGTGGTTGAACGAGGAGTTGTGGAAGAGCAAGAGACAGCACGGGGTCAGACCATCCCAATCATTTCGGTTAGAGAGACCAGACGTAGTGTGTCCCAGCGCAACATACAAGGGGTAAGAATAAGCGTGTTGCGGGAATGGAGCGGGGAGCCCAATCGGGGCATCCCCGTAATGAGGAGTAAGTTTGAAGCGGCACTGCGGCATATCATCGGGGGGGAGCAGTACGGTTGGGAAACTGACCGCGAGATGCTCCGTGTGGGTGGCGACACCCATGATGCGCTCCTCCTCGGTGATGCCGCTTCCGAGGAGCCTGGGAAGCTCCTTCGGAATATTTTGACGATCCCAATCGCACGTAGACTTTTGGGGCTCCCTGAGGCGCTCGAAGTGCCAGACGGCCCAAAGAGTTGCGTTATCAGACACTTTAACAGCGAAGCTACAGCGGGCCCGTACCTCCGAAGCCAGGGCATTAGAAAGAAGATGGGGGGGAAGAAGGAAATTGAACGTTTTATTTGGGACCGTTATGACGCGTTTGCTAGCGGGCGAATCGACGAGAGGGGTCTTCCTTTTATCACTGCTAGGGTGGGGTTCAGGACCAAGCTTGTGACCCGGAAGGAGGGAGTTGAGAAATATATGTCTGGGAAGGCCCTCGGTAGGGCTATTATTATGCTAGATGCCGTTGAACAAGCCGCGTCCAGTCCTCTTTACAACGTGTTGTCGAAGATAACCTCTCGTCAGAGACTCGACCCGGAATGTGGGTTTAAGAATGCTGTTGTGAGAGCAAGCTCAGACTGGGGGTAACTGTGGAAACAAATTCAGTCTGCAAGAGTTGTGTTTGAGCTCGATTGGAGCAAGTTCGACAGAGAGAGGCCAGCTGATGATATTGCCTTCCTAATCGAGGTGATCCTGTCATGCTTTCTGCCCCGGTCCCAGAGAGAAGAGTTATTGCTACGTGCATATTCAGTTATGCGACGGAGATGTCTTTTGGGATTGGGTGTGTATCCTAGATTGTGGTGGTGTATTCGAGATGGACGGTATGGTACCCAGTGGATCTTTATGGACAGGGTGGCTTGATACTGCGCTTAACATAGTATACATACGCACTGCTTGCTTCCATGCACACTGGGAGGTTTTTGAAGGTGAGCTGCAAGTAGACCCCAGCAACGGTAAGTCTCATAGATGGCAATATCGGTTCAAAGGGTGTCCTAAATTCCTCGCCAACTACTTCCTTGAAGATGGCATGCCGATCAGGCCGGCTCATGATAACCTCGAACGTCTCTTGTTCCCTGAGGGCATCCATGGTACACTGTCGCAATACCTGAGTGCTGTACTTGGTATGGTGGTGGATAATCCTTGGAATCATCACAATGTTAATAAAATGATGGTCCGTTACGTTATCGGTAAGCAACTCGAGAGATATGCTTCTCTCAATGGGGACGAGGACTTCTGTGTTTGGGCTGCCACTGTGAGAGATCCACGTGATATGGTGCCCCTCCCAGACATTGCGCCGTCGAGACGGGGGCATTTTAGGGCGCGTATGGAGGATTACCCGGATCTCAAAGCTTTCACACAATTTGCTATCTCTGTTTGTTCCCTTTATGCACGCAGGTCCTCGGGAGGGATAGACGCTTATCAGTTTATGGAGATTATCAGAGGCGACCGTCATATCGGAGCTGGCCAGTATGGACAAGATCTGTATGCATGGCTGAGCTTGCTGCATTCCAACCCCTGCACCCGAGGCCTCCGCCCGACAAACTCGCATCGGCTGGGACGGGAGGAGCCCCGGGAGTCTGCACTACACACTCCCGACATTACAAGGTCTATGAAGTGGCTGGAGGAGGCGCTGGATCGATATACTTGGCTCTCGGGCAGTGAATTTGCCCTCTGGGTGTCTGACATTTTAATTTCTCAAACTATATGAATTTGATTTTATGTTATTTACTTTCTTCGCGATGGTTTCCCTTCCTTCGATTCGATCCTGGTTTTTGCGTCTTGGGGGTGCAGTGACTTTTGTTACACTCAATCTCTAAAAACAGTCACAATGCCTCCTTCATATGTGCATCATCACACTTCTCCCTTTCTCTCACTCTTGCATGTGTGGAAAAGTGGAAGAGAGTTTCTCACGTGCACACCACTCTTGATACTTCTTTCTATCTCTCTCTCTCTCTTCTCTCGTGCATTACCTCTCTCTCTTTGTGCAATTCCTTCTTTGTCACCACACTTCTCAATACCTCTTTGTCTCTCTCTTTTCTCTCTCATGTGCCCTCAAAGGAATGATTAGAGAAAAGGGAGAGGAGGGAGAGGGAAGATGTTGATCTTTATTGATTGCACAAGTTGACCAGAGCTCGTGAGACTTAACTGTTGGAAATTTTGAGGCAACTAACACAAGAGAGAAAGCCAATCACTAGTCCAGATTTCTCCAAATCAAAACCGTAATATCTGACAATTCTAATGGAATTTCACAACATAATTTTATGGGCATATGCATCTCTTTACACTCTTTTCATCCATACCCTTGAAGCCTATAAAAGAGGCAAAAAATTGAGAGTTTTTAACATTTTATTGGCGGCTTATAGAATGGGCTAGCTAGAGGGAAAAGAGCATCAATCAATCGTCTTTAATGTACCTAACATCTTTTTTAGTGAGTTTTATTTCTTTTCTATTTATTCCTTGTGTCGAATTCAAGCCACTAAGTGTGGGTGAGATGTAAGGGCTTTCAAACAAGTATTTAATTAAAGAGCATCGTTGGAGCGAGTTTTGATTGCAAAACATTAGATTAGGGTTTATTCTTTTTTATCTTTTCCATTTTCTAAACCATTTTTATCCACATTTTCATATTTTTCAAATTTAAATCGTCATTTCACCATCTGATCAAGAGTGTTCAATCTTCGAAAAGAGATCAGAAATGTCTGATCAATTGATTTCATTTTTACATATATCTCCTTCCCT
Organism: Lemna minuta; assembly: GCA_024174645.1. Lineage (NCBI taxonomy): Eukaryota > Viridiplantae > Streptophyta > Magnoliopsida > Alismatales > Araceae > Lemna > Lemna minuta. The sequence goes on along the minus strand of CM044113.1, from coordinate 1,517,626 downwards.
TTTCATATATCATTTTGCTTTCTTAATCTAAAAAAAATGCCAAAAACCTTTCTTCATTTCAATATTTTAACTTTAATGGATTCAACCTTGAATTGCTACTATTCTAAATTTTAAGATCACATAATTTTTTATGTGCGAACTTTCGCTTTTAAAACACGATTTTGTGCTTATCAATTGTCTCCTCATTAGACTGTTGTGGGGTATTAGGATATCTTGTCTAGAAATTAAAAAAATCAAGTGAACTAATGACAGATTAAGACTTACAATAAATAAATAAGCAAGCAAACAAAAAGTTTTATGAAACATTAATTAGAATTAAAAACTTAATTCACTCTCAGATAACATGCAAATTATGCATTGAAATATATGATTATTAATGCAGATTAAGGTATAAAATATTTCATTCTAATGCATGTTATCATATTTTTTAGCGTTTATCTATCATTCTATGATAAAGTCATTATAATATCAAAAATGTATTAATTCAAGATTAATTATGATAAATTAATAAGAATAATTTAAAGATTAGATTATCCACATCTTTTACTTGAGATTATAATTAGTTTTTAATGTTAAATAATAAGAGAAATCATTTTATATACAATCATATATTTTTCTAAGTTTTAAAATCATAAAGAAATTAGTATATTTTATAAAATAAAACTTTATTCTCTTGTTATTTATTAAATTTAAATTTTTAGAATGATAGATAATTTAATTTCTGATCTAATAAAACAAATTTAGATTAATTTAGAGTTATATTTTAAAATATATGAATTTTTTAATTTTAAAAGATTTTCTAGATTTTTTATTTTTTATTTAATTTAATTTGATTTATTTTGAATTAAATTCATTAAAAAAATTATATATATATGTGTATATATTACGTGCTGACATGGCAAGTGACATGATGCGGATGAAAAAGTGTGTCGTCACGTGGCAGCGTATGGACACACCATGTGGTAGCACGTAGGTGTTCACGCGTGTGTGTGTAAGTATGCGCGCATGTGAGGAGAGAGATAAAGCTTTCTTTTTAGGATAACCCTATCTCTCTCTATGATTCAATTACCATATATACACGTTAATTTTTATCATTTTTTGTCATGTGAAACTTTGTTTTTTGTTTTAAGTGCACATGTGACATGGTGTTATGTGGATCGTCTGATATGTGCATTTAATGAAGACCGTTGATCGTCACTTACGACAGGGGGTACGCCGCACAATTTTATTTGTCAGCGAATCATCTTTATACTAATTTAATCTGAGTTGTCAATCTGAGGAGTTATAACGGTTGAGATTAAATTCAATGAAATGTATCTGAAGTGTCGGATCAAGATCAAACGACAAGCATTAGATGTGTTACTTATAAAGAGCGCGACGTGACAAAATCTCAACCGTCCATCCAAGATCCAATGGACGCGACTTAATCGTAATGATTTGAAGCCTACCGTTTCATCAGAGCCGTTGATTGAAGAATTAAATCTCGATTCAACGGTTATGCCCTATTTGCCCTATAAATGGATATGTTTTTTAATAATGTAAATCATTCTTGGGTTCTTTGAGTAATCAAACTATCTAGACACCAAATCCCTTGAATCTCTTGCTTCCAATTGCTTCTAGATAAATTTGCGCATGCATGGAGTGCTTGAAAGTGAGATTTCGTTGAGAAAATAGGAAGAAATCGACTCTTGAACATCAACTATCGTTTTTTCAAATTCGAGAATGAAAAGCTTTTGATCCGGCGAGTAATTGGACCAATTTGAGTGTAATCTTGGGCCAGAAATCGAGTTTCATCCTAATCTTTCTTCGTATAGCTTTAGATTTCAATTTCGAATCGTAATTATAATTAATTTTCAATTTCAGTTTCAGTTTTTCGTGATTTTCAAATTCTGAAATTTCTATCTCATTCACTTGATGATTTCTCTGCGAATCTTGATCCCAAATTTGTTGATTTTTGATTTTGTGGATTCGTCTTCAAGCCTTCTTTCCAAAAAATATTAATTTCTTTAATTTCTTACCATCATCCAATTTGATATAATTTTAAAAGATATCTCAAAATTCTCTTATTTCTCCGTGGATTCGTCCCTTGTTCACCACTATACTTCTTAATTCGTATTAATTTCATAAAATTAGTGAGTTTGTATTAATTGTTGACGTGTGACTGTGTGTTTCCAAAGACCCTGCAGTCTCACTCCCTCATTCTCATTTGTGTTATTTCACCACCACATTAGGGTTTCTCAACTTGTGTTTTTTTTCTTATGTTACTAATCTTTCACTCTCTACCTTGATTTGAGAAATTTGTGCGCTCATCTTTGAATCTATGTCTTCTCCTTTTCCATTGAATGACTTGTATCTCCCTCTTGCTCTCAAAAAAGGTAAATAATCTTACGTTCTTCATATTCTCTCTCACTTTGTTTCCTAGAATCATCTTCATCCCATCTGTCCTAAATTTTCTCTCTCCTTGTTTCAAGTCAATTCCCAGGCTATTTTTATATGCTCTGATGAATTTTGTAATTGAAATCTCTCATTACTCATGAACGAAGTTCATGAATCTTCCAAGAATTCCCACAAGGGAGTGAATTTTCACCTTCAAATATAATTGAGACAGTACCATCCATCATCATAAATCTTGTCTAGTTTCTTAGAGCTTTGCTCAAACCCAAAGAGAAGACTATGTGTAACCTTTCTCTCAACTCATTAAGTGTTTATCTCAGTTGTCAATTGACATCATGATTAGCCATTTCATCAACTTTATGTTTTTAATGTCTATATATATGGAGACTTAGTTATGATGTATATTATGTGGCCTATGAGTCAATTATACTTGTATAAATCTTGTTTATGTTTATTAAAATAAAATTTATTATTGTTATTCATGTTTGATTTTTGTAATGAAGTCCATGAGCAGATGTAATGAATAAGTGAATTATGATGAGATCAAAATACAATGATCACTAGTATTTAAATATATGTTTTAAACATTCCTATTTATGAGATATTCGAGAGAGACGTCAAATTATCTAGAAAGAATATCATTATCTAATTTGACTCACACGATGAGTATAGCTGATCATGTAGCCATAAGTGTGGAGACACAATAGACAGTGAGTGTTCTTTAGAGAAAGAGTTTAATAAATTGGTCCGTATATATCCAAGAATAGCATTATACTTAATTCTCAATCATATCAATTCGTGTCATGGTTGTGTATGTAATCCTTTAACTTAAAATATCAGAGACATCTTCTAGATGAAAGACTATGTGATACACGTAAAAATACGATCATTGAATGCGCAAATTTATCTATCAAACAAATTTATACTCAACTCTTTAAATTCAGATTTAAATTGAGAACAGTAGCGAGTGAGGTTGAATCCACAGAGAGTAGGGTTAAAAGATTGAAATCAAAAGAATTTTTTTGATATTTTTAGATTTAGAAAGTGGAAATGATTGATGGAAGGAAGAATGTTTACAAAAATGAGATATATCAATTAAATGCTTCTAAACTCCTTTCAAATATTGAACCCCCTTGATCAATGGTGGAAAAGTGATTTTAGGGTTTTGAAAATGAGAAAATAATAATAAAATGATGGGGAAAATAGAAAAAGATAGATAGAAAATGATCTCGATCTAAAGATTCATGATGAAAACACATCTAGTGATGCTCTCTAATCAAAACATACCTTTGAGAGCCCGTACATTTCGCCCGGGTTAGGCGTCTTGCATCTAACATGAAGAATGAAAAGAGAAGAGAAGAAACTCACTTAAAATGGTGTTTCATGCAAGAAGAATGCTCAATTGCTGCCGTCTTTCCTTCTAGCTAGCCAATGCTAGAGTCAGACAATGAAACATTCATAATCCTATTTTTTTCTCAGAATTTAAATCAGCCCCTAGAAAATTTTTAGAGCTTCAAATGACAATCATCCCATAAAATTTTAGCCTCTAACTCCATCAGGACTGTCGGATATCAAGCTTTTAATTTGGAGCATTGTTTACCATCGATCTGACTTCTCTCTGTTCTACTTACTCTGGTCAAAGCATTCCGATCAATACAGCTCTGGTTAAATTTTGTTGAAATATAAAAGAATTACGTTAAATGCCCCTCTCCTCTCACCTCTCATCTCTTCTCTCTCTCTTTCATCCCTTTTCTCTTGTCTCTCTTCCGATGGCGATAAGCATTCATTGCAGAAGCTTACATGCGAGAGAGAGGAAGAAGAAGACGTTGACAAATCGAGACTATGAGGTCGTTGAAAACACACGGTCAATAGTCAAAATAAAATCCAAACTTACCAATTTCAAGATTAACTCACGAATTGAGGGGTATAATAGTAAATAAGGTTCAAATCCACAGGGAATTAGAGAAATTTTTTTTATGATCTCTTCGAATTTGATCAAATCAGACAATGAAATGAAGATAGAAATTACGCACTTTTATATTTTAAGAAAGATGACTCGAAGATAAATCCATGGAATAAAAAATCACTGAATTTGGATTTGATTTTGCGGAGAAATCATGAAATGAACAGAGGTGAAATTTCTGAAAAATAAAAATTGCGAAAACCGAAATTAAGAACAAGATTAACTCAAATTATGGTTCTAAAATGAAATCTAAGGCTATACACAGATTGATTAGGATGAAACACGATCCCTAACCCACAGTTACGCTTGAATTGATCCAATTAATCACCGGAACCAAGGCTACTAATCAAAATTCAGAAAAATACAATCATCGAGTTCAAGCGTCGATTTCATCCTTGTCGATCGTTGAAATCTCACTCTCAAACACTCCATGAATGCGAACATCAGTCTAGAAGCGATTGGGAACAAGAGATTCAAGAGATTTGGTGTCTAAACAGTTTGATTAAGTCGAATTGCTCTCGAATGCTTAACATCATTGAAGAACATCTCAATTTATAGGCTAATTTGGGGGTTACTGTCCGATCTTCATTTAATCCACAATCAACGGCTTTGATGAAACGCATCGAATGTGAATTGTTATCGTTAAGTCATAGCCGTTGGATCTTCGATCGACCACCGAGATGAAACCACATCGTGTGCGTTATAAAAATGTATGTAACGTCCGTCGTTGGATCGCGATCGGACGCTTAGATGCATTTTTCATCGATTTTAATCTCAACCGTTATAACTCCTCTTTATCAATGGCTGAGATGAAAATGATTCCCGACGAATTAGATCACGCCACGTACCCCGCGCCTTTAAGTGAAGATCGACGATCGTGATTTAATCGCGTGATCAGACGTCCCACAATGTGCCACGTTGCATCCCGCCCTTGATCAAATCGTAATTGATCGGACGCTCCAGATTGCGTCACATCACCTCCGCGCTAATAATAATTGAAAAATTGATTTTAAATTAGAAAAATTGATTTTTGATTCTGGAAAATCTTTAAAAAATTCACAAAAAATCCAAAAAATCCCTAAAAATTAGAAAAATCATAAGTTTCAAAATATAACTCTAAATTAATTCAAATTATCTATTATAAATTAAATTATCTATTATTCTAAAAAAATAAAATTTAATTAATAACGAGAGATTTAATTTCTATTTCAAAAAGAAATTCATTTCTTTAAGATTTAACTTTAGAAAATTAAATGATCGTATATAAAAATGATTTCTCTTATTATATAACTTTAAACACTACTTATAATCTCAAGTAAATATGGGTTATAAAATTATTTATCTTTAATTCATCATAATTAACCCTAATTTAATGTATTTTGAGATTATAATGATTTTTTATAGAATAATAGATAAACACTCATAAATATGATAACATGCATAGGAATGGAATCTTTTAGGCCTTAGTATGTATAAATAATCACGTATTATCATGTCTAATTATCATGCTATCAGACTTACGAAAAGAGACGAGAGAAAACAAGAGAGAGAGAAGAACAAGAGAGAGAAGGAAAAAGGAAAGGAGGAGGGGGAATGGAGAGGATGTGGAAATGCCTCTCATTGCGACATAAATTGTTTCCATCACGAGAGGCACGAGGAGAGATAGAGAGAGATTCATGAGAGAAAGAGGCACGCGACGGAAACGCGACAGAAAAAATTTCCGTTGCCCGCGCGAGATCGAGTAGGATAGAGGGAGAATAATTTATCCCCCTCACACGAGAGAGTGAGGGAGAAAGAAAGGAAGAAAGATGGAACGCGCACACGCATACAATGTGTGTGTGTGTGCGTGTGCGTGTGCGTGTGTGTGCATGTGGCTCATCAAGAAGCATCCCATCAAGATTTGATGGATGCGATTAGTTGTTGTTTTATCTTCATGCGATGACTTGTCGAGATCTCATTTCTTCATGGCAAATCCAATGGCAATGACTTAAAGGAATCGATTCACATTCGAGTAGCACATCTGAGCCATTGATTGAAGATGAAGAGGCAAATTGAATTACTACGCCAAAATTTCATTTTGTTTATACCCCATTTTTTATAATATGAATCATTCTTGGATGTTTTGACTAACCAAATTTTTTAGATGCCTCAATCCTTGAATTTCTTGCTCTCTTCCTCTTCCAGACTCATTTTTCTCATCCAAGGAGTGTTTGAAATCAAGATTTCATTGAGAGAATAGTGAGAATTCATTCCTCGATCTCTGAATTTTCACTTTTGGAAACGTGAAATGAAAAGCGTTGATACGGTGACAAATTGGATCATTTCAAGCACAATTTTGGGCTACATTATATGTTTTCTTCCTAATCTTTTTTATTTTGGCATTAGATTTCACTTTCAAATAATAGATTAGTCAAATTTTATGAATTTTGAATGTTTTCTCTCTCTCTTCGTGATTGATTTTTCTATCTTTATTTCACTCATTGATTTCTCCGTGAATACACATAAAAAATCGAGCTATTTTTAATTATGTGCATTTGTGTTGAAGTCTTCTTTCTAAAAACATTAAAATCTCTAATATCTCAACTCATTTTTGTCATTAGACTTAATCAAACTTTAAAAACACCTTAAAATTTCTTTAAATCCTTGTGGATTTTACCCTTATTCATCATTATACTCATCCATTCATGATTTAATCTTAAAATTAGTGAGTCTGGTATTTATTTTGACAAAAATTCGTGTGTTTTTAACAACCTCGTGAATTTGTTTCATCAAAGGGTCATAGACATAAGGTCTATGAATGTTGGTAGATATAGACATAATTTTGAGGGTTTTCATGAAAAATTCACATACCAAATGTAAATAAATAGGGGGAGAACGACCACAACTCAAGGTGCATATACAATTCTTGTAAGAATTCTCTACTTTCTTATCTTTCTCTGTAAATGAAGAGCTTTAAAGAGGAGATCCAACCATCTGGAGATCATGTAATACTACTAAAGGCTAGACACTTGAATAGCATCAATAAATCCTCCAAACGAACCCAGTAAGTGTGTTTTCTCATACATACTAGATGATAGGATCATCTGTTCTTGGTGTCTCAATATTTGAATATCTAATTCACTGTATTCCGTTATATTTGATGTTTTGATCAAAATTTCAGAAGGCTTGTTGACCTTAGAATTCATCAACATATGTATTCATTTTCTTTATTTTTATTGATTAGGGATTCTCTCGCCTAAAGGCTTAATGACCCTAGATTAAGGAAAATATGACCCAATTTACCCAAAATCATGAACAAATTGCCTCAATTAATTTTAGGATCAAGGGATTTTTATTTCAAGCTCTCTAAGCAAAAATATGCATTAAAGAGCCAAAAATGAAGATAAAAGACAAATGAATCAAGAGATTCAAAGTAAAATCTATCAAAATTGGTACAATGAATTGGCATATTCAAAATTAGTCTTTGGCACAAGTACAAAGTATGTTTAACGAGGGCACCTCAGATGCCAGGGGATGGCTCCAAAGGCAATCGTTGAGTGAATTGTATCTTATTCATATTAGTTGACCTAAGCCGCACCATTACTGCTGGGGTGGGGCTCGGCCTTTGAACCGTACGCGGGAGTGGCCATTAGATCCAATAGCATCATCTGATCACAATGGCCCAAATTGGGCAAGATGGCCTCCCAATCATCAAAGTATTACCACTAATTCATGGCCACTAAATAATGACCAACGAGCAAAGATGATGCCTCATGGCCTCTTTAAGAAGTCCTTCAAGTTCATTAAATATTGGCCATTATAACTAATATGATTGATATTCATTGCCCAACCATATTTGGCCATGTACCCCTCCCCTTCATTTAAGTTAAAAGGATGACCTTAATTTGATCGTGTCATTTTGCTTTCATTTGACAACTCTTGCACTTCCACACCACATAAAAAAATAGAGAAGTTATAAGTTTCACCTAATAAAAATTTGGCATATTTCATCTGTGATGTGTGGGGATGAACATATACTAGTTAAAAGTATTTTCTAGGTTTAAAAAATTCAGTTTCTAGAAAAAAATCCAAAAAATCCCTAAACATTTTCTAAATTCCTTTTGTTCAAAATATAAGTCTTATAACTCTAAATGTCTTCATTGGGTCAAGAATTTAATAACTTGTGTATCCATTTAATTTTAAATTTTTAAAAAGAATACAATGTTTAATCATAAAAAATCTCCAATTTGACACTACAAATCAAAGTAGATCAATTTTAAATTGGCTTTAGATGATATCTCTTCGTTATTCTTTGTATAAATCACAATTATATTCATCAAAATATTAAATACTCAAATTATCAAGAAATTGAGATTATTTTTTTGGAATGATATTATTTTTTAAAAGTTACAAAGGAAGATCGCCTGACATAAGTGATAAAAAGGTACACTATCAAAGCCTAAGCAAGCTTAACTATAGAGTTCTTCTCCACAATGGTAACACTCTTCCTAGGAGATTACATATCCATAAACTGCTTTAGACTACGCATGCTTAACTACGAAGTCCTCTCCACCCGTGGTGTTCTTCTCCTACTTAAGAGGAACAAAATTAAGGTTAATATTAAAAATATTTGATCTTCAAATAGGTCTAACTTATTGATTAAATCAAATTGGCCTTAAACACTTCATTTAAAGAATTAGTCTCAATGGTACGATTCATGAAAACAATTAATGCAATTAAAATGTGATAGAATTCAAACATTATGATCGTGCGAAATTTGTATTCAAATTGATAGAATTCATGCAATTGCATTTATGAAATACATATTATCAAATTTCAATGAACTAATTCTCATTAATGATTGTCGAATGTGATGCCCTAAAAGGCCAGACACTAAAAAAAAATAGAATCCAGCGTCATTTCCTTATTCACATGTGTTCTTGAGAACGGGGAACTGAGATTTTTTATTTAAAAAATAGTCTAATAATTCCTAAAATTATCCTCTTCATTCCGTGATGACAAAGAACAGTCTAGCCAGGGATATTTGGGTGACCAGGAACGATGGTGGTGCACGCCGGGGGAGAAACTAACCTAAATTGTCATGGAGTCATTTCCCCCCTTCCTGCCCGTCTGACTCGTCTTCTGGAAGCGTCTTGGTAGTTGGAATATCAGGATTACTTCCGACTCGAAAGGTTTTCCTCGAAGCCGCCCATTCACTCTCCATAGCATCGTTTCGTCGAAAGAAGGCTCCATGGATGTCTCTGAGTAGAGAGAGCGAAAGAGAGATATATGCTGAAATAGATAGATTGATAGATAGATCAATAGAGAGAGATAGATCAAGTACCAGCTCCCCCTCGCGCGCGATATCCTCGGGATCAGTTCAACAGATCCGCCATTCAAGGAGGACGAGCAGCTCCGAAAAGCTCTCCTTCGACTGTTATTTATGTCTCCCCCACCCTTCTTCTTCCCTCACACTCTTGCACCACGGCTCTCCTCTACCCACATAGCAGAGGCGACCATGGCGTCAGAAGAACATCTATACGGCCGGCTGACGGAGTCCCCGACGATTCGATCTTTCCAGCGGATGCTCGCGCCGTTTGAAGATTTGCTTCCGCCGTTCGAAGACCGGTTCAACGACATTCCGGAGCCGATGCGGTCCACGATTATGGAGTGCTGCCGCAGCCCCATCGAACAGTGCCTCGCTGACGTCACCGCCGAGATAGAGGGGCTCATGAACTGGCAGACCGTCACCTTGCCGGAGGATTTTCTCGCGTACGATACAGTCGTCGAGGCGGCGGACATCGTCGGCGTCGACGCGGTGCAAGTCCGGCGTGGTGTTAGGGATCTCATTACGTTTAACCAGGAGAAAGAGGAGGCGATAAGCGGCGGAGGAAGATGATGGCCTAGTCTGGGGGGGTCTCTTTCCATCGGTCTGTCTTCTCAGATTAACGTCTCTGTCCATCGAGTCTGCCGGGGCTTCCTCTGTCTCTCTGTCAGTGTAAAACACACAGTCCTGTAATGAAAGGAATTTCGAATGCTTTTGCAAAAAAATTTGACATAATCAAGAATGGCGATGATACTCTTTATGCATGCCAAATGATCACATGCGTGAAAAATGATGTGGACCGGGAAACATCCCCCCTTTTTGACTTATAAAAAATTCCGTTCGAATATTAAATGATTGTCATTAATGATTAAACATCCCCCCTAATTATCATTAATTATTGTCGAATGTGATGCCCTAAAAGGCCAGACACTAAAAAAAAAAATAGAATCCAGCGTCATTTCCTTATTCACATGTGTTCTTGAGAACGGAGAACTGAGATTTTTTATTTAAAAAATCGTCTAATAATTCCAAAGATTATCCTCTTCATTCCGTGATGACAAAGAACAGTCTAGCCAGGGCTATTTGGGTGACCAAGAACGATGGTGGTGCACGCCGGAGGGAGAAACTAACCTAAATTGTCACGGAGTCATTTTCCCTCTTCCTACTCGTCTGACTCGTCTTCTGGAAACGTCTTCGTAGTTGGTATATCAGGATTACTTCCGACTCCAAGGGTTTTCCTCGAAGCCGCCCATTCACTCTCCACAGCATCGTTTGGTAGAAAGAAGTCTCCATGGATGTCTCTGAATAGAGAGAGAGATATCCTGAAATAGATAGATAGATTGATTGATAGATAGATAGATCAATATAGAGAGAGAGATGGGGAGACAAAATGGGTCGATCGGTGGGTGGTGGATAGGATGCCAAGTTAGAGACTGATAGGAGGGGGAAGAGAGAGTAGTTAAGACCATTGACGCCCATTGATTTCGCTCTCTTCCTGGAAGGTTTCCTGCAACTCTTACATGCTTCCACGCGCGCTATATATGCCACGGCCGTCCGCGTCTGAGAATCAGAGAAAGAGAGAGATGGCCGCCTGCGGAACAACTGAGCTGCGTCTTACGAGGGGGAAACTTCTTCTATGTGCCGTTGCCATGACCATATTTATCCATGGGCCAGCAGCACAAGCAATCAGTTGCGCAAGAGTGGCCACCTACATGTCCCCGTGCATGACTTACGTGACTTTCGGAGGCCTGCTGCCCCTATCGTGCTGCGCGGGCGTGCGTGCTCTCGCCGCCGCCGCCGGCACAGCCGCCGACCGCCAGCAGGCTTGCAGCTGCCTCAAATCCGCCGCCTCTACCATTGCCGGGTTTCAGCCGGTGTACGCTGACGAAATACCCAGAAGATGCGGCATCAGCGTGCCATATCAGATCAACCCTTCCGTGGAATGTTCCAAGTAATCATCTCTCTCTCTTGCTCGCCCTTTGCTTCTTCTCTCTAGCTCACGGATGCAGCGCCTCGGTGCAACTACGCAGGATAAAGTGATGGAAGATGAAAAGCACGCGGGAGAAGGGAGGAAGCAGTAACCGGCGCTTGCATGACACGTGCCATACGGCTTGGTTTTATGACTTTATGTGGAATAGTGTGGACCCCACTAATGAGGATTATGGTTTCATGTGGACCCCAGTTATGAGGACTATGTTTTTATGTGGACCCCTCGCTTCCGTTTAAGAATATTAGTTGAACTCGTCGTTCAGAAATCCTGCGACTCTTCCGTCGTCTCGACGCTCCGCCTTTCCTCTCTCTCTCTCTCCTCCTTTTTTTGGTATCCCGTCTTTTCCGATCTCTCTCTTCCGATTAACTCCCCCCAGTCCAATCACAATTTCCCCACTCCGCCTGTCGTACCTCTTTCCCTCTCTTCAAATTCCCCCACGGCTCGGCTTTGAACCGTCCTATAGAAGTTTTTCTCAACCTTCCCCAGTACGGCAGTTCTCCTCCACGCTCCGACATTATACCCTCTTCCTCTTCATCCTCTTCTCATCCTTCACCCTGTCCAATGGCCGCCGAGCTCATAGACAGAGGAGACGAGACCTACGCCCTGGTCTTCAACAACGATGACGTCATCAATGTCACTCTAACAAGCTCCGGCGCCGAGGTAGACTACTGGCTCGCCCAGATTCTGCGCATACATCGCCGCCGTCTCCACCACCTCGTCGTCGGCCTCGACGCCGAGTGGCGGCCGACCCGCTTCCAAGGAGAGCGAAACCCGGTGGCCCTCCTCCAGATCTGCGTCGGCCGCCGCTGTCTTCTCTTCCAGATCGCATTCGCTGACTACGTTCCTCGCTCCCTCCATCGTTTTCTCGCTGAGGAGAGATTCGCTTTTGTTGGAGTCGGAGTCTTCCACGACGCAGAGAAGCTGCTGGAAGATTATGATCTGTACGTCGATAGGACGGTGGAGCTGGGGGCCTTGGCGGCGGATGAGATGGAGGTAGAGAGTCTGCGGCGTGCTGGGCTGGCGACGCTGGCGACTGCGGTGTTGGGAGTGCAGCTGCAGAAGTCGTCTGCGGTGACGATGAGTCGGTGGGATGCGGAGTATCTTACTCTAGAACAGATAAAGTACGCCGCTGTGGACGCCTTCGTTTCCTTTGAGATCGGTCGCCGGCTGTACGCCGGAGAGTTCTGAGGCTCTGGGAATCCTGCGACCGGTGAAGGTTTTTGTCGTGTGATAGACGGTGACGGTGACGGTGACAGTTTCTCTCTATAGAGCACATACGTATGGCACTTGGTGACATGGTTATAGTTCAAGTTTGAATCCTTTTCTTCCTCGTTACCAATGGTAGTAACTGTTTTTTCGTCGCGTGGAGGGTAGATCCGGCGATCAGTCGTTCTCGCTCGGGAGTATTGGATGGTGGATGGAGATTGAAATGGTGTTGGGGGCACTTTTTCTCTGTCTAGACCGGCTGCAGCATAGTCAGTAGGGTTTTATCTGGAAAGTTTCTACAGTGATCGATATGATTCTTTTCTTGAGAGCGTGGGGGACGCGAAAACAGGTTTTGAAAAAGGCTCGAAGCTCCAGTTTCCAAAGATTACCGAAAGTTGAAGACCCTTGTCAATCACCGTCTTCCAGTCTCTTCACCTCGACCTTCGAGTATCGGGTTCTGAGATTAGAGCGATCTCTCGCTTCGTCTTTACGTAGTTCTTTTACAGCGAGAACAGCGTGAGCGTAAGAGTCAGAAATAAACGGCTGTTGACTGTTGCTCCGGGAAGGGAGGAGAGTATCCCGCAGTATTTCCTAGTTTCTTTCCATGTCCATCCTCCATTAGGATTTCGGACTGCCGCATCAAGGCTGGCAGATTATTTCTAGCTCATCTCCTATAAAATCAACCGAATTCCCAATTATGATATCGATTAGGATATGAGTATGATCGGATCAAAGCTGGATACATTTAATGATACAAACTAACTAATCATGGCTATTTTCCCCTCTTCTCAGGAATTCTATTTGTAAAATTCTATGGAGTAGGCCTCGTTGGGGTCATTTGGTCTATGGGGCTCCACTCGCACTCCCCCACAAGCTGGAGCATAGACGTCAATCACACCCAACCAACTGCTCTAAGACGTCTACCCGATCATTTAGTAAAGACTTCTTCGAGTTGTTTTGATTATAGAATGCATTATAAGTTTTTTTAAAGCACTTGAGAACCTCATCTCATTCTCATTGTCAATCCAGCTCGATGTGGAAAGTGCTCTCATGAAATGTTGAATTGCTCGTGACAAAGATAGGTGCTCAATTCTCATTATGCATCAAAATGGGAATAGATGCAGAACTAGAATGATGAACTTTTGGAGGGGAGATTGGATTCACATTATCTTCTACTGAATCATCGCCATGCCACAAAGCTTGGCATTTGCTATAGAATGGGTTACCAAATTTTTCTTCTTGCTAGGTCACATTACAAGCTTTCCTCCAAGATTTTAGTAGCCAAGGGTGGTCTTCTGACCACCGTTAATCACTTGCATATCGAAAATCACAGCAAGCCTCAATATAGAACTATATGCCACACATGCAAAAGTCTTCGGTTTGGAGCCTCTTTGAGGTATGCTATGACTCATAAAGCTCCTTGTTGGTGAAATTTTGATGTCTCATGTATAAATTGACTAAGAAGGCTTATCATATAAATAGTGTTTGATGAGTGACAATGAGATAAATTATCTTCGCTAGCTAACATCAACAATAATGAACATCCTCATGATGGCGAGAAATGGTATCCCAAATGTTGGTCCAAAAATCAATTGTAACGCCTCAAGTTTGCACCCAATGAGCCAAGAATCCGTCAAAAGATACACCACATTTTTGCAATGGTTGAGAACTATTTTCCCAAGCTGATAAATGAACTTGATTTCCCAAAGATAGATTGAAGTTGATCTAATCACAAACAACAAAGTGTGATTAGATGTACTCAGGGCAAGAGGTCATCTTCTAATTATTCCTAATGATAAGAACATCATCTACATAGACAATAAGAATGATGTCTCCGTATGATGTGCAACTTCAATAGATAGTGGGGTCTGCTATGCATGCAAAAAATCCATTCGTAGTTATAACTTGACAAAATTGTCAAACCATGCTTGAGGACTTTCTCCAACCCGTATATGTCAATTTTCATATGACATACCTTCAACGAGTCCTCTCAAGTAACACATCTAACATGCTACTCTATGAAAACGTGTTAAGCTTGTTGGGATCTGAGGGTGATAAGCCTTCTAAAATTTTGATCAAAACATCAAGTGTAATGTAATACATTAAATTAAATATTCAAAATACCAAGACACCAAGGTTTATATCGATCAATTCAATGAACTCTTCTCTAACGAGAACCCACTATATATCCTTAGTATCTCCACACCGATGGCTACAAAATCAGTCACACTCCTCATATGTGTCAAATCAGATAGTGTTATTCTTTATAGATAATTTAATGTCATTCTTGAATATCTCACAGATATGAATGTTTATAACATATGTTTAAAACTAGTGATCACTGTATTATAATCTCATTATAATTGACTAAGTCATTACATATGCTCATGGACTTCCTTGAAAATATCACACAAAAATGTCAATAAATAAATAAATTTTAATGAACATAAATAAGATACAAGGAAGTGTGCTTGGCTTATAGGCCACATAATGTTCATTCACAGGATTGTTAAACGCTTGGATCTCCTCTTCAATGCTCTTCACTAGGAGAGAAAGAGAAGAAATGGGAGAGTTTCCTACAAATTTTGAATGGGCACCTTGAGTTATGGTCATTTTGGCCTTATATATATATTAGGAATATGAATTTTCACAAAAACTCGCACAATTTGTTCTATCTATTAACATCCATAGACCTTATATATGTGACCCTCTAGGTCCATATATTTTTTTACTTTATAACGCTATAGACTTGTAATACTTTTTGGTCAAACTTGTTAGTTATTTATATCAACATATACATTAATTAGTCAAGGACTGATTTAACTCAATCAATAGGTCAAAATGCTAGGCTATTTAGTGCCAAGCTACACCATATACTCTAGTAGATATTAAGTGTATAAGAACTCTCTTATGAAACATTGTCGTTATTGGTTATCATGTAGATATAATCAATAACTATGGTATAGTCAAATATCAAACTCTAATCGATCACTCAAATGAGTATTGATGAGTAGACAAAATAATCAAGAATACCTTCTTCAAGAATTTCACTATCTTAACCAATGAATTAATCACATCTCATTCCTTGAGTCATTATCCTCAAATACCAAGGATAGAAGAACCCATCTTGACCACTCAATCACCTTCGAGGACTTTAGGTCATATCTAATCTTTGACATTTTGAAGATCTAGTGACTAGAAATTCATAAATCGTAGTCAAAACACATCATCCATACACTAGATGTCTCAAGTCAAAGGACCACATACATAACCTAATGGATGAAGGTCTGTGTCTAACATTAATCAACATGATTGACAACCAAGTATAATACTGTTGAGGATTCATACTAATCAACTAGGTAGACTCTTTCTCCTAGGAGTGCCCACTATTTATCTTAGGTGTCTTCATACCAACAACTATAAGATTAGTCAGACTCATCATATGAGTCAGATCAAATAGTGTTATTTTTTTGAGATAATTTTATATCCTTCTCAAATATCTTTTGAATATAAATGTTTAGATTATATATTTAAAGACTAGTGATAAATTTATTATGATCTCATTATAATTCACTTAGTCATTGCATATACTTATGGACTTCATTGCAAGCATCACATAAAAATAACAATGAATTCAATAAATATAAACAATCATCAAGAACATTGATAACATGCAATCTTAACATGATAAAACATGATTATTAATGCAATTTAAGGCATAAAACATTACATTTATGTGCATGTTATCATACTTTGAGTGCATTTTTATCATTTTATGCATATTTATGTCATAATCTCAAAATACACTAAATTAGGGTTAATTATGATGAATTAAGGATAAATAATTTTATAACCCATCTTTACTTGAGATTATGAATGGTTTTTAAAGTTTAAATAATAAGAGAAATCATTTTTTTATGAACATTCATTTAATTTTTCTAAAGTTAAAATCTTTTTAAAAAAATGAGTGTATTTTTTTGAAATATAAATTAAAACTCTTGTTATTTAAATATTTTGAATTTTTAGAATGATAGATAATTAAATTTCAGATCAAATGAAAGAAATTTGGATTAATTTGGAGTTGTATTTTAAAAGATATGATTTTTACAAATTTAGGGATTTTTTTCTGGATTTTTCCGATTTAATTTTGATTTAAAATAGATTAAAATAAATATAATATATATATAAAAATTTCAAAAAGTGCGCGGGGCCCGCGCGGGTGTGACGTGGCACGCAAGGCCACGTGGCAGAGCCACGCGGACCCGCGCAGCGCGCCTACGTGGCACGTTTATATATATTAGATATATACATTACTTAATTTATAAAATGGGTCTTTGTCCTCCCCTATATGGGGAGGGTCATACCCCTATAGATCGTCGGATATTATAAACCCGATGATCGCTTATTTATTTCTCCGTGTGGGACTAAATCCCACACTTTTCTTACCTTTCAGGCGACGTGGCGCGAGGAGGAGCGTCGGATCGGGCGATTGATCGAGCGGTGGGCGTCGATCACGTAGACGCGGACCACCGATCGCGTTCAGAACACGTGGGATTTAAGTTTATTATAACGGCTAGATTAGAGCCACGTGGCGGCATCTCATGCGCCGATCGCGTGGACGCGTGGCGCACCGGAGATCAATCAAACACGTGCCTATTTAAAAGAGTTATAACGGTCCAGATTTGATCGCGCAGGGAGAATCATGACCGTCCGATCGCGATCCAAAGGGTGTTATTTGAAGCATTTTTTTAAAGCGTTTCGTCAGATCAGATCTAGACCGTTGAATCGCGATCCGACGGGCGACGTTTCTTATGCGTTTTATAACGTAAATCGTGGAGATCAAATCCGGAGCGTCCATTCAAAGATCGGAGGGCTGAAATTAAATCGTAACGGTTCGCCGTTACGCGTGCATCTGGACCGTTGATCAAATTGTAACGCACCGATCGGACGGTTACGCCTCTTTTTCCTATAAAACGAAGAGTTCTTCGTCGATGTATGTATTCGAGTGAGAATTCAATGAAATTGACTGTCTAGACACCTCTCTCACTCGTTTCTCTCGAGTTCTTCCTCCTCCTCTCTCAATTCCGCATCCATGGAGGGGTAGAAGTCGAGATTTGGTGGAAAATCGAGGGAGAAATCGACGCTTGAAGCTCGGCGTGACGATCTTGACGTTTTCGGTGATTAATCGGCTTAATCACCTCGTTTTGATCGCCAAACGGGTTTAGTGGAAGCGGTTTTACCTCAATTATCCTCCTATTATCTTTAATTTTCGTTTAGATTAGGTTTTAGATTTCAATTTCATAAAATTTAGCTTAAATCACGATTTTTAACGTCCGAAAATTTCTCTCCACTTCAATTTGCGATTTCTCCGCGAAATCAAGTCCAAATTCGATGATTCTTGATTCCGTGGATTCGTTTTGAAGTTATCTTTCTAAAAACACCATTTTCCCTAATTTCTCACCTCAATTCATCGTCCAATTTGACCAAATTCTAAAAGATATCTCGAAAATACCTAAATTCCCTGTGGATTCGACCCGTATTTACCATTATACCCCTCAATTCTCTCTTAATTCCCCAAATTGGTAAGTTCGGTATTATTTTTGACACGAGACCGTGTGAAATCGACGACCTCGCGATCTCGTCTCGTCAAACATCTACTTTGATATTTCCATCAAGGGGCTAAGGATTTTTGAACTTTGGTTATCTAAAGCTTTAGTAAAGAAAAGTGATGCTAATCATAACGTTCGTCAAAGTTTTGAGGGATGTTAGATATAGCTCATTAGAAGGTCTTAGATATAACTCAGTATAAGGTCTATTATACTAGCTCTTATAAGAACTCCATAGTTAAGCGTGCTTGAGTGAAACTAGTATTAGGATAGGTGACCTCTTGGGTAGTACTCATATCTTATCATGCTAAAGGATATTAGTCTCACATGGGTTATATTTGTATCTTTTTCTCTTTCTTCTCTATAAATAGAGGCTTGTAATCTCTTCTTTACTCACTCAATACAATTGGGCTATACCATTCACATGCTATTAGAGCCTAAATTAAATTCTTTTGTCATGTTGCCGCTGCTACTCAATTAAGCCGCCGCTGCCACTGCTCTACTTTTTTCCTCACCAGCAGCCCAGGAGGGCCAAAGGTATCCCCTCTCCCCTCTTGCCTTTTTTTTCTGCTGCCCTTATTGGGCCACCACTATCTCCCTTATTGGGCCACTGCCAAAGCCCTTATTGGGCCGTCGCTGCCACCACCCTTCTTGGCCGCCACTGCTACTGATGCCCCTCTCAGGCCACTGTTATTGCCTTTTGGAGCCCCTTCCCCCATTGTTGCTACCCTATTCAAGGCTACTGTAATTGGGCATTGTTTTTGGGTTTGATGGCATCTTTTGGCCCAGATGAGTCGTTACCACTTTCAACCACGAGTCCCCTTGCTCCACCTGCTCCACCGACAATTGACGAATCGAGACCGCGAGGTCATTGAAAACACACGGTCAAGAGTCAAAATTGATACTAAACTCACCAATTTTAGGAAATAAACACAAATTGAGGGGTATAGTGGTGAATAAAGGTCGAATCCACAGAGAATTAGGGTAATTTCATATGATCTTTTTGAATTTGATCAAATTGGATGATGAAATGTGGATAGAAATTAGGGGTTTTGATATTTTTGGAAAGAGGACTCGAAGATGAATCCACGGAAACAAAAATCACTGAATTTGGATCAAGATTCGCGGAGAAATCATTGAATGAACATGAGAGAAATTTCTGAAAAATAAAATCATAAAAAATCAAAATTGAAATTAAAATTGACTCAAATTATGATTTGAAAATGAAATCTAAAGTTTTACAAAGGAATAAGATGAAATAAAATCCCTACCCCCAAGATTGCGCTCAAATTGATCAAATTATTCGCCGGAATCAAGGATTTTCATACCGAATTCGAAAACATGATTGTTGATGTTCAAGAGTCGATTTCTTCCTCTTCTCTCAATGAAAGCTCACTCTCAAGAACTATGTGGACATGGAAATGAGTCTAGAAGCAATTGGATGCAAGAGATTCAAGGGATTTGGTGTCTAAACAGTTCGATCTACTCAAATTGCCCTAGAATGATTTACAATATCGAAGAACATCTCAAGTAAAGATGGCTTATCAAATTATTTATCTTTAATTCATTATAATTAACCCTAAATTAATGTATTTTGATATTATAATGATTTTTTCATAGAATGATAGATAAACACTAAAAAATATGATAACATGCATAGGAATGGAATCTTTTATGCCTTAATATACATAAATAATCATGTATTATCATGTCTAATTAGCATGTTATCAACAATCAAGACTATTTTATCACATATATCATCCCCCATAGAAGCATTTTCCACCACACGACATTCCATCACGAGCCAATTGATACGACCGACATACACCTTTGACGATCACAATTATGCATCATGGGCTATTGGCTTTGAAAACTTTCTCATTGCCCATTGCCTACTGCACCATTTGACGGAGTCCTCTCCTGTCAGAACATCTATGGATTATGATACATAGAATCAACTAGATTTTGCTATTCGTTTCTGGATGTGTCAAAGCATTCTTCCAACTATTGCTCAACCTCTCTCACATCTCAAACCTGCAAGCACACTATGGCGTATATTAGAGACTATGTATGCAAACAAGACCAACATTAGCCGTAGTGAAAACCTTTGAGTTCATGTTAACTTGCACACAAGGTGATCAGTCCCTTCAAGATCACTTTTGTCGCCTCTAGTCACTTGTGCAAGAGATATCTCTCTATCAACCACCCACAATAAATTTACGCACATTGAAACGATATCGTGAGGAGCTCATCACTAGAGTCTATCTTAGTGGCCTGCGACCATCTATTGCTTCCCAGATTTGTGGTCAAGTACTTTCTGGTACCCAAGTTCTAGATATGACATTGATTTTTTCCTCGGCTCTTCAAGTTTGCACCGGAGTCACTTTGAGCGTTAGAGTGACTTTGAGCACTAGACCTTCATCTTCTACATCATCCCCGTTACCAGAGTCGTCTGCCCTGCTAGTATCAGGTACTCGTGGATGAGATGGGGGGCGAAACTCCATGGCTACTACTTCTCGTGGTGTACGACCCACTACTAAGGGCAAGCAAATCTTCTCTCCTTGCACTTATTGTGGCAAGATCACTCATACTTCGGAGAAGTGTTGGAAGGAGTTTGGGAAGCTTGACTGGGCTCAAGCTATGTTTTCCTCTACTAATCTGAGCTCGACTCCTCCTAGTATATCTACGCCACTGGTCGAAACAATTATACAAATGACTTTCACCCCAGCAGAATATGAAGCATGGAAGCAATCTCAAGCATCCACATTGACAGCCAACTTGGCTTCTACTTCAGGTACACGTGTCTTTCTTGCTTCTAGATCGTCATGGGTTATTGACTCATGGGCTCATATGACTGAAACAGCTTCTACCCTGTTCTCCCTTACTCCTATCACTGCCTATCCACCCGTATCCATTGCATATAGTCGTTCATGCTCTGTTAAAGGGCATGGATTGATCAAACCTACTCCCTCCCTTACTCTACATAATGTTTTATATGTTCCTGGCTTTCCCACTAACCTTCTTTCTATTAGTACCATTACCCCTACACTTAATTGTGTTGCCATTTTCTACACCTTCTATTGTGTCTTCCAGGACCTTTGTATCGGTCAGAGGTTTGGTTTGGGGCGTGAGAATGGTCATGGGATCTATGAGCTCGTGTCCTACACCCCTTCCTCTCGGCTACTTGCTTTGTTTCTATCTCTTCTGTAACTTCTTCTATTTTGTGGTATCGTAGACTTGGTCATCCTTGTCTTTCTAAACTTAAGCAAACTTTATCATGGTCATCTTTAACTGAGTTTGTGTGCGAGTCATTTCAAATGGGCAAACATCATCGCTCGACTTACCTAGCTCGTGACTCCATTCCATCCTCCTGTGCCTTCAACTTGATTCACTGCAAAGTTTGGGGCCCTTCTCGAGTTCTATCCCCCTTGGGCTATCTATATTACTTAGTGTTTGTTGATGATTATACTCGAGTCAGCTGAGTATATCTCATCAAAGACCGTAGACAAGTTCTTAACATTGTTCGCCAATTTACACAAGAAATTATTACCCAACATTCCACCACACCAAAAGTCATTCGAACTGGCAATGCCCTAGAACTCGTTCAATCAGCCCTCTAACAATTTTGTGTTGACCATGAAATCATTCACCAAACCACTTTCCCTTACACTTCTTCCCAAAATGGTGTTGCGGAAAGAAAACACCGCATATTACTTGACATCACTCGTACTTTATTATATGAGATGTATGTTCCACATTATTTGTGGTATGATGCCCTCATGACAGCCACTTATCTCCATAATCGGCTTCCTTCCTCTCCTTTGGGAGTTGCAATTCCCCTTACTCTTCTTCTCCCCAATACTTCTCTCTTTCCCTTACCACCTAGTTTGTTTGGATGCATTGCCTTTGTGCAAGACTATACTCCATCTCTATCTAAACTAGTTCCTCGTGCACTAGAGGGAGTATTTTTTGGCTATTCATGCTCGCAAAAGGGCTATTGTGTCTACTTTCTTGATACGCGATGTTATATTTCTTCTTCTAATGTCACCTTCCATGAAGATGTTCCCTACTTTTCTTCATCTACTACTCCTCTCAAAGCCTCTATATCTCCCCGCTGGTTTTCCCTCTATTCTTCCCTCCTCCTTGTCGCCTTCTCTGGGGATCTTTACTACATCGTCTACTTGCCTCCTACCTTACTTACCTCTGATGATTGTCTACCTCTACCACCACTTGTGATACATAATCCTCTATCTTCCTCTTGTCTACCCTTCACTGATTGGTCTACTCCTTTGGTTACCTCCTCTATGACACTCGATTCCACTTTATCCTCACCTGCCCCCACCACCACACCACATGATCTACCTCTTGATCACCTTCATCTACCCATTGCCTTGCGAAAGGGTACTCGTGCTTGTACCCAACATCCCATAGCTCACTTTATTTCTTATGAGCGCCTTTCTCCAACTTACCGTACATTTGCTCTTGTCGTGTCCTCTGAGTCACTACCCCATACATATCATGAAGCTCTCCGAGTACCAGAGTGGAAAGTAGCCATAGATCTAGAGTATCGCGCCCTGGTGCATCGCGGTACAAGGGACTTAGTACCACGTCTCACTGATGCTAGCATTGTGACATGCCAATGGGTTTTCACCCTAAAGTACCATCTAGATGGCACTGTGGCTCGTCACAAGGCCCGATTAGTTGCCAGAGGATTCACTCAAGCTCATGACATTGATTACACTAAGACCTTCTCTCTGGTTGTTCGCATGAACTCTATAGGTGCTCTTTATCTCTTGTTGTCAACCTAAATTGGTCTCTTCATCAGTTGGATGTCTCCCACGCCGTCTTATATGGTGATCAAATAAAGCAAGTCTTTATGCAGCAACCTCCAAGGTATGTTGCTCAGGGAGAGAATTCCCTGGTTTGCCTTATTCATCGTGTTGTCTATGGGCTGAAACTAGTCCTCGCGCCTAGTTTGTTAAGTTCAGTGGTTTGCTCACAGCTTATGGTTTTAAGCCTTGCAAGTCTGATCCGACAGTAATGCGCAAGACAACATCCGTAGGCTATGGAGTACTTACAATATATGTGGATGACATTCTATTGACTGGTAACGATGAGGCTGCTACCAAAGCTTATCTTCAAATGCACTTTGTGATACGCGACTTAAAGACACCATGATATTTCCTTGGAATTGAGTTTGCTTACCAATCAGGTAAGTTAGCGTTATCTCAAAGAAAGTATGCCTTGGATCTTCTCCAAGAGACGAGACTACTTGGGTGTAAACCAGCTACATCACCCTTGGAAGCACGACCTTTGTTTTGGGACACTGACTCACCTATGATGGCAGATGTCAACCGCTATCGACATCTATTGGGGAAGCTAATCTATCTAAAAGTTACTCGTCCCGATATTACTTATGTTGTTAGTGTTCTTAGTTATTTCGTGAATGAACCTCACATGGTGCATTGGGAGGGTGCATTACGAGTTATTGTGTATATCAAGTGTGCCCCTAGCAAAGGTCTTATATATCGACGTCATGATCGTCTTCGTATTAAGGCCTATTCTGATGTTAGATATGTTGGGACAAAGGAGATAAAAAATATATTACAAGGTATTGCACATATGTAGGAGGTAATATTGTCACTTGGCGTTCTCGGAAAAAAAATTTCATTTCTTGTTCGAGTGCGGAAGTTGAGTATCGAGCTATGGCTGCTACCACTCGTGAAATGGTATGGTTACAGTCTTTTGTACAAGAATTAGGCAGCACGACCCCAATGTCTATGCCTATGCCTTGTGACAACCATGCAGCTATCTTTATTTCTAGAAACCTTGCCTTTCACAAAAGGACCATGCATATTGAGATAGAGTGTCACTTTATTTGTGACAAGGTGTTGATGGGAGTTATTTCTACACCACATGTGTCATCATTGGACCAGCTCGCCGACATCTTCACGAAGAGCATTATTGGTGTGTCGTATTATTACTTAGGATCCAAACTGGGCATGTTTGATTTACACAGTCCAGCTTGAGGGGAAGTGTTAGGTATAGCTCAGTATAAGGTGTATTTTACTAGCTCTTATAAGAACTCCATACTTAACCGTGCTTGAGTGAGAGTAGTATTAGGATGGGTGACCTCTTAGGTAGTACACATATTTTATCATGCAAGCAAGAACTCAATCTGGATTGTTGCACAAATCCCGTCGGTGTGCCCGTCATAGGCCGGGTGATGCTCGATCCGCTTTGATCACGATCTTTGTTTGCTCGCTTCTCCACTACAAGGTTGAGCATCAAACAATGCTCCTCCTTGGGCCTTGACCTCCTCTCCCTTTCCTTCTGGTAGCCTGATGCTAAGAGACAGCCAAAAAATGTAAGGAGAGAGAAAATAAAGGCTTTTATAGTGAGTTCTTAGGGTTTGAGTGTAAACAGGGGTAAAAGAGTCAAATTATTAAAATCATTTTTTTCAAGCTTAATTGTTTCATCCAAGGGTATAGATGGATAGGGGGTTAAAAGATAAATCTAGAAATAAAATTTCAGCTCAAAAATCCATCTAGATCATGAGATATCATGATTTTAATTTAGAAAAATCATAGTCTTTGATTGAGATAGTGCAAAGTGGCATTTCTATAAATTATTGACTTCGAAATTTCATGTAAATCAGAGGGACATTTATGTAATTTTTCACTTTAAAAATCAGAGTGGCATTTTTGTAAATTTTTTACTTCGAAAATCGGAGGGCATTTTTGTAAGTTTTTATTTTAAAAATCAGAGTGGCATTTTCGTAAATATGCTCAAAATCTAAAAAGTCCCTAAAAAATTCAGAAAAATTCCAGAAGAATTCTAGAAAAATCCCTAAACTTAGAAATTGAATATCTCACAAAATAAAACTCATTTTTTCACGAAATTTTCTCCATTGGATCAAGAATTTAATTCTCTATCTTTTTATCCTAATATATCTAAAATCGTGAGAAAAAAATAAGGTCTCATTTAATAAAAATTAAGCTTGGTCCAACCTCCTTAAAAATAAAGAGATTAGCTCAATATTCACTCTAAATCAATTTTGGATTAACCTAAAAATCTTATAATGATATCTTTACCAAATCCAAAGCTCATTTACCATATTTCATAAAAATATGGTTGTCTTGGGGTTCAAATTTAGTAGAGAGTTGTTTCCTCTTTCCTCTTATCGTCATCCATATCCATGCTTTTCTACTTGCTTACCTATGTCACTACATCCACATAACTCATAGAAAATATGAGAATTCAACCACTTGACTTGGAAAGAGTCAAATGGGGTTAGTCTCATAGCATAAGTAATTGAAAAGAATAGTGCATGATAGGACATATCTATTTTTTTTACTAAATTAGCACTAAATAGATGCAAGTTGAGTATATGAGTGGAATGTAATGATGAATGCAAAAATATCATAAAAAGATGATAACGTGCATTATATGACTAAAAATTATGTGTGTAAAACCCATTTATAATGATGAAAATGAATGCATCAATGACACGTTATCAATATGCTCATAGCCTTCATTATAAACATCACACAAGAATGACAATGAAAAAATTTCATTTCAATGAAAATAAAAGAGACACATGGAAGTACAATTTGATTTATAGGCCATACAATATCCATCTCTTAGAAGCCTACCAAGGGAGCGTGGGGTCCCTTAATCCTTCATAGTGTCCTCCATATAAGCATCCAATTGCTTTGAGGGTTCAGTGTCAATTGCATGGGTCCACCCTTCTTCTTGTACACTTATTTCAAGCAATCTTTTTTAGTAAAAGAGCTAATGGGGGTAGAGAGTGGCAATGTTTTGGAAAAATATGATAGCGCAGAGGGTGGGAGGCCCTTGATATATGCTATCACCTCCCTCCTTGTCCTATTGTCGCGCATTGAAATGTTCTCATAAGGGTCCAATAGAGCCACTCACAAAACAAAATTTTACAATCATTGAAAACATACTTTCTCATGTTAAAATAATTTCCAAACTCACCAATTTAAAGATTTAATCCTAAATTGATTAGTATAATGGTAAATAAGTGTCGAATCCACATAGAATTAGGGGATTTTTCAAGATATCTTTAAAATTTGATCAAATTTGATAATTAATTGAGGTAAGAAATTAAGGAAATTAGTATTTGTGGAAAGAAGACTCTAAGACAAATCCACGGAATCAAAAATCACACAATTTAGATCAGCATTCACAAAGAAAGCAAAGAGCGAAGTCAAGAGAGAAAACTGATTGCAAAGAGAGAGAACATGACTATATTTCATAAAATTAAACTAATCTAAGCTTTGAAACTAAAATATAATTTTATAAGATGAAATAGTAGGAGTAAAACACGTCATCTATCCCAAAATTGCACTCGAAATGACCCAATTTATTGCTGAATCAAGGCTTTTCCATACGCTTTTCGAGAAGCAAAAATTCAAAGGGCAGGTAGTGAATTCTTCCTATTCTCTCCACAAATTCTTGATTTCAAACACTCATCAGATGCAAAAATGAGTCTAGAACATGAAGAAAACAATAGATTCAAGAATTGAGATATCCAAAAGGTTAGATTTAATCGAAACACTCAAGAATGTTTTACACTATCAAAGAGAGGGGGTACAAATAGATCAAAATTGGGCGTGGTCATTGGTTATGCCTCTCCATCTTCAATCAACGACTTACATGAAACATTTGGAGTCGAATCAATGCCGTTAAATTGTGTCTGTAGGATTTTTTATGGAGTGTACAAATTTTGTCGTGTCATTGTGTGTATACGAATCATCGTGAAGCACTCTCCATTTGATTTTCCGTGGAAGCCCACGATGTTGTCACGCATCACTCACATGAGTCCATCAGGTGCATTGAATATGGACCGTTATAACTCCCTTGATGCATGGCCAAGATTCACTCCATTATATAACACGAATCATCGCCCAATCAGATTGCATTACATACCCTTGCAAGTAAGTGAAAATCAACAATCACGATTAAATCCCTGAATCAAACATCTCACATGTTGTCACGTCACCTATAAAGTAATAAAAACATAAGTATCCCTACATTGGAAAAATCAAGATGACACGATGGGCATATAAGGGCAAATGCCTTTAGTGGTTAGCTTATGCCCTAAATAGGACACTTAACCATAAATTGTGTGTGCACACATCTCCAAGTGTCGACAAGTAAGTGCACTTGCCACGTCAATGCATATAAAAACTATTTTTTTATGCTTTTAAATTTTAATAAATTCACAAAAATTTATAAAAATTCTAAAAAATCTCTAAAATTATAAAATTCATAACTTTTAAAATATACTTCATTTTAATCTTTTTTTTGTTTGATCAAAAATTAAATAATCTACCATTCTAAAAATTTTAATTTAATAAGTAACAAAAGAATAAATTTTTATGTAAGAAAGTAAAATCATGTTATTTGAAAGATAAAACTTTTAAAAGTGAATGAGTGTATAAAAACAAAATTTTCTCTCTTTATTTTGTATTTAAAACTCAATTATAATATCAAATTTAAAGTGTGAATAATCTAATCTAAAATATCACTTTTAATTATACATAATTATCCCTAAAAATAGTACAATTTAAGATTCTAAATTTACATTGCATGGAATAATAAATATGCACTTAAAGTATGATAATATGCATCAGAATGTAATATTTTATGCCTTAATTTGTATTAATAATTATGTAATTATAAGTATAAGATGCATGTTATCAGCCACCACCTCAACTTGATTTTCCTATATCTTTTTTTGATACATCTCCAAATTTTGCTTCATAGCCATATATGCAAGGTTCATCAATAGTTTCTCCTTGATTTCCAACCATAAAGAGTGTTGAAGCTTCAAGGCGGTCCACCACACTAGTAATGTAGGAATCATGCTCTTGCAAGATTAATGAAAATGGACCATCAAAATAGGCCAAGGAAGACTTACAAAGGGAGATGAAGAGGGAATTGGGAAGTTTTCTCACCATAATTTCACAATAAGCAACACATAGTTGATTGTCAAGGTCACTATTTGACAAACATGTTGAGTGGAGAGCGCAAATGGATCTAGGATATCAATAAATATCTTGAACAATTTCCACTTCTCCTTTGATATCTTTTCCCTCCCATTTTTCATCTGAGGCAACCCACTTCTCAATGGTGGCCCAAAGCATGTCTTAGGAGTCGTTCCAATGCATCGGAAATTCTAACTGGAGGAGTTGTTTTATGACATCTTCAAGTCAGCACACAACTCTATATACTTAATCTATCATTGGCTACCATTACAGGTGATCTAAACCAATGTCTTAAATATTTCCACTGCCTCACCAATGTGACATGTGGCCTCTGAATTGGTGTGGAAGTCAAAGTAAGGATGTCAAAGTTCTCTAGTATAGTCAAAATTTGTGAATTTCTCATTGCATTCCTCTTCCATTGGTGGCATTTCAATTAGGTTGAAAAAGCTCTTTGTAGCAGAATGAAAAGCAAGGTTCAATATATGTGCAAAGCATTGTATGTGTCACTTCACATTGAAGTTCTAGCTTTCTCTTTTAAGTTTTTTTGTCATCATGACAATCATCTTCATGTTTCTCGAGGCACTATCAATCATCTGATGACAACTTGAAACAAGAATGTGACATGTAGTTGATAAACTAATCACGTGATAAACTGATATACTATAAGAAGTTAACACTTAAGTCTTGATGTTAACCTTTTCTTGCAGCTTCTAACTCTTCAATAATTTGGACTTTTACAGTTGCCATACTTTCTGCTAGTATCTGAGGCTCGAAAAGCTCTCCAAATATTTGTCCAAAATAATGATTGCAACGGAAGGTGTTGAATCAAAACATTCAACATCGTGGAAGCACCAAGAATGGATGATCTCATCATCCATTCTAGGTGATCCTATCATCTAGTATAGAATAAAATTTATACTTACTTGGATCATTTGAAAGAGTTCTTTAACCGTTCAAGCGTCTGGCCTCTAGCAGTATCCACACAGTCTCCAAACGATCGGATCTCCTCTTGAACACTCGTCACCACGAGAGGAAGAGAAGAGGGATGAGAAGTTCTACTAGGCTTGCATGGGCACCTCTTTATGGTCGTTCTCTCCCTATTTATAGACTTTGGGAACGTGAAATTTTCATAAAAACCCTTATTATTATGTCTATATCTACCGACGTCCATTGACCTTATGTGTGTGACCCTCTAGGTCCATATATCTCGCCAGTTAATGACTCTATCAACCCAATAACACTTATTGATCCTCCTTATCAATTAACTATATCAACGTATAGATTAATTGACTAAGGATCGATTTAACCCAATCGACAAGTTGAGTCGACAGCCCGGTGGGTGCCAAGCTATACCACATTCTCTAGGAGATATGGAGTATATTAGAACTCTTTCATGGAAGCCGACCGTCATTGGTTTTTGTGTACGTATAATCCTTCATCCACACGAGACTCATGAATGACTTAGGGTATGGTTAATTATCAAACCCTAATCCGTCACTCAATTTAGTACTGATGCGAGTAGGAAATCATTGAGAACAACTTCTCTAATATTTCCCCTACCTTGGCCAAGGATTTAACTGCATCTCATTCCTTGAGTCGATCTCCTCATATACCGAGGGCGGATGATCCCATCTTGACCACTCAATCACCTTCGAGGACTTCATATCATATCCAATCTATGACGTTATGGAGATCCCGTGGCTAGGGGGTCGTAAGTCATAGTCAAAACACGATCATCCATCCACAAGATATCTTTGGTATCTCAGGTCAAAGGACCACGTACACAACCGTGACATGAATAAACCTGATTGACAATTTAGGTATATTACCATTCAGGGATTCATACGGATCAATTCAGTAAACTCTTTCTCCAAAGAGCACCCACTATCTATCCTTAGTGTCTCCCAGCATCGATGGCTATAGGATCAGCCATACTCATCATATGAGTTGGATTAGATAGTGCTATTCTTTCCAGATAATTCAATGTCATTCTCGAATATCCTACGAATAGGAATGTTTAGAACATAGGTTTAAAGACTAGTGATCACTATATTATGATCTTATCATAATTCACTTAGTCATTGCACATGCTCATGGACTTCATTGCAAACATCACACAAGAATGACAATGAATAAATTTCATTTCAATGAACATAAAAAAGAAACATGAAAGTGTGATTGGCTTATAGGCCACATAATATCCATCACTTTCCCCATCGTGCTTCCATGAGATCTCTTGAATCTCCAACACACTCTCACAATACTCCTAGATGGCATTGAACTTGTGCATTCTTTGATGTCCATGCATTTCCTACAAGCATCACATGACGCATGGAAGTCAAGGCCTTTGCAACGATCTGTTCCATCCAATAGTGCATCTTAATCATCAATGACTTGATCTCCCTTGCACTTGGGAGATCTACATCCATTTTACACTATATGTTGTCATAACTCCTTGAAGGTTTGTGGTCAATGATGCTCCAAGGAGATCCGTTGAGACACATGAAATGGGAGATCACATCCTTCATCGAATCGGGGGTTAGACTATGCAAGGGCTGCTTCTTTGGGGGCTAAATCTTCAACTGCCCAATTGCCTATTTGGTCATCACGCACTATGGGCAGCCATCATCATTATTGATGCCCTTTAATGCACCATATAGCTGAGGGTGTTTTGCTTTAAAGTGCTTCCATAAAAATTAGTGTTCCCATTTGTCTTTTGCTTGATGAACCCATGCATACCTTAGGAGTATTTTTTTATAGAAAATTCTGCATGAGTACATGCATTCATTAAGCAATTTAAAGTATTGCATTATGGGAAAGTGTGAGACAAGACTCCATTTCACTCCCCATGTCAATCCTTCCTCGCTAAGAGATATCCTTTGATTTGTGTTCACTTTCACAACATCCATGTGGAATGAATTGGAGCTCTCCATTTTTTACATTTTCTATTCTGAAAATTAAAATTAAAAACACAAAAAATTTGGAGATTTCTAAGATTAAAATTTGATTTCTGATTTCATAGAAGATAATTAATTAGAAAAAAATTTCAAAAATAAAACTGAAATTGAAATTGAAAATAGAAATCTAAAAATTTAGTTATCTCTTAAATTGAAATTTTATTTCTAAATATTAGAAATTAGTGATCAAATTTCAAAAATCATAAATTTTCATTGAAGTCAATTCCATTACATGCCATGATTAATGCATGTAATTCAAGTTCCAAATTAAACTAGATAACAAATCTCCTTTTTTGAAAAAAATTACTTTTTAAAAATTGAGCATTAGAAAGTAGATCCTAGACAATAGTAAGACAATTTCTTTAAAATAGAGATTAGAAAACTAAGCATTTATGCAATTAAAATTTCAGTTTTGCTTTCTAGTTGTAAAAGATTAGAAGGTAGAAATCAAACTGAGAAATCAACTTCTTAAGAAATTTTTTAAAATAATGTTCATTGATTTTTAAACTAAATGAGTTACTAACTAAAGTGAAAATCAATATAAAAAAGGAATTAATTTCCTTTATAAAAGAAATCTATTTTTAAAAATAGAAATTTTAAAGCCTAAAGTCAAATACCTATTCAGAAAGAAATCCATTGCATTTAAATAAAAAGTTTAATTTTTAAATCGGAAATGTGAAGGCGTAAAATCATATATCTATTTCAAAAAGAAATCAATTTCGTATAAATTAGAAATATTATTTATAAATCATCAATGCAAAAAGCCTAAAATCAAAAATCAATTTCAGAGAGAAATCAATTTCATTTAAATCATAAAACTATTTTTTAATAAAAATGTAAAGTCATAAAATTGGAAATCTATTTCAAAAAGAAATCTGAATATCAAATTAGAAATCTGAAAGCCTAACAGAAAAATTATGTTTCAAAATCAATTTCATTTAAACCAGAAACGTGAAAGTCTGATATAAGATATCAATTCCAAAAATGAATAGATTTAATTTAAGAGCATAATGAAAAAATAAATGCATATGGATCACATTTATTACACCAAATTAAATTTCGTATTCAATACTCACCTGATGATCATGGCGACCTACTGATGGGGTAATTATGCCAAGGTGGGATGGCGGGGAGACCTAGAATCCTGTATTTGAGGGAACCCATGTTGATGGCGTGACCGGCATCATGGCATCTAGTGAGAGAGAGAGAGACAGAGAGAGAGAGAGAGAGAGACAGAGAGAGAGACAGAGACAGAGAATCTCATCTGATAGAGAGAGATGCCATTTTAACCGTTGAGCATATTGGGCCTTCACACTTAAACTACAAGAACTCAAATTTAACGTACTTGTATGAAAATTTGAGCAGTCTCGAGCATCTAGATTCTGAAAAAGCTAGGATTAATGTACCATGAAACATTTGAATGAGATTGTTAGGTCAGAAGTATACATCAAGTGAAAGCAATTGAGGAAGAAGAAAACGATTAAGGATGAGATCTCCTTCCTCAAGAATTTTAAATAAAAAACTGGTAGATCAAGGCGTTCCAGAGAACACACTATCATAAAAGTTTCCCCTTTCCATTAGAATCATTCTTGGCCATAGAGATAGCCGAAGTTACAGACAGCTCTCTCTCTATCTCATTTGAGATTATACAAGAACTGAGAAGGTATTGATGTAAGAACTCACATGCCGGCTCCTCAAGAAGAGTAATTATTGCATCGATGAGCGGCGAAAAACGAAAGAATCGATAGTGGAATAGGGAGGGAAAAAATGATCTAGCAGGTTTTGACTCGAGGGAAAAAGTGATCAAGCGCGAGAAACAGAGGAGTACCACATCTTCTTGCGGCAGACGAGGACCTGCTCATTCTCCACCTTGTACTCGGTTTCGTGGGTCTTGCATTCCCACCTGGCGCCTTTCGCCAGCGCCTCCAAAGATTCTACGAAGTACTTAGCCTCCCGGATGATGACGTATCCCTGCGGCCTCAGCAGCCTGTCCATCTCCAGCACCACGTACTTCATGTCACACCTACCAAGATTCTTAAAGTTAAAGAAAATATAAAAGAGGAGTCACTGGCGTTGACTGGTTCACACCTGTGGCTCTCCGCAGTGAAGAGCCCATCCACATGGAGGAGGTCGTAGGTACGGGGGTAGGAGGAGAAGGGCTCGCACCTGCGAGAGTGATACGCGACATATTAATGGGCGCCTCTCAGGGGACGCAAGAAAGAGGAATGAGCGAAAGGGGTTTTCTGTATTTGTGTTACCAGTCGTGGTAAGAGCCGATCAAACCCCGGTCGAAAGATGGCGCCTAGCGACCGCTGCCCGTAAGAAGAAACCACGTTCATGACCCAGACCGGCGCGTCCACGAGGGCCGCCGCAAAGCCTCCGTAGAGCGTGTTCATGTCCATGACGTTCCGTATCTGGTTTGTGCCGATCGCCGGCAGTAGCTTCTTGTAGTGCTTCAACCTGGTCGTCCACTTGGAGGCATCGTGCTTGAACGCGGGGGTGCTGCGGACGGAGGCGGTGCGGAGGCGGTCGGGCCACTTGGGGATGGTCTTCAAGGAGAGCTGGCCAGCGGTGGGACCCGCAGGGGTGACGCAGGTACGAAGTGGCGTATACCAGGCCTCGTCGGGGTCGGTGCCGTCCTCGCACAGAGGGGGGAGGGAGTCGGAGGAGGGATTCTTGAGCTGGGCGTAGCACGTGGCGTTGGAGCTCTTCTGCCAGACTGCGATGTCGTCCTTGGTATTGTACAGCTTGAAGCATAAGCTGGAGAGAAGCTTCTTGAGGTTGTTGAAATCCGTTCTCTGGTCTTCGATGGTGGTGTTCCAGCCCCTCCAGCGGTTCTCGAAGTTGACCGGGGGACCGGAGAGCACCCAGAAGCCACCCGGGCGGAGGATCCGGTGCACCTCCATCAGGTAGATCCCACCTGAGCCGCATGGCGACGGTCATCGTCACCTTCCAACATCATTTGGTTACAACGATGATTCTTACCAAATTCAGTCCAGGGGATGAGGCAGCGAGAGCAGTGGGCCATGTCGAAAGAGTTGGAGGGGAAGGGGAGGCGCTGAGTGGAGATGATGCCGAGCACGGCGGGGACGCCGCGCTCGAGGGCGAACTGAATCTGGGCCTCGTGGTTGTCTCTCGGGGCAAGAGACAATGTCAGGATCCCGCGGTCCAGCAGATCCCCTCCCCAGCTCGCCACCTTGGTGCAGAATAAAATACCCACTTCTAGGTCAACAAAATTCTCAAATAGCTAGTGGCGTGGAGAGAGAGGGAGAGAGGTAGACAGATCACATATAGGGGGCAGAGACATAGCGATGTAAGATAATCTTGGAGGGTTGGACGTGTTAGACAGTGCTTGAGAGAAACAAATGGAGAGAGAAACTGATAGATAGGTACTGATGAGGAGAAATAAAGAAAGGGCGATGAGAGATGCATAATTAGACAGTGATGAGAGAGATCAAGAGAGACAGATAGTGATGATCGGGAGAGAGAGACATAAACAAAGATATAGTGGTAGGTAGATAGGTGGCTATGAGAATGAAGATAGATAAACAGGTAGACATCGTGAGAGAGAAGAAATTAAGATAGACATGAACACAGAGAGTGAGATAGCGAGATAGAGTTAGCCAGTAGCAGTTAGATACACACAGAGAGAGGGAGAGAGAGATTACCCCGCATCCGGTGTCAATTGCTGTTCTGACAGTACCATCCTTCATCCCAGGAATAAGATCTTGCATGAGATCGACATATGCGCCAACTCCCTTGGGGAACATGGTGCCTCCACCGGGAAACAGGAACTTCTCGCCTTCCTTCCTCAACCAGTTCTGATTAGACTTCTGACTGTTTATCCAGTCATACGGCACGTTCCTGACAAACAATACAAAACATAATTGACAACGAAATTTTAAGCTTAAAATACGTCAACAAGTGGGCTAAATTACCTGTACCAACACTCGTCTCTACTTTTGGGCCATCTGATTGGGATCTTGTAACCGTTGGGCGGAGGCACCAAGCACTCCTTCCTTTCGAAAATTGGAGGACAGTGGCGTTCCATGAAAGAGAGGCGATAGTGGCCGAACTTTTTCCATATCTGGAATAGAACATGGATAGATTAATCAACAGGAACAGATAAGCCAAATCAAAAATCGTTAATTGAAAGATGTGTTGATGTACCTTTGGATCAGTGCAAGGTGTGAAATCTTGAGAGTCGATACCGCACTCTGGGAATGTGCTGATCTTCGGTTGAAGTGACGAAGAATGAGAAGACGTCTTCTTATTGGATAGAAGCGCCGACACAGCATTCTGAGTCAGAAGCTTGTTACCGTCCGAGAATAAAACACCTCCGAGATAAAAGGAAAATGCACAGAGAACTATGAACATCAAAGTCATGGGAACAGTTCTTGAACTTGTGTCTGAATGAGTTTTTTTCTTGTGTTCGTTCCCCTTCATTTTATGAATATATACCGACCACCTACATAGAAGAAACAGAAATTGATAAAATCGAACAAAAAATTAACGCGCAGGAAGCAAAGACGCTCAACTGAACAGAGGAGATCAATCCAGTCTTGTTAGATCGAAAATATAAGAGAATTCGGGCACCAAGAACAAATTTCCACCCCGGTAACTGCTATGAATTACCATAATCCACCACGAGACAGAGCTAACAGGCGAAGAATCAATTTGGGGGATATGGCGGAGGCACCGGACAGCAAAGAACGAAATAACGTCCCAGGAAAGTGGTAAAACCACAATGTCTAAAAATGTTCACTACTTGTCAGGAAAATTCCTAACGCTGACAGAAATTCGGCATCCCTCAGCCAGTACGATTAGAGAGGAATCAAAAAGAAAACTGAAGCAGCTTTCGTACGAGAACAAACACTTGCTACATTTTACCTTATGCAACCTCTTCTCTTCTCCGCCCTTCCTGCTCCGCTTTTCGTTCCGGTTAGGAGAGGAAATGAGAGCGGAGCTCGTATTTATCCCCTGTTCTCTCGCTTGCTCGACGGCCGCGTTGTCTGGATTTACAGCTGCCAATGAAAGTCCGTAGATTCATCAACTCGGCACTTAATTGCGCGTGAATTCCAGGAAAAACAGCGAACCATTTAAATTTCACCAGGCCGTCGGACTGTCGGTCACCGACTTGCAGTTAGAGATCGGCGGACGTCGCCTCGCTCGCCCTCCGCTGCGGGTCCCACCTAGTCAGCTTTCCTCAGATCCGCCGACACATTCCACGCTCCCTAATTCCTCTTCAAGTAAAGACGAGCACATGGTAGGGACGTCGATGGGCGGATTACCGTTCTACCCCTCAACGAACATTCTCATTTTAAAAATGCTATCAAGTAAATGAGGAACTTTCTAGGGAAGTAACCCAAAACGTGGGAAGTAATCCTTCCTCTGCCTCCCACAGGGCAAGTGGATTAGTAGTTTAAGTGAAAGTGGTTTAAACCAGATAAATGCTTTCTTTGCTAAGCAACATCATTGAACTTGAAACATGGGAGGTACCGACATTACTCTCTCCGCTCGAGACGGTGGAAACTGTTACGAGGCATCGTTCCTTTGGAATTTTCCATCAAAACGACACCGACTGCGCAATGCCGGGGTACAACCAGAATCAATGTGCAGCATTTGCGCGGGGAAGGCATGTCAAGTTGCTCGAGGCAATCAGATACTTGAGCATTAGTAGGCATGTCCTGTAGGGACCATAAGATAGACATTTGACCTAAGCATACTACACAAGTGGCGAGTGTGTACGAAGTCTAGTTCTCTTCTCCTAGTTGGCGCATAATGGCTTCGATGCTCCTCTTACACTGCATGATGTCCACCCGAGTATTTTTGAGCTGTTGATGCAGATAAGAACTTGTGCATAACATCTCGACTACTACCCATGAATTGGATTCTAGTACAATAACATAGAGGTTGTTGATATGCATAAAATCATGGTTGTTCATGATACAAGTGTATGTATAAAAAATTACTCTCAACTATTTAAATTGATCTTAAATTTTGGAACAGCGGCGAGTCGAGGTCGACTCCATGGGGAGAAAGGTTAAAAGATTGAAAGGATATATTATTTTTATGTTTTTGGATGAAGAAAATAGAAAAGATCAACGAAGGAGGAAGAAGGATGCGATCAATATGATAATCGATCAATCACTTTCAAATCTCTTGTGAGATAATTAATTTCATATCGCCAAATGTAGATTGAGAATGTATGAAAGACTTTAGTGAAGAATATTTAAATTCAAGTGCCTTTAGATTGAGAATAGTTTAAAAGAAATTGAAAAGTGGTTATAACTACTTCCAAACCTTCGCTCAAAAGAACTATTGCAAACACCAATCAAACATCCTAATTATCTTGAACCATCTTCAACGGGGAGAGAGATAGATAGAGAGAGATAGAGAGAGAGAGAGAGAGAGAGAGAGAGAGAGAGAGAGAGAGAGAGAGAGAGAGAGAGAGAGAGAGAAAGAGAGAGAGGGGTCAATCTCTCTAATAGGTAATTAAAAAAATATTATTTTTTATATAAAAAACTATAAACCCTCATGGTTGACGGCACAAATTCCATCCTAGAAAACCATATCTTGACTATAGCATTGATCTATGCAGATAGCTCACAAAAATGTTGCCAATGAAATTCAACGATGGTTGAATATCGACTCGTTAGACTAGTGGTAGCCAGATCAGATATTTTGACTGACCGGCGGCGGTCAACGAAGACTAATCTCGACGCGCATTTTTGGAACGACACTTGTACTTCCGTTCGATCCTAAATCGACGGTCGATTCTCCTCTTCTAGAATAGCCGGAGCGATTCCAATACTTCCGAATCGGACGATTCGTTGGCGATTTGCGGAAAGAGGTGGAGTAGGTGGTAGACGACCGGGAGATCTTGAGCTAACCACGCGTTCCCCGGTCTTCTCCTTTTGTCTCGCCGTCTCCCTTTCTCCCGAATTTTCTTATTGATCGTTCGAATACCGACTCGGGGCGGAAGATCGGAGATTCCCAAGAGATCTCTTCCGTCGCAGCCGCTGCAGGTGCGAGATTTTTTGTCAGAGTTTCCTTTTCTTTTTCTTCTCTGTTGTTCCCTCCCTACTGCTCCTTGTTCATTATCACAATTAGGGTTCCTGATGTGAAGATTTGGGTAAGGCGACCGTCCCGCTTTCTCTCTGGCGTGCTTGCTTGAAAATTAATCGTGCCGAAATTATCACCTCGTTCAGATATCGTCCCTCTTTCTCGTACCTTGTTCGAATTTGAATTGTTTCTGATGGTCCGGCTATGCCAATTTCGTCATTTTATCTTTATTTTTTTATTCCTCTCTATTATTTTCAATGCGTCTTTTCTCTCTAGAACCTCGGCTTATTGATTGAAAATGCTTGCGAGGTAAATAAGTCGTTAGATCTAGGTCCGCTGCTACAATAAGATGAAGATAAATCAATGTTTTGAAGCTGCCATCTTTTATCATAGGTTGGATTGAAAGATAGATGCTGTATTTTCATGTTTTTTTTGTCGATTTTCTATTTTGCTGATATTTGGAAGTGTGAAATCAGTCAGCACTTGTGAATTGTTCTCTCGTGATTACTAGTCATTCCTTACTGCATTCCATTTCATATTATATGTTGATGTGCGTATCAAGATCTTTTTTTGAAAAGAGCGTATCATGATCTTGAATTCATAGATGTACTACCGTTTTCATTGCACCATTTCTACCTTCGTTTTTATATAGGCCTATCGTTACCCTCGCATCATTTATCTCTCTCTCTCTCTCTGTGTCTATCCATGTTTGTGACTGTCACTGGTCAGGCCATTTTCTCTCTGTTCCTCTTATGTTCATGCCTGATTACTTCACAGGTTTGAGATGGAGTTCTTCGGGGGATTTTTAGGCGATTCCTTCTCTCATCCAGACATTCAGCGTTGTCCTTTTCTGCGCAACATCAACGAGCCCACAAACTTCTCTTTCTCATCCTTCAACTTCCCTGTTGCTCCACCGCCAGTAAGATTATCTCCCTCTCACTCTCTCTTTCCCCTATCTGCCCTTTCCCTCTCTTCTCCTCTGGGATGAAACATGGGATTTGAGGAATCTGCTGGCTTTCAGTTTTCAAAAAAAAAAAATCTGCTGGCTTTCAGGCAAGGGTAGCAGCCAAAGGTCCAATCTTTGAAGATGGGCCCAACTTCGACATGGCATTTCGTTTGTTTCACGGACGAGATGGTGTGGTACCGCTGCAGGGAAGGGATCTCAAACCGGAGCCTTGTTTTGAGTTTAATCCCTTAGCTGCTAAAGCTGCTTCTATCAGCCTCTCCTCATTTGGCCCAGGTGGACCTTTCAGCTTTGATGCTTTCTCCCAAAAGTGGAAGAAGCAGAGTAAATCCAGTCGCAGGAACAAGGATTCCCAGGTACTTCATGGAGAAGCCCATTTTCTTTGTAGAATCTCTGTCTCTCTCTCTTTCTCGATCTCTTGATCTCTCAATCTCTCGATATATATATATATATATGTAGTTAGCCCCATCTTTTAGTCTCAGTTGGTCTAAACCTCTCTTTCTCTCCCTCTCAATCCTCTCCATCTCCCTTATTCTCACAATTGGCCTCTAATCTCTATCTCCCTCTCACAACTGCCTTTATCTGTCACTGTTAATTGGTCTCTTCTTCTATCTATGCCTCTCTCCCCCCTCTAAATTGGTTTCTATGCCTGTTTTTCATACTTACTCTCCCCCCTCCTCTTCATCTTGTCAGAGTATCTCGGGGTATTTTGTTCATTTATGTGTGCAAGAATAATTAAATCTTCGAATAACAAGTTCTTATTCATCTTTTATTAAAATCTTAACTCGGCATGGGTTTTATGGTTTCAGACAGGGAATAAGAAGGAACGACAATCTCATGAGGCAGAGGGAAAAGAGTGGCTTGAAACAGGGCAGTGCCCTCTAGCCAAGTCCTACCGCGCTGTCAGTGGAGTTCTACCGCTAGTTGCCAAGGCCCTGCAGCCGGCACCGGGGGTCAAACTCAGGTGCCCTCCGGCTATCGTTGCCGCACGTGCTGCTCTAGCGCGGACTGCTCTGGTAAAGACATTACGCCCGCAGCCTCTGCCAGAAAAGATGTTGGCCATTGCACTGCTTGGCATGGCAGTCAATGTGCCACTGGGTGTTTGGAGGGAGCACACTCGCAAGTTTTCGCCACAATGGTTTGCTGCAGTGCATGCTGCTGTACCATTTGTTGCCATGCTCCGCAAGTCTGTGGTCATGCCCAAAACAGCCATGGCCCTTACTATCGCTGCATCTATTCTGGGGCAGGCGGTGGGAGCTCGTGCTGAGCGCCTCCGCCTCAAGTCCCTTGCTGCCAATGCCTCCTGTGCCACGACTGTGGCGGTGGCTAAGGAGGAAATTCCTGCTGCATTCGGCCCAGCTCAAGTTTGCATCTGATCGTTGGTGGGAGGAAGCTAATAAAGGAACATCCATTCACTGACTCCATATATTATTTGTTCAACTTTCTTGTTCACCAACTCTGTGCCCCTAGCTAGACTTGAGAAAGGGTTAGAAGGCGCATGTGTGCATGTCACAGATTTGTGTGGATGAGTGCATGCATGTAGGTGCTTGCATGTGGGTGTGTGGGGGGTGCCCATGAGAGAGAGAGAGAGAGAGAGAGAGAGAGTGGCAGGAGCATACGAGCTTGATCACCTACCTAGTGCGTATGTCAATGGTTCTTGAAACGGAAGTCTCTTGAAAACTTCATAGTTGCAGATAGGGTTCGCCTATCGTCGTCCGGACCGTCATCCGGTACCGGACTCTGACGATACCGGTACCCAAAGACCGGTATCCAGTACCCGAAACCGTCATCCAGTTTTGGATGACGGTATTGGATTAAAGTGGGGACCGGGTACGGTACTGGATGGATCCGGTACCGACCCGGTACCGGATAACGGTGTCGGTATCGGTATCGGGAGATACCGGTACCGGATAACGGTGTCGGTGTCGGTATTTAACTTACCTGATTTTTTGCTGAAGAACGCCGGAAGAACGCCGAAAAAATTTAACTTGCTGAAGAACGCCGGAAGAACTGCGTCGGATGTGCGGAATTGCAGATTGCGGAATGCGGGAAGAACGCCGGATGTGCGGATCGCGGAATGCCGGAAGCGCCGGAACGTCGGAAGAACGCCGCGCAGAGAAGAATCGGGAAGAATGCCGCGCAGAGAAGAAATCGGAAGAACGCCGCGCAGAGAAGAAATCGGGAGAAAAATCGGAGAAAAATCGCACATTTCGGGACTTCGGGTATTCATTTAATATTATATCAAAATGAATTTAATATTATATTCATTTAATCGGGTTTAGGTACTAGGTAGGACTTAGGTTAATCAGGTATATATATATTATATCATTAAATATTCATTTTATGATATACCGGATACCGGGTATCGGTATCGGTTCCGATATCGATACCCGGTATCGATACCCAACGCCAACGGTAGCCGTTAGCGGTTGACGGTATCGGATGTCGGTATCGGAAACCGATACCGACATCCAGTTACCGATACCGACATCTGGATGTCGGTATCGGGGTACCGAGGTATCGGGTACCGTTTAGGACATTAACGGTACCCGATACCGTTACCGCAACCGATACCGGTATTCGATACCGGTATCGGAACGGGCGAACCCTAGTTGCAGATCATTAAGGACATCTCGATATGGTTCGGGCATGCGCGGAAAGATGTTTGCTAGGGTTTGACTAATGTCATCGAATACGGCATTTGTCACTATCATCCAATGAAGTTATCATCCCACTTTTGATATATCATAAAATATTTGGAAAATTTGGAAAAAAGACACCCACTACTCCATATTGGATATCCAAGAGAATGATGAGAGGTGCAGTGATGAATGATGGGACCCATTGTGGCAGAACTAGATTTTGGATGATGGTATTGGGTACTGAATGACATTAAGGATGATGGATATCAGATGACAATATCGGGTACTAGATGACATTAAGGATGACAGATGTCAGATGATAGTGTAGAGTATTGGTATTTTTTTTTTCAATTTCTATAAATATTTTATGATATTATGTGCTACTAGTGGCGACCCGATACTTCTTCATGAACAGTGAGAGAAGGGAAGAACGCGATAGAAAACGGTCGAGGGTTTCTCTACGAAGAAGACGACGCCCTTTCTGTGTAATTACGAATCTGACCTTGGAAAAATTGACAAAGTAAAAAATTGGCACCGATTCGGAAGAGAAATAAGAGGGGTAAATTGGGAAGGAAAATAAGCTTCGCCGGACACCAATTCTATTATTATATATCTATTATGTATATAGATATAGATATAGATTAATAATATAATAAATATAATTTTACAATACCTGAAATCCTTGGCAATATCCAATCAATATTCAATATGGTCATGTGCCAATTATGATTATAATAGATGTCAGTGGCAATATCATTAATCCGCTTGGCAATACCCATCGTCAGGTGAATTAAAGTCGCATTGTTCCTCAGTGCAACTTTCAAACATCCCTTTGACCAATAAGTATTTGATTTTTAAGTTGAATTATATATATACATTTATATATTTCCATGAAATCCATCTCTAATAAATGTCTACTAGGGGAAAAGACAACGGGTCGTGAGCTTTCTAATCAAAACCATGCACATGGGGATATGTGTATCTCTCTCTCCAATTGGGGATCTCTAGAATATCTTTCCAAGTGGGGATCTCCTAGAAACCAAGAATAGAGATACTCACTTTTATGAGCTGCACTGAGTAGGCCTTAGATATGAGCGGATTGCCAACAAGCTACGAATCATGTCGTCGCAAATGAGAATTACCAAGACTGATATGCAGATTTTTCTTCTTGTTCTATCTTGGGTCTTTCTTTCTTGCCAACACTTGATTTGAGGTCTGAAGCTTTTCAATGGATTTTTGTAAATGAATTTCTCAACTATAGCACACAAGGAAGAATGTCTATTCCCCTAAATAAACAGTTTTATTTATCGAGGACTTTAAAGCTACAATACCTCAATCGC
Source organism: Lemna minuta (assembly GCA_024174645.1). Lineage (NCBI taxonomy): Eukaryota > Viridiplantae > Streptophyta > Magnoliopsida > Alismatales > Araceae > Lemna > Lemna minuta. Next base: position 1,474,178 of record CM044113.1, on the reverse strand, counting down.
CAATTTTTGCCATTTCCTTCTTTTTATTTCCCCAAAACATTAATTTCAAAGAAACTAAATATGGAATTCCTCTTAAAAATATTGTCAATTTTAATATTTTTTGTGCTTTTCAAATAAGAGATATTAGATGTAAATGCCATTAATATTTTACATATGAACTAGATGTCATACATCTCCATGATGCAAGTGTATAGATATTAAATACATAAAAGTACCTTTCTATAGAGGCATATAAAACACATATGATTACTCTTCTAGGGTTGACCTTAGGGCATCTCTCTTAGGCCATTGGACAACATTCTTGGGCCATACAGCCACGTCTTTAGGAATGCGTGGGTCCATATCTTTTGGGTTTTCTTTGTTGGTAATGAGTGATCTACACCTTTTATTCTCTTAAGCCGATAAAATTCTATACATCCCATTCACTTTATTGTAAACCTAAAATTCATTATTATGCATATGTGATTATTATAATGAATCCAAGGATATGTGCAATGATAAGTAAATAAAATGAGACCACATACAACTATTACTTATCTATAAATACATCTAAATATTCTTGTTCATATGATATCAATAAAGAGATCAAGTTAACAAACTGAACAACAATGCTTGCTCTTGCTCAAATGGTGAGAATAGTTGATCTCTTGATCATTTGTGTAAAGAACTACGGGGGAGTTTATGCTCTTTAAAGAAATAGTTCATTTGAAATGAGACATATGTTAATCAGGTCATCCATAGTTGTATACGTAGTCCTTTGAGCCGAGTCACCAAAGACCTATGAGTCTCTAGTTGAGGGACTCCATTCTATCAAAAGATCTTCATTATGATGAGTGTGTGCTCAAGTGAGATTTTATGCCCACGATACTAAGAGGAGATAATATCTAGGAAATAGTTTATTGAAGTAGTTGGCGAAGGTGGAATTGAGATATTAGATAAGGAGTTATTTTGATGATTTTCATTTGTGCTACTTTGAACTAGAGTGGCCAATTGGATTTGACAGTTCAAAATATTCTATGTCATTCAAAGAGTGAAGTACATATTGGGGATTATTGACAAATTGATTTCATTTGGTCGTTGAATTCACACAAACTTGTGTCAAAACTAATACCAAACTCACCAATTTTATAAAATTAACACGAATTAAGACGTATAGTGGTGAATAAGGGTCGAATCCACAAAGAAATAAGGGAATTTTGAGAGATCTTTTGAAATTATATCAAATCGGATGATGAAATGTGGTGAGAAATTAAGGGAATTAATATTTTTGGAAAGAAGACTTGAAAAAAAATCCACGGAATCAAAAATCATGAAATTTGGATCAAGATTCACAGAGAAATCATCAAGTGAATGAGATAGAAATTTCTGAAATTGAAAATCACAAAAAACCGAAATTGAAATTGATATTGACTAACACTATGATTCAAAATTAAAATCTAAAGCTATACGAAGGAAGATTAGAATGAAAATTTTTCTCTAACCCAAGATTGTGCTTGAATTGATGCAATTACTCGCTGATCAAAGGCTTTTCATTCCTGAATTCGAAAAACGATCGTTGATGTTCAAGAGCCGATTTCTTCCTATTCTCTTAACAAAATCTCACTTTCAAGTACTTCGTACATGCATAAATTGATCTAGACGCGATTGGAAGAAAGAGGTTTAAGGGATTTGGTGTCTAGATAGTTTGATTACTCAAAGAACCCAATAATGTTTTACAATGTTGAAGAACATCTCAATTTATAGGACAAATTGGGTGTAAACGTTGGATGAAACGCTTGATCTTAGATCAATGGCTCTGATGAAATGCAGGAGCGTGAATTGTGACGGCTAAGTCATGGTCGTTGGATTGCAAATGAACCGTTGATATTTTTCCACGTCACGTGCGTTATAAGTAACGCATCAAACGCTCGAAGTTTGATCTTGATCGAATGCTCCATATGAGTTTTGTCAGTTTTAGTCTCAAGCGTTATAACTCCTCAGATCGATGGCTGAGATTAAATCATTTTCAAAAATATTCACCAACGAATATGATTGCGCCGCATACCCCCCGCCGTAAGTGAAGATCGATGATTCATCTTCAATGCGCACATTAGACGCTCATTGTGCTACCACGTTACCTGCGCACTTAAAACAAGAAACATAGTCTCACATGAATTTAAAAATTAATTCTAGCACGTATATAAGGTATGAGCCTAAGAGGGAGATAGCGTTATCTTGAAAAAGATGCTTATCTCTCTCTTCACACTCATGCACACTCATACACGTGCTGATGTGCACATGCACACACATATACAAACACGCACGACGCCACGTGGTGTCCATACACCGTCACGCGGTAGTGCACTTTTCGTCTGCACCACATCACCTGCCACATCAGCACGTGATATAAACATATATATTTTAATGAATTTAATTCAAATAAAGCGATTTTAAATATAAAAAAATTCATAAAAAATAATAGAAAAATCCCTAAAAAGTTAGAAAATTTATATCTTTTAAAATATAAATTTAAATTAATCCAAATTTTTTCATTGGATCAAAAATTAAATTATCTATCATTCTAAAAAGTCAAATTTAATAAATAACAAGAGAATAAATTTCTATTTAAAAAATACACTCATTTCTTTTAGATTTGAAAACTTAGAAAAATATATGAGTGTATATAAAATGTTTTCTCTTATTAATTAACCTTATAAACTAATTATAATATCAAGTAAAGATGGGTTAAAAAATATTTTTTTCATAATTTATCATAATTAACCATAAATTAATGCATTTTGAGATTATAATGACTTTTTCATAGAATGATAGATATACATCCGAAAATATGATAACATGCATTAGAATGGAATGTTTTATGCCTTAATTTGGATTAGTAATCATATATTTTCATGTTTAATTTACATATTATCAATTATGCACACATAGTAATCATTGAAATACAGGTTCCATGTGAAGATAACATAACCCCATTACCTTCTATGACACATATTGTAGCTTATACCTTACATGCAAATGACTCGACATATTGATTGGGTTAAATTAATCTATAATTAATAAATTTATTAATTAATTATAAATTAAATCAAATAATTGGACATACCAAAAAAGAGTTCTTTGACTCAAAAATTAATTAAGTAGATGCACACTTATGTTTAAAGGATCACATTCATAAGGTTCTTAGATGACCAAATAATATTCATGTTTTGAAACTTGTGAAGAATTGCAAGAGAAGGGATTGGATTTGGGTAGCCATGAAACTCCCTTTTTTAAAGGCACACGTCTTCTCCTTTCTCACTTGAATTCGTAAGAAGGGTAATGAAGCGTAGATGGATATCGATCAAAACTATGTGGGTTAGCGCTTTAGTTCACTTGCAAGGGGAGGAGATTTTTCCAAGAGAGGATCACATGGATACATTTAGAGGGCTGGCATGTTTGTGGCTTTCAACATCGTATTGAGGGAGCCAAAATGATGTAGATACAAATCTGCACACGGTGATATTATCATGTTTCTCATGTTAAAGTGATTCATTTTAGTTTTCACTTGCATTGCCAAATCGTGGTTTTATATGACTAATTTTCACAAAACGTATTTGATTCTGTCATGTGCCTCGGAAAGCAAAAAATTTTGGGCACCTTTTTTGTACCCTTTTGGGCCCCCTCTTTCAAGCTTAGTGGAGCCAACTTTTTCTAATCCCTTCAAATACCTATTTTTGGCTCACTTGATTCATCTCTTTTGAGTTACTTTGGGTGATATCTTTTGGGCTTAGAAAAGACCCACAGAGGGTCTACCAAGGGTCAGCTTTTTGGTATATGTGAACCACGTTGACTCATCAATCAATCTCTTCAAACATTACTTTGTGCTAATAATTGAGAACTAGATATTGACCTGAACTGCCATTGACTACAAACACCATTGAGCATCCTTGATTATTAGCATAAACATAATTGGCTTTAGTCCTAGTGAGATATTGATGGATATTATATGGCCTACAAGCCAATCACACTTTCATCTTTTATTTATATTCATTGAAATGAACTTTTATTCATTGTCATTCTTATGTGATGTTCGCATTGAGGTTCATGAGCACATGCAATGACAAAGTAAATTTTGATGAGATCATAATAGAATGATCACTGGTCTTTAAACATATATTCTAAATATTTCTAATCGTAGGATATTTGAAAAGGGCATCGAATTATTTGAAAAGAATAACAATGTCTAATTTGACTCATATGAGGAATATGGCTGATCTTGTGGCCTTTAGTTTAGAGATACCAAGGATAGATAGTGGGTGGTCTTTGGAGAAAGAGTTCACTGAATTGATCTAGATGAATCCTTGAATGATATTATTAAAAATTGATAATCAGGTTAATTCATCTTATGATTGTGTACATGGTCCTTTGACTTGAGACAACAAATACACCTTGTGGAGGGATGATTGTGTTTTGACTATGACTTACGAATCCCTAACCACGGGATTTCTAAAACATCGTAGATTAGATATGACATGAAGTCCTCGAAGGTGATTTAGTGATCAAGATGAGATCATCTGCCTTTAGTATAAGAGGAGATCGACTCAAGGAATGAGATGTGGTTAAATATTTGGCCAAAGTAGTAGAAATAATAAAGAAGTTGCTCTCGATAATCTTCTACTCACATCAATAGTAAATTGAGTAACTGATTTGGGTTTGACAATTAACCATACCCAAAGTCATTCATGAGTCTCATGCGAATGAAGGATTATATGTACACGGCAAGTGGTGATTGAAAGGTTTTACGAGGGAGTTCGTATATACTCCATATCTCACAGAGCACGTGGTGTAGCTTGCCACCTAATGGGTTAGTAACCCTATTGGGTTCTGATGTTGATAAACTTTCTAAATTTTGATCAAAACATCGAATATAGTAGAAAATATTGAATCAAATATTCAAAACACCGAGCCATCAAGAAAAAATGATCTTATCATCTAATATGTATGAGAAAACATACTTATAGGGTTTCCTTAAAGGAGTTCTTGAAGCTATTGATAACATGCATATTTAACTTAAATTCTTATCTTATTTAACTCATATTCATGCTTATTTTATTTGATTATGATGTATGTTATCATAGTTTTTATGAATTTTCTCCATTGGTATACCATTTTACTAAAGTCCATATTTATGCATTATTTAGGGTTAATTATATGCTTTCTGGATGTTTAATCTTTTACAAGGTTAAATAAATAGAAATTAATAACTTCCCTTGATTTATTTTGACTTTAGTAAATGATTAGAAGAATTAATGGATAATATTAATTACACTCCTTTTTTTCGGAATTTATTTTAATTTTAAAAAATTTAATTCCTTTAAAAAAATGGCAAAAATGGGTTTTATATCTTCACAAGACCCACGGAGCTGACGTGGTGCGCGGGACCCGCACGAATGCAACATGGCACACAAGGCCACGTGGCAGCGCCATGCGGACCCACGGGCGGAGGTGGCACGGACACGTGGCAAGGCCATGCGAGTCCACGCGGACGCCCGAGTGGTGCCACGTGGCGGTGTGAGAGGCTTGCGAGTGATGGGGCCCATGGGTTGGTGGGCCCAGGTAAGAGTATTGGGGCGGTAACGCAAAGGCGTTACGCAGCCCCACATTTTATACTCGCCAAACTATTTCTTTTCCTCCGTGTGGGACTATGTTCCACTTTGAAATCTTAAATTTGAAGGACACGTGGCAAAGTGTGGCGCATCGGATCAATCGTGTCATGTAAAGCGTGTCAATCGCGTGGACTCAGGTCCATGCGATCATCATCTAAGCACGTGCGTTCAAAGACACTTAAGTGAGCGCGATCGACTACTCACCTTGCAACACGTGGCATTGCGAGGAGGCTCTGATCAAGATTGGACGGGCGAAATCAGCGGAGAGCGTGGGACCACGTCCTGCGATCGTGGGATCGTGGCCCACGATCATCGTGTGATTGTGGCTGTTGATCGGTCTTCACCGAATTGGACGGTCCGCCTTTTTCGCGTGGAAATCCCTTATAAATATTGATGTTCTTCTTTGTGAACTTAACTCTTGATTAATTGTGAAGCAATTAAGTGATTTTGAAGGCATATCTTGAGTTCATCACGATTCCCCCTGTGTTCTAGACTCAATCACGATTAGATTGAGGCAGGATTCGTCATGATTTATCGCTTGATTCGATTGAATTCTCCCCTTAAATGCAGAACGTACGCCGAGGAAGAAACTGCACAAATACTCTTCAATCCGCGTGAATTGAAGCCAAATCTTCACGTCAATCGGGTTAGTAGTGTGAATTGATGGTTCATCTTATGATAATTTGTATTTAGATTAGATTTAGGTAGTTAATTTTGCTTTAAAAGTCGTTTTGTTCTTCATTTTCGCTCAAATTTGGTTTGGATTTTTGCTGATTTTGAAACAAATATTTATCCCTGATCTTAAGTTCAAATCACTTGATTCTACTTTCATTGGATTCCTTGTTTCATCAGCTTTCCTTGGATAGAAAATTCATAAAATTTCATGATCATTTGGCCCCTCAATTTAACGTTTGACCAACTACTGTTCATTTTCAATCCAAATTTGGGCGTTGACTTGAGAGATCAATTACTCTTAAAATACAAATTAAAATTTGACAATTTTAGTCCCTTTGGAATCCTCTGGTTGTTAGATTTACATTATTATATGAATTTCAAGATTCAAATATCATTTGGTTAGTCAATTTGAAGGTTTATACCGAAGTGTTCATTTCAAGATTTTTCTGATCTTTGATTTTCAATAATTCATAATAAATCCAATTCTTCTCTAAAAATCACGAATTTTATATCAATAAATTTCATTTTCTTTCTAGTTTTTAAATAGATAATTTTCGTAATATTTTAAGCTCTTTTTATTCTCTGATTTTCAGAAAGTCAACTATTGGTCAAAGTCAACACTTTGACTTTGACTTTCGACATTTCTTCTTAAAAATCAGTTTCTAAAGTCTTAAAATATCTTCTCTGATACATTCTATCATTTCCATTAATAATTTTATAAATTCATTTCTTAAAAACCCTAATTAAACATAAGTTTGACCAAGTCAACTCTGGATCAATGTCAACCGTGTTCTATGTGGATTAACCCGATCTTTACACTATACTTGATTTTATATATTTTTTATTTTGAGTTTGGAATTATAATTTTTGTTGCCGACGTTTGTGTGTTTTAACGACCGCATAAAACGATATGTCAGCTATTTGAGTGTCTAGCCTATAGCTGTATCCACACCGTCTCTAGATAGTTGGATCTCTTCTTCAAAGCTCTTCACCAAAAGAGAAAGAGAAGAAATGAGAGAATTCCCATAAGCCTTACATGGGCACCTTGAGTTATGGTTGTTCTCCCCCTATTTATAGACATTTGGTATGAGGTTTTTTCATAAAAACCCTCATAATTTTGTCTATATCCACCAACATCCATAGACCTTATGTGTGTGACCCTTATGTCTAGATATCTCACTAGTTAATAACTCTATAGAAAAAATAACATCTTATTGTTCAACCTTAATTAATTAATTATCTATATCCACATATAGATTAATTAATCAAGAATCGATTTAGCCCAATCGATAGGTTGAGTTGCCAGCCCAATGGGTGCCAAGCTACACCATATACTCTAGGAGATATGGAGTATGTAAGAACTCACTTATGGAACTTTCCGTCATCGATTATCATGTATGTATAATCCTTCATCCAAATTAGACTCATGAATGACTTAGGGTACGGTCAACTGTCAAATCATAATCGGTCACTCAAGTGAGTAATCATGCGTGTAGAAATCATCGAGAACTCCTCTAACATTTCCACAACCTTGTCCATGGATTTCATCACATCTCATTCCTTGAGTTAATCTCCTCAATACCAAGGGCGGATGATCTCATCTTGATCACACAATCATCTTCGTAGACTTCATGCCGTATCCAATATATGACGTTTTAGATATCCCGTGGCTAGGGATTCATAAGTCATAATCAAAATACGATCATCTATCCACAAGATGTCTTTGATGTCTCAAGTCAAATAACCACTTACACAACCATGACAAGAATAAACTTGATTGACATTTAGGTAAAATACCATTCAAGGAATCATACAAATCAATTCAGTGAACTCTTTTTTCAAAGAGCACCCACTATCTATCCTTAGTGTCTCCACACCGATGCCACATGATCAGCCGTACTCATCATATGAGTTGGATTAGATAGTGTTATTCTTTCTAGATAATTTGATGTCCTTCTTGAATATCCCACGAATAAGAATATTTAGAACATATGTTTAAAGACAAGTGATCACTATATTATGATCTCATCATAATTCACTTAGTCATTGCACATGCTCATGGACTTCACTGCAAACATCACACGAGAATGACACTGAATACATTTTCATTTCAATGAACATAAGATACATGAACAAGTGATTGGCTTATAGGGCACATAATATCCATCAGCTTCAAATTTGTTGAATGTTTGATTCAACATCTTCCGTTGTAATCGATGTTTTGTTTGAAAATTTGGAGAGCTTGTCAAGCCTAAGCTCCTAGCACTTGTCTCATTAATCAATCGCTTCAAACATTACTTTGTACCAAAAATTGAGGACTAGATATTGATCTAGACTGCCATTGATTACAAACACCACTGAGCGTCCTTGACTATTGGCTTGGTTGTTCGAGTCTACGATTATTTTATCATTTATCAATCAAGGGATATTTGGGTAATTTATAATTTTAATAGTCTCCTCCAAAACTCTCTTGTTTCTCTCAACATCTCCCTTATGATTGTGTTTGGTCAAAATCATGTTTTCTTAGTTGATGAATTTATTGATTAATATCATAGCATGATTGGAGAGAATTGAGGGCTCAAGAGATGCCAAATTTGGTGAGAAAAATAAGGAGAGGGAAGTGAGAAGTAAAATTTTCATTTTGGTACCCCTCTAACCATGAATCCTAGGAAGTGGGGTTGTTTGAAAACCCTAGAGTGAGATTCATGAATTACATAAATTCACCCTAATATTTTTAGTTTTCACTTGAGCTAGATGAGAATACCAACATGGAATGTGCCATGGCCTTTGAGAAAAGGAAAAAAAAAACGTTTGAGAGCATTCAATGGTTTTGAGGGTAAAGGATGAGAAGAAGGTACAACCTAATATATGTTGATGTGAAGATGTTGTACCACCTGCGCCATATACTTAGGAGTGTAAAAAAGATCATACGGTGAAGCAACCTTATAGTGTTTAATTCTCAAAGAAAGAAAACATTGAGGAGACCCAATGATCACTTGAAATTTTCTACTATATTCATAAACAATCAACTGTGTTTTTATTTTTATTTATGTACATGAATGTTCAAGCAACATCAAAATTGGATGAGCTAAGCTCACTACAAATGCATCATGCTTCATTGTTGGAACCAAGAGGAATCCTAATGAGTGGATCTATAAAGCATCAAATTGATATTGAGAAATGTCACTTTTTTATGATTTTATTGTCCTTTAAGTGAGAGTGATTGATAAAGGACCCATATTTTGGGTGGAACCTTTGTAAAAGTAGAATGAGCAATCATGATTATAGACAAGGAAGCGTTAATCCTTGGAAATAAGAAGAAGTTGTGTAACTAAAAAGCATTTGAAAATTCTAGGAATCAAAAAGTATGAGAGGATTATTGTTATTATTATTATTATTATTACTATTATTATTATTATTTCTTAGGGCTTCTATACGAAGACTGTGGAAACTTGAAATAAATAGAGCTGATGACTTTTGTCTCCTAGATCAAGATTTTATTATTTCTAAGAAATTTCACCATCTGCATATTCTAAAAATCTCATTGTTTGCACTCTCTATAGGCATAGATGGTTAAAAAATGGTCAGTGAGAGCTTGGAGGAAGAGATATATGATGATACTAGAAAACTTTGCATGAAGGAAATTATGACAAGAGAGATAAGCGAGAAATAGAGCCGATGAACAGAAAAAACCAGAAACATCTTGATGCCTTTCTTTTCCAAGTGAAATGTCTTTTAAGGGTAATTGAAAAGTAGAATAGTGGGCCATCAATTTCAATCCCATTAATTTTTTAAGTTAATTATAATTTATAAATGTTACATTGAATAAAAGAGAAAAAAAAACTATCATACATATTGAATCTAACATTATGCCACGTGTCTTAATTGAATCATCATAGTTAAGACCAATTAATAAAAAAAACTTCCTACAATTAGTTATTAATCATATTAATTTAAAAGTTTTAAAAATAAAATTGCAACTCAACTATTGAAAACTGAGTGACAAATATTTCCATCATCATATGTCTAGAGATGTGTCCTTGAATCACCATTCCTTTATTGAGATGACATGACCATGGAATACAATCGTCTGTATCATCTTTTGCATCCATTTTAAAAATTCATAATGTTCTATCAACCTTCTTCTTGGTTGTTACCCCCAGGCTTGCGGCAGGTTATGATGGCGAACTTGATGACGTTCTTCCTGTAACCTTTGATCATCAGCGGCATTACAAGGGCTCCTTTTATTGTCTTCCATCCTGTTCAGTGTGTAATTGAGAGAAAAGAAAATATAGAGAAATTAGATATAGATAAAGTGAGAGAAATCAATGAGAGGAAGAGATAAGATATAACAGGGTACAAAAGAGATAGTAAGAGAGATTAGAAAAATAACAGCAAATATAAAGATTCAAGTGATGTAGATTGTAAGATAGAGAGATCAAACAAATAGTAAAAGATAGCTTGATGTTGAGGTTGCAAATAAAAATGAATAAGAAACTAATAAAATAAAGGGTATGGAGAATATAATAGACTAGGAATGAGGAAGATTAGAGTGAGAGATCGAAGGTAGAGAGAGAGAGACAGAGGGATTTTAGAAATTGCATAATACAGAGAAAGATAAATCAAAATGATGAAGATTTGTAGAAATCGGTAAAGATGATGAGAAAGAGAAAGCGGTAAAGATGTAGAAAAATTAGTGATGAGAGTTAATAGAATAGATATTGAGAATTGGAACGATTTAAATGACATGGACTGATAGAAAGAGGGATTTAAAAAAGACAACGGGTAGGTAGACAGAAAAGAGAGATTGCCCTGATAGGAACTAGCAGAAAGAGAGAGAGATTTCATAAACCACACATAGAAATAGATAGAGAGATTGAAGGGATACAGACAGCAATAGATTAGAAAAAAGAAAGAATATAGAGAGAGAGATTAGAGATAGATAACTTAGAAAGAAATTAAATACAGAGATTAGAGATAAAAGAGAAATTAAAGTGATAGAGATGGGTAAGAGGAGATAAAATAGAAAGAGAGAGAGGAGAGAGTAAAAAATGACAGAGATTGCAGGGTAGACATAGAATAGACTGATAATTATACATTTATGGATAGACAGAGAAAGATGGCCTCAGGAGAGAGTCACAGAGACAAAGACACAGAGAGAGACAGAGAGAGAGAGAGAGAGAGAGAGAGAAAGAGAGAGAGAGGGTTTGAAACAGTCCCCCTCTGATAACCTCTAATTTGGGGTTTCATGAGCTCTCTGAGGCCTCCTAACTCTCCCCTGTTGGAGAATAAATAGAGGTCACTTCCTCCCCATTGCCGTATAAATAGAGGTCATTTCCTCCCCCATTGATGCATCCTATCCAAGTGAGCTTGTGGGAGTTTTGAGAGCCACTGCAAGAGGATTTGTTCCTCTTTGTACTTGTCTTCACACTATCTCGTTCCTCTGATCATTGCTGTCATATTTGTGTGTTCTGTCGTCCTTCCTCTTCTCCATTTCCAAGTCACCCTTCTCGACAGAATGGAGATATCCGAACTATTAAAGCGGTAGAGTTTGATTTCTAAAAAAACCTAATGACTGAGATGAGGAGTGTTAGGAGAGACAGTCATTCAAAGAGAACTTAGAATGAGGAGGGAGAGAGAGAGAGAGAGAGAGCTCGGTTGTGTAATTTGGGAGAAGGATAGAGAGTTCACCGCTGCCGAGAAGAGAACAGAAGCCACGCCATGTGAGTGCCGACCGGATCACCGCCGGCCAAAAGGGTGCGACATTCTCGGTCCAGTCCGCCGTCTTAATATCCTGGGCCAGTCAAGAAAATGTAAAAAAGTTAATCTTCTGTCTATCTCTCCCTCCAGTTTTGAAAGTAGGACTCTGACCTGCAGGGAGAGAGATTCGGCGATCTTCGCGTAGTCGGCGGCGGAACACCAGGCGGGGAGATAGAAGGCATCGCGGATCTTGTTTAGGAGACTGACTTCATCCGAAGTCAACGCGGTCTCCCCCGGCAAGAGATCTCTGTGACACCACGTCACGATTATGATGGTTCCCCCGGGCGCCGCCACCCTCGCCAGCTCGCCCACAAACTGGACCAACCATTCAAGACCTTTATTGCCGCGGGAGAGAGAAATCTCTCTGCATAGATAGAGAGAGAACGAGTGCTAAAACAGAAGGGACCTTGGCTTTGTCGGGCATGTGTTCGCCGCTCTCCATGGACCAGACCAGATCGAACTCTCCGTCGGGGAACGGCTGCTGCAGGGCGTCTGCCACCTGGAACGATACCTGCTTTTCCAACCCTCTTCTAAATCAGAGCTAAAATTGGAGAGAGAGAGACATAGAGGTGAGCAAAAAGGAAAAAACCTTGTGTTCCAAACCCTGAGCAGCAGCTAGGGACTGAGCTCGAGCAGCCTGGACGGGGCTCAAGGTAATACCCTTACACTCAGCCCCGTACTTTCTCGCTAAATATCTCGAGCTCCCTCCGATCCCGCACCCCACGTCCACCACATTCCTTGGCTTGTTCTCCGGATCATCTAGCAAGTCCTTTCATCAGAAAAGAGAAATCCGCAAAGGTCCCACCTTTGGCCTACCGTCAGTAACGCCGGCGAAGCGGAGGGCTTCCTCGAGCATGCGGATTTGGGCGGAGAGGTGGTCGGAAAGGGACGCCTTGTCGTCGGGATCGTAGAAGCCGTGATGCATGTGCTCGCCCCAGATCTTCTCCCACACGCCCGATGACTCGTCGTAGAATTCTGCGATTCCCTTCTTAAGCCCGTCCTCTGCCTCTAGCCGGCCTCCCATGGCTGGCGCCGCCGCGCTGGCGTTCGGCAGGGAGGGAGAGGATGCAGGTGTTGATGAAAGATGTCAGATTACGTCAAAGATCTGAAGACTGCTCCTCTTCTCAGTTCCGCAAATGGGCTATATGGCAGTTGAATGGGGTTGATCGAGGCCCAAGTAGAGTTGACTGGGGTTGGGGAGGGATCCGCCACCACTCCTTAGCTTGCAAGCGATAGACTGTGCACGAGAAACCGAACCATCATGACACTGCAAGCGCACGCTGTAAATCGGGCGGCGGATCGGCCGGGTCGTGGCCCGCGCCACCATCCGCGTGACAGAACGCCGAGGCCCATTCGAGCTGTCGGTCGCGCTGGACAAAAACCAGCCTGAAGACGTCGGTTGCCAGCCTCGCCCGATCGAGTCTATGATTTGTAAACAGAGTTCATTACAGCCAATCAAAGTCAACCGATCTTTGAGGACTCCATTCGAACAAATCGGGACTTCGAAAAAAAAAATAAAGAAAAATAAAGAAAAATAAAAAAATCCAATCTATATTTTAAATAAAAGAAACATATTGCTTTGATAAAATCAAAAAATTTAAAATATGGGGAAAATATATAAATCAAAGGAAGATTTAACCATAAGAAAATAAAAGTAAATCTAAAAAATTTGTGTAAAAGGAAACCGTGGTGAATGCAAATCAATTACGTGGTTTTAGTTGAATGTAAGCGTGATAATTTACATTAATATTTTATATTAGAGTCATGAAATATTTTACTCTTTAGCCAAATTGTTTAAGGAAGGTATATTTTCATAGCTGTAGGCCCAAAAGGCTCAAGCGGCTAACCCAAATCGATACTAAAACCTAAACACCTTTAAGAATAAGCTTTACATCATTGATTTTCCATCTGTTCAATCAGATTTTTTGAATATCGTAATCATTCTCTTATACAAATCCAAGTTCTCTCATAAAGACAATAGATATGGAGAATAAAAAATATGGATATATATATATATATATATATTCTAAGTTCCACTATATTAAGTTATGGGTTTTATTTATTTATATTGTTTTTATTTTTGCCACTATGACTAGTATTATTCCTTTCTTGTCCTCATCTAATGGTCATTTGTTTATCACAACTTGAGGCAAAAATGAAAAAGGGAAAGGGTGGTCTCTCTTTCTAGGTAACCCTCAATGCCCTCTCTTGATCAGAAAAGCTAAAGTTTATAGTCTCTCATGATAAAGGCTTTCCATAATCCAAGATCTCTCTCTCTCTCTCTCTCTCTCTCTCTCTCTCTCTTTTATTTGTCTCACAATGCGTCTAACTCTCTCTCACTCTTAACTAGAAATCAGTCCTAGCTTCCTTGCATTTGTTGTAGGAACTACCACCTAAGCTATCCTCTGCTAAAGCAAATTTTGAGATTTCATGACATTGAATCATGGTTTTGTTTTTCAGAAATCGAATATATTTTTCAGAAATACTTGTTTCATTTTTATATCAATTTCTAGTGTTTTATATCAAGTTTTTAGCTCATAATAAATTTCATAGGTAGGTTTATAAGGACTAAATTTTAGGTTTATTTACAACAATTTTTAGGTCTAATTGGAGATCATAGTTAGGTCTCATTAATTTTCAAACTTGATATTTTAGTTTTCCCTTTTAAATCTCAAACTCCATATTTCAGTTATTAAATCGCAAACTTCATATTTTAGTTTTCCCTTTTTAATCCAAAACTTCAGGTTTCAACTTCCAAAACTAAAAAGTTCATATTTCCATATTAAGATTTAAGATGTATAATATTGTAATCAAATAAGATAATTCAACTTATTGAGATTTCAGATATTATAGTCAGAATTAAGAATTCATTTGCCATATTTAGGAGACAATTGCTAGTTATATGAGATAAATATTGAAATTCCCTAAATTAGATGGTGAACTAATTTGGGGGAGGAGGGGGGGGGTGTTAATTATAGTTCTTTTGTGTACTTGTGTTATCTAATCTGTTTAATGAATTTGATGATTATTCACACAATTCCTCTCACTCATACAAGTTTTTTTTTATCTTGGATAGGGTATCCAAACCCCTCATGCAAGTCCCACAAGGAGATAATCTTATCACCTTTTTAGACCCCCAATAGAAATTACTGACTAGCCAAGTGATATGTGTAAGATCACGGTCGTTGAAAATGCTATTTAATATATAAAAAATTATACTCAACTTTTGAAATTGGATTTTGAAATTTAGAATAGGGGTGAGTCGAGATAAAATCCACAAGAAGATGGTTAAAAGATTAAACTTAAGGAATATTTTGGTATTTTTATATTAAGAAAGAGAAAATGATCACTAGAAAGAGAAAGTGATACGCGTAAAAACACGGTCGTTGAATGCACACATTTATGTATCAAAAAAATTTATACTCAACTCTTCAAAATCTGATTTTTAAATTAGAACAATGGCAAGTCAAGGTCGAATCCATAGGGAGGAAGGTTAAGAGATTAAAATTAGAAGATATTTTTTTGGTGTTTTTAGATTTAGAAAGCGGAAATGATTGATGAAAGGAAGAAAATGAACATGGAGATGAAATGAACCGAACAAGTGCTTCCAAACTCCTTGAAAAGATTGAAAACCCCTGATCGATGATGGAAAAGTGATTTTAGGGTTTGAAAATGAGAAACTATTGATAAAAAGATGAGGAAAATAGAAGAAATGGATAGAAAATGATCCTAATATAAAGATTCGTGATGAAAACACAATCCGATGATGCTCCCCAATCAAAACAAACATTTGAGAGCCGTATATTTTGCCTAGACCTGGCGTCTTGTATCCTACATGAGGAATGAATATAAGAGGGAAGAAACTCACTGAGAATGATGTTCAACACATGAAGAATGATCAATCGTTGTTTTCTTTCTGTTTGGCTAGCCAATGCTAGAAGCATACAACAAAATATTCATAAACCTAATTTTTTTATCTCAGAACTTAAATCAGCCTCAGGAGATTCATGAAGTTTGATATGACGATCATGCCCAAGAAATTTTAGCCCCTAACTCCATTAGGATCGTGAGATATCGCGATTTTAGTCTGGAGCATTTTTTTGGTCATTGATCTGATGTCCTCTCTGACGAGACGAGACCGCGAGGTCGTCGATTTCACACGGTCTCGTGTCAAAAATAAAGCCTAATTTACCAATTTGGGGAATTAAGAGAGAATTGAGGGGTATAATGGTAAATACGGGTCGAATCCACAAGGAATTTAGGTATTTTCGAGATATCTTTTATAATTTGGTCAAATTGGACGATAAATTGAGGTGAGAAATTAGGGAAAATGGTGTTTTTAGAAAGAAGACTCAAAGATCTATCCGTGGAATCAAAAATCACTCGATTTGGATTATTAATCACGGAGAAATCAAAGATGGAAGTGGGATGAAATTTTTGGAATCACGAAGAACACAAATTGAAATTGAAATGAAATTAAACTTAAATTGAAGTCCTAATCCTAAAATTGATGATACACAACGATAGATAAGAGGATAAACTTGTTTTCTAACCCGAGATAACGATCAAATCGATCCAATTGATCGCCGGATCGACGGCTCTTCATTCCGCGAATTCGAACGTGAACATCGGTGTTCAAGAGACAAATTCTCCTCGCACGATCGTCGAAATCTCTCTTATAAACACTCCGTGGACGCGGAATCTTGTCTAGAAGTGATTACAAGAGAGAGATTCAAGAGAAGATGCGTATAGATAGGTCAATTAGATCAAATCTTTCAAGAATACATAAGAACGACGAAGAACTCGTCGATTTATAAAGCGAATTAGGGAAAACCGTCCGATTGATGCGTTTAATCCGCATCAACGGCCGAGATTAAACGCATCAATTCGAAACGGTAAGAATAAGTTGTGGCCATCAGATCTTCTTTGGACGCTCCAGATTGATCGGATGATATGCCTTTTAAAACGCATCAAAAATGGCTCGTCAGATCGTGATCCGACGGTCACGATGCGTTTCGGCGCGTTAAATCGTGACCGTCATAACTCCTTATTAATGCGCACGTGTCTTTGATCGTGATCGGTGGTCCACGGCGCCACTTGATCAGCGCGTGCAATGCTGCCACGTTTCGCTTCATCCGACCGTTATAATCTCTCTTAAAAGGCACGTGGTGATTTGATCGATCGGTGGTCCGGCGCTCACGCGATCGACGCGCGCCGTCGATCCGACGCTCCTCGCTCCACGTGGCCTGCATTAAAACACAGTGTGTGCGACTTTAGTCCCACACGGAAAAGGTAAGTGAAATCCATCGGGTTTATAAAGCCCGACGGATATGGAGGTTCGAATACCTCTTCCGTTTAGGAAGGGCTGAAAACCTCTTATATATAAGATAAATAAATATATAGATATATCGCGCCACGTAGGCGCTGCGCGGGTCCGCGTGGCGCTGCCACGTGGCCTTGTGTGCCACGTCGCATCCACGCGGGTCCCTCGCCCTTTTTGCGGTTTTTTTTAATTTTTTTATTCTATTGAAAAATGGTTTTTAAATAGAAAATATAATTAGAAAAATCCAGAAAAATATAGAAAAATCCCTAAAAATTATAAAAATCATATCTTTTAAAATACAACTCCAAATTAATCCAAATTTCTTTCATTTGATCTGAAATTTAATTATCTATCATTCTAAAAATTCAAAATATTTAAATAACAAGAGATTTAATTTATATTTCAAAAATACATTCATTTTTTTAAAAGATTTTAACTTTAGAAAATTAAATGAATGTTCATAAAAAAATGATTTCTCTTATTATTTAACTTTAAAAACCATTCATAATCTCAAGTAAAGATGGGTTATAAAATTATTTATCCTTAATTCATCATAATTAACCCTAATTTAGTGTATTTTGAGATTATGACATAAATATGCATAGAATGATAGAAATGCACTCAAAGTATGATAACATGCACATAAATGTAATGTTTTATGCCTTAAATTGCACTAATAATCATGTTTTATCATGTTAAGATTGCATGTTATCACTCTCTCCTTTAAGTATCCTGGTCAAACTGCTCCGGTCAAATCGCTTTGGTCAATGCGCGAGTCAAACCTGCAAAGAGAAAGAAATTTTTTATCTCTCTCATTCTCTCTCCCTCTCCCTTCTTTCATCTCTCTCTTGATCACGAAGAATACTGGGCATGAAGAGTTCTCCTCCGCGTGCAATAAACCAAGAAGGGTGCAGGAAGAAGCGATAAACGATGAGCGAGAAGCAACAAGGTTGGTGGAAGAAGAGAGAAGAGAGAGGAAAAGGCGCGACAGAAGATAAATTCCGTTGTGCGAGAGAGACAAAGGAAGATAAAAGAAGAGGGTGGCAAGAGAGAGAGAGAGACGATAGAGAGAGAGAGAAAAAGAGAGAAGTGGAGGCAGAGGAAGGCAGAGAAGTAGAGGCAGAGTTAATGCATGAAATTGCATGTCATCATAAAGATATATGTGGAAAATGTAATTAATCGTTCAAATGCTTCTAAACTCCTTCAAAAGATTAGAAGTCCATGATCATATGAGAAAAATGTGATTTAACGTTTGAAAATATGAAAAGGTGGATGAAAATAATTATAAAATATAAAAGATGGATGGAAAATGTTTTTCATCTATAGATTCACAATTAAAACACACTTTAGCAATGTTCTTCAATCAAACACATGTTTGAATAGAAAAGAGAAAAAAGGCACTAGAAATGATGTCTTATACACGATGAATGATCAATTAATGCCCTCTATCCTCTTGGCTACCCAATGCTAGAAACATAAAATGAAATGTTAAAAAACCTAAATTTTTTGCCTTGAAATTAAAATCAAGCCAAATGAAATCATAGAGCTTGAAATGACGATGATCTCTATAAAATTTCAGCCTTAACTTGATCGAGATCATGAGATATCATGATTTCATTTTGGAGTATTTTCCCATCGTTGATTGTTCCTTTAAAAATGCATGATTAATCACTAACCATTGATTTCATCTTAATCAAACTTGGAAGCTCTGGATTTGCACCCAATGTTTGTTGTAATATGAGGTCGATAAGCCTTCTAAAATTTTGATCAAAACATTAAATGTATCGGAATATATTGGATCAGATATTCAAAACATTAACAAACTAATAATAGATAATCTTCTAATCTAATATGTATGAGAAAACATACTTGCAGGGTTCCCTTGAAGGATAGTCTCTAACAACATCTGCATGATCTCTAGATGGTAGGATCTCCTCTTAAAAGCTCTTCACCAATAGATAAATAGAAGAAATAAGAGAATTCTCACAAGGCTTGTGATACACGTAAAAACAGGGTCGTTGAATGCGCGATTTTACGTATCAAACAAATTTATACTCAACTCTTCAAAATCTGATTTTAAATTAGAACAATGGCAAGTTGAGGTCGAATTCACAGGGAGGAAGGTTAAGAGATTGAAATCAGAAGATAATTTTTGGTATTTTTAGATTTAGAAAGCGGAAATGAACGGTGAAAGGAAGAAAATGAGTACGAAGATGAAATGAACCAAACTCCTTTCATAGATTGGAAACCCTTGATCGATGGTGGAAATGTCATTTTTAGGGTTTGTAAATATGGAAATGTGAATGAACAGATGAGAAAAATAGAAGAAATAGATAGAAGATAGTTCTAATCTAAAGATTTGTGATGAAAATAAAATCTAGTGATGCTCCCTAATTAAAATATACCTTCGAGAGCCGTATATTTTGCCCGGACTTGGCGTCTTGCATCCAACACAAGGTATGAACAGAAGAGGGAAGAAACTCACTACTAATGATGTTCAACAAATGATGAATGATCCATCATTGCTTTCTTTCCTTCTGGCTAGCCAATGCTAGAAGCATACAACAAAACATTCATAACCCTAATTTTTTTTTGTCTTAGAACTTAAATCAGCCCCAGCAAATTCGTGGAGCTTAAAATGATGATCATGCCCACGAAATTTCAGCCCCTAAATCCATCCAGATTGTCGGATATCAAGCTTTTAATTTGGATCATTTCTGACCTTTGATCTGGTTTCTCTCTCCTCAGATCGTGCCAGTCAAACTGCTCCAGGCCCGCTCAAACTACGCGCATTTTAAAAAAGAGATAATTTTCTCTCTCCTCTCTCCTCTCCTCTCTCCTCTCTCTTATCTTCTCTCTTCTCTCTTGTCGATGGCCAAAAACACATGCGGTGAAGAAGGTGGTGGCAAGCGAGGGAGCTTAGAGAGAGAAGGAGGGATGGAAGAGGAAGAGAGAGAGAGTAAGACCACAATCTCGCGATGGAGATTTTTCCTCGTGAGAGAGAGAAAGAGGAAAGGAGGAGAAAGGGTTCTCCTTGCGATGGAAATTGCTTCCGTCGCGAGAGAGAGAGAGAGCGAGGGGAAGAGAGAGAAACAGAGAAGACAAGAGGAGAGGAGCGAAAGGAAGAGAGTGAGAGGGAGAAGAGAGGAGCCGATGAGAAGAAGGAGGAAGAGGGAGGGGGAGAACTCCATCGCGAGAGAGAGAGCGAGAGAAGGAGGAAGAGGGAGTGGAATTTCCGTCGTTAGAGAGAGGGGGAGAAGAGAGATCGCGCAAGCATGCGCGTGTGTGAGTGAGAAAAAAAATGGAGAAGAAGCAGAGAGAAAGAACACGGAGAGGAAAAGAGAAGTGGAGAGAGAGAAGAAGAGTGGGAGAAGAAGAGAACTTGGGAGAGAGAGCGGGAGAGAGGAAGAAGAGGAGAGAGAACTCCTCGTGACGGGGAAATTTCTCCTTTGCGAGAGAGGAAAGATGAGGAGAGAGGGAGAGAGAAGGAGAGAATGCGGGAGAGAGAGGAAAGACAAGGAGAGAGGGAGAGAGAAGGAGATAACGCGGGAGAGAGAGGAAAGACAAAGAGAGAGGGAGAGAGAAGGAGAGAATGCGGGAGAGAGAGAAGGAAATAAAAAAAAAGAAAATGAGAAGGGGGGAGAGAGAGAGATTTCCTTTCTTTCGTTATTTATTTGAGAATGAATGTCATTAAATGCTCTTAAAATATTTTTAATTTATGAAAAATCAAGAACATTCGATAAAATATAAAATTATCATTTTAATAATTTTAAATATTGATAACATGCATTTATGATTAGATTTTCAAGAAAAAGGACATAAAATGTATGATATTAATTCATAAAATTGCATGTTATCAGCTTGCATGAGCACCTTGAATTGTGATCATTCCCCTCCCCCTCCCGCCATTTATAAGCATTTGATATATGATTTTTTTATAAGAATCCTCATAATCATATATGTATCTACCAATATCTATAGACCTTATGCGTGTGACCCTCTAGTTTCATATATCTCATAAGTTAATAACTCTATAGACCCAATAACATCTTATTAGTCAACCATTATTAAGTATCTACCTTAACACATAGATTAATTAATCAAAAATTGATTGGACCCAATCGATAGGTTGAGTTGCTAGTTTGTTAGGTGCCTAGCTACATCACGTACTCTATGAGTTAAGGAATAGATAAGAACTTATCTATGGAACCTTACTGTCATCATTTACCATGCATTTTTAATCTTTTGTTTGCACAAGACTCATCAATGACTTAGAGTGTGATCAACTACCAAACCCTAATCAATTACTCAAGTTAGTGCTAATGCGTGTAAGAAATTATCTAGAAATCTTTCTATGATATGCTTACTATTTTGGCCAAGGATTTCATTGCATCTCATTTCTTGAGCCTATCTCCTTAACTACCAAGGGCAGATAATCTCATCTTGACCACATAATCATCTTAGAGGCCTTCATCTGGTATCTAATATATAACATTTTAGAGATCTTGTGGCTAGAGATTCGTAACTCATAATCAAAACACGGTCTTCTCTCCACAAGATATCTGTGATGTCTCAAGTCAAAGGACCACATACACAATCATGACATGAATCAACTTGATTTATAGTTAGGTATAAAACCATTTAAGGATTTATATAGACCAATTCATTGAACTCTTTCTCCAAAGAGCACCCACTATCTATCCTTGGTGTCATCACTCTGATGGCTAAAGGTTCAACCATAAAAATCATATGAGTCCGACCAGATAGTGTTATTCTTTCTGGATAATGTCATATCCTTGTCGAATATCCCATGAATAGGAATGTTTTCAATATATGTTTAAATACTAGTGATCATTGTATCATAATCTCATCATAATTCACTTCGTCATTACATGTGCTCATGGACTTCAATGCAAGCATCACACAAGAATGACAATGAATGAATTTCATTTCAATGAACATCAACGAGACACATGGAAGTATGGTTGGCTTATAGGTGACGTTATATTCATTAGTCCCATTGTCTGATTTGTTGAAAGGAGAGAGAGTAATAAGGATGAGTAGAAGTCGTTAGATTTATCTCATCAAGTGTATTCTTCACTAGATTGTGTCATGATAACATGCAAATTATACATAAAAATATATGATTATTAATAGAAATTAAGGCATAAAACATTTAATTCTAAGGCATGTCATCATATTTTTTAGTGTTTATCTATCATTCTATAAAAAATAACTTATAATATAAAAAATGCTCTAATTTAAGGATACTTATGATAAATTAAGAGAAATATTTATAAGATTAGATTATCTCTATTTTTACTTGAGATTATAATTAGGTTTTAATGTTAAATAAAATACTTTTTAACTACTCGTTTATTTTTCTAAGTTTTAAATTCTAAAAGAAATGAATATATTTTTAAAATAAAAATTTATTCTCCTGTTATTTATTGAATTTGACTATTTAGAATGATAGATATTTTAATTTATAATCTAATGAAACAAATTTGGATTAATTTGGAGTTATATTTTAAAATTTATGAACTTTCTAATTTTTAAGGATTTTATTAGAATTTTTCTATTAATATGAATTTATTTAGATTTATTTTGAATTAAAAAAAATGAAAAATCAAACTTATCGTGTGCTGATGTGTCACGAGAGAAAAGGGTGTTGCCACGTGGTAGCGTATGAATGCGCCACGTCACACACGTATGTGTGCGCGTGTGTGCACGCGAGTGTAGTTAGTGAGATAAAGCACTCTTTTCAGAGTTTACGCTATCTCATTAATTACCTCTTACTTATATACCCTTCAGATTTCCTTAATTATGTCATGTGGGACTATCTTTTTGTTTTAATATGCTCAAGTGACGTGGCGTTGCGTGGAGCATCTGATTTGTGCGTTAAAAGAATGCCATCGATCTTCACTTAAGTCGGGGGGTACGTGGCGCACTCTGGTTCGTCGGCGAATCATTTTTAAATGATTTAATCTCAGCCGTTCATTTAGGGAGTTATGACGGTTGAGATTAAAACTGCTCAAAATGCATCCAGAGCATTAGATCAAGATCAGACGGTGGGCGATTTCTCGCGTTACTTCTTCGCGCGCGACATGGTGAGATCTTGGCGCTCCATCTCCGATCCAACGGACGTGATATAAGTGTAACAATTTGCATATAAGCATTTCATGAGAGCCGTTGATCGAAGATTAAACGCTAGTCCGACGGTTATGTCCAATTCTCCCTATAAATTGAGATATTCTTCGACGATATAAATCATTCTTGGATGTTTTTGAGTAATCAAATTTTCTAGACTCCACCATCCTTAATCTATTACTTTCTTCTTCTTTTAGACTCATTTTTGCATCCAAGGAGTGGTTGAAAGTGAGATTGTGTCGAAAGAATGGGGAGAATTTGCCTCTCGAATGCTAACAATCATCTTCAAAATCGCGGGATAAAAAGCATTTGATCCAAAGATCAATTCGATCATTTCGATCACTATCTCAGGTTAGATTACGTGTTTTCCTCCTAATCTTTTGTCTTGTACAATTAGATTTTAATTTAGAATCATACATTAGGTTAATTTTATATTTCTCTCTCTTCACATTCAGAAATTTCTATCTAAGTCGCTGTTTGATTTATCCATGAATCTTGATCCAAATCGAGTGATTTTTGATTATGTGAATTCGTCTTTGAGTTCTCTTTCCAAATTTATCAAAATCCCTAATTTCTCACCTTAATTCATTTTCCAATTTTTCAAATTGTAAATAATACCTTAAAAATATCTTAAGTCTCCATGAATTCGACCCTTATTCACCACTGGACTATTTAATTCATGATTAATATTTAAAATTGGTGAGTTTGGTAAGTTTTTTATGCTTATCCTCGTGTTTTCAAAGACCTCACGGATTTGCTCCATCATGCCACATGGTGGCTTCTGGTTCATTGTGTGAAATGAGTATGTCAAGATGAATCTCATACATCGGATCTGGTGGTCAAGTGATTCATCTCATCCAACATCACAATGCCCCACGCGTCACATCAATAGAGAGGAGACCTAGTGGATTGGATCCACCAGATCCAACAATTCATGACATGTAACGTGTTTGTGTGATTTTTTAAAATAATTAGTTCCCCATTGGATAAATGATGATTAAATTTGGGCTTTATATATGCAACATATTAAGAAATAATAAGTGAAAATAAAAGTCATTAGAGATCAATACTCCCTTTTTATGGTGCCACATGTACGTTGATTAGGCACTACCTTGCACCACGCCTTCGCACCATGTGTACGATATGTCATGTCAGCGCCCCACATCAACACACACAAATGAAGCTATTTTTTATTTTAGAAATTCTTAAATTTTTTAAGAAGATCTAAAAAATAGAAAAGTTGTTTGAAAAATCAAGAAAATTCATTAAAAATCCATAATAATAGAAAAGTCACTTATCCACCCATGCTCCAAGAAGATTGCTTCTTCTTGATCTCATATGAACCTGCAAGGTCAAGAGCAAAGAGATCTTGAGTTGACTTTCCATTAAAGTCTCTGGACTCGTCCTCAATTCACCAAAAAAAATCCATCCCTTACCATCACAAGCAAGTATGACTTGCTCAGATTCAATCTAGTGTGTGCACATGATCCCAACTATCCTTAGTTCCTAGAACCTATATAATATAGAAAGATGACATAAATATTCAAACTTGACCAGAAGTAACTAGATGTAAATATGTCAAAATAAAGGATGTATGAGAAATAGATTAATGAAAGTCTCCCTGATCAATGAATTTGAATTTTTGAAGTTGGCTTTGAATTTTATCTAGAAGCTTTGACTTTTTGTCATTGATCATGAGTTTTGCTTCTTCAGTTTTGATAGTCACAATAATTCTGTTTTTTTTCTGGAATGATGATCCTTAAGCATCTATATGATGAATGATGTATGAAATGAGTTTTCAAAGATTACCTTGTGTGAATCTTCTTTCAACCTCAAAATTTTCTCATGGATTGATTTAATAATATTCCTTAGATTAGAGGCTTGATAACCATTTAAATAATCCTCGCTTACTTTCTAAAATTATTTCAAAATTATTTCAAGAGGACCTTGATAACACGCAAATTCATCCATTCATGTAATGCATTTTATGTACTTATTTTTGCAATAAAATCATAAAGTCATGTTATCATGGTTTAAAATGATTAAAATGATATTTATGAAAAAAATTATAGTTTGATAACAGTTTTATGATAACTTTATGGCATTGATTTATCAATAAAATAATTTATTAGTTTAGTTCATATTTTTAAGAAAAATCCATGTTTTTAGGAGGAGAGAGAGGCCAGTCACCCCACTACCTTAGGAAGTGGTTAGGGGACCCACATCTTTAGGAGGGTTCCTTCCAACTCCCAAGGAGGTGGTTATTATAGTTACCTATGAATTTAATGTGACATGTTCACTAGGTGGAACCCAAATTGATTAAATCTCCACTATTGATCAAAGGGAGCCTCCAATTTGGTATATAAAATATTCTTCTTGTTCCTTTTTTTGTCTCTTTGATCTCTCTTAGAATTAGGCAACTAGAAGCATAAGGAGAGGCTTAGTTTTTTTTGTTGTATTATTTGGTATTGAAGCTTGTTGTGGAGGCAAGATCAAGCTAAGGAGTGAGATTGTCATGAGTCCAACATCACTCAACCTAGGACTGGTATGAATAATGGGACTTCAATGAGGAGTCAAATTTGTTTCTCGTTTATAATATTCTCTGTGGATAGATTAAACATTATTTCCTTTTTAGATTTTATTTGTTCTATTTTCTTCAAACCATCTCTCATTATTATCTAAGTTTTTACCATTCTTCCATCATCTTTCATAGCTTCATTACATCGTTCCATTCTCAATATTATTGTCACCATTTCTCAAAACTTATAAATATATATTTATCTATTTCTAATTTTGTATACCATATTCTATTTTTTGGCATTTCATATTTTGTCCTTTCATTTATAATTTTTGTTTGTTTTCCCTATATCTCTTCTCCCTAAAAGCACTAATCTCATTGTGTAGGCTCGCTAAGGATTGAACACGCACATGATATCATATTACGTGAAGAAAATATTAATATATTTGCATGAATTCAATAAAAAACAATGACTAAAATATCCCCCAAATTGAGTTCATTAATGGGCTCTACATAGGCCACGAAATATGTGCCACTTGCAGCCATGTAGATGACACATAAGCATTGAAATATGAGCCACGTGTGTGTCACCTTCTAGGCAAGGGACGAAGGCATTGAAGTACTATATCAGCACCATGTAAGCTCCACTTGTGCACCTCATTGTCTTGCTGGCTTGATGGCTGTAAACTGCATGGTGTGTGTCACATCAGCTTCGCGACATGGCACACATTTTTTCATCATTTTGTGTTTGAAATAAATCATAAGAAAGTTCCAAAAAATTCCATAAAAAATCTCTAAACCTTGGAAAACTAATATTTTTCAAAATAAAACATTTTTTCCCCCAATTTTCTTCATTTGATCAAGAATTTAATCTTATATCCTTCTATGCCATTTAATTCCCAAATTCTAAAAAGAAAAAAAAATTTATAGATATCACTAGATTCCTTTAAAAATAGAAAGTTCAACTTTGAAATTGCATCTAGATCAAAATATTTTCATTTTCTCTATATTCTTGAAATTAAATCTTCTTGAGTTTCAAATGTTAATAAAATAGACAAATAAATAAGATATATGAATTTAAAGAAATTCAAACCAATATGCACATAAATTTTGCCTTAAAAGTGTATTTTGATATTTTTTGATAAAATGTCATGAGATTTGTGAAAATACAAGAAAAACATGAGAACTTGAATCATAACTATATGAATTCTGCATTAAATCTCATAAAAATTGTATACTTACACACATAAAACACATTTTGTCATTCCTCTTCTTTAGGTATTGGCTGGGCACCACCTTTTTATGAGGTGTGGACCGACGTCTTTATGAAGAGGGTTATCACTTCCTTTTTAGGAGGTAAGGTTACCCCTTCTTTAGGAAGTAGTTGGACACCACTCCATTAAATGTTAATATTACCCCTTTGAGGAGGTAACAATGCTCCCTAGATGTCATTGGGGTATTGCTTCTGACGGGACTATTTCGTATGGTCGTTGAATACACACGATATAGTGTCAAAACAAAGTCCAAACTTACCAATTTGATGAAATTAATTCGAATTGAGGGGTATAATGGTAAATAAGGGTCGAATCCATAGGGAAATAAGGAAATTTCTGATGATCTCTTCGAATTTGATCAAATCGGAGGATGAATTGATGATAGAAATTGGAAAAAAATGGTAGATTATGAAAGAAAACTTCAAATCGTTTCCACAGAATCAAAAATCATCGAAATTGATCTTGATTTCGCGGAGAAATTGAAGACTGAAGTGGGGAGAAATTTTCAAAAATTAGAATCGCAATTTTGAGGAAAATTAAACGAAATTGAGCTTAAATTCCTAATCTAAATCTAAATTAAACATGAATGGATGATAGATTAGCAAAAACTGCCTCCACTAACCTCAAATTGTGATTGGATTAGCTCGATTAATTGTGGATAATCGAAAATCCGAAGAAACCGCGATGTTGAGATTCAAGCGTCGATTTATCCCTCTCTACTCAGCCACATCTCGATCTCAAACCCTCCGTGGATGCATAATTGTTTGTAGAAGAGGATAGGATTGAGAGATTCAAGAGTATTGGTGTCTAAACAGATCAATTGTATTGATTTGCTCTTGAATGCATTACAAATCGGAAGAACATCTTGTTTTATAGGGCATTTGGGCGTAACCGTCCGATGGGTTTCAATCGATGGTTCAGATGAAATGGTTCACCATGAACCGTTTCACTTAAATCGTGACCGTCCGATCTTGATGGAGGGCTTGGATTAATCCACGCGAATAAGCGTTTATAAAACGCATCTGATCGCCGCCGTTGGATCACGATCTGGCGCTCTGTATGCACCCCCGCGCATTTAATCTGAGCCGTTATAACTCCTTCTTTAAAGCACGTGCGTTTGATGGGATCTGGTGGACCGCGAGTCCACGCGATCCACGCGCTTCGATCATTCCGCCGTTTGATCCAAGGCTCCTCCTTCGGCCACGTCACCTGCAATTTAAAATTCCGTGTGGAACTTAGTCCCACACGGGAAAAATTAAAGGACATCGGCGGGTATATAAGCTGCGCCATTTAGAAGGGTTAGCTTAAATCCAAAATATCGGATGCTTATATGTACTATAACCCTATATTACAAGTAAATATAAATATGCATGTCACGTGTCACCTCCACGCCACGCAGGCGCTCACATGGGTCCGCGTGGCTCTGCCACGTGGCCCTGAGTGCCACGTCGCATCCACATGGGTCCGTGCGAAAATAAACCCCCTTTTCCACTTTTTTAAATTGTTTTAATCACTTAAAAATAAAAAAATAAATTCAAAAAAATCCAGAAAAATCCCTAAAAATTAGAAAATTCATAACTTTCAAAATATAGCTCCAAA
The DNA here is from genome assembly GCA_024174645.1 of Lemna minuta. Taxonomy (NCBI): domain Eukaryota; kingdom Viridiplantae; phylum Streptophyta; class Magnoliopsida; order Alismatales; family Araceae; genus Lemna; species Lemna minuta. Next base: position 1,445,234 of record CM044113.1, on the reverse strand, counting down.
TTAATCCAAATTCATGATTCATAACTTTCATTTGATCCAAAATTTAATTATCTATCATTCTAAAGAGTCGAAATTTATAAATAATAAGAGTTTTAATTTCCATTTCAAAAATACATTTATTCTTTAAGTTTTTAACTTAAGAAAATGTAAATAAATGTTTATAAAATGATTTCTCTCACTATTTTAACTTTAAAAACATTTATAATCTCAAGTAAAGATGGGTTATATAATTATTTATCTTTAAATCATCATATTTAACCCTAATTTAAAGTATTTTTGAGATTATAATGACTTTTTCATGGAATGATAAGAAAATACTCATAAATATGATAACATGCATGGAAATGAAATCATTTATGCCTTAATATGCATCAATAATCATGTTTTATCATGTCTATTTAGCTTGTTATCAGCTTCTCCACCCGTGATTAGAAGGGTAGAGGATTTCCACCCTTGGATGTGATCTGCGTAAAATCATGGTGGTTGAAAATGAAAAATCACAAATCAAAAATCATATTCATATGTGAATTTGATCTCAAAGTTTAGAATGATGGCCAGTGCAAATCGAATCCACATGGAATAAGGTTAAAAGATTGACATTAGGTTTTAAATTTGAAGTTTTTAAAACTTGACATTAGCTTGTGACGTATCGTTTTCGTGCGCCGTTAAATCACAAAGACGATGGTCAAACAAAATTTATAAAACTGAAATCACAAAGATAAGATATAAAAATCAAGTATTGTGTAAGTATCGAGTCGATCCACAGAGAGCAGGGTTGACTTTAATCGCAGAGTTGACTTGGTCAAACTTAGGTTTAAAAGGGGGTTTAAATAAGTAAAAATAAGAATTAATGAGTGGAAATCATATAAATATACTAAATAATAAGTTTTAAGAATTTCATTCTCAGGTTTGATAGAGAAAAGTCAAAAGTCAAAGTCAAAGCATTGACTTTGACCAATAGTAGGTGCACTGTAAAATCAGAGAATCAAACAGAGTCCAAAGATTACGAAAATTATGTATTCAGAAACTAGAGAGCAAATAGAATTTACTGGTATATAATTCGTGATTTTTGGATAAGAAATGGATTTATTATGAATTATTGAAAATCAACTATCAGAAAATCTCCGAAATTAACACCTCGGAGGAAATCTTCAAATTGAATGGCCAAATGAAATCCAAATCTTGCAATTTATATGTCAATGGAAAGCTAAGAACCAGAGGAATCTAAAGAGACCAAAATTATCGAATTCTGATTTGTAAATTGAAAGTAATTGACCCCGAAAATCAACGTTTGACTTCTGATGAAGGATGAACAGTCCTCGGTCAAACATCAAATTGAAGGGTCAAATGAACTCGGAATTCGATGAATTTACTATCCACGGAAAGCTGATAAAAGAAGAATCCAATAAAACAAAAATCAAGTGATTTGGAATTATAATCAAAGAGATATACTATTTTCAAGATCAGCAACTTTTTGGACTAAAAATTAGGAAAAATGAAGAACACTATGAACTACTTTTGAAAACATTAAAGATCTAAACCTAATAAAGATACAAATTACATGTTGATAATCGATCGAATCTCACTACTAACCCGATTGCCGCAAGAATGGGGCCTCAATTCTCGTGGATTGAAGCAAATTTGCTCGGATTCTTCCTCGTGGACGTTCGGAATTCAAGGGGACAATTCAATGAAATCAAGAGATGAAATCGTGATTAGCATGCTTCAATGGCTGCGTCTCTACACTCTTGGAAGTAGAGGATCATGAGAACTTAAGACCTTCCTCGAAACTCGCTTAATTTCTTCACGAGTCGATCAAAAGTTGAGAACAAAGAAGGGGATTACATCGGTTTTAAAGAGAGAAATTGGCCCGGAATCATGGGCGATAGAGGCGGTCGTGGGAGCAGTTTTGCAGGGTCGTGGGCGCGAGTCTCTGGCGCGGTGTGGTAGCTCCCGAATTTGAGGTGAATTTTTCTCAAACTAGCCTCAATAGAGGCCACGATCGCACCACGATCGGGCCACGATCGCGCCGTGATCGGGCCACGATCGTGGATCGATCACGATTGCTATCCTCCAAGGTGGCCTTCTAAAGATCGGGGAGATGATTCCGCCCTGAAGGAATCACAATCACGGCTCGATCGCGCCGCGATCGCGGTTCGATCGGACCGAGATCGTGGTGTTCTTCCACGGGTTTTCTATGCCGTCAGATTGGAATCTGACGCTCCAGATCTCTTCCGAAAAGAAAGAAGAGAGTCTGCCTTCATGTGGCCGTTAGATTGCGATCGTGCGGTCTAAATGTTGATGAAGATGAGCTCTCCTCATGTCGCCACATGGCGATCGGTGAGCCCTCCGATCGTCATCACTTAAGTCTCCCTTTTGCGCACGTGATGGACTTGATGATCGCGTGGACTCGGGTCCACGCGATCTCTGCCGTTCTGACCGAATCCCACGCTCATCTTGCCGCCACGCGTCCTGCACAGGTGAGAGCCGTGTGGGAACATAGTCTCACACGGAAGAAAAAAATAAAGGCAGCGAGTTTAAATTAGGGGGCGGCATTACGCTTTCGCGTTACCGCCCCCAATATCTTACCAGGGTCCCACTATTCCCGTGGGCCCTCCACCTACCTGCCTTACTTGCCACATGGCGCCCCACACGGGCACCCACGTGGACCCGTCCGCGTGACCTCCTGCCACGCGTCAGCGCCACCTGCGCCTCACGCGGGCCACCTGGGCTCTGCCACGTGGCCTCAGTGCTGCGTCATACCTCGAGGCGGTCCCGCGCGCCACGTCAGCCGCCGCTCGCCACCTCATCCTGCAGGTTAGTAAACCCCTTTTTGCGAATTTTAAATAGGAAAAATTCGTAAAAAATCAATTTAAAAATCAAATAAAAATAAAAAAAAAGGCATAAAACTTCAGAAATTCATAATTTAAAATATACAACTCCTTTTTAATCCAAATTTTCTCCATTGGATCACAAATTCTTTTCTTTTTAATATCATGTCATTAAAAATATATTTTGAAAGAAGAAATCTAGATGAATTAAAATTTACTTAAATCATTTCTCATTAAAAATTCTAAATCATAAATTCATCCTAAATCATCCTTCCAAACATTTACTAAAGTCAAAACTCATTCAATAACAGAGATTAACTTCTACTAATCTAAACAAAAGATTAATCATCTATTAAGCATGAAATTATCCCTAATTTATGCATAAATATCAACTTTAGTGAAATGACATGCCAATGGAGAAAATTCCTAAAAAGTGTGATAACATGCATCATATTCTCATAAAATAAGCATGAATATGAGTTAATTAGGATAAGAATTCAAGTTATAAATGCATGTTATCAGCTTGTTATAAGAAAGTGGGAGAGATTGGTGATGACATGAATCGAGTAAGAATGATGCAATGAACTAATCTAACACCTCTCATCACCTATTAAAGATTAAAAATTCTTGATCAGACAGTAGAATGGTGAAGTAGATTAAAAATATAGATTTATGGGTTGAAGCTATGATGAAAATAGAAAAGATTGAAAAGAAAATATTCTAATCTAATGAATCATGATAAAAAAAACTCATTCTAGTGATGCTCTTTGATCATCCACCCCTTCAAGAGCCCATACATCTTGCTTGGACTTGACAGCTTGATTCAACATGAAATAAAAAAAAATGAAAAAGAAAGACACTCAAAATGATGATCAGTATATAGGGACAATTGGTTGGCGCTCTTTTATCTAGCTAGCTCATGCTAGAATCACCAAATAAACATCAAAGAACCTAGTTTTTCCTCTCTAGTCTTTTAATCAAGTAGATTAAGGACAAAGAGAAGAAATGATGATTCCACTAAAAAAAATATTGGGATCATGATATATCTAATAACACACGAATTTAGGATTTTAAACTCTGCATATGACATGAATACTTGGCTTAAAAAAGAACATATTTGTGTGTTATCATGATTAAATTGCTTAAATTTGCCTTCAATATGATTCGGTGATTATTTCTAATTTTTTTAATAATTGTATAATTCTTTTAGATTATAAACTCACAAAGGAATGAGTCTCTTAAGGCAAAAGACATCTATCTGGATTTTACATAGGGTTTAAGTGAATTTTGGAGCATTTTTAGGATATATATCGAATTATCTTAAGGATTTTCTGCATATTTATCATCAACATGGGCATAAATACAATTTCAGATCCTCAAAGGTAAGTCAAACAGCAGCCACCAGATCGTGACACGTGTCGCGATCTGGAATCTCCGATTTTACTAATTTTCTTTAGTTCTTTTCTATTTGTTTACTTACCGTGCAGGTGACATGGATAACGTCGTCATCTTGGATATTAAGGAGGAAGGAGAGAGAGAGAGACATGGCACCCTCTCATTTGCTCACATAATAGAATCTGCGGCGAAATTAATCGCCACAGATCGTTAGCCTCAGTCCTATTTTGACGTTTTGCTCTATTTCCTCTTTTGTCGTTTTGTGTTATTGTTATTTTCTATTCCGTCATTTTGTTTATTCATTTTTTGTCATTTTGTATTTCTGTTTCATCATTTTCTTCTAAAGCATAATAAGAGAGCGACGTGGCGCTCTCTTATTTGCGCTAAATGAAAGGAATCTGCGGCGAAATAATCGCCGCAGATTCCTCTCACCTAACTGCTTTGGGATTAAAATAATAGTTTAATTTCTTACTTACCTGCGCAGGTGATGTGGAAAATGCGCGCCGTCATTTTTTACCGTGAAAGGAATAAGAGAGCGACGTGGCGCTCTCTTATTCGCGCAAAGAAGAAGTCGTGACTCACCTGCCTATTTTGCCTTTTTGTCACTTTCCTATGCAGGTGACGTGGCAAAAATCCAACGGTCGGTTCTAAGGTGACGTGGCGTGATCTCGGAAGTTTGTCGATTTAGGGTTGCTGACGCAAGAGATCATCAGATCAACGGCCAGAAATGCTCGGGGAAGAAACGTTGATATTTTCTGATCTAGCCGTCCGATTGGGCTGAAATTTTGATGACAAGCTAATCTCACTGTGCTCTTCCCATCCGCACGGTTGAATTTTCCATCAGACGCCTGAAGGTCCCAGAAATAAATCCCATTTTTCGGTTTGGTTGGAAGCCCTAACTCCTAAAGTTTCCCTCCTTCCACTCCGAATTCTCTTGTCTTTTGGCTCTCTCTTGACACTAGGTCACCAGCAGGAAGAGGGGAGAAGCTTAGGCCCAAGCTGGGCATCATCAAAAGTCCGAATTTGATCTGGAGAAGGAGAACAAGAGAAGATCGATGTCGCAGCGAATCGAAACACCACCCGGCCTAGGATTGGCACCAACACTGGGTTTTTGTGAAGATTCTGATGAGGGATTCTCTTGTAAGCTTTTCCATGGATAATGTAGCTCCTTTTCTTCTACTTAAATCATAGGTTATTTCATTTGTCTTCATAAATTCTACCCTAATCTCCATTTTTCTCTATACTATTATACCTCTATTCTCTTCCTCTCATCTTTTTCTTCTATCATCATTCAATCTCTATCCATCTAGTCATCATTCCTTCTCCCCTAATTAAAACTACAAAAACCTAATCTATCCAATTACATCCACTATCTCTATAAAATTTCTCTTCTAACTTCTAATATTCTCCACTATAGGAATTCCTCCTTTCTTCTACCTTAGTCTCAACCCTCAATACCTAGATTCCCTGAGGATCGACCCTTGCTTACTACTATCCTAAGTGAGGTATTATAAATGTATTGCATGAATTAAAACACACAACAACGATATAAAACAACTCAAGTTTTAGTTCATCAATATCATGGTTTCAATTTGGAGCATTTTTGTTGTTCATTTTGCTTAGAATAATGCTTGATTGATTGTTGACCGTTGGATTTATCAAATCATGATTAGAAGCTCTAAGACTATGCCATGTATCAGCTTAGGATTTTTTGAAGTGAGGAGAGAGAGTTTGAAGTAGCACCTAGTATTGGATATTATTGACTGAGATCGGGATGCTCCACATCCTTAAACGTGACAGCCTAGGATTCATTAGGATGAGAGAGAAAAGTTGATCAATTGAAGATTTCTGATAAAATAGTCAACAATCTGATGCCCCACATGAAGCCACAGGTCACAAGGAGAGAGAGGGGATCTTATGGACTCAATCCACCAAATGGAGTGGCTCTAATTGGCGCCACCAATCGGAGCGCCATATATCACCAAATGTCCCTGAAAAAAAAAGAAGTTAATAGTCCCACATGGAAAATATCAAAAAGAAAAATCCATCTGAAAAGAAGGCCCATTAAATATTTTTAGCAAGCATTTGCCACTAAATGATCACCCTAATTAATTACTCTCCTTAATGGTGCCATACATGCATGGATTGTGCACTACATGGCACTACTTTGCCATGCCCTAGGTACAGACTACCATGTCAACATGTCATGTCTACATGCACAAACAAACCCCCTTTTTTCTATTTTAAACCTTGAAAATTCCATAAACAATAAAAAAATCTCATAAAAATAAGAAAAAATCATATTAAATCCAAAAATTCTAAAAACTTATAAAAAATCCACAAATTTTAAATACTCATATATTTTCATAAAAACTCCTTTTTGGTTATTATTCATTATTTTGTTCATTGTTATGTCTCTTTTTCATCATATCATCTAAAATTAAAATGTAAATAAGATAAAAAATAAATCTGCATTAAAAGCCACTTGTCATCTTCCTTATCATTCTTCATTAATGACTAAAAATCTTGGAACTCACACAACTACAATTAACTCATAATTTTTTAACCTTGAAAAAGGTCAAATGTTGATTATGCATAAAATTAGCTGCAACGTACTAAAAATTCGTCTTGTGAACAATATGATGTGATAATTGTGAAAATTTCATCAAAACATGATAACATGTGTAATAAAAATTCAAATTGAGCCTAAAAATCATTCAAGAATGATGAATTTATAAATTCAAAGATGGATGTTATTAGGATGCTTTGACCCTAAAAAAAGCCCTATCCTAGAAAAACAAAAATTTTCTCTAACTAACTTGCCTTGTTGCTCTCTCTCAGCATAATGCTACTTGAAAGAAAACGAGAGGTGACAAGATGAGACCGCGAGGTCGTTGATTTCACATGGTATCGCGTCAAAAATAATTCCAAACTTACCAATTTGATGAAAATGTATCGAATTGAAGGGTATAATGGTAAATAAGGGTCGAATCCACAGGGAAATAAGGAATTTCTTGATGCAATCTTCGAAATTGATCAAATCGGACAAGAAATTGATGGTATAAATTGGGGAAAATGATATATTATGAAAGATAACTTCAAAATGAATCCACAGAATCAAAAATCATTGAAAATGATCTTGATTTCGTGGAGAAATCGCAAATTGAAGTGGAGAGAAATTTCTGAACGTTAAAATCGTGATTTTGAGCTAAATTCGATGAAATTAAATCTTAAATCCTAATCTAAACAGAAATTAAACCTAAATGGAAGATTAGGAAGCAAAAACTGCTTCCACTAATCCACGATTGCGATCAAATCGCTGCGATTAAGCCACTTAATCGCGAAGAACACGAAGAACGCGATCGATGGATTGAAGCGGCGATTTCTCCTTCGATTCTCCACCAAATCTTGACTTCAACCCCTCCGTGGATGCGGAAATGAGAGAGGAAGAGGATGCAATCAAGAGAAACGAGAGAGAAGGTGTCTAGACAACTCAATTAGATTGAATTCTCAACTCGGATTCTTACAAATGTCAAAGAACAAGTCTTTTTATAGGGCTTTTGATCGTAACCGTCCGATCAAAACGATCGACGGTTACGATGGAATGGTCCATCATGGGCCGTTTTCGCTTAAGTCGTGGCCGTCCGATCTTGATGAACGGCTGGGATTTGATCCGTAGATAAGCGTTTTAAAAACGCTCTCAATCGCATCCTTTGGATCTTGATCCGACGGTCCGGATGCTCCCCGCGCAGTTCGATCTAGACCGTTATAATGCCTCTTAATAGACACATGCTCTTTGATTGATACGGTGGTCCACGGCGCATGCGATCGACGCTCCATTAGTTACCGCACTCCCGATCCGACGCTCCACGATTGACCGCGTCACCTGCATCTTAACACCATCGTGTGGATTAGTCCCACACCGAAAAGAGAAAAGAAGATCGTCGGGTTTATAACGCCCGACGATTTAGAGGGTTTGAATACCCTTCCGTATAACGGAAGGCCGAACCTTATGCCTCATATAGTATATAAATAAATATATATGTAAATAAATTTCACGCCGCGTAGGCGCCGCATGGGCCCGCGTGGCGCTGCCACGTGGCCCGGAGTGCCACGTCGCATCCACGTGGGACCCGTGCGGAAAACTCCCTTTTTTATTTTTTTATTTATTTAAAAACGGTTTTAAATCGAAAATAAAATCAGAAAAATCTGGAAAAATCCCTGAAAATTATAAAATTCATAACTTTCAAAATATAACTCCAAATTAGTCCAAATTTCTTTCATTTGATCCAAAATTTAATTATCTATTATTCTAAAAAGTCAAATTTAATATAAACAAGAGTTTAAATTATTATTTCAAAAATACATTCATTTATTAAGATTTTAAACTTTAGAAAATGAAATAAATGTTTATAAAAATGATTTCTCTTGTTATTTTAATTTAAAAACACCTATAATCTCAAGAAAAAGATGGGTTATCAAATTATTAAATTCTAATTTATTAAAATTAACCCTAATTTAAAGTATTTTGAGATTATGACGACTTTTTCATATAATAATAGAAAAATACATATAAGTATGATAACATGCATGGAAATGAAATCATTTATACTTTAATATGCATCAAAAATCATGTTTTATGATGTTAATATAGCATGTTATCAAGAGGATTAATTAAAAAACTAACTTTTAATTATGTGATGTTGAAGCTTGTTGTGGAGGCAAGATTGAGCATAGAATTGATATCAAAGTGAGTCTAGCATCAATCTACCTAGGATGGTCATCAAAAATAGGGTTTGGGTGAGGATTTGAATCAATTTCTCTCTTGTAAACCACTTTGTAAATAGTGTATATGGCCCTATTTCCTCTTTTGACATTATAGTTTTTCTCTCTTTTTGTCACAAAATCTTTTTCATCCACCAATCTCTCTTTTTTTCACAATCTCTATTCCATCTCTATCATCTCTCCATTGTACCATTTCGATAATATTCTCAATATTATCCTTCATCATGTATATTTATATAAGAAAAAATATATATTTATAGTCATATCCATATCCTATTCCATCCGCATAATCTTCCATATTTCTCAATAATCCCTTCTGTAGTCACCTTCCTTATATAATTTACTTGTTCCCTCTAGAAGCATCTAACCTCATTATTTATGCTCCCTAAGAATCAACCCTTACTTTACTCATATACTAAATGAGTTAATCTCAATTTTTTGTATAAACTTAATTTATAACAACAACTAAAAATACCTCAAAATCGAGTTTAGAAACTTTAGAAACTCAAAGTCAACTTAAAAAAGTCAAAGTCAATTGTTCGGGGAGAATTTATCTTATTCATTACTCTTTAAATTTTACTTTATTTCTACTCTTTATTTGAGTTATTTGAGTTTAGCACTTTTTCATATCATCATATTGTGGGAGTTTCTAGGAACAACGAATAAGTATAATCAATCACCTACATCCACTTGGTTGACTCTTAGTGAGTTATACTTTCTTTTGAGGGTTAGGGGTGGATTCCTTGTGGGTTAGTACCAGATTGAGGAAAAGTCTTGGGATTCAATGGAAAAGTCAATGCATACTACATCTATTCTCTACCTTGCAAGATTGTGCAAGATTGAGGTTGATCGACCTACTTGTAGCATGTATAGATTGGCGATGAGGCTTGAGGACTTTGAAGAGGCAAGTGTACATGATGGGAGTAGGGAGATGAAACTTCAAAGGATGGTGGGGGAAAGAGCTCACTAATCAAGAGCGTGATCAGGCCATATCGCAAGTTTTGTATGGACTTTTATCTAACTAATCTGACCAATTAGTAATTTCTACATGGGGGCTAATAGGATGTGAGTGACTCTAGGAAGATTGTGTATTACGGGGACTCATGTACAGGGTTTGGATATCCTATTTTGTTAAAAAAAAATTGTGAGAGTGTCATGAGAAATTGTATAATTAATCAAGGAATTTAAAAAAGGATTAAATAACATAAATATTTAAAAGAAACTAATTAATGTCCCCCTTAGTTATTCAGCATGCCATTAGGGAATTTCATAGCCCAAATTAGAGGACATTTGTCCTAGATGGGGCATATCTTTGTTTATCTCATCTTCCCATTTATAAATAGGGCTTATAATATCTTCTTTAAGCATCAATTGTTAATGATATTACTTTTACCTTTGTATTCACATGATATGAGAGCCTAAAATATTTTAACCTAAAAAACAAGGGTTCCTCTAGCCTTCATCTATGATTCATTATTTTCGTGGCTGCCACCCCTACCCAAGAGAGCCAAAGGTACCGTCACATATTCTTTCCTTTCTAACTACTACCACCTCCCCTTCGAGCCACTACTCCTAAAGGCCATCCCTCCACCTAGTTAAGGGCAACTACCACCGCCTGAATGGGTGGTGATAGAGGCAACATAGATCAGCCAAGGAATAAGTCCAGGGTTTTGATACCATGTGAAAAGAACACAGAGAGAGAGAGAGAGAGAGAGAGACAGAGAGAGACAGAGAGAGAGAGAGATGATGTACTATAGACTCATTGCTCACTTATCTTGTAATAGAGAATGACATAGGTATACATAGGGAGAAGAAGGGTGGATGAAGAGACAAGGAGGTAAGGACTCATAGAGATAGATGGGCTAGAGTAGATGTAGGCATTTGATGCTTGATTGAATTTCAAATTTTTTATCAAAATATTAAAAGCACTAAAATAAATTGAATCAAATATTCAAAATATCTAGGCCAACATTTGACGATTCTATCATCTAATAAAATTAAAAGTATATATTTATAGGGTTTATTAAAAGATTTCTCAAATTATTCAAGTATCCAGTCTCCAGTGGTATTCGCAAGATTGCCTCTTCAACACTCTTCACCTAAAGAGAAAGAAAAGAAATGAGAGATTTTTCATACGACTTGCATGGGTGACGGACCGAATTGGTGCGATTGTTGAATGCACACCAATTCGTGTCAAAAATAATATCAGACTCACCAATTTTATCATGAATTAAGGAGTATAGTGGTATATAAGGGTCAAATCCACGCAGAAATAAGGGAATTTTGAGAGATCTTTTGAAATTTGATCAAACCAGATGATGAATTGAGGTGAGAAATTAGGGATTTTTCTAGATTTGGAAAGAGAACTCAAAGTCCACGGAATCAAAAATCACTCAATTTGGATCAAGATTTGAGGAGAAATCAAAGAGCAAATTAGATAGAAATTTCTGAATGTGAAGAGAGAGAAATTAAAAATTAAAAATGAAATGAACTAAATCTACGATCTTAAATTATAATCTAATGATACAGGACAAAAGTGTAGGAGGAAAACACATAATCTAACCTGAGATAGCAATCAAAATGATCCAATTGATCGCCGGATTCAAGGCTTTTCATTCCGCGATTTCGAAGACGATCATTAGTGTTCAAGAGGCAAATTCTCCCCATTATATCGATGAAACCTCACTTCCAACCACTCCATCAATGCAAAAATGAGTCTAGAAGCGATTGGAAGCGAGAGATTCAAGGATAGTGGTGTTTAGACAATTTGATTATTTTAAAAATATCTAAGAATGCATAACAATGTCTAAGAACATCTCAATTTATAGCAAATTTGGGTGTAACCGTCAGATGGAGCGTTTAATCTTCGATCAATGGCTCTGATGAAACACTAAGATGCAAATCATTACGGTTAAGTCGTGGTTGTTGGATCGCAGATGGACCACCGAGATCATGTCACGTCGCGCGAAGAAGAAACGCATGAAATGACATCCGTTTGATCTTAATCCGAGGCTTCAGATGCGCTTTCGTCAGTTTTAATTGCAGCCGTTATAACTCCTCAGATTGACGACGTAGATTAAATCATTTTAAAAATGAATCGCTCACGAATAGGATTGCGCCGCATACCCCCCGCCATAAGTGAAGATCAGCGATTCATATGCAACGCGCGCATCAGATGCTCCTAGCGCTGCCACGTCACATGCGCACTTAAAACACGAAACAAAGTCCCACATGGAAAAAATAAAAATGAAAACGCATGTATATAAGGTACGCGTAATTAAAGAGTTAGCGAAAATCCTTAACAGGGTGCTTTCTCCTTTATTACACACACGCGCACTCACACACGCGTACATGTATGCGACACGTGGCGATGTCATATGTCACCATGTGGCACGCTTTTTTTTTAACTCATGCCACATCATCTACCATGTCAGCACGCAAAAATAAAAATATTATTTTAATGAATGTAAATCAAATAAATCAATTTTAAATTCTAAAAAATTCTAAAAAATTATTAAAAATTAGAAAATTCATAACTTTCAAAATATAACTCTAAATTAATCTAAATTTATCTCATTGGATCAGAAATTAAATTATCTATCATTCTAAAAAGTCAAATTATTTAAATAACCAAAGAATATATTTTTATTTCAAAAATACACTCACTTCTCTTAAAAATTAAAACTTAGAAAAATAAATGAGTATATAAAAAGTATTTTTTCTTATTATTTAGCATTAAACCCAATTATAATCTCAAATATAAATGGGAATAATCAACTTTAAAAATGTATTCTTAAAAATGCATAATTATCCCTAAAATAGTGCATTTTGATATTATAACTTAAATTTGCATGAAATGATACATATGCACTCAAAGTATGATAACATGCATAAAAATGGAAATTTTTATGCCTTAATTTGTATTAATAATCATGTAATTGCATGTTAAGATTTCATGTTATTAATGGGCACCTTAAGTAATGGTCATTCTCTACTTATTTATAGAAATTATGTGAATTTTTATAAAAATTCTTATATATATATATATATAAATATTAATTCATTAAAGATCAATTTAACCTAATATATAAGTTGACTTGTCAATGTCTGATTTTGAGGTCGATAAGCCTTCAAAACTTTTGACCAAAACATTGAGTGCAATGAAATACATTGAATCGGATATTCAAAATACTGAGGCACCAAGAACATATAATCCTATCATCTAGTATGTGTTGGGTTTGAGGTCGATATGCCTTTCAAAATTTTGATCAAACATCGAATGCAACAAAATACTTTGAATTCGATATTCAAAACATTGAGGCACCAAGAATAGATGATCATATCATCTAATATGTATGTAAAAACATAATTACAGGGTTTCCTTGATGAAGTTCTTTAAGCTATTCAAGTGTCTAGCCTCTAGTGGTATCCACACGGTTTCCATATAATTGGATCTCCTCTTCAAAGCTCTTTACCAAGAGAGAAAGAGAGGAAATGAAAGAATTCTTACAAGGTTGCGTGGGCGCCTTGACTTGTGGTCATTCTCCCTCTATCTAGTATGCAGATTTTTTATAACTACCCTCATAATTATATCTATCTCCACCAACATCCATAGACCTTATTTGGGTGACCCTCTAGGGCCATATATCTAACTAGATAATAATTTTATAAGCCCAATAACATGTTATTAGTCAACCTTAATTAATTATCAACATCATCTATAGATTAATTAATCAAGGATCAATTTAACTCAATCGATAGGTTGAGTTGTCATCCTATTATATGTCAAGCTACATCACGTACTCTAGGAGACATGGAATAGATAAGAACTCATATATGGAACCTTACTGTTATCATTTACCATATACTCATAATCCTTTGTTCACACGAGACTGGTGAATGACTTAGGGTATAGTCAAGTATCAAACCCTAATCAATTACTTAAGTTAGTACTGATACGTGTAGGAGATGATCAGAAACTCCTCTGATATTTACACTACCTTGGCCAAGAATTTTATCTTATCTCATTCCTTGATTCAATTCCCTTAAATACCAAGGGCAGATGATCCCATCTTGACCACACAACCATCTTCAAGGACTTCATGTCATATCTAATATATGACATTTTAGAGATCCTGTGGTAAGGGATTCATAAGTCATAATCAAAACATAGTCTTCCACCCACAATATATCTTTGGTGTCTCAAATAAAAGGATCATATTCATAAGCATGACATGAATCAACTTATTTGACAATTAGGTATAATAATATTTTAGGATTCATATACGTTAATTCAATGAACTCTTTCTCCAATGAGCACCCACTGTCTATCCTTAGTATCTCCACACTGATGATTACAAGATCAACCATACTCATCATATGAGTTGGATTAGATAGTATTATTATTTATAGATAATTTGATGTCCATCTCAAATATCTTATGAATAGGAATATTTAGAAAATATGTTTAAAGACTAGTGATCAGTATATCATGATCTCAGTATAATTCACTTTGTTATTACATATGCTCATGGACTGCATTATATACATCATAAAAGAATGACGATGAATATTTTTTTTTAATGAATGAATACAAACAAGATACATAGAAGTATAATTAGCTTATAGGTCACATAATTTCTATCATCCACCCATTGGTTACCAAGCTATACCATGTGCCCTAGGAGATATGGAGTATATGAGAACTTTGGTATGAAACCTTACTATTGTCAGTTATCATGTACATATAATCTTTTATCATCCTGAGACTCATGAATGAATAAGGGTATGGTCAACTATCAAAACTAATTAGTCACTCTAGTCAGTACTAATGTATTAAGTAAATTATTGAGACCACCTTCTTCAACATTTTCGCTACCTTGCCTAAGGATTTCATCTTATTTCATTCATTGAGTTAATCTCCTCTAATACTAATGGTATAAAATCTCACCTTGATGACACAATCACCTTTGAGGACCTCATGTCATGTCTAATATATTATATTTTAGAGATTACATGGCTAAGGATTTGAAGGCCATTATTAAAACACGATCATCCATCCATAAGATGTATTTAGTGTCTAAGGTCAAAAGACCACATATATAAATGTAATATGAAAATTAGCTTGATTGAAAATAGGTATAATGCCATTTTTGAATTCATACGGATTAATTTAGTGATAACGTGTCATTGATGGATTCATTTTCATCATTATAAATGGGTTTAAACACATAAATCTTGGTAATTTTTATGATATTTTTGCATTCATCATTTCATTCCACTCATATACTCAACTTGCATCTATTTAGTGCTAATTTGGTAAAAAAAATAGATATGTCCAATTATGGGCCATTCTTTTCAATTACTTTTTATTATAAGACTAACCCCATTTGACTATTTTAAAGTCAAGTGGTTAAATTCTCACATTTTCTATAATTTATGTGGATGTAGGGACATAGGTATGCAAGTAGGAAGACATGAATATGAATAATGAGAAGAGGAAAGAGGAAACAACTCTCCACTAAATTTGAACATCAAGCCAAGCATATTTTTATGAAATATGATAAATGAGGTTTGGATTTTGTAGAGGGATCATCATAAAGTTTTTAGGATGATCCAAAATTGATTTAGTGTGAATATTGGGTCAACCTCCTTATTTTTAAAGAGGTTGGACTAAACTTAATTTTTATTAAATGAGACCTTAATTATTTTTTTCATGATTTTAGATTTTTTTTTTTTGGATGAAAAGATAGAGGATTAAATTCTTGATCCAATGGAGAAAAATTCATGAAAAACAGAATTGTATTTTGTGAGATATTAAATTTTGAAGTTTAGGAATTTTTATGGAGAACATTCATAAAAACTTAGAAATATCCCTCCGATTTTTGAAATGAAAATTTATAGAAATGCTGCTCTGCACTATCTCAATCAAAGACTAGGATTTTTCTAAATTAAAATCATGATATCTCATGATCTAAATAAAGTTTTGAGCTAAAATTTTATTTCTAGATTCATATTTTAACCCTCTATCCATTCATACCCTTGGATCAAAAAAATCAAGCTTGAAAAAATGATTTTAATAATTGGACTGCTTTTACCCGTCTTTACACTCAAACCCTAGGAACCCACTATAAAAGCCTTCATTTTCTCTCTCCTTGAATTTTTTTGGCTCTCTCTTAGCACCAAGCTACCAGAAAGAAAGGAACAGTAGGTCAAGGCCCAAGGATGAGCATTGTTTGCTGCTCAACCTTGCAGTGGAGAAGGGAGCAAGTAAAGATCATGATCGATGCGGATCGAGCATCACCCGTAAGGCTCTCCAAACGTATACCGGATACTGAAATACCGAACTGAACCGACACTGATGGTGCTAAAAAAATAGCCAAATTGAAGTTTTCGGTTCGGTTTCGGTTTTCACTTCCGGTGAAAACCGAAACCGATGATTTCTCTCTATGTCTCTCTCTCTCTGTCTCTCTCTCTTGCACTGTCGCACACATTCTCTCTCTCTCGTGCTCTCGCAGGCTTGCTCTCTCTTGCAATCAGATACGCTCGCAAGAAACTCTCTCTCTCTCGTGAAGCTTTCTTCGATTTCTTCTATCATTGAAAGTGAAACTGAACCAACAATGTGAATAATTTTCTTCTGTCATTTTTCTTCGATTTCTTTGATTTCTTTGATTTCCCTTGTATGAGCACTAAATCTTGATCAAACAAGAATACTCGGTAAATACTCTTCCGTTCGGTGAATACTCGTATTCAATCTGATCGGTGAATACTCGTCTGCATTCAAATTCGATCTGTGAATACTCATCCGTATTCAAGTCGTGGCAATTAAAATCTACATTAAAAAAATAAAAAGAACGTATCTTTGCAATTCCCCTACATCTTTTTCCCGTTTTCCCAGTACAGGTTACCTTCCTAGCGTGAGAGAGAGATGATCAGTTCTCGTTCTTACTCCCTGAAGAGGGAGAACTAGTGTTTTTGACGGAGAAGCTAAACCTGAAAGATCATCTTTCGGAGACCTTGATCTTACACTGCATTTCCATCTTGATCTCAAACAAATAACCAGAAATCCAGTATAAGATTCCCGAAGACGCAAGCATCTTAAAAACACATTTCATGTCAAGGCTGCTCTATAAAGAATTCCCAAAAGGGTTAAGATTGAGCCTTGTTTTTCTCTTGATAGCTTCTAGAAGATTGGATTGTGTTTGTAGATGAATTTAAATGACTCGTTGTTAATTGTGTGATTTTCACACTCTAAGTATTCTAGTTCGCTTCTAAACTTGAAATCAATGAAAAATAATTATTTCATTACTTGACAATTTGGAAGAAAAGTGACGAAGGGTTTTATGCGGTCGTTTAAAACACACAAACATTGGTCAAACAAAATTTATAATTCCAAACTCACAATGAGAAAGATATATAATCAAGTATAGTGCAAGTATCGAGTCGATCCACAGAGAACACGGTTGACTTTGATCGCAGAGTTGACTTGGTCAAACTTAGGTTTAATAAAAGATTTAAAGAAGTGGAAATGATATTTTATGAATAGAAATGATATAAATATACTAGATAGGTTATTTTAAGACTTTATAAAACCTATTTTTAGAAGAAATGTCAAAGGTCAAGGTCAAAGCATTGACTTTGACCAATAATTGACTTTCTAAAAATCAGAGAATAAAAAGAGCTAAAAATTTTATGAAAGTTATATATTCAAAAACTAGAGAGAAAATAAAATTTATTGATATAAAATTCGTGATTTTTCGATAAGAATTGGATTTATTATGAATTATTGAAAATCAATGATGAAAATCTTCAAATTGACTAACCAAATGATATTCAAATCCTGCAATTGATATATCAATAGAAATCTAACAACCAAAAGATTCCAAAGAGATCAAAATTGTCAAACTCAAATTTATATTTTAAGAGTAATTGATCACGCAAGTCAACGTCCAAACTCGAATTGAAAATGAATAGTGGTTGGTCAAACATTAAATTGAGGGGTCAAATGATCATGGAATTTCACAATTTTACTATCCACGGAAATTTATTGAAACAAGGAATTCAATGCAGCAAAAATCAAGTGATTTGGATTTAAGATCAGGGAGATAACCTTGTTTAAAAATCAATAAAAATCTGTCACTAAAATTGTCTACCTATTTCTACACTCTAATTGCCTACCTAATTGGAATCTAAATTACATAAATTGCAAGGATTACAAACGAATCAAAATACTAACCTGATTGACGCAATGATTTGGCTTCAATTCACGTGGATTGAAGAGTATTTCTTGATTTCGTCTTCGACGTACGTTCGGCATTCAAGGGGAGATTACGATCGTTTTCTTGCAATCAATTCGTGATTATCATGCTTCAATGGCTGCAAAATTTGACTCTAGGAAGCAAAGGATCATGAAGAACTCAAGATCTTCCTTCAAAATTGCTTAATGTCTTAACGATTTGATCAAAAGTAAACTAAAAAAAAGAGAATACATCGGTTTTTAAAGGAAAATTTCCGCGAGAAGCGCGGACCGTCTGATTCGCAATGAGATCTGAGCCATCCGATCGCGCAAAATTAATGAAATCGTGGCCCACGACACGGGCCCATGTCTTCATCTTATTTTTCCCATCCGATCTTGATCGGAGTGTCTCGATGCGTCCATGTGTCTCCCCACAATACATCGAATCCCCGATTAATTCGCGACCGTCCGATCTCATTAATGAGATCGATAGCTTAGAATTTTTCACGTGCGTTGATGAGGATTCGGTGGACCGTAGTCCACACGATCTATGTGCAATAATCCACGCGTTTTAATCGAGCGCACCGCATTCTGCCACGTCGCCTGCATCTCAGAATGTTAAGTGGAACATAGTCCCACACGGAGAAAATAGAGGGAATATGCGAGTATATCACGTGGGGGGGCATAACGCAAATGTGTTACCGCCCCAATACTATAACCAGGGCCCACTAACCCGTGGGCCCTTCACCTACCAGCCCCCCTCACGCTGCCACGTGGCGCCACCCGGGCATCCGCGTGGTCTTGCCACGTGTCCGCGCCACCTCCACGCGTGGGTCCGCGTGGCGCTGCCATGTGGCCTTGCGTGCCATGTTGCATCCGCGCGGGTCCCACGTGCCAAGTCAGCTCCACGAGTTCTGTGGAGATAGAAAAACCCCCTTTTTGCATTTTTTAAAGGAATAAAATCAAAAACAAATTCTATAAAATCCAGAAAAATCCATAAAATTCAAAAATCAATAACTTTAAAAATATAACTCCTTTTTAATTCAAATTTTCTCCATTGGATCACAAATTTCTTCATCTTTAATATTATACCATCTAAAAATATAAATTCAAACAAGAAAATAGGATGGATTGAGGATAATACTAAATCATTCATTAAGAATTCTTTCTTTTAATCATCCAATCATTCTTTTCTTGGAATTAATCCTTTTAATCATCTTCTAAAGTCAAAATAAATCAGGGAAAGTAATTAATTTCTATTAATTTAACCTTACAAAAGATTAATCATCAATAAAGCACATAATTAACCCTAAATTATGCATAAATATGAACTTTAGTAGAATGGCATACCAATGGAGAACATTCATAAAAACTATGATAACATGCATCATAATTACATAAAATAAGCATGAATATTAGTTAAATAAGGTAAGAATTTAAGTTAAATATGTATGTTATCAAAAAGCCATGACCAAACTCTGCAAAATGATCCCATCATCCATGAAATAGATGTAATAGGTCTTTAAATTTCTGTACTCTAAAAATCTACGATAAAAAAAATTTGAAGTTCTTTGGAAAACAACTGTGGATTTAAAAAGCTTGAATATCACCTTTCATTGGTAGTTGAGTGTAGTGGCGATTCTTTAGATGACCACTTCCTCTTTAATCCATAGAGATATGTTATAAATATATATTGATAAGGATCTCCTCTTTCAATCATTTGCACTCCATTTATGTGTGTAAAATGGTTTCAAATTTTAGGTGCATAACTGATTTTTAAATATCTCACTTATTTCTATCTAATGTAGATTATTTGAATTCTAGACATTTAAGTTTGCAATCATTGAGCATCAACAACCTCAAATGGATATCCCTCAAGATGAGATAACTTATATTATATTATTGTATATAATTTCTCATTCATTGTATATGAAATATTTATCTAGTTTAATAACTAAATAACATTCCATTCATCTATTGTTAGAAGATTGCCTCAAATAATGCAGAGACACATATTTCTACAAGTGTGAGCACTATAAATTCCTCACAACGTCGAAGAGGCTCCCCGTCTTTCGTATACTATATGAAGAATGACAATGGTGATTATTGTTGCGACATTTGTAAGCAAAGTTCCCCTTCGAGAGATTTGATAATAAAGAGAGACAAGATGAGAAGCACCATGGCTCTATGGAAACACTTAGAAAAGCTTCATCACTCTATTTATAGAGATCTTAAGCCTTCAGGTACTCAAAATCCATTGACTAATTTTTTTTCCAAAAAAAAGTAAATATTCAGGAAGGACTCAAGAGCTTACAAAGGAAAGATGCATTGATTTGATAATCAACACCGATACAGCCTTTTTGACCCTTGAGCATCCACAATTCGAAGCTTTTTGATCCTATTTTGCAAAATGTGATGTCTCCCTTCCGAGTGGAAACACATTACGGCATGGCATCTCTGCAAAATTTGATGATGAAAAGGAAAAAATGCGATAATTGTTTCGACCAATTGAGAAAGTGTCACTCACTGTAGATACTTGGACTACTACAAATCATTTGGCAATTATTGGGATCACAATTCATTGGATTGATGACATATGGAAACTTCATGAATGTGTTCTTGCTGTCAAAGAGTTATGTGGATCTCATGGAGGTGCATACATGGCTGATGATGCGTTTTATGCGGCCATTGAAAACACACAAACGTCGGTCAATAAAAATTTATAATTCCGAACTCACAATAACAAAGATATGAAATCAAGTATAGTGTGAAGATCAGTTCGATCCACAGATAACACGGTTGACTTTTATCGAAGAGTTCACTTGGTCAAACTTAGGTTTAATTAAGGTTTTTAAGAAGTGAAAATGATATTTAATTAATTTTAATGATATAAATATACTAAATAAGGTATTTTAAGAATAAAGAAACTTATTTTAAGAAGAAATGTCAAAAGTTAAGGTCAAAGCATTGACTTTGACCAACAATTGATTTATGTCAAATCAGATAATAAAAAGAGCTTAAAATATTACAAAACTTATATATTCAAGAACTAGAGAGAAAATGGAAATTTATGATATAAAATTCGTGAATTTTGGAGAAGAATTGGATTTATTATAAATTATTGAAAATCAAAGATAAGAAAAATCCCAAAATGAACACTTCGGTGTAAATATTCAAATTGACTAACCAAATTGTATCCAAATATTTCAATTCACGTATGAATAGAAAGCTAACAACTAGAGGATTCCAAAGAGACCAAAGTTATCAAATTTCACCTTATATTTTGAAAGTAATTGTCCCCCGCAAGTCAACGCCCAATTTCGGATTGAAAATGAACAGTAGATGGTCAAACGTCAAATTAAAGGGTCAAATGATGATGAAATAACTACGTAAATCTACGATTTTTCTATCCACATAAAGCTGATGAAACAAGGAATCCAATGAAAAAAATCAAACGATTTAGACTTAAGATAAGAGAGAAATCCTTGTTTCAAAATCAGCAAAAATCTGCACCCAATTTGGGCGAAAATGAAGAACAATTAGATTAATAAGATGAAATTAACTGCCTAAATCTAATCTAAATTACAATTGTTGCAAGATGAATGATCAATTCACACTACTAAACCGACTGACGTGAAGATTGGGCTCCAAATCGCGTTAATTGAAGTGTATTTGATCAGTTTCTTCTTCGGCGTACGTTCGGCTTTCAAGGGGAGAATTCGATCAAATCTCGCAATGATTCGTGATCAATCCTGACTTAATCCTATTGGAATTGAGTCTAGGACGCATGGGGATCATGAGGAACTCAAGATTTTGCTCCAAAATTGCTTAATCTCTTCACGATTCAATCGAGAGTTACTTAAAAGAAGAGAATACATCAGTTTTTAAAGGAAATTTTCTTCCAAGAATGAGGCCATTTGATCCGGTGAAAGCGATCGGACGGCCACGATTTTGCAAAATCTGTGGGCCACAATCCCACGTCTCCACCATTTCTGCCCGTTCGATCTTCATCGACACGTCATGCTGAGTCCACGTGTCGCCCCACAATTAATTGAGTAATCGATTAATCGCGACCGTTCGATTTCATTAATGAAATCGACGGATCGCATTAACCACGTGCCTTGATGAAGATCTGGTGGACTCCGAGTCCACGTGATTGACATGTCTCGGTTGACGCGATCGCATCCAACAATCTCCACGCTACCACGTATCCTACAATTTAAGAATTAAAAGGGAACATAGTCCCACACAGAGAGAATTAATGGAAAGAGACAGGTATAAAACGTGGGGCTCCCTTTAGCATTTGCGTTACCGCCCCAATAAACTTACTTGGGCCCACTAACCCATGGGCCCATCACCTGCCAGCCCAAAGGAGTTGCTTGCATAAAATACGCATGAGATAGTTCTTGGTGAACCTTGAACGAGAAAATTTGGATTAAAAAGGAGTTGTATATTTAAATTTATGAATTTTTGAAGTTTATGCCCTTTTTCTGATTTTTATCTGATTTTTACATTAATTTTTATTAAGTTTTCTTATTAAAAAAAAATCAAAAAAGGGTGGTTTTTATTCCACAACCCCGCGATGCTGATGTGGCGCGCTAGCTGGCGTGGCGTGGAGCTGACATGGCGTGCGGGATCAGCGCGCGGATGCGACGCGACACTAAGGCCATGTGGCAGAGCCGCGCGTGGCCCACGCGAGGCGCAGGTGGCGCATACACATGGCAGGAGGCCACACGGACAGGTCCACGCAGACGCCCGAGAGGGGCGCCACGTGGCAGGTGGGCTGGCAAGTGAAGGGCCCACGGGATAGTGGGCCCTAGTTAGAGTATTGGGGCGGTAACACAGTAGCGTTAAACCGCCCCTCTATTTAACCAAGAGATTTCTCTTTTTTTCTTCTGTGTGGGACTATGTTCCCACGAAGTCTTACTTTGCAGGACATGTGGTAGGGATGGCGGACGTCGGATGCACGGGCTTCAATTGAGACGCTTTGATGCGATGGACGCGGAGTCCACCTGACCTCCATCATGAGCACGTGCTCAATAGGAGGAATAAGTGGATGAGATCGAGGGCTTACCTGATGACACGTGGAGGTGCCGAAGCCGTCCGATCTTTGTCGCGATTTGATCATCGCTTCATCGGACGTGGCTTGATCGGACGGTCATGATCTTTCGCGATCGGAGGTACTACGTGATCAAATCGCGGTCTTCATCAACGTGATCTTCATCAAATTCAGGAGCGCTGATCTTCATCAATGGGATCGCGGGACGATCGCGATCAGATGGCCACGATGCACCCCGATCTTCCTCTCATCGTGGCAACGCGTGGAGCTTTCCGGAGCGTCGGATCCTCATCGAACGGGCAACGAAAGGGCATCAAGATGACATTGATTGTGCGATCGGGACCGCCCAACCTACCTGATAAAATCGGACGACAGCGATTAAGTCGAACTCACGATCGTGGCTCACGATCACGGTTCGATCGTGGCCCGATCGCCCCACGATCGGGGCTAATTCACCGCCAAATCGAGGCTGATTCGTCGTGGGATTGAAGCCACGATCAACGCCACGTGAAACCGCTCCCACGACCTCATCAATCCACTCCCACAACCGCATCAAACGGCCCAAATTTTCGGGCCAAAATCCTCTTTAAAACCGATGTACTCTCTCCTTTGTTCTTCAACTTTTGATTGATTCGTGAAGCAATTAAGCGAATTTGGAGCAAAATCTTAAGTTCTTCGTGATCCCCCCACGTTTAGACTCGATTGCGAAGCAATTGGAGCGGGATTGATCGCGAATTCCTCTTTGATTTCATCGAATTTTCCCCTTGAATTCCCAACGTCCACGAGGAAGAATCCGAGCAAATCCGCTTCAATCCACGAGAATTGAAGCCCCATTCTTGTGGCAATCAGGTTAGTAGTGAGATTCGATCGATTATCAAGAGGTAATTTGAGTTTTTATTAGATTTAGAACTTTAATTTGCAAATTACTTCTTAGTGTTCTTCATTTTCCCCAAATTTGAGTCCGAAAATTGCTGATTTTGAAAATAGGATATCTCTCTGATTATAATTCCAAATCACTTTATTTTGGTTTCATTGGATTCATCTTTTCATCAGCTTTCTGTGGATAGAAAATTCATCGAATCCCGAGTTCATTTGACCCTTCAATTTGACGTTTGACCGAGGATTGTTCATCTTTCATCAGAAGTCAAATGTTGACTTTCGGGGTCAATTACTTTCAATTTAGAAATCAGAATTCAATCATTTTGGTCTCTTTAGATTCCTTGGGTTCTTAGCTTTCCGTTGACATATAAATTGCAAGATTTGGATTTCATTTGACCAATCAATTTGATGATTTCCTTTGAGGTAGTCATTTTAGGGATTTTCTGATATTTGATTTTCAATAATTCATAGTAAATCCATTTCTTATCCAAAAATCACGAATTTTATATCAATAAATTCCATCTTCTGTCTAGTTTCTAAATAGATAATTTTCGTAATCTTCTGACACTTTTTGATTCTCTGATTTTACAGAACACCTACTATCGGTCAAAGTCAATGCTTTGACTTTGACTTTTGACTTTTCTCTGTCAAATCCGAGATTTCAATTCTTAAAATTTCTTATTTAGTATATTTATATCATTTCCACTCATTACATCTTATTTTGACTTCTTTAAAACCCCTTTTAAACCTAAGTTTGACCAAGTCAACTCTGCGATTAAAGTCAACCGTGCTCTTTGTGGATCGACCCAATACTTGCACTTTACTTCATTTTCTATCTTTATCTCTGTGAGTTCAGTTTTTAAAAAAAATTTGACTTAACATTTTGTGTGTTTAACGACCGCATGAAAACGCTTCGTCAATGGCGAGCGACCATCTAAACACAAATAAAGAAAACTTTTTAATTGAGGATGAAGAATGGGAGCCCTTAAAGATGTTTGCAGATGAACTCTTGGCTTTCCGTGAGGCAACTCAGGTATTTTCTAAGTCGAATTCAATTACATCGCCAAATGTATTGGGATTTTATGGACTTCTAGTTGAATGATTGGACTCATTAATTTTTTAGCTACTTCATCCTCTCCAATATTTCATAGGAACAAAAATGAGAAATGACCAAGCAAAGGCTCTAAGACGCGCATACACATCGATGAATGAGAAATTGTTGAAATATGAAATGCAGGTGAGGAGGAAGCCTATGTTCCCTACTGCCACAGTGCTAGACCCTAGATTCAAGTTGGAACATATTCTTCATGGTGAGCAAAATTTTGTTTTGGAAACTTTACTTAACTTGCTTGAATCAGTGGGTATCATAGAAGGTTCAAGTTCTATGTCGATTGATGATCTTTTAGCTTCAAGGACTCACAAGCGTTCAAAATTAATGATGCAATTTATGGAGCGACAATCAAGTAGGAGCACAACAATGGATGAGCAATCAGTAAAGGTTGAATTAGATGATTACTTATGTGAACCTTGTATTGATTGCTTACGTGATGACTCATTACAATGGTGGCACAAGAGAGGATCTAACAAATATCCACGTCTTTCAGTGGTCGCAAAGGAGTTTCTACCTATTTGTGCATCGAGCTCTCCCTCTGAGCATCTTTTTTCCACAGGTAGAGGTAGGGTTGGGCGGTCTCGGTCATGGTCCGGTTGATGGCACACCATTCGGTCCAAATCTAAATTCGGTCTCGGTCTCAGTCTCGGTCCACCTCGGTCACAGTTCAGTTCGGTCTTAACTTTGGTCTCTCTTGACCATGGATATGCATAGCTGAAAAAAAAGATAAACATATCAACGTCTATAAATAGAAAAAATTCATAGTCACACTTGAAATGTTAGTTCTTAAACTCGACTCAAATTTGATTAAAGATATGCCAAATTATAATGAAAACAATTATAATAAACCTTGGCCTACGATGAAGTTCGTAAAACGGTTACCGATTAAAATAAATGCACTAGGAAGTTTACCGTATATTGCCAATAAAAGATGTCGTCTTTGGAGCTAAATTTCAGTTTTTAATGATGTTCAGATATGTGAAACCAAATAAATAAATGAAATGAATTTCAGCAAAAAAAAACCTAATTGATAAAAATATAATTAATACCGGATGGTAACCTAACATATTATTGATGATCGTCAAACGTATGGCTTCTAGCAATTCTGGATCTTCAACCTTACGTCTAGTGGACCTGAAATAAAAATAAATAATTCAAATCTCATTTCCCAAAATCCACCCAACAATGAAATTAGGAGAGGGAAAAAAAAGAAAGTACGCTTTAGTGAGGGCGAAAGTGTTGTGTTTCCCTGAAGAATCCAAATAAACGTTTGCTTTCACCACGTTGAGTCCAAGGTTTCTAAGCGCTCTCATCTGGATAAATAGATAATAAAGACAATCGTTCTTGAATTATGTTCAAAACACAGCAAAGAAGAGAACAATTTACAGTATCTATTAGAGCTCCAAGGCGATCGCCGAAAGTAACTTCAACAATAGTGGCATTTGGATTGGAATCCTGATCGATGAGGACTTTAGGTGTTGGAATTTCTGTGTCACTTGAACGGCCGCCCTTAAGCAAAGGAATTTTTGTGTTGGAATTTTAGGAACTGCTACAAAGTGATGATCATGTCCAAACCTCCGCAATTGATGGCAAAGCAGCCCTGAACTGATTGATGGTGAAGAGAGAAGGTTGTCTGAGAATATCAAAACTATTTCCATTACTTTAATCAGTTAATGATTACTGAAAAAATTCCATACACTGTGTACGGAAATAGTTTTGATACTCTGTATGAAAAAAATATTGTGCTCTTCTCCTTGCCAACTTGGCAAGGAGAAGAGCAAGAGAGCGCCAATCCGATTGTGAGAGAGCAAGAGAAGTTTGTTTGCTTGATATTTAGACAACGAAGATCGTGGGTGAGTGAGAGATTCAGAATGCCGATCGTGAGAGCTGGAGAGAGATTGTCGTGAGAGAGAGAGAGAGAGAGAGAGAGAGAGAGAGAGAGCTAAAGGGTGATCATAGCCACAGAGAGAGAGAGAGAGAGAGCTAAAGAATGGCAAATCCAAACCCTAGAAGTTCATCTAAAAGCATAATGGGGGATACAAGGTGAAGAGGAACTCTTAAAGAGGAAACATAATAGAGAAAATTAGAAAGATGGAAAATTGTTTGCAGATATTGAGAAGTTACCAGGATAGAAAATCGACCGCGAGGAATCACTAGGACAGCAACAAGTGCAAGATTGCCGAAATGGCAAAAAAATTGGCCAGGGCAATTTCTTTTCAACTCGGTCGAGGACCGAATTCGTGTCTAGACCGGACCAAACTTGGACCGAGACTATGAAATGCGCATTTAGAGGGACCGACGGTCCCGGTCCGGTCCAGTTGACCGAGTTCCGGTCGGTCTTTGGCCATCCCTAGGTAGAGGAATTATCACGTTTAGAAGAGGAAGGCTAGCCCCCGACACTATATCTGCTTTGATGACCTTAAAGTCTTGGAGTTGTGAGGATGCCACCCGAGATGATGAAATGGATTCAGAAGTTGAAGAAAGTAGACTTGTGAAATGATAATTTGCTAAAACTCTCTTTTTTATTCTCCTGAGAATTTTAATTTTAACAAATTTTTATGGCTAAATTTTACCTATATTAGCCTTTTATCTTGAATTCTTGATATGTTAAATGTTATTAGGATGTGATGATCTCTTGTAAATAATCTTAATTTATGTTTAACTTAAATAATACATCACCAAAAGTATAGGTTTCACCGAACTGACGCCGGACAATACCGTCACCGACACCGAACCGAAGTTAGGTATAGGTTTCGATTTTCACAAAAAACCGGTACTGACACCGGAATCGGAGAACCCTAATCACCTGGCCTAGGACGGGCACACCAACGGGGTTTGTGCAGAGATCTAGAATTAATTTTGGCTTGGGAACATCTCCATAAATATTAGATATATATTTTCTTTTATTGTAGTAGCTTTGACATCATCTCCGCGTGCATCTCTCACTCTCACCCTCGTCGTGCATTTATCCATTGCTACCGACATCTATTTTCCCATCTTTCCATCATATTATCTCTATTTTCATCTCGATTAATCTAATTAGCTCATCTATTTTCTAATTTCTGTCTTAATTATAAGATAAAATCAAAATTATCTCTCATACTCACCTCCACGTACTCCATTCCAACTCACACATCTTCCTCCGCCGTCATCTTTCTTTTAAACACATAACCTCATTACTTTAGCTCCTTGTGGATTCGACCCTTGTTAACACTATACTAAGGAACTATATTTATTGCATGAAATCGACGCACAACAACGACGAAAAACATACGCGATCGAGTTCATCATTTAGCGAACTCGTTCTTCAAAGAGTACCCTGTATCTACCCTTGGTGTTTCCACACCGATGGTTATAAGATCAACCATAATTTTCATATGAGTTAGATCAAATAATATTTTTATTTATAGATGATTGATGAAACGAGACCGCGAGGTCATCAATTGCACACGGTCTCGTGACAAAATAAAGTCCAAAATTACCAATTTAATGAAAATATCTCGAATTGAGGGGTATAATGGTAAATATGGGTCGAATCCACAGGGAATTAGGGAAATTTATGATGATCTCTTTGAATTTGATCAAATCGGATGATGAATTGATGGTAGAAATTGTGGAAAAATGATATTTTATGAAAGAGAACTTTAAGACGATTCCACGGAATCAAAAATCATCGATTTTGACTTTGATTTCGAGGAGAAATTGAATATCGAAGATGGGTGATATTTCGGAAAATCGAAATTGTGAAAAAACCGAAATTAAGACTTAAGTTAAAGAAGTAACGATTCTAAAACAAAATTAAACACTAAAGAAGATAGATTAGGATAAACCGCGATCACTAACCCACAATTGCGATCGGATTGATCCAATTAATCGCCGGAATCAAGGCTATTCACCAAAATCTGAAAATCGCGATTCGTGGAGTTTAATCGTTGATTTCTTCCTCGTCGATCGTCGAAATCTTGATCTTAAGCACTCCTCGGACACGGAAATGAGTCTAGAAGCGATTGGGATCAAGAGATTCAAGAGATTTGGTGTCTAAACAGTTCAATTTGATTGAATTTCTCTCGAATGCTTTACAAATGCGAAGAAAATCTCCATTTATAGGGTATTTGGGCGTAACCATCCAATTAAACTGATCAACGGCTCTGATGAAACGCATGATCGCAAATCATTACCGTTAAGTCGTGGCTGTTGGATCGCAATCGGACGCTTGAGATGAAGCCACATCGTTGCGCGTTATAAAATGCTTTGAAACGCATCCGTTGGATTGCGATTGGACGCCTCAGATGCGTTTTCCACGATCTAATCTCGACTGTTATAACTCTTGCGATCAATAGTGGAGATTAGACGCATCCGGTGTACCCGATTAAGCCACGTGTGCTCATCGATTTAAGTGAAGATCGACGGCTGAGATTGCACGTGCGATCGGATGTCCCACACGCTGTCACGTCGCCTCCTCATCGCGATCGTTGATCGCGATCTGATCGGACGACTCTGATCACGCCATGTCATCTGCGCACTTAAAATAATCTAAAAATTGATTTTAAATTAGAAAAATCAATTTCTAATTCCTGAAAAAATCCTTAGAAATTCATTAAAAATTCAAAAAAATTTCAAAAAAATTCTAGAAAAATCCCTAAAAATTAGAAAATTCATAACTTTCAAACTATAACTCCAAATTAATCGAAATTTCTTTCATTTGATCAGAAATTTAGTTAGCTATCTATCTAAAAATTCAAATTTAATAAATAACAAGAGATTTAATTTCTATTTCAAAAATACATTGATTTCTTAAGATTTAAACTTTAGAAAATTAAATTAATATTTATAAAAAGTGATTTCTCTCATTATTTAACATTAAAAACTACTTATAATCTCAAGTAAAGATAGGTTATAAAATAATTTATCTTGAATTAATAATAATTAACCATGAATTAAAGTATTTTGAGATTATAATGGCTTTTTCATAGAATGATAGATAAATACTCATAAATATGATAACATGCATAGGAATGAAATCTTTTATGCCTTAATATGCATTAATAATCATTTATTATTATGTCTAATTAACATGTTATCAATGATTCGATATCCTTTTCAAATGTCTCTCAAATAAGAATTTTTAAAATATATGTTTAAAGATTGGCGATCATTTTATTATGATCTCATGATAATTCACTAAATCGATGTGTGTGCTCATGAACTTCGTTAAAAACATTACATAAGAACAAAATTGAATAAATTTTATTTCGATGAGATAGTTGGAAGGGTAATATGGCTTATAAGCCACATAATATCCAAGAACAAGGCCCAGATGTGACCTCCCAAGATGGTTGTAGTGGGTTTATTGTACAACTTGCCTCTCGTTCATAAACTCTGTACTTTTCATACATCATGGATGCAACATTATAGTGGGCCAAATGAGGCATAGAAGAGGACACAATACAATCTTGTCGTTGCTACCAGAATCGAGCATCTATCGATGGCCAAATCATAGGGAGGCCATCACCATGAAACATAAGGCCATTACATCCCTATCATGTTCAAACCTACACCTCAAAGCTTGCTCGATTAATCGCTCTACTAGTAAAAAATTCTTCTCTGTCTCCCAAGTTCAAACCGTTGGTCATTTTAACAGGGTGTGCTAGAATATACTGCAGTATATTAGAATATACTGCAGTATATTATAATATACTGCAGTATATTCTAATATACTGCAGTATATTATAATATACTGCAGCATATTATAATATTAGTATATTCTAGCGACCCCGTCGACCGACGGTAGTGGACGGCCTGGAGTGAAGAAGCCCATCGGCCAACCAAATACGGCCACGTGTCGAGTAAAAGCGAATCTGCGACGCCGACCTGTGAGCTGTACACCACGTCTACACACGTGTTTCTTGCCACGCCAACTCTCTCTCTCCCTCTTCTGACTCGCACTGTAAAATTTTGAGGTTCCTCTTTCCTCTACGCCCGCCGGGCAACTGGGGACCTCCGTAGCTCGAATCTTCGCCTTTTCTCTCTCCTGGATTCCTGGGGGCTCATCTCCTGCACGCTAATTATAAATGACGGGTGCGGCCCGTGGTATATCTCCTGCGGTATCTCTCATCCGAAGATCGCGATTAATTTCGTCCCGTTCAAATCGCCCGCATTCTCGATTTCCCTGCCAGATCTCTGTCCCTAAATTTTCTCTCGCGCTTTAGGGCTCAATGTCGTTCAAGATCTTCGTGGGTCACGACTCGCGCGAGGAGATCGCCTACCAGGTATGCCGCCGATCGATCCTGAAGCGCGCGTCGGTCCCGGTCGACGTGATCCCGATCAAGCAGCCCGATCTGCGCGCCGCGGGGCTCTACTGGCGCGAACGGGGCCTCACCGAGAGCACCGAGTTCTCCTTCACCCGGTTCCTCACCCCCAACCTTGCGGGCTACACCGGCTGGGCGGTCTTCGTTGACTGCGACTTCCTCTACCTCGCGGACGTGGCTGAGCTCTTCGCCCTCGCCGACGATCGATACGCCGTCATGTGCGTTCACCACGAATACGCCCCCAAAGAGACGGTAAAAATGGACGGCGCGATCCAGACCACGTATCCCCGCAAGAACTGGTCGTCCATGGTGCTCTACAACTGCGGACACCCCAAGAACGTGGCTACGCTCACGCCGGAGACGGTCAGCACGGAGACGGGCGCGTTCCTCCATAGATTCCAGTGGCTGGAGGACGAGGAGATCGGGGAGATACCTTTCGCGTGGAATTTTCTCGTCGGGCACAATCAGGTCGTGGAAGGGGAGTCTTCCACATACCCGAAGGCGATACATTATACGAGCGGGGGGCCTTGGTTCGAGGCGTACAAGGACTGCGAGTTCGCTCATCTCTGGTTGCAGGAGCTCGAGGAGCTCGACGCGGACGCGGCCCCCGTAGCACCCATCGCGCCTCCCTGTGGTCCCAAGCCCGTCGTCGAGGCCACCGTCGTTTAGATCTCGCCTCGGGCACCTTTCCCTTCATTGATTAGGCCCCCACCCTCTCTCTCACATGTTTTTTTAGCACCGCACACGGTGACAGGGACTTGAATAAAAAATGGGGGAAAACTCACGTGACCTTTTGACAGCAGGGCACATACGTTGATGTGGACGGCGAAGGAACTCATCCGATGCCACGTGACCGTCCACGTCAGCGAGGGCAATGGGGAAAAAGAAAAAGAATCAGGGAGAAGATTGGTGACGAATTTTTTTCGCGATCTTCTCTCTCTTATTTCGCGATTTTCTTTTTCTCTCTCCTTCTCTTCCTCACTTTCTTCCTCCCCTGCGCGTCTCTCTCTCTCTCTCGCGACAGAAATTTCCGGTTGCAGGATAGCGTGATGCGATTCCTCTCTCCGGGTTGTCCGCAAGCATTCGATGGCGAAAGCCCAACGGTCACTGGTCTATTGCCGTCTGAACTGCTATCCTTTCATTTGCCCCCCAATGATCTGAGAGAGAGGATAGAAAATCCTGACCAAGGCGACCTGAATCCGGTTCCTTCGCCCAGCGTAGCTACGTCGAATGGCCAGCTGTGGTGGTGCCCGTTCAGCTTATCTACTTGTCGACGTCGTGAAGCGACCGGCGCCTTGTCTACGTCGTCTGAATGATAAGAGAGAGAGAAACTCCGAGAAGGCGACCAGACCTCTAATCGTACAAATTTGCAGTTTTCCACGTAGAAACACGTCTTTTAATGAGAACCATGCCGCTTACTGTTCGTCGTTAACGAAATAGAAGTAAGAAAATGCTCCACAATTTTCATGATTTGAACTGATACCCTGCCCCCGATCGGTGGTTCGCGGTTGATCATGGCACATGATCTCTCGCCGTACTATCATTAAATTAATACCGAATTATTCGTAAAATATATTCGATGCGGGTTCGTTGGCGAGCGGAAGAGCCGACGGGAAAGGGGACCAGTGGATCAAATGAGCGTTTGAGATGGAAGAAAATGGAGCTCAGCATTCAATGACAACGTGGATAGGCAATAATTAGTTATTCGGGTGAGGTGGCCTGTCGAGACGAAGAAGCAGGAGATTTTAGTGGACTCCTCTTGACTTGCTTTTGACTCGTTGACCTACATTGAACCATGATATTGACGGAAGAGATCCAGTTGGCGTGCCTGCTTCGATCCTCCAGCTAGGCCATAATTTTTCGGCGCATGACAGTGAGAGAGAGAGAGAGAGAGAGAGATAGGAGCGTGGGGGAGGCTACATCTTCACGCTACTTAGATGACGACGGAATAGGCTGTTGAGAAGCTTCTATCGAGTGGGGAATACACGGTAATTTTGCGGCGATGGTAAACCTAATCAAATTTCGTCCATCTCTTACAACCGTATTAAGTTTCGGTTGCAGGATAGTTTGCAAATTACTCTCTCACTTCCTCTCCGGCAAGCAGCTTCCCGCCTCTCGCCGCTGATAAACTCGAGACTCTTCTCTCTAACTACTACACTATTTCTCTCTGCAGCATTCATCTAGTTGACTCCGCGGATAGGTGTTTCTGGTAAGAATTTCTTGGTTTGTCCAGCGGTCCTGGACTTTCTCCATGTTAGTATCGACTACAGAAAGGACCATGAAGCCTTTGAAGTTAAAGGACCATGAAGAGACAGAGAGAGGGAGAAGAACGTGGGAGAGAGGGAGAAGGGGAGAGCGAGAGAAGGAAGAGAGGGAGAAAGAAGGAAATAATTTCCGAAAAAGAGAGAGATGAGAGAAAAAGAAATCTCTCCTCACGACGGAAATTTCCGTCGCGAGAGAGAGAGAGAGAGAGAGAGACGCACAGGCGAGGAAGAAAGTGAGGAAGAGAAGGAGAGAGCCTGATTCTTTTTCTTTTTCCCCCATTGCCCTCGCTGACGTGGACGGTCACGTGGCATCGGATGAGTTCCTTCACCGTCCACGTCAGCGTATGTGCCCTGCTGGCAGTGGATTTGGACAATTCGAAAGGTGGGAGTGGATTTGGACGCTTCTCAAAAGGTCACGATGTACGGTGAGTTTTCCCCTAAAAAATGCTGGACTCTCTCTCTCTCTCTACTTTGTATCCATCGAGAAAGAAATTTACTGAACTGATTTCCATGCTAGATAGTACAGATTTAGATGGTTGAAAATCCCACAAGGATGGTTTAATTTTGGTCTAATCTACTGAAACTTATGAGACAAAAAAAGAAGGTTAACTTTGGAGACTCAAGGAAGGTGTCCATGTGAATCTCTCCGTTATCTCTCAATCAAAAGCTAAGGAGTATTGGGTTTTGTAGAGACTGAGAATAGATTGTGGGTTCTCTTTAGATAAAAGAATTTGCTAAATTGATCCATATACATCCTTAAATGATATTAGTCTTAATTTATAATCAATTAAGATTCATGTCATGGTTGCGTATGTGACCATTTGACCTAAGATACTAAAGAAATTTTCGTGGATGTTACTAATCCCTCACCATGAGTTCTTTAAACCATCATATA
This sequence comes from Lemna minuta, assembly GCA_024174645.1. Lineage (NCBI taxonomy): Eukaryota > Viridiplantae > Streptophyta > Magnoliopsida > Alismatales > Araceae > Lemna > Lemna minuta. The sequence continues at coordinate 1,410,472 of CM044113.1, read as the reverse complement.
GTGGATGCAACATAAAGTCCTAAAAAAATGAGATCGTCTATCAATTGTATTTGAGGAGATTAACTCGAGTAATGAGATGAGATGAAATCCTTGGCCAAGGTAGTAAAAACATTAAAGAATGTGTTCTTGATGATGTCCTTCACGCGTCAGTACTAACTTGAGTGATAAATTAGGCTTTGACAATTAGTTGTATCCTAACTCATTCATGGGAATTATAACAAGCCAAATCTTTTGGAACATACTCTAATAAGCCTAGTTTCTCATTGTAATATAAAATTTAAATAAACACAAATTGATTTTACCTGATCAATATGTCAAGTCATGAACACATGAGGTGTCTAGGTACACTCCTTGTCTAGGAAGGTAATGGGTTTATGCTACCCACACATAGAACTTGTCTTTCAAACATTATCGTATACATATAATCCATCATCCATATGACACTCCTTGCATGACTTAGGCCATGATCGTATGTCAAAATCTAATTAATCTTTCTAATAGCAACTAGTGAAATTGGAAATTAGTAGAATTTTTTTTTTGCTATTTCCCTTTCAACCTTTTTGCCAAGGACTTGAGTCCATCGTTCCAAAAGTTTGTCTTCCTCATAGGTGTCTCGTGAATTTGTCCTCTCACGAGTTTGTCACTTGTTGTGTACAATCTTCGAAAGTTTATAATCTGATAGTTAGAAACTCATGGGATTCCATTACAAGATATCTTTGTTTTCTCAAAATGAATGTATCAATAATACATTATCAATGACACGAGCAAAGTTTATACTCATTGAGCATGATTGTATATAATGAGTCAGATAATCAATTCCAAAGGATATTTTGTGATGGATCTATCTTTTACTCATAGATTATCTCTAAGAGAGTTATTTTTTCTACTTGAGTCCATGGTATACTTTCTAGTAGTCATTAGGCTGGAATTGCAGAAGTCAAGGAGCATCTACAAGCAAATTCAATCACTCATGATATTGAAAAGACTTTATGCTTCCTATTTATATAATTATCAAATTTGCCTACCAGCATGTGATGCAGGACCGGGTGCGAAAACCGGTCTAACACCGTGATGCTAGGAATGAACTAGGGAGATTCTAATATGATGTAGTAACTAAGGATGCAATCAAGCAACATGCCGTCTCGGGTGTCGTCGCCGAAGGCCCTGGGGTGCGCCGAGTAGAGCCCGTCCGGGAGCCCTTCCGATCCACGTCCTCGCGGGCGAAAGGCCGTGAGTCGTCGAGAGGAGCTCGACAGTCAACCCAACGGGTTGACTCACGATCTGGATCCTATCAAGTCGTCTAAGCACTCGACCTACCTAAATCCCGATGGCGGCGGAGACGGTGCGGGAAATACTGAAAAGAAATATAGACTCCGACGTAAAATAAAGAGGGGATGCGTGCCTAACCTGCGGGGCGCGAGCCCGGTCGGTCGTGACGTTTGGGGTCGTTCGTACGCGGCATGGCGATCCGTCGAGGTAGGTCCCAACGGTGGGGATCACGATCGTGGGGAGCCTCCGGCACGTGTAGAGAGGATGATGACCTCAGGGTGCTCTAGCAAGCAGAGTGGATCAAAGTGGAACACGCTCCAGAGTAAATGGGAATGGGATGGGAATGTCCAGTTGGGCGTGCAGAAGGGACGCAAGCCAAAGGGGCTGGTCAGTAGCAGAGGGGGAATTCTAGGCCTGCGGGAATCAGCGTGTGGCGGGTGCGCGCAATTTCAGGCGGGAGGCTCAGGAGGTTCCGCTCGGGGAGGGGGAGTAGGATGATCGCACGCTCGACGTCAGACGGGGCGAGAGGGCGTGGGGGAATGGTTTCCCGTGAGGGAAGTAAAGAAAATAAAGGGGAGGGGGGAAGAAGGCAAGGTCGCGATTCGGTGGAGAGAGGGAGTGAGGTCGGTCTGGCGATTAGAGGCTCGGATGCTTGCGGAAGTTTGGAGAAAGCGCGTACGATGAATTGAGTGCGTAAATGGGGTCGCGGACAGGTGAGGGGTTTTTTTTTGGTGTGGCGATTCCGAAAATGGGGAAGAGGGTAGGGTCGAGTTTCGGGACGGTTGGTGGGTGAAGGGGGATCGGTGGGCATGGTCAGGAATGCGGATGGGCGGCGATGAAAATTTCCGGTAAACTCCGAATTTTGATTAGGGCAGGGGATGGGGATTTTGGGGAAGGGGGGCTAGGCGACGAGATTAACCGCGGTGACCCGGGATGGGATTTCGTCCACGGGCGTCAGCGATTTCGGGACATGGAGACCTCGTGGAGAATAGCGTAGGTGAAGAGAGGGTGCGAAATCGGGAATTGACCCGGAGGGGGAGAGGGAAGGCAACCGAGGGAAGGGAAAATGTGCAGGGGTGATGATCTCGCACAGGGATTTTTGGCAGGGGATCCGCGCGCGGGGTGGGAGGCTGGGTGCAGCACGACGCGGAGATTGGGAGGGGGTAGCTGGAATCGTGGAGAATCGGGAGGAGGAGGAAGGGGAATGGCCGGGCGTATGCAGGGGATCGTGGGAAGTGGGGAAGGACGGCGGGAACGTGGAGGGGAAAATGGACCGTGGAGAGGAAGGCAAAGGGGGTCCGTGGAGGAGGAGGGGAGGTGGAGCAACTTTCCGGCGGCGACAGTGGCGGCGGCCTGTGGCGCGGCGGCGGGTAGACTGCACGATGGAGATACGTGACCAAGGCAAGGGGAGGCGGCGGTCTCGGCGGCGGGCACGACGGTGGCACGTGGGGGTGCGGCGGCGGTGGCGGCGGCGGAGGCGGCGGTTGGTCTCCTTCCTTGATCTTCCTTGAGCAGCCACTTGAGAGAGAGAGTTCTCTTTTCTTTCTTCAAATGACGGCTAGGGTTTGTGGGGGGGGTCCCTTCCCCTCTTATAGAGCCCATAGTGAGCCGAGAGAGGAAAGGGCCCACTTGAGGCCCACAACCCACACCTAAAACATACTCATAGAAATTTAAAGGTTCACAAAGGAAAATGGCCTCACGAATGGGATCCCGAAAAGGAGAGAACCCACCTAACGGCCTAAAAGAGAAGGAAGAAGAGATGCAAAGGCCCGCTTAAACACGTGCGGGCTAATAAAGTTCATAATAAAAGAAAAGACGAGAAAGATAACTCCACGCGCGCGCAAGCCCTGTGAAATGTGTCGTGGCGAGATGAGGTCCTCACTTGGTGTAGTGAAACTCGGCATCCTTCATCTTCGCCTGTCGAGGGGGCTGGACGCGCGCGGGTGTCGGCTCCTCCGGCGCCGTAGTGTCATGCCTTGGTGGCGACGGGGGTCGTACGCCACCAGCATGTATTAATAGAAAATTGAACAAACATATGATCATCCACTTTGAGATTGTGTGAAACAAGGCAAGTATACTGGATAGTTGCCTTGAAGGTGTTATTATATCTTAGAGGGTATCTAGGGTGAGGGCTTGTATGTGGACCACATATAAATCTTTGAGTTGGTGTCTTTTTAATAACTGGTATGTGAGTGAAAAAGGTGATTAGAAATTTATTGTCTTTATAGTGCATCTATCTTGGGTTGGGGGAGAGGGGTGGTGGTGGTGAGGACCTTGTCACCAAGCATTGCAAGAAAAATAACACAAAATCTTACTCCAAAGTTGACATAGAGAACAGGGCTATGGAAGCTACACAATTCGAAATGATGTATTTACAAAATCTTCTTCAAGAGATACAATTTTGACCATGTATTCTCATGTCCAAGGATTGTGAAAAAGCAAAAATGTATATTCTACTACAACCCCTCTTCTCAATAAGTGTCATCGTGACTACTTTTCGTTGTAACCTCCAACTAAGTAGATCCCACTTTCTCTTCCCTAATCATTGCTATCCAATAAATGTAAATTTAAATATTTAATGAAAATTTTAATTTTTTAAAGATAATTATGTATCCTCCTTGGATTAAGAGTCCCCCTCCCTAGGTGGAAGAGAAAGATTGCTTGTAAGACTTCTTCTTGGGTTAGGAGATTTATCATAAAATATAAAATGTGAGATCCTCTCTTAATCACCTCTTGAGATTAAATCCTATGGGCTACTATGTGTGGTGGCCTGATCGTTGCTATGGTTTGCACCTTTTTCGGTGAGGTTTTGTAGTGTAACAACATGAGGCATGAAGAGAGGAACAACTCAAGACCAGAGGTAGGGAACTTGGGTTCCCGAATGAGTATAAACCCCAATGTCCTCATCAGATCTCGCGGACAAGTATTATCTTTGTATATTTGGCTCTTAATTCACAACATTTCAAGAATCAATGTCAAAAGCGATGGCACGATCGAGATACAAATGTTTTGGCAATGTCGAGACGAGGTTAGTCAATAGAAGAAAATATCAGGCATAGAGAGGTGACATGGGTTGATGGTGATTTAGAAACTATGACATCATCATGAAAAAAACTTGATTTTTTATGTTTGTAAGTTTTGCATATGAATGACCTCATTAAACTAATATTCTCTTGAAATATGCATTTATTTGATGATAATTAATTGTATCTCTCTTGTTTATTTTTTAAAACAGATAATTATACTCCATTTGACATTTTGATGTGAATTTATTTGTCTAAACTGTAAAATATACTCGTGATTTAATCGTTTAAATTTATTTCTATACATGTGTCCATATAAATTGTTCAAAATAGTTGAATTTGATAATTAATTTTCAGTAATATGCATAGAAGTATATTCGAATGAAATTAAATCTAAAAATAATTAGAAACACATAAAAACTAACTTATAATAATATTCGTTTATGAAAAAAAAATTCAATGCCAAACTTCAAATATTTTTTTAAGAGCTGACCTGGACAACATGGCAATCCTGACCCGTTCTTCATCCAACGTCTCCAAGGCCCACTAACAGCATCGTTTCCGTTAAGGCCCAATTTTTTCACCTTCTCGCGGGTCGAAACCTCTTATCAGTGGCTTGCAGGCAACAGAGCTGGCGACAAAATCAGCTCCCAAAATTTTCAAATATCTCCCTTTATCTGGGACAATGGAAGCCATAGCGTCCTCCTGGGCGCCGCCTCCTCACTTCGACGGTCGAAGGAGTCGCCGCCGATGGCTGACAACGAGGAACCCGAGAATCCGCCGGTGCCACGTGGCGGCGTCGAGAACGACGAACGTCGATTCTCTGAAGAAGGGAATTGCGGAATTCTACGACGAGTCCTCCGGCGTGTGGGAGAAGATCTGGGGCGAGCACATGCACCACGGCTTCTATGATCCCGACGAAAAGGCCTCCCTTTCCGACCACCTCTCCGCCCAAATCCGCATGCTCGAGGAAGCCCTCCGCTTCGCCGGCGTTGCTGACGGTAGGTCAATGGTGGGACCCTTTGCGGATTTCTCTTTTCTGATGAACGGACTTGCTAGATGATCCGGAGAACAAGCCAAGGACCGTGGTGGACGTGGGGTGCGGGATTGGAGGGAGCTCGAGATATCTTGCGAGAAAGTACGGGGCCGAGTGTAAGGGTATTACCTTGAGCCCCGTTCAGGCTGCTCGAGCTCAGTCCCTCGCCGCTGCCCAGGGCTTGGGACACAAAGGTTTTTCCCTTTTTGCTCACCTCTCTCTCTCTCTCTCTGTGATAACATATCTGATTTTGAAGAGGTTGGAAAAGCAGGTATCTTTCCAGGTGGCAGACGCCCTGCAGCAGCCGTTCCCCGACGGAGAGTTCGATCTGGTCTGGTCCATGGAGAGCGGCGAACACATGCCCGACAAAGTCAAGGTTCCTTCTTTTAAGTCACCCTTTCTCTCTCAATCGATGCAGAGAGATTTCTCTCTCCCGCTGCAATAAAGGTCCTGAATTGTTGGTCCAGTTTGTTAGCGAGCTGGCGAGGGTGGCGGCGCCCGGGGGAACCGTCATAATCGTGACGTGGTGCCACAGAGATCTCTTGCCGGGGGAGACCGCGTTGACTTCGGATGAAGTCAGTCTCCTAAACAAGATCTGCGATGCCTTCTATCTCCCCGCCTGGTGTTCCGCCGCCGACTACGCGAAGATTGCCGCGTCTCTCTCCCTTCAGGCCAGAATTATGCTTTCAATGCTACTTTACAGGGAGAGAGGGAGAGAGAGAGAGAGAGAAAGGGGCCTTCTTCTAACACTTTCTTGATTGACCCAGGACATCAAGACTGCGGATTGGTCGGAGAATGTAGCTCCCTTTTGGCCGGCGGTGATCCAGTCAGCTTTCACTTGGAGAGGCTTCTTCTCCCTTCTCCGCAGCGGTGATCTCTCTCTCTCTCTCTCCGTCCTCCCAATTCTCACTTCCATGTCTAATCAAGATTCAAGAGCCCTTCTTGCTGATGAGTTTCACTGTCCGGTCTCTCTCGCGCTAATGTTATTTCTCTGTCTTTCCCTCCAATTATCTCTCTTACTCATGCTATATCTACCCAATTATCTAAGCTTTCAATCTCACTAATTCTTCTCTGAATTACCTATGCCTCATCTGTCTCGGTTTTATCTTCTCAATCTATGCTATCTATCAAATTTCTCCCCCTCTATCTCTCTATTTATGTCTCCCGGTTACTTCTTTCTCTGAACAGGGTGGAAAACAATAAGAGGAGCCCTGGTCATGCCGCTGATGATCGAAGGTTACAACAAGAATCTCATCAAGTTTGCCATTATAACCTGCCGCAAACCTAGAGACGTTGACCAAAGATAGGGTAGACCACAATACTATGAATTGGTGGTGTATAAGTTTACATGCGAGCATCATATCATGGCCATGTCATCTCAACAGAGGGGTGAGGACTGAATTGACCCGTCTTCTCCCATATGATGATGCCACTATTGGCAGTTTGATCAATATCAGATACTCCAGTTGATTGTAGTTGACATCAACTGTCATAGAGAACGATTGATCATGGTTGTTACATCAGTCATATTCATGGTAAATTCATCTAAGCATAGGTATGGTGATTAAACTAACTCATCTCCTTATTGTCAATCAGGAGAACCATATAATAAATGTTGCTTGATCTGGTTTGCTCTATTAATGCTCCTCAGATTATTCAGAGGATCTTCGGTTGATCATGACAAATAGCAGCAGGTCTCTGTACCTAGATCAGAGATCTCAGGGGAATCACAGAAAAGAGATCTTACCCTATTCTCCAAGATTGTCGGAGGAGCAAAGAGTTATCCTCTGGAAATTTTCTTGGAGATCTAAAGCAGGTTAGGGCAAATACAAGGATATTGGTCTTATTCATGGGGCAACCTAAGAAACCTCAGAACATTGATTTATGGGCATCAACTTGTCCAATACTCTCCACGGATTGAAACTCTCAAAAGTTTAAAATATTACAATTACATCGTATTTTTGTTACAGATTTACTCTCTAATACTTTTAATATTGTTAGGGCTTTGCCATCAATTATCCTTCAGCAATTCAAGAACGATCAGCGACCATAATGGTTGGCTATTTGAGCCAACTGCAGTCGCAGGTCTTTGATCGGGCAATTGATTGCCCCTGATCGTCAGGATCATGGAATTGAATATTGTGTGCAGGAGTGCCTGCAAAAATAAAATTTAGGGATCATTATAGAATTTGAGACGAAATAAAATTAGAAACATAGTAATCAAATAAAGTCATCGGCAAAACATGCCTAAATCGGCAATGTAATTAAAACGGTCTTCATAGAAGATTAATGAATTTACAGTGGTCGTAGACAGCAATGGAATCTAATCAAGCACGAGAGGGACTCATGTTCAACTCCATACTGATCACATGGAATCTATTCAACTTGTCATATCTGATCATCTTCTTCATTTCTAAACCTTTTAATATCGACGAGGTTTAAGCATGAAAAGGTTTTCAAAGTTATCGATCTGAATCCTTTTATAATTCGATGAACCGCTTGAACTTTAGTTTGTTAGCATTTAAATTGAATGCTTAAATTTTTAAATGAATTTGATATTAAAAAAGGTAAATTTTTTAATAATGAGATTTAAGTAACTGGCTTATATAAACAGTGGCCAAGTTTCATATTTCAATATGGCTTGTAAAAAGCTCTCAGAAGGTGAGCTCAAATATACAGAGTTTAATACCTCATCATTGGCTTGAGAAAGTTATCATAAATTTCATTCGATTAAAATTATACTCAAAGATGTTTATGATGGACAGTCCAAGATGTATGTGATGGATAGTCCAAGATGTATGTGATGGATAGTCCAAGATGTATGTGATGGATAGTCCAAGATGTATGTGATGGATACTCCAAGATGTATGTGATGGATAGTCCAAGATGTATGTGATGGATACTCCAAGATGTATGTGATGGATACTCCAAGTATATGAGGTAGTTTTATTTTATGGATGTTTCCCCATTCTTGTTTCTAATTAAAGTAAAATTTGGCCACTATCAAGATCACCATATTGATTCTTACATATTTGCATTTATATCCACAAAAATTACTAGCCAAAAAGTTTTCAATGACTTTTTGATTCTTACACATATGCTCATACTTAATGACTTGCATCTGTTTGACCAACTTCAATGAGGAATTATTGATACATTTTTTGGCAGCATTTACATTAATATTAGTGAAAAGATTAATCGTATTTAATTCAATCAAATATTCTCATTCATGTGGTTAAATTTCTTGAAGTATTCTATATTTAGAAATTGTTTAATTTGGTGACACAGAAATAGTCCTAAACCTATCATAGATTGGGAATGCAACAGAAATCTTAACATTAAAAGTCAAAGTGCCATTTTATTATTGTTGCCTAAGCATGTTTCCCCCTATGATATTCATCTATCTACCTTATTAAAACTATTAACCATCAATTAAAACTATTTACCATTGTAGAGAAAAATATATTAAAAAAACATGCAAAATGGTGCAAATTCACTTGAATCCCTCAATCTTGCATGATATGACTTCTCAGCATTGCTCTTTTAAAGAACTATGATAATCAGTCAAAGCATGCAAAAACTTTATTTTATTTGCATCATCTATATTTTTACTTTGCAAACTAAATCACAACTCATTGTTTTTGGAATTTTGTTGATTTTATGATCAAATGTTTACTCCATGAAACCCTGCCAAGTCTCACAATTTTAGGATTGAGATGGAAACATTCTCTGATTCAGAGGGCATTATTCAATGTTTATTGACTTAATTGTAATCCAATGTTCCAATTTTTCATTGGGTGTATGGAGTCCTCCATTGAAAACCAAAGAATGTCATTGCCTCTTTCTAATTCTCCACTTTCTTTCTAACCCTTTTCCTCTTCTTCTGTATCTAACTATTTGCTCTCTCTCTCTCTCTCTCTATCTGATTTCCCTTTTCTATCTAACTTGCATTTCCATCACTCTCTCTAATGCATCTAGTTTTCATTCTCTCTCTCTCATAATGTGGGTGTATATATCAAAATAAATCAAACACTTCTGTCAATTATGAAATCCTCTCTCTCTCTCTCTCCATATAACACCTCCAGCTATCAATCAACTTCTACCACATTGTTTTAGATAGTAGTTTCTCTTTGGACATCTGTATGGCCTATCATGATCGATTGCCACGGGATTGTCAACTCGATCAGGAAAATGTCACGTGTGCCATTGACGTCGCTGATTGATCGCCGATGGATCGAATCAATTGACAAATAAGGGGGGGGGGTGGAAAGAGAGAAATAAAAATGTATAAAAAATCATTATAAAAATTATAAGGAAGAAGAAACACAAATTTACAAAGATTTAGAAAATGCAGGAAAAAAATGTTGATTTCAACGCTTCAAATGGGCGAAAGCGGGATGAAGCTGCCAAATGTTAGCAAAGTGGCAGCAACAAGTCAATGTTGACGCCACTTGGACTCTTCTCAATGAAGTCAACGCAAGAAGTCAATGCAAAACAGGTTAGGGATTGACGATTGCTTGAGGTCTTAAAAATTCATCCTTTTTCTTTAAACGAAACTCATTTTGGAATGTCAGATCCTACAAATGAATGATAATGGTGAAGTTTGTGATCATGTCCGATTTCCTTGGTCAATAAAAAATGACTTCATAAAATTCCCAAATATTGCAACTTTCTTGAGGCCCTATTACTCTTGAGGGTTGATTCCAGTGTGGAGATTCTAAAGACTTCCCTTTCTCTTTTGATCATCAAGTGAAGATCCATGGCGTCAGCTCCAAGTGTGTTTTACATCATATAATCATTCATGCTGCCCATCCAGGAGCTCTCAGTAGATCTATCTTGCTGATCCATGGCTTTATGTCCACACTGGTTCTCTACATCCATCCATCATTTATTCCTCTCTCCAAGCAGGAAGGAAAATGAATAAGAGGAGCCCGCATGACGCTGTTGATTATCAAAGACTACAATGGAAACCTCATTAAGTTCTATTTCCAGCTCCAAGCTCAGCAGCATAGTCAATGTCAAACTTTCATATTCTATTTCGAAATGGGCGCAACAGTTTGACTTTTCAAACCAGTGAAATAGGAAAACCTTTAGAAAGCTGTACAAACTTTGACATATAAAGAAAGACAGCTCAAAACAGATATCTATGATGATGATGATGATGATGATCACGAAGGAAGACTCACAGGATGTTGGGGACGTGAGAGGAGAGCCTGAGCTGGAGCTCCTTAACTTTAGAGGAAAGTTCAATTTTCTGCTCCTTGTAGCTCTGGAGCAAGAACTCCTTCCCTTCTATCACCTCCTTCAGCTCATCCACCTCTCTCTTCAGCATCTCAATCCTCTGCACGTCTCTCTCTTCTCCATAGCCATTGGCATGTCCATTGACATGTCCATTGACTCTCCCATTGACTCCGACAGCCTTTCTCAAATTCTGGATCTCTCTCTCAGCTTCAAGAAGATCCCCAGAAGCACAGTCTAACTGGGCCTGGAGGTGCGCCGAATGAGCTGTCTGGGTTGTCAGGGCCCGGTGCATGTCCGTGATCTGAGTCTGCATCTCTAGAATCATCTCGTCTCTTCGTTTCAGCTGCTGCCGCAGTTTCTGGATAACTTCTCTCCTGCCCAACATGTCTGTTGATCCACACTCTGACACGCAGGGTGATTCAGATGTGTTTGACTTTTGGAAGGCACGACGCGGTAGCTCAAGCAGCTCCGGCGAGTGTGGTGCTGCTGACATCCATCCAGTGGTAGATCCATCTTTGATTGGTTCATTGACTGAGACTGCTACCAATGGTAGCTCTGGGTCCCCTTCCTTGGGGTCAAGGGCTGAAAGAAAAGTCAAAGGAGAGTTGGATTTTAAAACCCCTCCAAAGATAATTAAATTTCTGAGGTCATACCTGAGTGGCAGGAATATGTGTTGTCTTCTGAGTGGGCATAGTAATACGAGTTAGGAGGAAAATGGGAGGCCTCCATGCGTTTTCTTCCCGTGATTTTCACATCTTCTACACACATGAAAATACAGAAGTTAACGTAAATGTAAGATAAGTGAAGCTATCAAGATAATAACATATTTTTCGGACCTGTTTTATTCGGTCTCTTTGGATCAAACATTTGCTTTAATTTCCAGCCCAGACGTATTGATAAAGTGCTCAAAAAAGCGCCGCCCATGATAAGCATCCAGTTTGCTCCATCTGCATGCTGTGGTTTGAGCTTTTGTGACCTTTGTATCGTGTAATTTGTTTTGCGATTTCATCTTCACCAGCTAAAAGTTTTACATCAAGAGGCGGAATAAACTCCAGAGTAGAACAGGAAACTCAGAAATCTGAAATAATCCATTCGCAAAGAATTTCAGTCCACAAGAACATTACATACGCAGATGACTTCATAAAGAACAGCCACTCGAAAATCACAACGTACAACTAAACGTGGCCATGACACAGGTAGCATGGAAATTGAAATACCTAAGAGGACTAGGAACGAACAGTTTTAAGACTAATCAGCGGAAGTTCTCAATCACAAAAAATCTGTCAAACATTTCATCCTGCAGTCTAAATCAAATAGAATGCGCGGAATAGGATATTTTCCGCGGTAATATTCTTCACAGGGAAAAAGTATCATCCAAATAGACTTGAGCAATAAGCAAACGAAAATATTAAAGCAGGAAGATACTAAAAATGCCGAGGAATAACATCAACGGCGGCGGATAACGCGGAAACAGAGATAAATCAAATAGAATGCGCGGAAATAGATTCTGCAACGCAAATCGATGAAGGAGAACGAAAATCTCACTGCGCCTCTCATTAGTCAATCTCAGGAAGGGGCTTTTCGTTCCGTCCCGCTCCGGCGCCTCTCATTCTAAGCTCCAGATAGCGGCAATGGAGGCCGAGAGCAAAAAAACCTGATTCCCTCTGCTCTGGCGCCACTTCCACTCTCGCTTTCTTTTCTCTCTCTATCTCTGTTTCGCTCGTCGTTTCTAGCTCTTTTCTGTTTTGTCTTTTCCTTTAAACCGAAAAAGATTCAAACCAGGTGCGTGTCAAATGCACGGGCAACCTACGTTATGACACTACGAATATCTACATATGAGTGGTTGGCGTACGTTCCCGGTGGAAAGTGATATACGGTGGCGTTTAAGAACTCGCAGACTACCAGGCTAGCGGCCAAAGAGATTCACCGATTAATAAATGAATGATCTGTTATCTGTTGGTTCTGCATATAAAATTTCCCGTTTAATCGACGGTTCAGATTGCGCATCCATGGTGGACCAATTTTGTAATCTCCGTTTAATCTTCCTGCAGCATTCCTAGCAGACTAGTGGCCTGGTCAAATGGTAAGTTCATCACTTACTGAGCATGAAAATTCAGGGTAGGGAACCGAAATCCGATCATGATCGCGCTAATCATGATCGATGACTTTGTTCGACGATTGACAATCAAATTGTGTATGATCGATCGAATCTAAGTCATCGTCCTTTCTACCCACTCCGCCTCTTTATCTCCTCTCTCTTGAACCCTATATGAAGTAAAAAAAACCTGGAGAGGATCAACAGAAATTTCCTCATTTTGTCCTCTGCCCTGTTCATTTTGGTTGAAGAGGCCCTCAATCAAACTCTCTCTAGAGCAGTTGAGAAAGATCTTATCTAACCATATCACTCGAAGATGTGATATTTTGCCCAATTATTTCACACTTCATGTTTAATGATGACACAATATACTTCTTCAATGGTGTTGAGAATTGAGCTTGAAAAGCCTTCCAAAACTTTGATCAAATAATTGAACACAAGAAAAATCATCAAATTGAACATTCAACACAAAGAAGTACCAAGGAGACATGTTTTAATCATACTTAAGAAAATCGTTTGAAGGAGTTCTTGAAGCCATTCAAATGCTTGACCTCTAGAATCATCCACACAATTTCTAGACAATTGGATCTCTCTTGAACGCTTGTCACTACGAGAGGAATAGAAGAGAGGGGGGAGTTTTCCATGAGACTTGCATGGGTACCCTCTTGTTATGGTCATTCTCTATATATTTATAGACTCAAGATATGTAAACTTTTCACAAACCCCTAATTATTTTGTCCATATCTACCAACATTCATTGATCTTATATGTGTGACCTTATTTGTTCTCCTTATTAATTAATCATATAAACATATAGATTAATTAATTAAGAATCAATTTAAGCTAAATGATAGGATGAGTCACCAACATGGTAGTTCCAATACTCTGGGAGTTATGGAGTACATAAGAACTCTTTTATGAAATCTTGCCATCATCGGCTATCATGTATGTAAAATCCTTCATCTGTGCTAGACTCATAAATGACCTAGGGCATGGCTAGTTGTTAAAACCTAATGGGTTTCTCAATTCACTTCTAATGCGAGTAGAAAATCATTAAGAACACCTTCATTAATATTTTCACTACCTTTGCCAATGATTAAACCACATCTCGTTGCTTGAGTCAATATCCTCTTATACCGAGGGCAAACAATATCATCTTGGTGACTCTATTACCTTCAAGGACTTCATATTATATCCAATTTATGATGTTTTAAATATCACATGTGTTTATATATGAGGTCAATAAGACTTCAATTTTTTTTATCAAAACGTCAAGTACAACGGAATACAATGAATCAGATATTCAAAATACTGAGGCACTAAAAAAATAGACTTAGTATGTATAAAAAAATAGACTTATAGGGTTCACTTGAAGAAGTTCTTGAAGCTATTCAAGTGTCTAGCCTCTAACAGTATCCACATGATCTCTGAATGGCTAGATCTCCTCTTCAAAGCTCTTCACTAAGAGAGAAAGAAAAGAAAAGAGAGAATTCTCATAAGGATTGCATAGGCACCTTGAGTAGTGGTCTTTCTCGTCCTATTTCTAGACATTTGGTATGTGGATTTTTCATAAAAACCCTCATAATTATGTCTATATCACCAATATCCATAGACCTTATATTTGTGACCCTCTAGGTCAATATACCTCACTAGTTAATAACTCTATGGACCCAGTTACACCTTATTGATCAACTTGTATTAATTATCTACATCAACATATATATTAATTAATCATGGATCGATTTAATCCAATTGATAGGTTGAGTTGCCAACCCTTTGGGTGTCAAGCTACACCATGTACTACAGGAGATGTGGAGCAAAGAAGAACTCTCTTACGGAACCTTACTGATGCAGGACACGGTGGTGAAAACCCTCGTGCCTGATCAATGACTCTGAGGATGACTAAGGATAGCCGGTCAAACCTAACTTACAGGAAGGTGAATCTTAGACCCGAAGTATGATATCTAATCCTAAACCTAAGCGCCAGCAGGCGTGCCGATCAGTGAAGTCGACTCCGGGTAACCCGGGGAAACTCGCGATGATAGGTAGGGTGAGGTCCTCTCGATCCACGTCCGGAGGCGTGGAAGTCGCTCGTCGTGGAGTAGCCGGAAGGCTGCGGCTCACGCTCAGTGCTGGGCCTGACGTGCGCGTGAGGGTTCTCGAACCTATATCCGTACTATCCTACCTACGTCGTCCGACGGCGGTGGAGACGAGTAAAGGAAACGCTTCGAAAAGTAATTAACTTGAAAGAGGGGTTGAAGCTAACCTGCGGGGCGCGTGCCCGGTGAGTCGTGGCGTAGGGGAGAGTAGTCGTACGTGGCACGGGCGGTCGGCAAAGGCCAATCGAGTCGAAGGCGTTGTGGACCCGTCGGAACCTTGACACGAGGAGCGGCTATCCAATGCGTAAGGGCAGGCGGAGGGGAGAGAAACCGCGACGATGTCGTTGGACGCGGCGAAGCTTCGGTGTGGGAGGACACCGCGGGCACATGTTTGGTCCAAGAGAGTGACCGTGGATAGACCCGGCGTGCGTCGGCAAGAGGTGCGCAGTGAGGCGTCGAGCTGGGTGAGATGGGCGGGAAGCGAGGGCCGGTTGTAATCGGGCGGGTGCTGATGAGGTTGAGGAAGGGCACAACTCAACCAGGGAAGTATGTCTCGCACACTCGCAGTGTATGCGTGAGTCAACTCGGTCAACGCGGGGAGTGGAGAAATGGATGCTACTGAACCTGAAGGACTCGAAGGTGGAGATGGGGGGTGCAGGTTTCGATCTTAACTTTCCGGTTAGTCCCGCGGGGATGGGAAGGTGGCGCGGGTGATCCGACAGGTTAATTCGGCGAGTGAGAGAGGGGATTCCGCCAAGTCGAGGAAGGGCTCACCCGTGCGCATGCACGAATTCCCCGCAAGCGATGGGAGGGGCGGGGACAGCCAGGCGGGGACGGTGTGGTCGCGGTAGAGATCAGACGGAATGGCGTAAAGGGGAGGAAGTCGGGGTGGATTCTCGGGCGCGACAGGGGAGGTGGAGGGATGGTTCGTGGGTGATGAGGAGCAAAGCGGAACGGAAATTGAGGACAGGGGTTGGGATGATGGTCGACGAGCAGATCCGGGGGTGAGGATTCGCGTTCGGCTTGGAAATTGAGGTGGGGCGGGTGGAAGCACGGACGGGGCTGTCGAGTTGGGAGGTCGTGAATCGACATTCGGGATGAGTCACGGATTTTGAGGGCCGTCGAGGTGAATTCGATCGGCGGGAGAGGGAGGGATTTCGGCTCGCCGCGTAGGTGATGATCGTTCGGGCGAAGGTGAGAGGAAATTCTCGCAGGAGGAAGGTTGTGGTGAATTTGGTAGAGAAATGGGGCGTTTGTCGTTGATTCGGCAGGAGCTTCCCGAATTGGGCGAGTGGATTCGGCAAGAATTTTTTTGGCGGAATCTGACGGAATTTGGGCTCCAAGCGGTTGGGAGTTTCGTGAGGACGAAATCTGGGCAAACCGTCGGTGGAGAGGAGATCGACAGGTGAAATTCGGCTGCGGTCTTGGGAAGAGGAGAGAACCGGGTGGTTCGAGGGAGCGAGGGATTCGCGGGCAGAGAAGGGAGGGAGGAGTGGAGTTGAGAGATTTCTTTCGGTAGGGAAAATGGAGAGAAAAGTGAGGCCGCGTGGGTGTACCTCGCGGGAATTCGACGGGAGTGGACGGGTAGCGAGATCGTAGATGGAAGGCAACGGGTGGAAATTTGGGGTTGCTTGAGGTCGCAGAGGGGATGGCAGGGGAATCGGGTGTTGCAGGAGGTGTTTGCTGGGTGACGGATCGGGATGGGAGTCGGGAATGGAGGAAGGGAGGTCGGAGGAATCGATCTTGCCGGGAGATGCAGCAGGGGAGCAGCGGTGGAGGGAGATGGGGATGGAATCTGGGGGTGTTCGGCGGGAATGGAGTTGGCAGCGGGGAGTGCGGGAGGTGGGAAATCGTGGGAGGGAAATCGGGATCTAGAGAGGGGGATCGGCAGCGGACGGGGGTGATGCGCAGGGAGAAGCCGGAAGATGGCCGGAGGGGGGGAACGCAGGGGGCGTCGCGCGGGGCTGGATAGGGACGGTTGGAGGAGGAGCTTGAGGGGATGCGTGTGGGGATGGGGCTGGAGGAGGCGTTGGGGAATGGCCAGAAGGTGGAAGGTAAGCTTGAGGGAAGATGGCCGGAGATGGAGGAGGAAATGGAGGGATGGCGGAGCTTGATGGAGGGGATGGCGGCACGGTGGTCCGGAGGCGGCGGCAGCGGCGGCGGCCTGAGGCAGCGGCGGCGGCGGCGGCGGCTTGAGGACGGCGGCGTCGCGATGACAGTGGAGATGAACCAATGGCCGGGGCAAGGAGTGGCGACGGTCGTCGCGGCGGCGGCGGCGGCGGCACGGAGGCGTGTGGCGGCGGCGGCGGTGATGACGGCGGTTGGACTCCTTCCCCGGCCTTCCTTGAGCAGCCACTTGAGAGGGAGAGCACTCCTTTCTTTCTTCAAATGACGGCTAGGGTTTGTGGGGGGGTCCCTTCCCCTCTTATAGAGCCCATAATGGGCCGAGAGGGGAAAGGGCCCACTTGAGGCCCACAACCCAAAACCCAAAATACTTATAGAAAACAAAGGTTCACAAAAGAAAGGGCTTCACGAATGGGATCCCGAAAAGGGAAGAACCCACCCGAAAGCCTAAAAGAGAGAGGGAAATAAGCGAGGACCCGCTTAAACACGTGCGGGTCAAAAAAGTTCATAATAAAGAAATAAAGATAAGCGGATAGATCCGCGCGCGCAAAAGGGCTCCGTCGGCGCCGTGGTATCGTGTCTTGGTGGCGACGGGGGTCGTACGCCACCACTTACAGTCATAAGTAATCATATATGTATAATCCTTCATTCACAGGAGACTCATGAATGGCTTAGGGTATGATCAACCGTGAAACCCTAATTAGTTACTCAAGTTAGTATTGGTGCGTGTAAGAAATCATTGTGAATTCCTTCTTTGATATTTTGACTACCTGGGCGAAGGATTTTATCGCATCTCAATTCTTGAGCCAATATCCTTAAATACTAAGGGTGATACGATCCCATCTTGAGCACATAATCATCTTTGAGGACTTCATGACGTATCAAATATATAACATTTTAGAGATCTCGTGGCGAGGGATTCATAAGTCATAATCAAAACATAGTCATCTATCCACAAGATTTCTATGTTATCTAAAGTCAAAGGACCACATACACAACCGTGACATGAATCAACTTGATTGAAAATTAGGTACAATACCATTCAAGGATTCTTATTGATCAATTTAGTAAATTCTTTCTCCAAATAACACCTACTATCTATCATTGGTGTCACCACTCTGATGGTTATAAGATCAACCATAATCATCATATGAGTCAGATCAAAAAGTGTTATTTTTTCTAGATAATTTAATGTCCTTCTTGAATATCCCATGAATAAGAATATTTTGAACATAGGTTTAAAAATTAGCGATCGATTTAGTATGATCGCATCATAATTTATTTAGTCATTGCATATGCTCATTGAATTGATTATAAACATTATACACAAATGATAATAAATAATTTTTATTTTATATAACATAAACAAGATACATGAAAGTGTGATTGGCTTATAGGCCACAAATGTTCATCATTGTTCATAGGGATTCATAAGTCGTATTCAAAAGACAATCATCCATCCACAAGACAATTTTAGTTTCTCAAATTAAAGGACTAAGTACACAACCATTACATGAATCAACCAGCCCAATAGTTTGGTACAATGCCATTCATAGATTCATACATATCAATTTAATGAACTCTTTCTCTAAAGAGTACCTACTATCTATATTTAATGTCTCTACACCAATAGGCATAAGATTAGCCATACTGATCATATGAGTGGGATCAGATAATGTTATTCTTTTCCAGATAATTTGATGTCCTTCTTGAATATCCCATGAATAAGAATATTTTAGAATATATGTTTATATGTCAGTGATCATTATATTATGATCTCATCATAATTCACTTATTCATTGCATATGTGATAACGTGTAATTGATGCATTCATTTTCATAATGATAAATGGATTTTAAGGTATGATTATTTTGTGCAGTCATCATGTTATTCCACTCTTGTACTCATTTTGCATCTAATTAGTGTTGACTATGCATAAATATGAATATACCTTTTCATACATCATTCCTTTGGTTTGTATATCTTCAGACTAACCCCATTTAACTTCTTTGAAGTCAAGTGATAGAATTATCACATTTTTAAGGTTTTGGAGGATGCAAGGAAAAAGGAAAGTATATGGACATACCTGGAGGCAAATTGTAATAGAAAAGAGGGAAAAAGAACTTCTTCATCGTTTGAAGGGCCAAGTCAACTCTAAATCCAAAAAGTCAAAGGGTGTAATTAAGGGTCAAGGTGTTCAAAGGTGTGAAGAAAGTTCAAAGCTAGTCAATTTCATATTTTAAATAATTATGGAGATCATCCTATCCTTTTTGAGGCAACCACTTCACTAAGTAAACCAAGGTAAGTCGAAGTTGGTCAACTTTCTCTATTTTAAGGAAAGTTGATCAACTGATATTAAAATCCTTTTAAATCGAATTATTTTATATTTAAAATGAAGTGGAGGTCACCCTCTTAAGGTGGACGTCCTCCTCATTTAAGGAGGAGTTGGGAGTCACCTCTTTTAGGAGGTGGGGCCCATGTCTTTAGAAAGGGGGGTTATTGCCTCCTTTTGAGGAGGTGAGACTCTTTCTTTATAAAGGGATTGGGTCACCTCATTTAGGGATAAGATTACCTCTTAAAGGAGGTAAACACACCCTTGAACATCCTTGGGGTGGTGCATCTGCACCCTTGATCATAAGAGTGAAAGATCTCGACCCTTAGTCACCAAGAATCCTAAAAGACCCTCTCTATATAAGGCTCTAGTTTCTCTCTCCTCTCTTGTGCTCTCTCTTGGCATTAGGCTACCAAAAGGAAGAGGAGAGGAGGTCAAGGCCCAAGGAGAGAATTTTTTAATGCTCAATCTTGTATTAGAGAAGAAATCAAGCTAGCATTGTGATCAGAGCGAATTGAGCGTCACGCAGCCTAGGACGGGCATCGCAACGGGGTTTGTGCAATGATCCGGATTGAGTTCTTGCTTGTGTTTATCTCCATAAATAGTAAATTTATATTTTATTTTCACTTTGTTTTTTTATTTTCTTTTAGTTTAGTGGTTTTGACATCATCCACGCTCACAACTCTCTCACCCTATTGCTGCGTGTCGATTCATCGATCCATTGCTACCGCCGACCACTCTTCTCACCTTGCCATCATCTCATCCCCATTTCATTTCCTTTTAGATTACTTTCCGTTTGAATTTTTATTTCTCTCTTAATTAAAAAAGAAACCTAAAAATTATTACTCATATTCATCTCTACATGCCCCATTTACGCTCGCACTTCTTTGCATGCTGTCACTTCTTCCACACTCTCTTACCTTTCATTTGAACGTCTAATCTCATTACCTCAGCTCCTTGTGGATTTCACCCTTGCTTACACTATACTAAGTAAGGAAATGTAAATTGTATTTCATGAAATCGATACACAACAATGACGGAAAACACATGTAATCAAGTTCATCAATATGCTCATAGAATTTATTATAAACATCACACCATAATAACAATGAATAAAATTTCATTTTAATGAATATAAATGAAAGATGAAATTCTGATTGGCTTTTTGTCCATATAATATCTATCAAATGGGTGTGAAGCATCAATCCAAGGTTTGATGAGTATCATTTCGAATGGTGAGTGAGCCACATGCCAACTTGTTAATACATAAAATAATAGTTTTATGATAGCTCCTTCTACTACTATAAGCATTATATCTGGCATACAAGATATCGTAGGGTTCTCATGTGACCATTAACACTTTGACTACCTTGGATGCCCCATCCTCTCAAGATGCACAAGAGTTCATTAGTTTGATTCTCTCTTGAGCAAAATAAGGAAAAAGCTCGTGATAAGATGTAATCTATATACTTATTTATTTTTCTAGCTTTATTTTTTAAAAGAAATGAGTGTATTTTTTAAAGAAATTTTATTATCTTATTATTTAATAAATTTGACTTTTTAGAATGATATGTTATTTAATTTCTGATTAAACAAGATAAATTTAGATTAAATTTTTAAAGTTACAAATTTTCTAATATTTTAGGGATTTTTTAAGAATCTTTTTGAATTTTTTTGGACTTTTAAAATTTTAAAAATCATTTTTATATCATGCGATGATGTGGCAGCTGACGAGGCGGGCAAATGACGTGTTACCATGTGGCGACGTGTGAACGCACTAGGTGGCTGATAACATGCATATTTAACTTAAATTATTATCTTATTTAACTAATAGTCATGCTTATTTTATGTCATTATGATGCATGTTATCATAGTTTTGATGAATTTTCTCCATTGATATGCCATTTTACTAAAGTCCATATTTATACATAATTTAGGGTTAATTATGTGCTTTATTGATGATTAATCTTTTGCAAGGTTAAAGTAAATAGAGATTAATTACTTCCCTTGATTTACTTTGACTTTAATAGATGATTAGAAGAATTAATTTTAAGAAGAGAATGTTTAGATGATATAAAATACACTTCTTATAAGGATCATTTAAGTTTATTTTGAATTAACCTTATATTCTTCTTTTAATTTATTTTTGATGACATGATATTAAATCTAAATAAATTTGTGAGCCAATGGAGAAAATTTGAGTTTAGAAGGAGTTATATTTTTAAAGATATTGATTTCTGAATTTTTTGGATTTATCTAGATTTTTCTGGAATTTATTTTGATTTTTACGGATATTTATTCCTTTGAAAATGGCAAAAAGGGGTGATTTTTCCGCAGGAACCGCGAGCTGACGTGGCGCGGCGTGGGATCTGCGCGGATGCGACATGGCACGCATGGCCACATGGCAGGGCCACGCGAGTCCATGCATACGCCTGGGTGGCGCCACATGGCAAGAGGGTCTTTGGGCTGGAAGATGATGATAATAAGTTTGGGGAGGTAACACAAAGGCGTAAACGCCTTCTCCCTCTTTCCGCCAATTTCTTCTTTGTGGGACTATGTTCCCTCTTAATTTCTCCTTCCTAGACGACATGGCATCACGTGGTGTGTTGGATGCGATTGCGACGATAGAGATGCGTTGATCGCATGGACCACTAGTCTAACGAATCTTCATCAACACACGTGACAATTTCTAAGCCGTCGATTTCATTAATGAAATCGGACGGCCTCGGATTAATCGCGAATTCGGCGCATTGTGGGGAGACACGTGGACGCATCGAGATGCTCCGATCAAGATCAGATAGGCGATCATGGCTCATCTTAAGCGTGCAATTGTGGCCATCCAACTTATCTTCATCAGATCGAACGGTCCGCGATTTTCGCGGGGATTTCTTCTATAAAACAGTGTTCATCCTCTTTGTATCTCAACTCTTGATTAATCGTGAAGCAATTAAGCAATTTTGAAGGCATATCTTGAGTTCTTCGCGATCCCCCTACGTCCTAGACTCAATTCAGATCGGATTGAGGCAGGATTGATCGTGAATCGTTGCTTGATTTGATCGAATTCTCCCCTTGAACGCCGAACGTACACCAAGGAAGAAACCGAGCAAATGCACTCCAATCGATGCGATTTGGAGCCTAATCGTCACTTCAATCGGGTTAGTAGTGTGAATCGATGATTATCTTGCAAAAATTTATATTTAGATTAGATTTAGGTAGTTAATTTCAAGATTTAAATTGAATTGTTCTTCATTTTCGCCCAAATTTGGTTCAGATTTTTTTGCTGATTTTGAAAAAAGGATTTCTACTTAATCTTAAGTCTGAATTGTTGGATTCTAATTTCACTGGATTCCTTTTTTCATCAGCTTTCTGTGCATAGAAAAATCATAAAATTTCATCATCATTTGACCCTTCAATTTAACGTTTGACCATCTACTATTCATTTTCAATCTGATTTTGGGCGTTGACTTGCGGGTGCAATTACTTTCAAAATACAAGGTGAAATTTGATAATTTGGGTCTCTTTGGAATCCTCTGGTTGTTAGATTTCTATTAATATGTGAATTTCAATATTTGGATATCATTTGGTTAGTCAATTTGAAGATTTACACTGAAGTATTCATTTCAGGATTTTTCTGATATTTGATTTTCAATAATTCATAATAAATCCAATTCTTCTCGAAAAATCACGAATTTTATATAAATAATTTCTATTATCTCTTTAGTTTCTGAATATATAATTTTCTTAATATTTTAAGCTCTTTTATTCTCTAGTTTTACAGAAAGTCAACTGTTGGACAAAGTCAACGCTTTGACCTTGACTTTTGACATTTATTTTTTAAATCAGTTTCTAAATTCTTAAAATATCTTATCTAGTATATTTATATCATTACCATTAATAAAATATCATTTTCACTTCTTTAAAACCCTAATTAAACCTAAGTTTGACCAAGTCAACTCTGTGATCAAAGTCAACCGTGTTCTCTATGGATCGGCCCGATCTTTACACTATACTTGATTTTATATCTTTGTTATTGTGAGTTCATAATTATAAATTTTGTTTGACCGATGTTTGTGTGTTTTAACGGCCGCATAAAATGCTTCATCAGTGGCGCAAGTGTGTTTGTGATTAGTGGGTTAAGCATCCGTTTTAGGATATATGCCAAGCCCATTAAACACACACGAGTTATATACCTGATATTTTGCTTTGATTTCTACCATGTGGGACTATTTTTCTTTATTTCCATGTGGCGTGATAGGAAGCGCTTGATTCATGTATTTAATTTAAGTCATCGATCTTTACTTAAGTTGATGGGTACACGATGATGTCTGATTGGACGACGATTCATTTTTAAATGATTTAACCTCAAACATTCATCTGAGGAGTCATAACGACTGATATTAAACACGACTAATAGACTCCCATGGTCATGTGACTGCATCTCGAACTCTCGATAAAGATCAAACGACATGCGCTACGTGATAGTTCTTCTTCAAGCGTGATGTGACAAAATCTGAGCACTCCATCTTTAATCGATCGAACATGACTTAACAGTAATGATTTGCATCCAAGTATTTTATCTAAGCCATTGATTGAAGATGAAGAGGCACATCGAATGTTCAAGCCAAATTTTGCCTATATCTATGCATGTTCTTCGACGATGTAAAGTATTCTTGAATGTTTCGAGCAATCGAACTGTTTAGACATCTCAATCCTTGAATATCTTGCTTTCTTCCTCTTCTAGATGGATTTTCATGTCCAAGGAGTGTTTGAAAGTGAGATTTTGGTAAGAGAATAGGGAGAAATCTCCTCTTGAATTCTAAATTTCGTCTTCGAAATTGCATAATGAAAAGCCCTTGATCCATTGATCAATTGGATCATTTTAAGCTCAATTTTGGGTTATATTATGTGTTTTCTTCCTAATCTCTTTTTATGTATCATAAGATTTTAATTTCGCAGCTTAGATTAGTTAAATTTTAGATAATTTCTCAGTTTTTTTTCACGATCAATTTTTCTCTCTAAAATTTACTCCTTGATTTCTCCCTGAATACTGATCCAAATTGCATGATTTTTTATTTCGTGGTTTCGTCTTGGAGTTTTCTTTATAAATCTACCAAAATCCCTAATTTCTCACCTCAATTCCTTATTTGATTTGATCAAATTTAAAGAAATACCTTGAAAATCTCTTAATTCTCCATGGATTAGACCCTTATATACCATTATACTATTGAAGTCTTGATTATAATCTTAATTTTCTGAGTTTAGAAATTATTTGACACTTCTTCGTGTGTTTTCAATGACCTCAAGAATTTATCTCGTCAGCTTCTAATGAATGCCTCAACTTCTATCCTTCAAGGGGGCATCCAATTGATTGAATGAGTACCCATGAATACATCACAACATCCACTAGCAATCCATGAATTACTCGATAGTGTCATTGACGAAACGATTTCATGCGGTCATTGAATACACATGATCTTGTGTCAAAAAAAGTTCCAAACTCACCAATTAAAGGATTAAATCACTAATTAAAGAGTATAATGATGAATAAGGGTCGAATCCACAGAGAACTAAGAGAAATTCTTGAGATATCTTTGAAATTCGATCAAATCAGATAATGAATTGATATGCGAAATTAGGGATTTTAGTATTTTAAGAAAGATAACTCCAATAAGAATCCACGGAATCAAAAATCACTGAATTTGGATTAGAATTCGCAGAGAAATCGAGATTTGAAATTGAGATAGAAATTCGATCGCAAAAATAAGTGAAAAACTGAAATTACAATTAAATTAAACTTAGTCTACGCTTCAAAATGTAAATATAATGCTAAAGGAAGATGAATTAAGATGAAAACACTCAACCTAGCCCAAAGTCGCGCTTGAAATGATCCAATTAATCTCTGCATTCAAGGCTTTTCATTCAGCAATTTCAAAAACGAAGTTCGGCGTTCAAGATGTGATTTCTTCCAATTCTCTCGCCTAATTCTTGATTTCAGATACCCTTTGGATGCGGAAATGAGTTTATAATTTGAAGAATTTAAGAAATTCTCAGATTGTGGTATCTAAATAGTTTGATCTACTTGAAAAATCCAAGAACGGATTTTCGCTTCGAGGAATATTTCAATTTATAGGCGAATTTGGGCGTAATCGTCGGATACGTCGATTCATCTTCAATCAACGCCTGAGATTAAACGTCGATTCGCGAATCGGTGTCTTTAAGTCGGGTCTGTCCGATCTGAGATGAAGCGTCCAGATTTCACCACGTCGCGCGTCAAGAAGATGCGTCGATTGATTTCGTCCATTCGATCTTCATCGAACAATCGCGATGAGTCCATGTGTCCATTGGGCGCATTTAATCTTGACCATTATAACTCCCCAGATAAACGGCTAGGATTAAATCATCTTTAATCGAATCATCGTCTAATCAGTTGCTCCCACGTACCCCCACGAGTAAGTGACATTCGATGATCGCGATTTAATCGCGCAATCGAACGCGTTACGTTGCGCCACGTCACCTGCAAATAACAGATAAACACAAATAGTCCCACACGAAATAAATATTGATGTTTAATCGCGTATATAAGGTCTAAGCGATTAATGGGTTAGCGTAAATCTGTTAAGGATGCTTAACCCACTAATCACTCTCACACGCACACACATGCGCACACGCGCACGCACGCACACACGCACACATGCGCACACTCGAAGGCCTCCACGTGGTGTGTACATGCGTCTCCACGTGGCGACGTTCTGCCACGTCGGCGCGTGAATATAAAATATTTATAAAATCATTTTTATTCTTTAAAAATCGAAAATAGCTTTAAATAAATTCAGAAAAATTCCAAAAAATTCTTAAAAGTTAGAAAATTTATAACTTTCAAAATACAACTCCAAATTAATCAAATTTTTTTTTTGGATCAGAAATTGAATTATCTATCATTTTAAATAGTCAACATATTTAAATAACAAGATATTTAATTTTAATTTAAGAAATATACTCATTCCTCTGAGAAAATAAAATTTAGAAAAATACATGAGTATAAATAAAATATTTTCCTCTTATCATTTAATCATAAAAGTATAATTATGATTTTCAGATATAAATGGGAATAAAATTATATTATGAGAATTATGCATAATTATCCCCAAAATGCTATATTTTTATATCATATCCTACAAATACATACAATGATAGAAATGCACTTAAAATATGATAATATGCATACAAATAGAATATTTAATGCCTTAAGTTGCATTAATATTCATGTAAATTCATGCATAAATTGCATGTTATCAGTCGTATGTACCATGAGACATATATGTGCCTTTTTCCTTTTTGTTGGTAAGTTTGATGGTCCTCGCCACTAGCGTAAAAGTTTATTTGGAAAAAGCATGTCAATTGTTAGATGAGGGTGGTTGATAACATGTTATTTATTCTTTCAAATTTCATCTTTCTAAACCATTTATAATGCGTAATTAGCATGA
This sequence comes from Lemna minuta, assembly GCA_024174645.1. Lineage (NCBI taxonomy): Eukaryota > Viridiplantae > Streptophyta > Magnoliopsida > Alismatales > Araceae > Lemna > Lemna minuta. The sequence goes on along the minus strand of CM044113.1, from coordinate 1,383,769 downwards.
ACATTCTGCATGGTATCAATGGTTTATGTTATTTTTGCATTAATTTTGTTTTTGTCCTCATTTGCCTATTTTAGTGTAAATTAGCATTAAAATAGGAAATTTGTTATGTTTGACATTTTTCAAGGTCAAAATATCTTTAACTAATCATGTTTCTTGAGTTTGCATCATTTTTAGGACTTGAATGAAAGAAATCATAAAGAACAGCTAAGTAAAAATGATGATTGAGTTGAAAATTCATATAATAGAGTTTCATCCTTGGAGTGATTTTTAATTTACTTCCTAATATATTTTTGGATTTTAGGACAAATGGGCAAGAAGGTTGAAAGTATAAAAATTTGGTTAAAATTTTATCCAAATCAGAGTTCCAAATCAAAAGCTAAAGTGTTCTTAAATGCAAGAAAAATTTAGATGCACTTTTGAATTTTTCCAGATGTTTTTTAATTTTTTAGGGCATTTTTGCGAAATAGAGTGTTGTGATGATTTGGCAACAGCAATATGTGTTGATGCACAAATGTGCCAGCTTGGTGACAAGTATTAGCTATCAAGCTTGTATGGACCCATGCATTGAGCCAAGGGTAGTCTATATGGAGGTGTCATGTTGCACTAGTGACGGCCACATGTGCAAGTAGTGTTTTCATGGTGCTAAGTGCATGCCACATAGTAACCAAAATTACTCTTATGACACTTTTCTTCTATTAGTTGTGAGATTTATTGATGACTTATATGCAAGACACATGAAGTGGATTCATGTGGCAATCCGTACGGTGATCTAGTAGGAGTGAAATCCAGCCATTGATTTTTACTTATACATGTAGGGGGTCATGGAGCACTACTGTTGGTTGATGAATCAAGATACTCATGGATGGACTCTTGTGAAGCTCGCATTCATTGAAAGGAATTGAAAATCATCACTCTTAAATCACAATCGTATGGTGGACATCAGAAGTTGCTATATTTGCATCAACAACAAATCAAATCACACATTGCAACACAATCCTAAGCATTGTTTTCTTGAAGTAGATGAATAAGGCTGAGATTCTTTCACAGCACTTTGTGAGGAAGAGTTAATCGTGCAATCACTGAAAACACGTCCATACGTCAAACTTAAAAAACAAAGTGACTCATAATATGTATTAATCAACTTTAATTCAGTATACAGGTGAGTAAGGGTGGAATCCATGAAGAATTAGGGTGTGTTCTTGAGATGTTTTGGAATATGATCTAATTGGATAATCAATTGGTGTGAGAAATTAGGAAAAGTTTTTTAGGAAAAAGAATAAAAAATCTATCTACAAAATCAAACATCACTCAAATTGGATCTATATCCGTGGAGAAATCAAAGAGCAAAGTAAGAGAGAGAAAACAATACAAATTTATGAAGTTCACTAAATCTAAGCTTGAAAATTGAAATATTATGTTATTATGATGATAAATTAGGGAGAGTTCTGATAACATGCACATTTAAATCTTATTTTCATCATAATTAACTGTTATTAATGCATAATTTTAGTTTATGTGATACATGTTGTCATGTTAAAATGAAATTTTCTTCAATTTAAGGCCAAATCACTTACCTCCACATTTTTTTTATCAATCGAGCATTATTATGTGTTTTAAGTGTGTTTGACCCTTTCAAGGGTCAAAACACTTATTATTGATCGAAAAATTTAGTTTTAAATATTTTAGGACTTAAGTGAATGCATGAAGATTTAAGAAGAGGAAGAAAAGAAGAGTGAACAAAAAAAAGAATTACCTTAGTTGACTTTTGAAGTCAACTAGGAATTATTTCACTCATAATTATGTTGTTTGTCTAATGTTTTAAAGAGGATCAAGTTCTAAAAATGAAGTTATGAATTTTTTAAGATTAACTATTTTTTCGGAATTTTTCATGATTTTTCATGAAGTTTTAGAGATTAAAACGACATAAATCAAGGAGGAAGTGGGCCCATGTTGTGGAGATCGTGGTCCACTTATTGTGCATTACGTGGCTTCATCGTAGCTGTTCAAGCCCTTTGCGCGAAATAGATGAACCGGATATCAAGCAGGAATTCTTATATAAATCAATGTTTTCTCTTACGAAAATGTAACTCTTGATTAAACCTGAAGAAATTAAGCATTTTTTGAGGAAGATATTGAGTTCTTCATGATTCTCTTGCATTCTAGACTCAATCGTGCATGGATTGAGCCAAGTTAATCACGAATCATTATGCAAAAATATTTGGAAATCGCCCCTTGAACGCTGAAGTCACTGCTTAGAAGGAATCGGAGAAATTCTTAGCAATCAAAATAATTTGAGGCTTAATCTTTGCGTCAATCGGCTTAGTAGTGTGATTCCTTTGTAATCCTTACAATTTAGATAGTTTAGATTAGATTTAGATCGGTAATTAGAGTTTAGGAATTAAAATTTTTGTTATTTCATCCAAATTTCATCTCGATTTTTGTTGATTTCTGAACAAGGATTTCTCACTGATCTTAAATCCAATTCAAATGAATTTGATTTCATAAAATTCTTTGTTTAATCAGCTTTATGTGGATATCTGATTCGTCAATTTTCATCAAGATTTGACCCCTCAATTTGTCGTTTGACCAATTGCTATTCAAAATCAATCCTACAAATATAAAAGATGAAATTGAATAATTGTAATCTCTTTGGAATCATCTGATCGTAAGCTTTCTATTCGTGGGTGATTTGTTAGATTTGGATATCATTTGATTAGTCAATTTAAAGATTTTGACCGAAACTTTTATTTCGGTGATTTTATGTTCATTGATTTTGGAGGGAGAGAGAGAGAGAGAGAGAGAGAGAGAGAGAGAGAGAGAGAGAGAGAGAGAGAGAGAGAGAAATGGAATGAGAGAAATTGTTATCTTTAAGTCATGGCCATTAGAGAAGAAATGAAGGGTTGAGATTTTTTGACATGTCTACACACAAAGATGACTTGCCAATTGATTTCACCCATCGGATCTTCATCTGATGTCTCGTATAGGGCCACGTACAATAGGGGAGTCTATCTAAGTACACTAAAATGTGGCCATTATAACTATGTAGATCAATGGCCACAATTTGATCAAGACTCAAACCAAATGTCGTATCATGAGAAATCATTACGAAACTTTCTCTTTGAGTAAAATCAAAAGGCTTAAATCAAATCAATCGATTCACGCTGATCCGACGCTCAATATGCAGCCACTTTTTGCATGCATAAATGTGTGTATGTATGCATATGTATGGATAGATGAATGGATGATATACGATTTATGAATGTATTTATTCATAAATGTATTGTTATATGTATGATGTATAGTGTATGTATGCACATATGCATGATTAGATGATCTCTGGCGAATGGAAATCTGCACATATAGATGATTGTGTATATATGAATGCAAAAATGTCTAAATATTTGTATAATCTATGGGTATGTATTCATGCATACATGCATTATTATATGGGTGTAAAGTGACTGTATGTATGCATGCAAATGTGCATGATAATATGTGTGGTGTATGTGTGGTGTATGGTGAAAGAATGTATGCATTTGTACGAATATGTAAAAATATTAGCATACTTTGAATAAAAATAAAATATTTTGAGACAATGCGCAAGGTTAAGATTGTTAGTAAAATTTAAATTTTAGGCACTCTAAAAATGATATTGTTGTAGATGACTTGAATGGCGCAATTGACATCTTGAGCTCAACACAGAAGTATCTAGAATACATTTTACTCTTAAACATCACAAGACAAAAAGTCCCACATTGCTTAAATAGAGAAGCAACCAATGTGCTTCTCTATCTCAACATACACTACATAATTTAAACCATGAAAATTTTAACTTCAAATGGATACAATTTTAGGCCCATTAAGTTCAGTGATACCAGGTCAATTACAACTAGGTATCACATAAACTGGCTAGGTTAAATCCTGAAACTTTAAACTTCGAATGGGCCCATTTTTGAGGCCCATTAACTACAAGAAAGGGAACCAAAGTAAACTGGCTCTTCGGATCCGGAAAATTTCCAACACTCCCAGTGTCAATCTGGTTTCATTCACCGACTTCCAGTTTGGATTTGGAGAACAATATCCCTCTTTGAATCCTGTCTACTCTATTCCCGAAACCCGTCTGTTTTTCTGCAATTCATAATTGATGGATGAATGACACTTGGATTGGAGAGAAATTTGCGGGTGCATATTTCTCTTCCATTAAAAAGCATAAATGTGGTTTTACTTTTTCCTTCCTTTCTCCTTTGGGTTGAGTAAGTGACACAGTCTATAGGGTATCCTCGAGGTGCATATTAGTCTCTCTCCGACTCATTTTCTAGACTCTGCATCTTCTTGTTCTTATGTTTTCAGGTCGGCCCGTACCAATAAGAACCCTGTCTTTAGAACTACTCTAAGACTATCATACTAAAATCGGTGAGCAAACCATAGAAGGCAGGCGCAAAAGGCATTTAAGATATCCAGTGTAACCCCGTGCAGAACCAAGATCAGAAAGATATGAACTGACGATAAATGTACATCACGCCACCCAACATATGCTTCATCAGCTTCCATTCTCTAAATCTCGACTGATCATTCAGGCCTATGGAAAATTCAGAAGAGATGTGAAATGAGGAGTGTTATAAGTCGTCAAAAGTAGAACCTTCCGCTCAATTAATAGTTGAAGGAACCCTTCACTCTATCGAGGCTCTCTCCAATGGATACCCTAAAATTGCATGCTCAGATTTCATAAATATTCCAAAAGAAACAGGCAAGTTAAGGCTGAGGCATGAAATTTCTCTTACAGGTGCATGCAGTACTTATATTCCTGGCCTCGGATGTAGTCGATCTCCCCCTCTTCTAGCTGAAAGGAGATTACCCAAAACGGTCAAACAGGGCAAGTCTGTGGATTTCAAACAGGGCAAGTCAATAACGATTAGAAGCTCACCGGATCGCCCTCGTATACAAGTTTGTAGCAAGTAGGCGACAGACAACGAAGCGCGCAATCCTCCTTGGCAATCTTGGAGGATTTACACTGCCGGCCCCAAAGCCCACTTCTCTTCGCCGCAACAAATGGCGTTTTTTAATCAGAAGGCAGTAAAGATTGGAATTTTGAGTCCAGGAACTGAAAACCCACCTCTCAATGTCAGCGTAGCACAGCTCCTTTCTCTCCCATATCTCCGTATCCTGCGCTGGGAAGGGCTGCGTTCAGCTTAAGCGTTTTTTAGAGGAGAAAAGAGAGAGGAACTAACAGAAATCGGAGAGGAAGACTTTGCTGACGCGGAGGACAGGAGGAAGACAAATAGAAGCGCAGACAGAGCGCAAGGAAAGGCGCCCACCATGATCGAATCGGAAGCTAGTGGCCCGCCCTAAAGCGATCTCGCAGCAGAAGAGGAAGATGGAGAATGAGGACTTGCCGACTCGAGAGCTCGCCTTTAAAACGGGCCGAAGTCAGATGTGTGAATATTCTTCCTCGCGTATCAAATGGGCTCATTTCCCCAAGGGCCCAAAAGTGTCAGTTTTCTTCCGGGCAGGTCAAGTCGTCTCATTTCTCTTCCTGATCTCGATGGCCTGCATTAGTACTCGAGTTCTGGGCTCCGGAATCATCCCCTTGTCCATCATCTCGACGTACACCCGGCGGGCCTCCTCCAGCCTACCTCTTCGGTGAAGCCCATGTACGAGAACCGTGTACGAGCGCTGATCGGGCCCAAGCCCACTTTTCTCCATCTCCAACCAAACCCACTCAACCCTCTTCTCGTCCCCCCATCGCACGTACAGGTTCAACAGCAAGTTCCACGTGTCGGCATCCGGCTCGCAGCCACTTCCCTTCATGCAAGAAATCAGATCCTCCACTTCTTTCGGGCTCTTCGCGGTCTTCAGGAAATACCCAAAAGTCCTCGCGTTCGGCTCACAGCCTCGCCGCTGCATCTCCTCAAGAAGCTCTCTCGCCTTCTCCACTTTCCCTATCCCGCAGAGATGCTTCACCAGAGTGTTGTAAGTAGCCGTGTCGGGGAGCAATCCTCGGCCGTCCATCTCCCCGAAGATCTCCATCGCGCGAGGGATCCGCTTCTTGAAGCAGAGAGCGTCGATGATGGAGTTGCAGATGGCGACGTCCGGGTTACACCCACTGGCCCACATGGAAGAGAAGAGCTTCACCGCCGTGCCCAGCTTCCCCGCCTTGGCCAGAGCGTTGATGAAGATGGCGTACGTATACCTGTCCGGCTTGCAGTCGGATGACGTCACGATGTCGTTCCAGAATCTCTTCGCTTCTCGGAGACTCCCTAGAACGCACCAGCCGTTGAGGATTATGTTCCTGCTCCGGATGACAAGAGGGAAGTCTTCCCGCTTCTGCAAGAACAGGGCTTCGGCTTCTTCCACGTGCTTGTAGCGGCAGAGAGAAGTGAGGAGCTTCTGGAAGGCGACGAGATCGAGCTCCAACAAGTAGTTTTTCCTCTTGTAGAATATCTCAATGGCGTCGTTCACTCTGTGGGCGGCGGCGCATCTGTTGATGAGAACGTCAAACGTTCTCTCGTTGACCAAGGAGGTGGATGGCGAGGGAGGCATTTCGTCGAAGAGCTGTCGCATGAGCTTGATCTGCTTCATTCTGCCGAGGATGTCAAGCATCTCGTTCAGGGTTTTCGACCCGGGGGAGTAGTGTTCTTGAGAAGAGGACCAAGAGAAGAATGACGTGGCGAGTTTCCAATGGGACCGGTGCCGGCGGAGGACTTCGAGGACTAAGGGCTCGGACAAGGAGAAGCGGAAGTTTTTCAGGGAGGACTTTAGTTCGCCGTTGTTCTTGCAGGATCTGAGGATGGTTTGGATTTTCGATGCTTCTCGCAGGACGGATACGTCCTTTGCCTCGGAGTCTGATTCGGATTCGTTGTCTCTCTTCGTTTTTTGAAAGCCGGATTCGGATTCTGTGGTTGGATGCGCGGAAGACGAGATTCGGACGAGGTGGAGGGAAGAATGAAAGGAATCAGGGGACAAAAGCCGCCTCCTCAGCGCAGGAGCAATCTTTGGAAGAAACCCGGCCATCCTTGTTTCCCGCTTCATTCGTCTGCAGGGGCATGAGATACTTCGAATTTCCCAATTCCGCGGGGCTATTGGGCCGGCCTAATCGGAAACAAAGTCCAATAACTGTGAGGTCCACTTTTTCCCAGTTTAATTAGAGACATTATTTTTTGGGACGGGTTATTATCCAAATCTAGCGCAAACTCTTGTCTTTTATCCAAATCTAGCAAGCCGCAATTGTTGACTCCTTCCAGCAGCCAGGTGACGCCACGTCAGCGCCGTAGCTTGGGCGAGATCCATGTGGCAGAGAGAGATAGAGAGATAAATCGAGAGAGAGAGAGTAGTCCGCGGCGGCGGAGTCGTTCGCCGACGCCGGGTCAAATATCTCTCTCTCTCTCTCTCTGGGTCTCTCCCTCTCCTCTTTATTTCTCTCTTTCTCCCTCTACACTCTCCATCTCTTCACCTTGTTCATGCTTCAAGGAGAGAGACTGCGCCCAGCGTTTGGGACTGCGCACTAGAGACTGGAGAGTATTGTGAGAATTCTGAGAAGACTCACGTGAAATTCCAAAAGGGTAATGTAATTCGCCGTCTTGACCAACAGAGCCTCCTCCTCCATATTCGCGCTCCCCGGCACGAGCTGCTCGAGTATCCTCATCTTGCTACTCACTTGACCGCCGCCTTCCTTTCTCTGCCTCTTTATCCTTCTCCTCCTACTCATCCTGGACAGAAATAGGCATCTTCTCCAGCAAGAAGATAGGTTATAAATAGAAGATCTCCTGTCTTGACTGGCCATGAGAGCAAGGCGATGGCCACAGTTTCTCACTGTTAAAAGATCCTGATTGGGTACTTGCATCAATGGATCTGCGCCTTTAAGGAAGCAAATCGGCTCGATTTGATCGTTACATCTCCATTCTCTCCCATCTTCATACCTTCTTCCAGCTTCCAATTCCGTACCCAGAGCTTGGAAATCAAATAGATATTCGTGAGCAATTCTGGAGGCAACTCCTGCATCCACGATTCAAAGATGCATGCTGGTTTGCTCATCTCTTGTGGGTCTTGGCCAATATCTTGAGTCCACAGATACTTGGATGTGGGCGGAAGGGAGATATAGTGTCATTTGCTCCATGGTTAGTGATTTCCACTTCTGGTATTCAGTCATTTCCGATTTGTTAATTTGAAATCTTTATCCAGGTAGTTCGAATATCCTATTTTGGAAAAGTTATTCGCTTTAATTATCTAATCCTCCTTTTCAAAAGCCATAAATTCAAATTTTTTAACCAAGAGTTCTAGATAAAACCATTTAGAGAATCAAATTTTAAATTTCCTTTTGTTTTCCGACTTAAATGACGTTATTTAGAAAGGCAATATGAATGTGAATAAACTGTACCTTCGATGGCCTTCATGGGGTAACGTTGTGAGAGGATGGTGAGTCTGGTTCATTATATGATTATTGTGCATGTTTTGCATGATTAAACATACAAATTTTGCATGATATTTAAATTAATCTTGACCGAGTATTTTATATGTCTCAATAGAATTGGGGGCAATTATAGATTGTGCATTTAAGGATAAATCAATTACTTCATTTCAATATTTATTTCATCAAATCAAGATTTTAATCATTGACTTCTGAACCGTTTTTCGCGTGTTTTATTTTGTTGATTTTAATCATTAAATTCAGAACATTAATTAATTTCTAATTATTATTCATTTAAAATATCTCGTCATTCAGTATGAATTATTTTTCCTATATTTTTAATGTTTAAATGGTCTAATAGGATTTATAGAGGCCGCCATGAGCCCAGGGTTGCGCGATCATGATCGAGCGAGATCGATCGTCAAATGATCGCCGCCTCGATCGATCACAGGGGTCCGTGCGCCGATCGATCGTCGCCTGATCGTCGATCGATCGAGGTCGACGATCATGATCGCAGAGAGAGAAAGAAGCGCCTAAAGCAATTCCTCGTTATTATTTAAAAATTTTAATGGCATTGACAAGTAAAATATTTTTTTCGGCCCGGTCGCGTGTCTCTTGACCTACCCGACCCACGCTATTCGGGTCTGTGGCTGGTCAGGTCAACGGTCAACTGATCCGAGTCAGGTGGGCCAGTCTGGGCACACCATCGAGAGAGAGAGAGAGAGAGAAAGGTAAAGCGACCATGAACTAAAAATCTACAGTCGCGAGAGAGAGAAAGAGACTCGATGTAAAAATCTACAATCGAGAGAGAGATTCTGATCTAAGAACTGCGACCAAGAGAGAGAGACGCTTCAATTGGAAATCTGCAATCAACAGGAGATAAGCTTTGATCTAAAAATCTGCAATCAAGAGAGAGAGAGAGGATCTGATCTAAAATCTGAAATCAAGAGAGAGAGAGGGGGGCTCTAGTCTAAAATCTGAAGAGAGCGCGATGGAGTGGGAGAGAGCAAAAGAGGGCGCACGCGAGAGAGCAATTTAATTTCCAGACTTAGGTGATTTCAATAAATTTATTTATTTCATCGATCACGGCGATTTCATCGATCGATCAGAAAATCAAGTTTTCTCTGATCGCTGATCGATCGATCGATCGTCGCGCGACGATCAGATCGGCGACTTGATCATGATCGCGCAACCCCTGCATGAGCCAAACCCGGGGTTGCGTATGAGGAGCTAGTTGAACGAAGGAGAGAACGCGGGAAATACGACGTGAGAAACTGTGGCCGTCGCCTTGCTCTCAAGCCAGTCAAGACAGGAGATCTTCAATTTATAACCTTCTTCTTTCCGACTCCGCTCTCCCTCCCTACTCTCTCTCTCTCTCTCTCTCTCTCTCTCTCTCTCTCGGTCTCTCTCTCTCTCACGCCTTGCTCTCTCACGCCTCTCTCTCTCTCTCTCTCACGCCTCTCTCTCTATTTTCACCCGATCGTAATGTGGAACTTTCAGAGCAATACAAGCTCGTAGATATGAGGTGGCGCCGTTGCCACTGCACCGAAAGAATGCTTGCCAAGTCACCGAGAGTCTGCCGACGACGTGAGCATGAAGTCTCATCGTTGTATCCTGACCCGGCCACCAGAATAATTCTGTTTACGGATGTGATGACGTGAGAAACTGTGGCCATCGCCTTGCTCTCATGGCCAGTCAAACTGTGGCCCTCTCTCTCTCTCTTCCGCCCTCTCTCTCTCTCTTCCGCCCTCCCTCCCTCCCTCTCGCGGCCTCCCTCGCTCTCTCCCTCTCTCTCCCGCTCTCCCTCCCTCCCTATCTCTCTCCTGCCCTCCCTCCCTCCCTCCCTCTCTCTTCCTCTCCCTCCCTCCCTCTCTCTCTCTCTCTCTCTCGCCTCTCTCTCTCTCTCTCTCTCTCTCTCTCTCTCTCTCTCTCTCTCTCTCTCGCCCTCCCTCTCTTTCTCTCCCGCCCTCCCTCTCTCTCTCTCTCTCTCTCGCCCTCCCTCTCTTTCTCTCCCGCCTCCCTCCCTCTTCTCCCGCTCTCTCCACGAGAGGAAGAGAGAAGTCGCGAGGAGACGCGAGAGAGAGGAGAGGGAAGAGCGCGGGAGAGATGGAGGAGAAATATTTCCTAAGAGTAAATTATCTCTCTCTCTCCCTTTCTCTCTCCTCTTTCTCTCCCATATTTCCTAAGAGTAAATATTTCCCGACACCTTCTCTCCCTCTCTCCCACGTTCTCACTCTCTGCGGGCATATGCGCGCTTAAGGGAAAGGAGGAGGAAAATTCCTCCTCCCTCTCTCCCGAGCTCTTCCCTCTCCTCTCTCCTCGCGTCTCCTTGATAACATGCAATCTTAACATGATAATACATGATTATTAATGCAAAATAAGGCATAAAACATTCCATTTATATGCATGTTATCATACTTTAAGTGCATTTCTATCATTTCATGCAATTTTATGTTATAATCTCAAAATGCGTTAATTTAGGGTTAATTATGATGAATTAAAGATAAAAGATTTTATAACCTATCTTTACTTGAGATTATAAGTGGTTTTTAAAGTTAAATAATGAGAGAATCATTTTTATAAACATTCATTTAATTTTTTAAAGTTAAAATCTTAAGGAAATGAATGTATTTTTGAAATAAAAATTAAATCTCTTATTATTTAAATAATTTGAATTTTTATAATGATAGATAATTGAATTTCAAAGCCAATGAAAAAAATCTGGATTAATTTAGAGTTATATTTTGAAAGTTATGAATTTTCTAATATTTAGGGATTTTTCTAGAATTTTTCTGAATTTATTTTTGAGTTTAAATCGTTTAAAACAATTATAAAATGAATAAAAAAGGGCGTTTAATTTCGCGTGGGACCCACGTGGATGCGACGTGGCACAGAAGGCCACGTGGTAGAGCCACGAGGACCCACGCGAGTACCTGCGTGGCGCTGAGGTGACTTGTGCAATATTTATATTTAATCGTATTATATAAGGGTTAAAGTACATATAAGCACCCGATAGTTCGGATTTAAGCTAACGCTTAAGTCTGTCGCACCTTTTAAACCCGATAGATTTCATTTATTTTAGCCGTGTGGGACTAATTCACTTTTCTTAAAGTTGCAGGACATGTGGCTGAATGTGAAGCGTCGGATGTGATCTAAGCGAATGACACGCGTGGATCATGTGAACCAAAAGTCCACCGGATCATCGATCGTGCACGTGTCTTAAAATAAAAAGTTATAACGATCGAGATGTAACGCGCGGAAACGCATCACGATCGTCGGATCGCGATCCAACGGAGGTAGAGTTGATGCATTTTATAACGCATATCACGAGGCTTCATTCAGAGAGTTCATCCGCGATCCAAAGGCTGCGATTTATTCATAACGTTTCGTCTTGATGCGTTTAATCCGGACCGTTGATGAAGATTAAACGCATCCATCAGACGGTTACGCCCAATTCGCTTATAAATTGAGGCGTTCTTCGATTTTGTAAGACATTCTCGGATGTATTCATCAAATTGATCTATCTACACCCCTCCATCCTTCAATCTCTCGCTTCTAATCTCTTCTAGACTCGATTCCGCGTCCACGGAGTGATTAAAAGTGAGATTTTGTTGATCGATCAAGGATAATTCGTCTCTTGAATACCGATGCTCATGTTTGAAATCTCGAAATGAATAGCCTTCGATCCGGCAATTAATTGGATTGATTCGATCGTTATCTCGGGTTAAAAATCGTGTTTTCCCTTTAATCTATCGTCATGTATCATCAATGTGTAATTTAGGATCGTAATTTAGTTTAATTTTGTTTTCAATTTTGAATTATGTTCTTCCGATTTTCAGAAATTTCATCCCACTTCACTATTTGATTTCTCCGCAATTACTGATCCAAATCGAGTGATTTTTGATTCCGTGGATACGTCTTTGAGTTATCTTTCTAAATCTACCATTTTCCCTAATTTCTCACCTCAATTCATCGTCCAATTTGATCAAATTCCAAAAGATCTCTCGAAAATACCTTATTTCCCTGTGGATTTAACCCTTATTTACCATTATACCCCTCAATTAGAGTTAATTTCCCTAAAATTGATAAGTTTGGTTTTATTTTTGACACGAGACCGTGTGAAATCGACGACCCTCACAATTTAGTCTCGTCACTCCGTGGCGAGAAGAGGCGGGAGGAGGAAAGTCTTCCTCTCTCTCGCTCTCTCCACTTCTCTCTTCCTCTCGTCTGATCTCTCTCCCACGTTCCCTCTCGCGATGGGAATTCCTGCCCTCCCTTCCTCTCTCTCTCTCCCGCCCTTCCCTCCTCTCTCTCTCTCCTGCCCTCCCTCTCCCCTCCCTCCCTCCCTCTCGCCCTCCCTCCTCTCTCTCTCTTTCTCTCTCGCCCTCACTCTCTCTCTCTCTCTCTCTCTCCCGCCGCGGACTACTCTATTTTTCTCTCTCTCTCTCTCTCAATTTATCTTTCTATGACGTGGCTGCCACATGGATCTCGCCCAAGCTGCGGCGCTGACGTGGCATCCGGATAAGTATTGACCAAGTCAAAGTCAACCCACGAGCGCTCCGTAGCTGTCCGTCAGCGTTCTTCTTATTTAATGAAAGCCGGAGGATCCGTAAAGGAGAAGTTGACCGAAGGCATTGTTTTGACGGGAAAAATCGATCATCATTTCAGAAAAAAAAGGGGTGGGCCACTCCAGGAAAATACACACCCAATTCTTTCTGCCAATGATCTTAATCTCAGTTTTTCAACAGTTTCGTTTCCACAATTCGAAGCGCTCGTCTGATTCACGGACGATAAGGTCAAAGTCCGCTTCCCGGACTCGTTTGATTCTTGCGCATCGAATTCAGCATGGTGGAGGTAGTCCTCAAGAACGACCCGATTGGCATGAGGGGGCGTTGACCTGAACGGTTGGCCCTGACGTCGATCTGGTAAAGAACGCGATCTGCAGGTGGTGATATCAAGCTTCAGGGAAATTTGCAGAAGGTAAAGCCAGTAGAATGGTTCTTGAAAGAGGAAGATATATTTTCATGCAGGTCCGCAGAAATTTATGATGTTGAAATGAACTGGATAAAAAATAGTAGACAGTGGAGTGCAGAAGAGGGCAGCAGAGGAGCTCGATTGCTCCATCCAGGGTATCCGATCTCGTCGTAATTATGGCTCTGCATTTCAAATCAAGGATAATATTCTACAAAATTGCTGTCCAATCGAACGTCGCCATGTTTCTTCGTTTGCATAATCTTTGCGGTCAACGGCATATGACATAAATAAGATAGACAGAGTTATCTTGGGTATTTTCCGAAATTTATGATGCGTAACTTTCAGTCAAAGATCGTCCATCGCCCAAATGTTTGCTTTCTTATCCGTTATCCATGAAATGTTTGAGAACTGAAGTCAACTTCATAAAGGAAACTTTTTTAATCTTAAAGTCAACTGCAAAATGGATGGGATTTCTGCAGAGCGAAACCAGACGCGCAGGAACTCAGTTCGCAGGGGTGATGATAGAATCATTGTTTCTCACCGACGTCATGGTTCCTCGTGATTTCATCGTTTCTCACTGAATATTTCTGAAAAAAGCATAAGTTTCCAGGGCTGCTAGTCTGGGATTTCATCAATGAAGCGTGCCTTCTTATCATCGAATTCACGGAAAAATGAATAAAACCTCTCGATTTCCACTGCCGGTGTATGCGCACCTCACCAAAGCCCCGGGAAAGAGGGAAGAAAAGGAAGAAGCAAGAAGAAGAATAAGAAGAGGGAGAGGAATGACTCCCAAGATTCAGTTCTTCACAGGAGTCGACTAGCCCGCGGAAGAACATGAAGACCCACCACCTTCCTCCCCGTCGGAGGCCGAAAAGTCCATATCCTCGCCGGCCGGGAACAAACATCGACGACGACGATGACCGTCCCACCGGCACTCGCCACGCAGACTCTCCCTCCTCCAACGGCCACATGTACCGCATCCTTCAAAAGCTCCGACTTCACCACCGTCCTCCACCTATCCAGCCTCCAGTCATAAGCTCTCAAAACCCCCTGCGCCTCGTCGGCCACGTAAATAGTCCCGCTCCCGCCGTCTTCTCCGGCGGCCGGCCCCATCCACCCCGCCAGCATACCATCGGGCATCCCCTCCCAGCGATCTCCCTCAACGTCGTAAACCGCGCCGTCCTTCGCGGCGCGCCCCCTCACATTCACCACGCAAAGCTTCCCCCCGCACGCCACCGCCTCCACCGCCTCCCGACTGAACCGCCCGTCCTTCAATCGCGCCACCGGCTCCCACTGGGTTCCTCCATCTGGGTCCCACCGCTCGACCGACCTCGCGACATCGCCGCTGAACCCGCAGCTCACACCGCTGGCCACATAGACGCGCCCGGCGGCCGCGCCGGCCGCGCACCACCGGCGCGGGGCTTGCAGCGGCGGCGCGAGACGCCACTGACACGTGTCGGGGCGGAATACGAGCGGCTGCTGGAGAGCGGGAAGGAGGCAATCGGTGGTGCCGGCGAGGACGACGAGCTGGTCAGCGACGGAGACGGATTGGATGGGGAGAGAGCGTGAAATGAAGTCCGGGTGGGAGAGGAGGAACCGGCGGAGGTGGGGGTGGGGAGGGAGGGGGCTCCACGCGGCGGCGATGGGGTCAAAGGCTTGGACCTCGATTGACGCGGGGGAGGAGGACGAGAGGAGGGCGTAGAGGGAGAGGAAGGGAGGGAAGGAAGGGGAGTAGAGGAGGCTGCGCCAGGACCTGCAGACGGAGAAGAGCAGGCGCGGGGATCGAACCCCGGAGAGGCAGAGCTGCGCAATGTGGTCCGGCAAGCCGGGGATGAGCGGCATCTCTTCTTCCTCTTCCTGGTGGACGAGCTTCGGTTTCTTCTGTAGAGGAGGTTCGTGGGCGTGCCTGGGTACCGCGCACGTTGTCATCCCCTCTGACCGGAAAGCTTGCACCACGGTCATCAAGAAATCGCAGACCACCGCTCCTTCTCCTTCTCTCTCTTTCTGCTTCTGCGATGTCTCTCTCTCTCTTGAATGGGTCGGCATGTGTGGATTCGGAGCAATCCAATGGTCACCGAGAGTAGTGGTTTCGAGACGACCGTCTTTTTGCATTCATTAATCGCCATTAAAGCGGAAAAGAAGAATTATGACTATTTTGCCATCATGCTGTCCAAGGAATTCTTGTCTGCTGTAGGGCAAATTGGGGAATCAATCGTAGAGTCGCCTACAAGCTGACGCACTCATGACGAAAGTCGCTCACATCGGTCGCTTGCTGCCACGGGTGCCTTTTTAGGTCTGGGCCCCACTGAGTGCAAGTCGACGGCAGCACTTGTGGAATGGAAAAAGTTATGACGTCATAGTGCTTCGAAGCTACGTTATCCTGCGCTGGCGTAAATCGCAGCCGCTGGTGCATATGATGTGGCACTATCTCGGACGCCGAATGTGAACTTGCCTTTTTGTCCAGGTAGGGGAGAGAAAGAGTCAGCGTAATGGCGCTGTCGGCGAGTGGGCTGGGGGCCCGCTTCACGTGATTTGGGCCCAGTAATGAAAAGGACACGGTTGCCGCCGACCGTGGAAAAAGGCACCTTTAAATGCGGAAAATGCCAATGAAGGGACCAAAATGTCAAACAACATTTGGGATAAAATTTAAAATCCAAGTCGTTCACTGGTGATAAATAAATTGGATTTAATATTTCTTGAATTTTTTAAACCACTTTCTCTCCCTACCCATTTATCTGCCCATCATGATGCAAAGATCTTCTCTGTCATAATTAATTTAGAAAAATCAATAATTTTTATAAACTCATTTCAAAGGATGGAGCTTTGAATCAAGTGAAGTGATGAACTACATCATGAAGAGAAACTATCTCTTTAAAAATATTAAATCATAACTCAAAAAGGAAAAATGGACTCGAGTTGACCATACTTGTGTCGAAATGAATTAGAGGACGAGGACAGTTGAGGTCATGGATTATGTTGACAAGATCCCAAAGAGGCAAGCATAGACCTTCAAATTGTGGGCAATCGACTAATGGCAGACGTACTCCCGCGACTAGAGTTTATGAGGAGCTTTTCTAGGGATTCCTATACCAACAGATCTCTCTCTCGTTGGAACATAAAAAAAATTCAATTAAGCTAATGGAAAATTTACTCTCAAAATTGGATTTTTCAAGGATATTTTTCTAGGATTTCTTCATTTCAAAACTCTCTCGCCTTGTATCTACAACCCCGTGGAAGTTATTCTCGTCACTTTATATTGACTAAAAACCTCTTCATGGTTGACATATTTTCTCCTCTCTCTATTAATTTTCTTGTTATTCCCTTTGTATTGTCAAAGCTATGAATGCATTGTCAAGTTGTCAAATTTACGAGGGAAAGAGAAAACGTGAAAGTCAAATACTAAGTGATTAATGAAACTAGAAACTAGCATGGTTGAATTGTTAGAGACTAAGACAAACATGAATGTATTGAAAAAAATAAAATTCCCGAATATGTATTATGTAAATTGAATTGACATGGTATAAAATCATAAAACATGAATATGCTTGAGTAAATAACCAAATGAATGTATTGAATATAAATTTTTGTTCTTTCCTCTCTCTAACCTTCAACATCGTAGTATAAATTTTTGATATGTGATATATGAATTGTCTGATGAAATTTTAGTATAAGTAAAATGAGTAAAATTCATTCATATGATAGGTAAGATATTAATTTTGTTTTTGCCTTGAACTGATTTAAATATGTTATCAATTTTTTGGTTAATGGTATTTTAAGAGAAACGCAACCATTTCCCCAAGAAAATCATGACAAGCTAGTATCTACGAGGAATTAGACTGATGAGTGTATGCCACATACTAACACTATTTATATTTTCTATAGATTTCAATCAACTTCACGAAAATCTACATATTATATCTTCTATTTTGTAATTTATTTGAGGATCTGGTCAAGGATGAGATTAGGGCTCTCAAAATGCAATCTAGCTCATGCAAAACATGGTGCTAATGTGCATTTGTGTACTAGCTCATGCACTTGCATGGAGATGGCATGAATAGATACATGGGTAATTAAAATAAATAAAAATCCACACCCCTCATTTTGTGTGGTCATCGAAACACACTATCATGGGTCAAAAAATTCCAAAATCTCTTTAATTGATAATTAATTAAGTTAATTAGTGAATAAGGGTCAGAATCCTCAAAGAATTAGAGTTGACTTTGAGTTATTTTAGATTTCGACAAAGTTGGATGGTGAAATAGGATGAATTCAGGGAAATTTAAATATTTATAAAGTAGAGACTTCTTATGAATAAAAAATATGTAAATCAAAGTTGAATCAAAGGAGAAACCAAAGAGAGATTTTAGACACCAAAATGCAAGTGAAGAGAGAGAAGATGGTCAAAATCATGGAAATTCTATTTATCTACCATTATAAATTGAAGTCTAATGCTAAATGATGAAATATCGATGAAAACAAGACAAATAACATGAAAGCACTAAGAAAATGGCCCACACACGCGCACACACATATAGGATATGTGTATTTTCTTGATCTGATGATCCTAAAAACACCATGTCATCTGAAAACACATCAAATTAATTAATTAATTTTTATATAAATCCCTTAATTGCAGCTAAAATTTGTCATTGGGCTGTATTAGTATATTATATAAAATTAATACTCCTTTTAATAGGGTGCCATGTAGCACAACTTGATTTCCACGTGGGGCCCTTAGACATTGTTACATGATGCCATGTGTGTGCACTCCCACGTTGGATTCACCACATCAACTCCTATGTGGGCCCCATTTTGGAGATATTTGGCCAAAAATAAAGTCATAAAATAGATAAAATCCTTAATACACAAAATTCCTATCTTTTAAAACACAACTCCTCTTTCATCCAATTTTTTAGTAAATAAAAAATTAAATATCTTCTAATTTATTTCAAAAATAACAATAGAATAAAATATTTATGCCTAAAATTCTCTAATTTCATCTAGAAAAGTCAAATAGGTAAACTTTCAAAAATTTTTAACATAATTTCTCTAATTAGGTAATTTCTCTAACAATAAAAAAACAATTTTCCTTATAAAAAAGGAGGAAAAATCAAGGAGGGAGAGGATAAAAAAAGGAGCCGCAGAAGAATTCTGCTCCTCTATCCTTTTTTGCTTCTTCTCCAAAGTGGCATTAATGGGCGCTCTTTTATGGTTTCAATGGGCCTTCCTTCCTATGAGCCTTTCCCTTTAGGAGGTGTTTTCTCTTGAATGTTTTGTAAATTTTCATGAAATGAAGAATCAAGATTTATTTGGAGATATTCAATTTGAAGAAAACTATCTTACAAAATATTCTAAATCATGAAATGGTGGGTGCAATAGCATCTTTACGAGTTTAGTATAATCATGTAAGAGTACTTAACGAGTACTTATAATCATCTTTTATGCTCTCATCAGGACAAAAACCTAAAAGTAATGACATAGCATTTTTTATGCTTACATGCTCTCATCATTTAAGAGCACTTTATGTCCAGGCTCCCACGCTCTTAATGACATGAGCAAGAAACCTAAAAGTATCATGCCCCACAAAGTCAAGGAATAGAGAGAAGAAAAATTTAAATTATTGAAAGAATGAGATTTACATAAACATGAACATAACCAAAACTTTACAAAAGCCTTGGCCTTTTCTTTTTCACAAAATTTTTCAATCTTTTTGTTTGCCATTTTAACTTTGGTAAATTTTAAGGATTTTTTTAAAAATTCTTCATCAAACTCCATAAAAAATTTGCAAAAATTTTCTCCATAATATAATAATTTTTTTAAAAAAAAAGGGATTGTAGACAAATGGGAATTAGATGATGAAGATTGATGCGATTAGGAGATGTAGATGAAAGGGAGATGATATTATTTTGGCCCCTACGTTTTAAAATTTTTCACATGGGCTCACTTTATATTTGAATGTGAGTTTGATAATTTAACTTTAATCTGTTATATTGATTTTTTTATGAAATATTTTACTTTTTAGCCAAAACTATTTGAGAAAAGTTGCTTTTGTTGATGCAGGTACGTATGACTCAAGTGGCCCTCTTTAGGGAAACCTCGAACAAGTCTAATAATAAGATTTACACCTTTATTAAATTATCCAATTTAATCATTAGATTTCATTATTTCCAAATCTTATTCATCTTGATATGTTAAAAGAAAAATTAAAAAAAAATTTTTTAAAAAAACTCTATAGATATTTCTCTAATGTTTTTCAATTAGTTAGCTTCCTTTCTAACTAAATGTAAATTTACTTTAGTCAACTACATCATATTTTTAATGATTTACTCATTTGATTAATTTATTTTAATTTTATCTAATTTATAAAGTGATGTTGACTCATCTAATGATTGGTATTGATCGATTTTATTAGGGCATGCGAAGGAGGAGAAACCACCTATCTCTTGCACATACATGGGCTAATCTTTCTCTCTCTTGATTCTAGCCCTCTCTCATTGAGAACAATTTAACCTCTCCAAGTGGTGGTCATAAAAAAATCCTAAAGCTCTTTGAACGTGTGAGTGTATCTGGGCCAGAATGGTGATAACTCTAAAATATAAGTCACATTCATGCATCATTTTTCATGTTTAAGTGTTGATATAGACTATAGGAATGAGAATATCTATTTTATATGGCTAAATGCGATGAAAATATGACTAAGTCCTATCATGCATCATTTCTGACATTTTGATTATATTATGAGACCAATCCCACTTGACTTATTTGAAGTCAAATGGTTGAATTCTCACATTTTTATGAGTTATGTGGACGAAAGGACTTAGTTGAAGTTTAATGTGAGCATTGACGAGGTGATTTGTGTGGTCATTGAAAACACACAATAACAAATATATGAAATCAAGAATAGTGTAAAGATCGGGTCGATCCACAGAGAACACAGTTGACTTTGATCGAAGAGGTGACTTCGTCAAACTTAGGTTTAATTAAGGTTTTTAAGAAGTGAAAATGATATTTTATTATTGTTAATGATATAAATATAAGAAGTAAGATATTTTAAGAATTTAGAAACTGATTTGACGAAGAAATGTCAAAAGTCAAGGTCAAAGCATTGACTTTGACCAAGCCTCGACTTTCTATAAAACCAGAGAATAAAAAGAGCATAAAATATTATAAAAATTATATATTCAGAAACTAGAGAGAAAATAGAAATTTTTGATATATAATTCGTGATTTTTCGAGAAGAATTGGATTTATTATGACTTATTGAAAATCAAAGATAAGATTGATATTCGGTTTAAATCTTCAAATTTATTAATCGAATGATATCCAAATCTTGAAATTCATATATGAATAGAAAGCTAACAACCAGAGGATACTAAAGAGACCAAAATTCTCAACTTTCACCTTGTATTTTAAGATTAATTGCTCCCGAAAGTCAATGCCCAAATTCGGATTGAAAATGAATAGTTGATGGTCAAACGTCAAATTGAAGGGTCAAATGATGATGAAATTTTACGATTTATTATCCACGGAAAGCGGATGAAACAAAGAATCCAATGAAACCAAAACCAAACGATTTGGACTTAAAATCATGGAGAAATCCTTGTTTGAAAATCAGCAAAAATGCGAACCCAATTTGGGCGAAAATGAAGAAAAAATCGATTTAAAAAGATGAAATTAACTATCTAAATCTAATCTAAACTACAATTATTGCAAGGAGAATAATCGAATCACACTACTAACTCAATTGACATAAAGATTAGGCTTCGAATCGCGTTGATTGAAATGTATTTGCTCGATTTCTTCTTCATCGTACGTTCGGCGTTCAAGGGAAGATTTTGATCAATTCTTGCAACGATTCGTGATCAATCCTGCCTCAATCTGATCGGAATTGAGTCTAGAATGCAGGGGGATCATGAAGAATTCAAGATTTTGCTCCAAAATTGCTTAATGTCTTCACGATTTAATCAAGAGTTAAGTTACAAAGAGGAAGAACACTGGTTTTATAGGAAAATCGCGGACCGTCCAATTCAATGAAGAAGAATGGACGGCCACTATCACGCGATTAACGTGGGCCACGATCCCACGATCCCTGATTTTTTGCTCGTCCAATCGTCATCGAAGCGTCTTGATGCGTCCACGTGCCCCCCATGATGAGCCAAATGCGCGATTAATCGCAACCGTTCGATTTCATTAATGAAATCGACAGTTCACATTGACCACGTGCGTTGATCCTTGATCGGGTGGACTCCGGTTCAAGCGATCGATGTGTCTCAATCATTGCGATCGCATCCGATGCGCCGCACGATGCCATGTGTCCTGCAAAAGAAGAAATATTAAGTGGAACATAGTCCCACATGGAGGAAATCTAAGGAGATAATCGGGTATATAATGGAGAAACCCTTTAAGGGGTGCGTCTCCCATATTGGCCTAGTACGCCCCAAACTTCTTACTTGGGCCCACTAACCCGTGGGCCCATCACCTGCTAGCCCGAAAGACTGTTCTTGCCATGTAGGCGTCCACGTGGGCTCGCGTGGCCCCGCCACGTGTCTGTCGTGCGCCACGTCAGCTCCGCGGGTCCCACGCGATGAATCCAAGCCTTTTTGCTATTTTTTAAATGAAATAAAATCCAAAAAATACCTGAAAAATCAAAAATAAAATCCAGAAAATTCTGAAAGAAATCAGAAATCCATATCTTTACTTATATAACTCCTTTTTGACTCAAATTTTCTCCATTGGATCATAAATTTCTTCATCTTTAATATCATGCCACCTAAAATATAAATCGAAACAATAAAATAGGATGAATTGAAAATAAACTTAAATAATCCCTTAAGAATTCAATTTTATATCATCCTATCATTCTCTTCTTGAAATTAATTCTTTTAATCATCTACTAAAATCAAAATAGCTCAAGGAAAGTGGTTAATTTCTAATTATTTAACCTTGAAAAATATCAAACATCAATAAAACACATAATTAACCCTAAATAATACATAAATATGGACTTTAGTAAAATGGCATACCAATTGACGAGACGAGACCGCGAGGTCATCGATTTCACACGGTCTCGTGTCAAAAATAATACCAAATTTACCAATTTGGGGAATTAAGAGTGAATTGAAGGGTATAATGGTAAATACGGGTCGAATCCACAGGGAATTTAGGTATTTTTGAGATATCTTTTAGAATTTGGTCAAATTGGACGATGAATTGAGGTGAGAAATTAGGGAAAATGGTGTTTTTAGAAAGATAACTTCAAAACGAATCCACGGAATCAAGAATCATCGAATTTGGACTTGATTTCGCGGAGAAATTGCAAATTGAAGTGGAGAGAAATTTTCGGACGTTAAAATCGTGATTTTAAGCTAAATTTTATGAAATTGAAATCTAAAACCTAATTTAAACAAAAATTAAAGATAATAGGAGGATAATTAAGGTAAAACCGCTTCCACTAAACCCATTTAGCGATCGAAATGTCACGATTAAACTGATTAATCACGAAGAACACCAAGATCGTCACGCCGAGCTTCAAGCGTCGATTTCTCCCTCAATTTTCCACCAAATCTCGACTTCTACCCCTCCGTGGATACGGAATTGAAAGAGGAGGAGGAAGAACTCGAGAGAAACAAGAGGATCGGTGTCTATACAAGTCAATTTGATTGAAATCCAACTCGAATGCATACATCGAAGAAGAACACGTCTATTTATACTAAATTTGGACGTAACCGTCCGATCGTTTCGATCGACGGTTACGATGAAACGGTCCACGATGGACCGTTTCAAAAATATCGTAGCCGTCCGATCACGATGGACGACTCCGATTATCCGCGTGATTAAACGTTTTAAAACGCCTTCATTTCTCGCCGTCGGATCGCGATCCAACGGTCACGATGCCCCCCGCCAGATCAAATCGTAGCCGTTATAACGCATGGATTTAAGCATGTGTTTGATTGATCTCCGGTGCACTCCGCATCCACGCGATCGACGCGTGTGATGCCACCACGTCGCAGTCGATCTAACCGTTATAACTCCCCTTAATTAGCACGTGCGTTGATCTAGGGATGGTGGGCCGCGGTCCACTCGATCGGTGCGTGAGATTGACGCGTCCGCGAGATCCAGCGCTCCTCGTCGTGCCACGTCACCTGCAGTTAAAACAGTGTGGGACTTTAGTCCCACACGGAAAAGATAAGTGAAATTCGTCGGGTTTATAAAGCCCGACGGATAGAGAGGTTCGAATACCTCTTCCATTTAGGAAGGGCTGAAAACCTCTTATATATACGATAAATAAATAAATATATATATGGATATATCGCGCCACGTAGGCGCTGCGCGGGTCCGCGTGGCTCTGCCACGTGGCCTTGCGTGCCACGTCGCACCCGCATGGGACCCGCGCGCTTTTTGCCTTTTTTTATTTATTTTAATCTATTTAAATCGAATTTAAAATAATAAAAATCAGAAAAAATCTAGAAAAATCCCTAAAAATTGTAAAAATCATATCTTTTAAAATATAACTCCAAATTAATCCAAATTTCTTTTATTTGATCTGAAATTTAATTATCTATCATTCTAAAAATTCAAAATATTTAAATACCAAGAGATTTAATTTATATTTCAAAAATACATCCATTTCTTTAAGATTTTAACTTTAGAAAATTAAATGAATGTTTATAAAAATGATTTCTCTTATTATTTAACTTAAAAAACCATTTATAATCTCAAGTAAAGATGGGTTATAAAATATTTAATCTTTAATTCTTCATAATTAACCCTAAATTAATGCATTTTAAGATTATAACATAAAATTGCATAGAATGATAGAAATGCACTCAAAGTATGATAACATGCACATAAATGTAATGTTTTATGCCTTAAAT
Organism: Lemna minuta; assembly: GCA_024174645.1. Lineage (NCBI taxonomy): Eukaryota > Viridiplantae > Streptophyta > Magnoliopsida > Alismatales > Araceae > Lemna > Lemna minuta. Next base: position 1,359,517 of record CM044113.1, on the reverse strand, counting down.
TGCATTAATAATCATGTTTTATCATGTTAAGATTGCATGTTATCACCAATGGAGAAAATTCATAAAACTATGATAACATGCATCATAATTACATAAAATAAGCATGAATATTAGTTAAATAAGATAAAAATTTAAGTTATATATGCATGTTATCAAGCACTGATACAAACTATCTAGAAGAAGAAGAATAAAATGGGTACTCTACCTTTTTAAGAGGTTGGTCAACATTTTCCACCTTTTTAGGAGGTTAGTGATAACATGCAATCTTAACATGATAATACATGATTATTAATACAAAATAAGGCATAAAACATTCCATTTGTATGCATGTTATCATACTTTGAGTGCATTTCTATCATTTCATGCAATTTTAAGTTATAATCTCAAAATGCACTAAAATAGGGATAATTATGCATAATTAAGAATATATTTTAGAATAGATTATTCCCATCTAAATTTGAGATTATAATTAGGTTTTTAATGATAAATAATAAGAGAAAATGTTTATATACCCTCATTTATTTTTCTAAAGTTTTATTTTTCAAGAAGAAATGAGTGTATTTTTAAAATAATAATTTATTCTCTTGTTATTTAAATATTTTGACTTTTCCTAATGATAGATAATTGAATTTCTGATCCAATAAAAAAATCTGGATTAATTTAGAGTTGTATTTTGAAAGTTATGAATTTTCTAATTTTTAGGGATTTTTCTGGAATTTTTCTAAAATTTTTTGAATTTTTAATAAATTTCTATGGATTTTACGGAATTAAAAATTGATTTTTCTAATTAAAAATTGATTTTTTGAATATTTTATAACGCACAGGTGACGTGGCGCGATCAGAGCCGTCTGATCGCATCGCGATCGATGGACGAGGCGAGGAGGCGACGTGGCAGCGTGAGAAGCGTCCAATCGCGTGAAGAGTTAAAGGCCATTGATCTTCACTTAAATCGATTGTACACGTGGTGAAATCAGGGTTCACCGGATCATCTTAATCTCGACCATTGATCGCAAGAGTTATAACGGTCGAGATTAAATCGCGAGAAAACGCGTTTGATGCGTTCAATCAAGATCCAACGGCGGCGTTTCAAGGCGTTTTATAATGCGCGATCACATGGCTTCATCTGAGCGCTCCATCTATGATCCAACAGACGGGACTTAACGGTAACGATTTGCATTAATGCAATTAATCAGAGCCGTTGATCGCTAATGAAACGCCCGATCGGACGGTTATGCCCAAAATCATTATAAATTGAGATGTTCTTCGACATTTTGATGTATTCTTGGATGATTTCACTATATTGATCTATCTACACCCTTCTATCCTTGAGTCTCTCACTTTTAATCTCTTCTAGACTCGTTTCCGCATCCACGGAGTGATTAAAAGTGAGATTTCGTCGATTGATTAAGGAGAATTCGTGTCTTGAACACCGACTATCGTTTTCGAAATCGCGGAATGAAAAGCCTTGAATCTGGCGATTAATTGGATCATGTCGATCTCTATCTTAGGTTAGAATACGTATTTTCCCTCTAATCTTTCATCATGTATCATCAATTTTTAATTTAGGATCGTAATTTAGTTTAATTTAGTCTTTAATTTCGGTTTTTCGTTCTTCCGATTTTCGGAAATTTCTCTCCACTTCGCTCTTTGATTTCTTTGCGAATACTAATCCAAATTGAGTGATTTTTGATTCCGTGGATTCATCTTTGAGTTATCTTTCTAAATCTACCATTTTCCCTAATTTCTATCACCAATTCATCGTCCGATTTGATCAAATTCCAAAAGATCTCTTGAAAATCCCTTATTTCTCCGTGGATTCGACCCTTATTTACCATTATACCACTCAATTCGTAATTAAATCATTAAATTGGAAAGTTTGGCTTTATTGTTGACACGAATTGGTGTGCAATTAATGACCGCATCGATTCATTCCATCAGTTAGTCAAACCTTTCCACCTATCAAGTAGATTGGTCAAGCTTTCCACATTTTTAGAAGGTTGGTCTAGCATTTGCACATTTTTGGAGGTTACTGAAACCTTGAAACACTTTGTAGGAGCTTGTTCAATCATCTTCTTAGGTGGGGTCAACCCATTCCATCTTTTTAGGAGACGAGTCACTCTATTTTTCTTGGAGGTCAATGATGGTCAAAGGTATTCTTGAAACGTCAAAGAGGCCATAATTATTAGAGGAGAGAGAGGTAAGCCTATCTCCTTAGGGAAGTGGTAAGGTTACCACATCTTGGAAAGTGGTAAACCCACCCCTTAGGAGCTGGTTGTGGGGCCCACCTTTTTAGGAGGGACTCTCTCAGCTCCTTAGGTGGTGGTTATGGTCATGAGCATTTGACGAAACTAATTCATTCGATCATTGAAATGCACACATTCGTGTCAAAATGAATACCAAATTAACCAATTTTAAGATTAAATCATGAATTTCTTTGTATAATGATGAATAAGGGTCAAATCCAAGGAGATTTTGGGAAAATTTTAAGGTATTCTTAAAATTTGATCAAATCAGATGGCAAATTGAGGTGATAAATTTGAGAACTTATTATTTTTTGACATAAGACTCTAAGATGAATTCATAGAAGCAAAAATCTCTCAATTTGGATTAGTATTCATGGAGAAATTAAGGAGCAAAATCAAGAGAGAAAAATCGATCGCAAAGAGAGAATTTGATAAAATTTCTAAAAATTAATCTAATCTAAGCTTTGCAATTAAAATATAATGATAAATGATAAAATGTTAGGAGGCGAAAACACATAATCTAACGCAAAATTGCTCTTGAAATGATCCAATGGATCGCCGGATCAAGGGCTTTTCATTTTGCGTTGTCATAAACAGATATTTAGAGTTCAAGCATGAATTCTCCCTATTCTTTCAATGAAATCTTAATTAAGTACTCTTTGCATGCAGAAATGAGTCTAGAAGAGGAACAAACCAAGAGATTCAAGGATTGAGGTGTCCAAAAGGTTTGATCAATCGAAACAATCTAAGAATACATTTTCCATCAAGGAGAAAGAGTATAAATAGAGTTGAAATTAGGCGTGTGATAACATGCATTTATAACGTGAATTCTTATCCTAATTAACTCATATTCATGCTTATTTTATGTGAATATGATGCATGTTATCATACTTTTTAGGAATTTTCTCCATTGGTATGTCATTTCACTAAAGTTGATATTTATGCATAAATTAGGGATAATTTCATGCTTGATAGATGATTAATCTTTTGTTAAGTTTAAATTAATAGACGTTAATCTCTTGTATTGAATGATTTTTGACTTTAGTAAATGTTTGGAAGGATAATTTCAAGATGAATTTATGATTTAGAATGTTTAGTGAGAAATGATTTAAGTAAATTCTAATTCATCTTGATTTCTTCTTTCAAAATATATTTTAAATGACATGATGTTAAAAAGGAAGAAATTTGTGATCCAATGGAGAAAATTTGGATTAAAAAGGAGTTGTATATTTTAAATTATGAATTTATGAAGTTTTATGTCTGATGATATAATTTTAAATTAATTTTTCTTTACTAAAATCACGAAAAAGAGGGTTTATTACCTGCAGGTGCTGACGTGGTGAGCAGGAGCTGCGGGCGCTGACGTGGCGCGCGGGACCACCTCGAAGGTGCGACGCGGCACTGAGGCCACGTGGCAGAGCTCGGGTGGCCCGCACGAGGCGCAGGTGGCGCTGACGCGTGGCAGGAGGCCACGCGGAGCTGACGCGTGGCAGGAGGCCCACGCGCTAGCTGGCGAGCACGCCGTGAGGGGCGCCATGTGGCGGCACTGACAGAGGCTGGCAGCTGGAGGGCCCACAGGCATAGTGACCTTGGTAAGAGAGGGCGTAACGCAATTAATGGATAATTGCGCCCTATTTAAGCTCAACTTTTTCCATTATTTTCTCCGTGTGGGACTATGTCCCACACGATACTTACCTTTTGCAGGCGACTTGGACGCACGGCAGGCGTCCGATTCGGCCAGGACGGCGGAGATTGCGTGGACCCGAGTCCATGCGATCATCAAAGCAACACGTGCGTGTGATCGGGGTTAAGTGACGGTGATTGAGGGCTTACCTATTGCCACGTGGAGCTTTTCGGAGCGTGGATCCTCCTCGAACTGACGACGATCCATCATAGCGAGGTTTGATCGCGCGATCGAGACCATCCAACCTACCTCGATCTTCACCGATCGGACTGGGCCGGGCAGTGGGACTCTCCTCGCGATCGTGATCCGCACCGCCACGTGTGAAGCGCGATCCTCTCCTCTTCGTGAAGATACCTGGAGCGTCAGATTCCAATCCGATGGCGTAGAAGACTCGTGGAAGAACACCACGATCGCGGTCCGATCGAACCGCGATCGCGGCGCGATCGAGCTGCGATCGTGGATCCTTCAGCGTGGAATCGATTCCACGATCGTGGTCTGATCGTGATCGTGATCCACCTAAACTTAAGTGCAAGCAGGCGTGCCGGTCAGTGAAGTGCAGGCAGGCGTGCCGGTGCGCCTGGGGAGCAGGTGCAGACGCAATCTTGAGGAGTGCGTAGGCAGCGCAGACGTGGCCTCGGTCAACGCAGTGAGGTCTAGGAAGGAGGACGGCTGGCTCCGCGTGTTCGGGCAAGTCACGGCAGCACCGATTCCCGGACGAGCTCATCTCCTGGGCGACTTCCAAGGAATACGCGGGCCAACTCAAGCATGATCCGGCGCGAAGATCAGCGATGACAGGTGACGAAGCATTTTGTGCGGTCGTTAAAACACACAAACGTTGGTCAAACAAAATTTATAAATCCAAACTCACAAAGATAAATATATAAAATCAAGTAAAGTGTAAGTATCGGGTGGATTCACATAGAACAAGGTTGACTTTAATTGCAGAGTTGACTTGGTCAAACTTAGGTTTAAAAGAGATTTTAAAGAAGTAGAAATAAGATGTTATGAATAGAAATGATATAAATATACTAAAAAAGAAATTTTCAGATTTAAGATCTCAGATATGAAGAGAAAAGTCAAAAGTCAAAGTCAAAGCATTGACTTTGACCAATAGTCAAAGTTCTGTAAAATCAGAGAACCAAAAGATGTAAGAAGATTACGAAAATTATATAATTGAAAATTAGAAAGAAAATGGAATTTACTGATATAGAATTCATGATTTTTCAATAAGAAATGGATTTACTATGAATTATTGAAAATCAAAGATCAGAAAATTCTTGAAATGAACACTTCAGAGAAAATCTTCAAATTGACTGGACAAATGATATCCAAATCTTCAAATTTATGTATTAATAGAAAGCTAAGAATCAGAGGATTCTAAAGAGACCAAAATGTTCAAATTCCGATTTATATTTTGAAAGTAATTGACCCCGAAAGTCAACGCTCAAATTCGGATTGAAAATGAACAGTGCTCGGTCAAACGTTAAATTGAAGGGTCAAATGATCTTGGAATTCGACGAATTTGCTATCCACAGAAAGCTGATGAAACAAGAAATCCAATGAAACCAAAATCAGGTGATTCAGAATTATAATCAGAGCGATATCCTATTTTCAAAATCATCAAAATTTCAGAGTAAAATTAGGCAAAATTGAAGAACTCTAAGAACTAAAACTCAAAATTAAAGATCTAAAACTAATCATAACTCAAATTACCATTAGATAATCGATTGAATCTCACTACTAACCCTATTTCCATGAAGATGGGGCCTCAATTCACACGGATTGAAGCGAATTTTGCTCGATTTCTTCCTCGCGGATGATAACATGCTATTTATACATGAATTTACATGATTATTAATGCAAATAAAGGCATTAATCATTCCAAATATACGCATGTTATCATATTTTAAGTATATTTCTATCATTTTGTATTATTTCATGTTATGATCTAAAAATACACTAATTTATGGATTATTATACCTAATTAAATATTATAATATTTAATCCTAATTAAAATTGAGATCATAATCATGTTTTGAGAATAAAAATATAAGAGAAAAGATCTTTATTAACATTTATGTATTTTTATAAAGTTATTTTAGAAGATACATAAATGTATTAAATTAATTAAAATTCATTCTCTTATTATTTTAATTATTTGACTTTTTACAATGATAGATTATTCAATTTATGATCCAAAAAAACAAATTTGAATTAATTTAGAGTTGTATTTTGAAAGTTATGATTTTTATAATTTTATAGAATTTTCTAGAATATTTCTGATTTTATTTAAGTTTATTTTCGATTTTTAAACATTTAAATTAATTAAAAAAATCGCAAAAAAGGGTGCGTATTTCACGCGAGCCCACGTGGATGCGACGTGGCACGCAAGGCCACGTGGCAGCGCCACGCGGACCCGCGTGAGTGCTTGCGTGGCACAGAGGTGACGTATACATATATTATATATTTATTACATATGGTTATAGTACATATAAGCCATCCATAGAGGAATCTGCTAACCGCTTATAACTACCTCACCTTATAAACATGATAAATCCCTTTAATTTCCTCCGTGTGGGACTATGTTCCCGTCATTTCTTTAACTGCAGGACACGTGGCGCGATGTGGAATGTCGGATCAATAGCGCGATAAATGACGCGCATCGATGCGGTGAACCTTTGATCCACCAGATCAAGAATCAGCCACGTGCTTAAATCATGATTTAAGTGAAGCTCTCGACGAATGAGTTAGCAACGCGTGGACTCACCTTGATCGCCCGATGAAGATCCAACGGACGATCAAATCGACGCGTTTGCTTCTTCACGCGATGAGGATACATCTCAACCCTTCATCCGCGATAGAACGGTCATCAAACAGAAACGGCGATTCGACCAATGGACGCGTGATCGCGACCGTTGATCACGAGGCATCTGTTAGATCAACGGTCACGCCCAAAAATTTTTCTCTTTAAAAACTGTTCTTCATGACGGAAAGAGGCGCCCGTGAAATTTCAAGAAATTCGAACTGTCTAGACACCCATTTCATGTGTCATTTGATTCCTTGTGTTCTTAATGCATTTCCTCATCCAAAGACTACTTGAAATCAAATTTTGATCGAAAGAGAGAGGAGAAATCACATCTTGAACTTTAATTTCGTCTTTGAAAACTCGGAATGAAAAGCCATGCATCCGGTGATTAATTGGATCATTTCGAAGGCTACTTTGGGTTAGATTGCGTGTTTTCATCTTAATCTTTCATCATTTAGTGTTAATTTTACATTTCGAATAGTAGATTAAGTTTAATTTCATTTTAATTTATGTTTTAAATCAATTTCGCGATATGTATTTTCTCCTAACTTCAAACTTTGATTTCTCAGCGAATTCTCATCCAAATCACCTGATTTTTGATTCCGTGGATTCACAATTGAGTTGTCTTTCTTAATATAATAAAACATCTAATTTCTAATCTCAATTCGTCGTCCGATTTGACCGAATTTCAAAGATATATCTCAAATTTCCCTAATTCTCCGTGGATTCGACCCTTAATTATCATTATACTCTCTCATTAAATTGATTAGTCATAAATTGGTAAGTTTAGGACTTTGTTTTGACACTAAATCGTGTGCATTCAACGACCATACGAATTAGTCTCGTCAGCGGACGTTCGGCATTCAAGGGGAAAATTTGATGAAATCAAATGATTAATCACGATGAATCTTGCTCCAATCGGATCGCCATTGAGTGTAAACGCAGGGGAATCGTGATTAACTTAGGATTTTGCTCCAAATTTGCTTAATTGCTTCACGAATCAATCAAGAGTTAAGAGAAAAGAAGGGAGAATACATCGGTTTTAAAGGGATTTCCGCGCGAAAAAATGGATCCGTTTGATCATGTGGGGAGGTGGATTTGATGGCCACGATCGCACGATGATGATCGTGCGGCCGCTCATGATTGCGCATTCGATGAAGATCGAACGCTCCATTTGCGTCCACGTGTCGAGCAGTGAGCCTTCGATCGTCGTCACTTATCCCGGATTTAACGCACGTGCTTTGATTACTGATCGCGTGGACCTGAGTCCACTCGATCGACGCATCTTAAATGACGCGATTAGAATCTAACATACGCGATTAATCCACGTGTCCTGCATTCAAAAAATGTTAAACGTGACATAGTCCCACACGGAGAAAAACAAAGCGATTCGCGCGTATAAAAGGTAGAGGGGCGGTAAGCATTTGCGTTACCGCCCCAATAAACTTACCAGAGCCCACTAACCCGTGGGCCCTTCACCTGCCATCCCCTCTGCCACGTGGCGCCCCTCACGGGCATCCGCGTGGACCCGCGTGGCCTCCTGCCACGTGTTCGCGCCACCTGCGCCTCGCGTGGGCCATGCGCGGCCCTGCCACGTGGCCTCAGTGCTGCGTCGCATCCGTGTTGGTCCAGGGTGCCACGTCAGCCTCGTGCGCCACGTCAGCTCCGCGGTCCAGCGGTAAATGAACCCCCTTTTTCGTGATTTTAATAATAAAAATCACATTAAAAATTCATTAAAAATCCAATTAAAATCCGAAAAAGTCAAAAACATCATAAATTCATAACTTGAGAAATACAACTCCTTTTTAATCCAAATTTTCTCCATTGTATCACAAATTTATTCCTTTTTAATATCATGCCCTCTAAAATATAATTAAAAACAAGAAAATGAGATGTATTAAAAATAATATCAAGTCTTTCATTAGAAATTCCTTCTTTAAATCATCCAATCATTATTTCCTTGGAATTAATTCTTTAAATCATCTCCTAAAGTCAAAGTACATCAGGGAAAATATGTAATTCATATTAATTTAATCTTGCAAGAAGATTATTTATCAATCAAGCATAAAATGAACCCTAAATTATGCATAAATATAGACTTTAGTGAAATGACATACCAATGGAGAAAATTCCTTAAAACTATGAGAACATGCATCATATTCACATAAAATAAGCATGAATATGAGTTAAATAGGGTAAGAATTTAAGTTATAAATGCATGTTATTGACAAAGCGTTTTGTGCGGTCGTTAAAACACACAAACGTCAGTCAAAAATTTTTATAAAACCGAACTCACAAAGATAAAGATATAAAATCAAGTAAAGTGTAAGTATCGGGTCGATCCACAGAGAACAAGGTTGACTTTTATTGCAGAGTTGACTTGGTCAAAATTAGGTTTAAAAGAAGTTTTAAAGAAGTAGAAATAAAATAAGAAATTTTAAGGTTTAAGATCTCAGATTTAACAGAGAAAAGTCAAAAGTCAAAGTCAAAGCATTGACTTTGACCAATAGTCGGAGTTCTATAAAATCAGAGAACCAAAAGATGTCAAAGATTAAGAAAATTATATATTTGGAAACTAGAGAGAAAATGGAATTTATTGATATAAAATTTGTGATTTTTTGATAAGAAATGGATTTACTATGAATTATTGAAAATCAAAGATCAGAAAATTCCCGAAATGAATACTTCAGAGAAAATCTTCAAATTGACTAGTTAAATGATATCCAAATCTTGCAATTGATATGTCAATAGAAATCTAAGAACCAGAGGATTCTAAAAAGACCAAAATGATCGAATTCTGATTTATATTTTGAAAGTAATTGACCCTGAAAGTCAATGCTCAAATTCGGATTGAAAATGAATAGTGCTCAGTCAAACGTTAAATTGAGGGGTCAAATAATCTCGGAATTCAACGAATTTGCTATCCACGGAAAGCTGATGAAACAAAGAATCTAATGAAACTAGAATAAAGTGATTCGGAATTATAATAAAAAAGATATTCTTGTTTGAAAATCAAAAAAAGTCTGTCACTAAAATTGGGCAAAAATATGAATTTAACTACTTCTACAATCTAATTACCTACCTAATTCTAATATAAATTACACGAATTGTAGGAATGACAAACGAATCATGCTACTAACCCGATTTACACGATGATTTGGCTTCAATTCACGTGAATTGAAGAAAATGTCTCCGTTTCATCTTCGACGTACGTTCGGAATTCAAGGGGAGATTACGACCGTTTCTTGCAATCAATTCGTGATTATCATGCTTCAATGGCTGCGGAATTAAACTCTAGGAAGCTGAGGATCACGAAGAACTTAAGACCTTCCTCAAAATTTGCTTAATTTCTTCACGAATCGATCAAAAGTTAAGTTTACAAAGGGAGAGAACATCTATTTATAGAGAAGTTTGTGCGAAATTGGTGGATCGTGGCCCACGACGCGGATTTCACTCCATATGATTTCAGCCGTCGGATTGCGCGAAATCAATGGGATCGTGGCCCATGACGCAGATTCCACTCCGTGTGATTTCAGCTGTCGGATTGCGCGAAATTGGTGGGATTGTGGCCCATGACGCGGATTCCACTTCGTGTGATTTCAGCCGTCCAATCGCGCAATTTAATCCCGACCGTCCGATTGCACGATTTAATCTCGACCGTTCGATATCACTGTTCACTCCACGTAGGCACCACGTAGGCATCCATGTGCGCTTGCGTGGCCCCGCCATGTGTCCGCATCGCGCCACGTCACCTTTGCGGGTCCCGCGTGATTAAATAAATCCTGAAAAATCAAAATAAAATCCAGAAAATTCTAAAAAATTAAGAAATTCATAAATTCATTTATATAACTCCTTTTTAACTCAAATTTTCTCCATTGTATCACAAATTCTATAATCTTTTAATATTATGCCCATCTAAAAATACAAATTAAAAAGAATCAAAATGAGATTAATTTCAAATATACATAACGTAATTTCATTAAGAAAGTCTATCTTTTAAATCATCCAATAATTTCATTCTTATAATTAACCTTTAAAATCATTTACTAAAGTCAAAATAAATCAGGAAAAGAACTTAATTCTTATTGATTTAACCTTGCAAAAAGATTAATCATTAAAAAAACACATAGTTATCCCTAATTTATGCATAAATATGAACTTTAGTGTAATGACATACGAATGGAGAAAATTCATAAAAATTATGATAACATGCATCATATTCACATAAAATAAGCATGAATATGAGTTAATTAAGATAAGAATTTAAGTTATAAATGCATGTTATCAGTTATCAACAGGTCGCGATCGAGAGGTGTGGGAGGGGAGGACATGCGAGTTGAATTTTCGTGCCGAATTCAAAAATTTGGTAGGATGAATTCGGCCAGGGATCGGTAGGACCCTGGAAGGGGGAATCGGGAGGGCGAGCTGGTTAATTTTGGAAGAGAAAGGGAAGGAAGGGGTAGGTATTCCCACGAGTCTTCCCGGTAGACTCTGACAGAATTCCCGATGGAATTCAAACGTGGATTCCGGGGGGAAAGGCCGCTACGTCTAGTGGGTGGCGTGGGTTGGTCGGGGCTTGGCAGGTGGCCGGTTGGAAATCCCGTAGGGTGCGGATGAACTTCAGGAGGGAATTCGTGGGGAGAGGGCGATAGGACAGGTAAGCGCTCAGGGGGGGGATGGCGATGAATTGCTGGGAGGGCTGGCGGAATCGGAATTCAGGGGAAGGATTATGAGGACGCAGGGATATTGTTGGCAGGATGGAGGGAGGGAGGAGGAAGGCGAGGGATCGCGAACCCCGGATTTCTTGCGGGAATCGGAACCTTGAGGGATCGGGGCTCTCAATGGTCGATTTTGTGGGAGCCGGCTTGGTATCCGATGGTAGGCGTCGATTCCAACCGTGAGGAGGGCAATGGCAGAGGAAGGCACGGGATGAGGTTGGGCGTGGGCGGATGGTTGGGTCGACGGGGTGCGAGTGAAGCGTCGATTTTGAATCAGGCGAATAGCATAGGAGGATTGGGGACAAATTTCGTGGAAGTTGATGGAATTCGGCGATCAAGGGCGTGTGAGGGAGAGTGTAGGAGGGGCGGTAGAGTGAGGCTGGACGGAAGTATAGCTGGCAAGGTCAGGGGAAGGTGATTGACCGGGATGGTTGTGGAGTAGGGTGAGGAATTGGGAAGTGGGGAGGATTCTGGGGGGGTGACAGGGTGGAGATCGCGATCAAGGAAGAGTTGAGACGGGAAGGGGAAAATCGAGGTTGAGCAGGGGGTGACTGAAAGCGGGATGATGGTGAAGGTTGGCTGGGAATCAAGATCGGGGAGATGATGGGTTGAATGGGGAATCGCGGGAACAGGAAGATCCGGAGGTTCGCCGAGGTGGGAGGTGGTGGAGAGGTCAAGGGCTGGACGGAAGGGTTGGAGATGGAGGATCGGCGGGGAAGATGAGCGGGGAGATTCGTTGGGGCAGCGGGAAGATGGTCAGAGGCTTGCCAGAGAAGGAGAACTCAAGGAGGAGGAGCTGGAGAAAGGCCGGAGATGGAGATGGAGGTGGTGTTGGAGGTGGAGATGATGGCGGCGTGGCGGTCCGGAGGTGGCGGCGCGGCGGTGGCGGCGGCGTAAGGGCGGCGGCGGCGGCAGCTTGGGGACGGCGGCGTCGCGGTGACAACGGAGAAGAACCGGTGGCCGGGGCAAGTAGTGCGGCGGTCGTCGCGGGGGCGGCAGCGGCACGGAGGCGTGCGGCGGCGGCGGCGACGGCAGTTGGACTCCTTCCCCGGCCTTCAGTGAGCAGCCACTCGAGATGGAGGAGACTCCCTTCTTTTCTCAAATGATGGCTAGGGTTTGTGGGGGGGTCCCTTCCCATCTTATAGAGCCCATAATGGGCCGAGAGGGGAAAGGGCCCACTTGAGGCCCACAACCCACACCTAACATGCTCATAGAAAGAAATAAGGTTCACAAAGAAGGATGAGCTTTACGAATGGGATCCCGAAAAGGGAAGAACCCACCCGGAAGCCTAAAAGGGAGAGAAGAAATAAGCGAGGACCCGCTTAAACACGTGCGGGTCAAAAGTTCATAATAAAGAAATAAAGAGAAGCGGATAGATCCGCGAGCGCAAAAGGGCTCCTCCGGCGCCGTGGTATTGTGTCTTGGTGGCAAGGGGGTCTGTACACCACCACATCCTCTCTCTTCCCTCTTTCTAGATTTCTCTTTCCCATTCTCTCTCTTGCAACCTTGCTTTCTTGCTCCAAGGCCATCACTCATCCTCTCTCATGACTACGCTCATTTCTTCATCTTCCTCTCTCATGCGCTATGATTTCACTCGACGACACTCTAGTCTTCAATCTCCATCACTCTATAATTCTCCCTCACTTTTCTGAATCTCTCTCTTACTCGTTCAATCGCCCACATTCTCATCTCTTCATCTATTATGTTTTCTCTCTCATAATCTTTCGCATCGTCAATCTCACTTCCTCTTTCTCTAATTCTCAATCTTTGCTGATTTCTCTCTCTCTTGTCGCTCGCTCTATCTCCCCCTTCCTCTAAATCTCTCTCACCTTCTCCATCGCGCCTCTTTTTCTCACTCATTCTTGCTCTCTTTCTTTTGACTCCCATCAAGCCCATCTTCTCTCCATCTTCTCTCCCATCACTCTTACTTTCTCTTTAACTCTCTTCCTCTTTTGCCCACTATTCATCACTCTCTCTCCTCTCCAACGCTGAGTTTTCTTCCTTCTTTCTTTCTCAAATTCTCCCTGTCTTTTCAATTTAGATTTTCCCATCTCTCTTCTCCCCTACCTACAATTGATATCTTCTCGTCCTAAACTCCTGGTAGATCGACCTTGAAAGCAATACAACCTATATATCACAATTCCTTTATAGTTTCCTAGCTTATAAATAGTAAATTTTTTGGGATTGAACATGTAATGACATTGAGGTCAACAAATTTTGGCGCCATTGGTGAGGATTTTATGTGCATTAAGGATCAACATTCTCTTCCTTTTCTTATATTTTTTTCTTGTTTTGTTTCAGGAAGACCACAAAAAGCCAAAAAGGTCAAAAATACAAAAGAAAAGGGCAATCAAATCCAATCCATTGAAAACATATGATCAAGAGGTAAGCCTAAACTTTTGCATGCATGGTAGAAGATCCTTGAAGCGCAAACTCGTTGATCTAGGTCACTTTATGAATCCTCAAGATCAACCCAACCTTATAGGTCAACCCAAACTCCTTAAAGATTATTTGAATCCTTCAATCAAAATTGAATTATTTGATAAACCCTCTTGTAGCCATGATATCAAACCAAGAATTTTCCACATCTTTCCAAAATTTTATGGAAATATTAATGAGGATCCCTATGATCATCTACAAGAGTTCTCCAAGATTTGTTCCACTATTAAAGATGCTGATGATGCTATTAAGTTAACTATTTTTCCATTTTCCTTGAAAGGAGAAGCTACTATTGGTTTTCCAATTTAGAAATTTCCACTTGGACTAAGATATTCAATGATTTCATAACTAAGTTTTATCCTCATGGAACTAACATGATGAGGAAGTTGATTATGACATTTTCACACAATTCCAATGAAAAATTACATGAATTGTGGAGTAGGTTTCAAGGTCTTTTAAGGAAATGTCCTCATCATGGGCCTTTCCAATTGGCAATTTGTCCACTATTTTTAAAAGGGAATGGATTACCAAAATAAAAAAATCATAGATGCTTCTTGTGATGGTTATATTTCTAGTAAGAGTGAAAATCAAGCATATCATATTCTAGAAGAACTAAGTCCAAATTCTTTTAATTACACTACTTCTTGTATGATAGGTGATGTAGGACGCGGTTGTGAAAACCCTCATGCCTGATCAATGGAACTGAGGCTGACTGAAGATAGGGTGGTCAAACCTAACCTACGGGTAGGCGAGTCCTAGACCCTATGTATGATATCTAATCCTAAAACCTAAGTGCATGCAGACATGCCGATCAGCGGAGTCGACTCCGGGTGACCCGGGGAAACTCACAATGATGGATAGGGTGAGACCCTCTCGATCTACGTCCGGAGGCGTGGAAGTCGCTCGTCGTGGAGTAGTCGAAGTTGCAGCTCACACTCAATTTTGGACTTGACGTACGCATCAAAAGTTTCAAACCTATAGTCGTACTACCCTACCTACGTTGTCCGACGGTGGTGGAGACGAGTAAAGGAAATTCTTTAAAAAATATTTAAACTTTGAAATGAGGGGTCGAAGATAACCTGCGGGGCGCGAGCCCGGTCGGTCGAGACGAGGGTGGTCGTTCGGGCGCGGCACGAACGGTCGGCAGAAGTCGGTCACGTAGACGTCGTCACGATCACGCTTGAGTCCTTTGGCACGAGTAGGAGATGTCGGGTTGGCGAGAAGCTCGAGCGAGGCGCACGAGCGAGATGTTGAAGGATGGCGATGATCGCAAATCAGTGGGGAGGGGAACGCAAAGTCGGGAAGGTTCCGCCGGCTGCCAATTCAGGTCAACGCGCGAACATGGATC